>OY720308.1:7555891-8805891 GCA_963082785.1 Philonthus spinipes | reverse complement strand
CACATATATAGCGTAAATTGTAGAACACCTTTGTATTCCTCATCATTAGCAATTTAAAAATTTATTTCATCAATCTGGTCAGCTAAGATTGACGACAAGGACAAGGACAGTAGCAATCATGACAATTAAAGAAAACGACAAGAACATAACAAACACAGACAGAAAGACTGACTAATTTTTAAAAGTAATTATTGTGTTAAAACAAATATTAAAAGCGTTTTTATTTTTTTAATTTAAAAATTGCTTGTGATCGAAAACACTTTTTATTGAAAAATCAGGCCCTGAGGATGACTAAAGGTCGAAACTAGTCGGAGCAAAAATATAAAAAACAGTGAAACAAACCAAGAATTTTAATTAAAATATACCTTAATTAGTTCAATAATATTTCACCACGGGTTAAGTGAGAAGTAGATTAATATTTTTATATTATATAAATTTCTGCACATTTTTTTTTGATTCACCAGACTTTTTAAATAGAATTGGGCTGCATATTCCATCTTTTCACAGTAGGCAGTCTTCTACACTTAATTTAGTAGCACATAGAACTGATATTGATTTGAAATCACCTTTCAGTATTGTATCCAGATGTTTTAATAAAATATCCTTTTCCTGTAATATATTTCATGATACTCGGAAAACTGTACTGGCAGCCCTAGGTCAAATATAATTACTAAATATATTTTACCAATCGTATTTAATTTTTGTAGATTTTAAGTAATATGACAAACAAAATATATTATAACAATATGTACAATTGTGTTAGTAGTCTGTTATGGGCTATCGACCATAGGTATTTCTGCCCTTTAACTAATATTATCTTAATAAGGTTTTGAACGTGAAAAATCTAGAGAGTTGGCCAATTAATAATGTTTGGGTCCTTATTAATATTAAGATAATTATTTTAGGATTCAATAAACCAATTAGATTTAGGATTTTATTCATTAGCTTTTTATAAATGAAATGTATATTGTAAAATGGAAATTCCGTAAATAAATTAATAAACAAAATTTTTATTTAACATACGCATAAATAATATATTATTCTTATATTTTTGTATCTTTAAAATTAATTTATTTAATTTTGAACTATATTGTCTTATTATTGGGACGTGTTTCCTGTTGAACAATACAGATTTATTATTATTATTACTAATATAATGATTTCATGATTTATAACTATAAAGTAATACCACATTTTATCTGCTTTACTTTACGTTAGTCTCTAGCCAGAATCGAACGTATTAATAATTTGTTGGGGTGTAAATAAAATTTTATTATGGCATGACGCCACAAGTATTTATAACACACGTGTTAAAGAATTTTATTTTGTGAGTGGAGATGAGTGATTTTAACGTCACACGTATTTATCTTGTTCAATAAATGAAATCAAAAAGTACATAGTTTTTTTTTAATTACTAATCTATAGTCCATAGTTATTTGTACAATATATGTAAAAGTTATAAAAGCTTAATTATTTATTATTGATTTTTAAATATTAATTACATTATATATTTTATTTTATTTTAATAGTAATTCTAAATTATTTAAAATTGCCGCAAAAAGTATCTTGTGATTTTTCTGGTGATTTTTTATAGTATAAATCAGGCTTTGGTACTTACTCTTAGTTAATAAACAGACCATAGAAAATATTAATTCTAACATATTTCTTAAATTAAAAGGCCAAATATCGTATTTTGGCGTTGCAGAAAATTTTAAGCATTTTATGTCAGTGGTTCTTCCTTTCGGGAGAGGTTCAAGTGTAATAATAATAATAAGTATTTTATTTATCCAGCAGGAAGATAACCAATTACAAGACAAAAATAAATACAATACAGTTAAGTAATTAAGTAACAAATTCATTAATAATAATACAACATGTGACAAGATAACATATGAAAGTATTTATATTTGCATTTATGTTTTAACGAAATTCCGAACTAAGCTCATGGAGTTTTCGTCGATTATTGAAGTAGTAATAATTAATATGCCAAAACAATGAATAGAATATAAATATAAGTTGGACTTACAAAGTAAATGTTTTGTTTGGTGGTAATATGTTATTACATACATAATCATCTTTATTTCTAAGATTGAAATATACAATTACAATACAATATCTAACAATTTCTATTCGATGATATTATTTTCAATAAGAATTTAAGTAAAATAAATAAATATCTGAATAGAACGTTACAATACATTTATTATCGCATATGTTATGCGTAATATATTTATATGTAAATTCGTATGTTATAAATTATAACAATTGAGTCTATTCTGGAATGTACGAGATCCATTTTCACGCAGCTATGTCCCATTACGTTCTTGAATTTGGTTACAATATGAATTTATCTGGAAAATAGTTGGGATGTTGTGCGTTGCAAAGCCACGAAGTTATAACGAAAGTAAGGAAGTAGAAGATTTTTTTCACTTATTGCTCTATTCACCTTACTGTACAACGGTTAGTTTTGTAATAATAATAATAATTTTATTAACGACAACCATGTTAAACAAAAAAATAATGCAAATAATCTAATATACAGAATTTTAAACAAAAGATGAAACATTCATAACAAAATTAAGTATAAGTCATACAAAAAAAAAAAAACAATTACACCTTCTTTAGACGCCTCATTAGGATCCTTATGTATTGTATTATGGTAATGATTATATTATTTTGTTTACAAAAATGTACATAAGACAAAATACATTCTTTCTCTGGGTGATGTGTTGGTTATCTGCCAACTTTTTCTGATGAGTTGGCAGATAACCAAGGAAGTCCTTTTTCTTCCTACTCTGAGAACGGTTACACTCCAATGTACGGGAAAAATCCGCGAATTAACCCATGCAGGCGATTTAGTAATTATTCTTCGAAAAAGGTTGAATCCCAAGGGGCCCGGGTGCGGGCGCTGCCGTCTTATTTTAGACAATAACAAACAATTTATTTTCGGCTTAAAGGCGGTAATTCCGTAAATAAATAACAGTATCTTTAATTATCTAAATACAAACATTCATCACCCATACCTAATATGAAAAGAGATATTTTATAAAAAAAGGTCTATAATATTTATATGCTTATGAAAAAATAAACGGAAAGTAAATACAGATAATTTTCTGTTTATATTTTCTGCTGGCCTTTCATTTGATAAAAAAAACACTTAATCGATTTTCAATCAGAAGTTAATTACATTCATAGGTTGCGAGATATTATTCATATCTTGTGTAAAGGTTACATCCAGCAAATTGTAAAATCAATTCGGTTCGCGGATCGTTAAGCGTTTATCAATATCTAATAATGAGATACGTACCAAATTAATAAAAAAAACCGTACAATATTTTTTTACGTAAATTATCTACTTGAAATTAATCAGTGATGAATTTTACCTGAAGATTATCACACTTTTTGGCCACCTTGTATAATTAATAAAAATTTAGAGGAAAAATAAATTTAAAGTATGGCAATTTATTTTTGTAATTGATTGTATGATGATACAAAGAACTCTTTGTTTTTTTTTTTTTACTGAAAAAAAAATCTTGAAACAGAAAAATTGAGAAAAAAATACCATTTTTAGTTTTATGATATACAACTCTACACATTTCAACATCAAGTAGAATTCAAGAAAAACCTGGGTTATTAAAACTAAATCATCATTTAATAATTATACACAACAAAACAAATTATTTATAGACCCACCCCTTGATAGTATCCGGATTTGCTAGCGTGAAAATAGAACGACAAAGGGCGAACCGGCAATGATTGTCCTGTGAATGTTTTATTGTCTATCGGGGATAATGCGGTCTTTTGTGCGGACCGTGCGAGGACTGTGAAACCCACACTTTTTCGGGTCAAGGCCGAATGAGTTCCGTTCAAACATTTGCTTATTTTCGGCGGTTCCAGCACGAAAAATTTACGACTTTCCGCGTGCGGCCGTAATTAAAAACAGCGGGTCGCTCTTACATTTTTCATTCGCGTTCGGGAAAACACGAAATGAATTTTTCAAAGAAATTTCCTGTGCCGTTTGTTTATTTTTTCTAATACATTTTTCACCTGTTTTTTTTTTTGATTGATTGTTTAATATAAAATTAATCATCAAGTGATTAATGAGAACGCTGTGGAAAATATAATTATTTAATTTCTGCAATGTTAACTAAAAAAAATCCCCCGTTTTTAATTATTTCAAACAATCAATAAAAACTCATGAATTAATTTTTCACTTAACGCTTGGTGAAACATGTTTAAACAATTAATGCAATTTTTGTATATATCCCATTCTCATATTATGTGGTTTAATGCTTTTATTTGTGTTCTATTAGTTATCACATTTTATTTATCATTTTTAGTTTTTAATCTCAAACTTTGATTTTTTGAATTGTGACTATGGTCTAAAATTACATTATTGGGTACAGGTTTTTTCGTAGATTAAAAATATATATTGTTTTTTTTTTTGAGTTTTTGCAATGTTATAAACAATATTATGAAACTATCATGGAATAGGAAACAAATGATGAGGAATGCGAACGATTTGTCTACCAATTCTAATTTTATGCTCTTCACTCCTTCATTTGCAGTTTTCACAGCCCATTTACGCCGCATGGATATTTCCCATCTCATTCATATTACATAATTTTTTATCTATATTTATTTATTACACTTGAAGATAGGAATAAGCCGGTTGTATTTTGTTTTCACAAACAAAATATTAGCCTATTATTTTTATTTTGTATTTTGTCGTAATTTGTGATTGGTAATTTGCCTTTTTTTATACATATGTTTTGTAGTCTTTTTAGAGCGTCACACTTTTCTTATAAAATTTTTAATATGTAATTATAATTGTAATTTGGAAATGGAGATTCCGTTTATAAAGTAAATTGAAAATTGAAATGAAGAAACCAATTAAAAGTCCTACGAGATTGTTCTCTGTTGCTTATACCAAAACTCCCAATATAATCAATAAATTGTGAATATCATAACAATCCAATTTAAAAAATGGGTTCCATGAATTTAATAGTAGAATAAATACTGAAAAAAAATCGATTTTCTTTAGCACGATATTTGAAATTGGAATTTTATTGACTCAGCAAAATATTAAATAAATCCATCCATCAATATTCAATGAATTCTTTTCGCACATTACAAATATGAGAATTTTCTCGGCATCCCGTAGAGTCGATAAAAGGTGCGCCTTATACACACACACAAACCCTCCCCACAAAAAAAAAAAATACAAAATTAGCATAAACTTTTCAATCATCCCGACTCGAAGATGATTAACGAGTCCTGGGCCTCCTGGGCGAGCGTAAAAATTGAATGGTGAGAGCCCTCGGGGGTGTAATGAGAACGAGGGTGGGCTGCCTGCAATATCCGGAGGAGAGGAAAACAGGGCCGGAATCGACCGTTTGAGTTCGCATTAAAATTTCACCAGATTATAAAAGTATTTATAGTAACGAGCCAAGGCTGTCGCGGATCGATTCCTCCCTCTTCTCTCTCTCCCTCCTGAAAAAGGGGGGTATTTTCTGAGCCCCCGTCGGCGGACAACCTTAAAAGAGAGATTTTTCTCTATTTTTATTTTGTTTTGGGGAAGAATAATGTGCCGGCCTTGCGAGTTAAAATGTCACGGATTTGGAAAGGTTAGGAATTTATGCGGAGATTATTTTATGCGAGGAGTAATTGCTAATGGATAGTTTATTACGCTCGTATAATTTAGATAAAGAGCGTAAAAAAAATTGCAGCTATTAGCATCTATTACCCATTAAGTGTGGCGTCATAAAATGAAAAGAAACACTAAGCGATCAATTTAGACTATAATCGGTAATAAAATATACGTTAATAGCTATTTATTTAATAAAATAATACAACACAATTGAAAACGTTTTTTACTTTGTTCTGTACAACTAAACTCTTTATTTGGTGAAAATTGTTTCAATGCATCAAAGTATCATTAACAAACCAAAAAGATACCATAGTTACAGAATAAACAATTTTATTTATTTAAAGCAAGGTAAAACAAAATTTCAATTATGATTAATAACGTATAATCACAGAGTAAGGAGTTACTCCGTATAATCAGACAGTAAGGTGTTACTTCGTATTCTGTGGTATAATGAAGTAAAAAAAAAATCTGGATCGGAGACTTATTGAGTGTTGTATAGTAGCTTTCAAAGTGGTTTTAACTTTAAACCAGTCAAAAATTTTAAGTTGTTCAAATTAATTTGTTTTTTATATTTTATTATTGTCTTAATTATTATAAGAACACCTACATGTGTACGGGCTATAATTAGCAATATTAAAACTAAATAAATTAAATGCAAGTTAAATAAATTTATCTTTTATTTTTAATTACGCGATCAAACTCAACAGTCTAAACTTCTTTAGCAAACTACATTTTTTTCCTGCGATTAAAGTTTGCCGAGTGATTTATTTAAACGCTCACCGTTTGGTTCGAGTTAATCAAGAATTAACAAGGAAATACTAATCTTGGGCGGGGATTGCGAGGGATTTATTTGGATGAAAAGGGCGAGAAGTTTAGCAGCGGCAATGCAATAATACGGATTCAGAAGGGAAACCCTCCTTTATTGAATTAGTTACGAATTTGTTTCACGTCAACCCGTTCCTTGTAATACTGGATTGTGTATACAATTTCGTTTAAGCGGAAGAAAATGAAAACCACATGTGCATCTTTATTGAGTTGCATTGTGTTGATGATATAAACGTATGTCGTGTGTTGGGTGATATGGAAATATAACGTTTGTGTTAAAATTGAATTTATTGAGTCATCAATAATAGCTATAGCTTATGTTCTCTTACATATTTTGTAGCGAGAGTATGAGCAATTGAAATATTGAGTCGTTTACGAAACATGTGGGTAGAGCAATGATAGAGGGCGCTGCATTTGAGATTTTTATACGTTGTATTAAAGAAAGCGCATAAATTCAACTTTAATATACAACAAATAGAGAGCACTTTACACGGAAACTGAAATTTAGGGCTTTATCGCGGTTTACAAAAGCCCAGCAAGTAACTGCTACAGGAAAAATTCATAGAAGTCGTTTGCAAAACCTGTAAGTGCAAAAAGGATAGACGACTCCGTGTTCGAGATTTTTGTATGTTGTATTAAAGAAAGTGCATTTAGAGCTTCATCACGGTATACAAAAGCCCAGCGAAAAATTGCTAGAGAGGGAATTCATAGAAATCGTTTGCAAAACCTGTAAGTGTGGAAATGATAGAGGGACTCTGAGTTCTAGATTTTTATATGATGTATTAAAGAAAGTGCATTTAGGGCTTCATCACGGTATACAAAAGCCCAGCGAAAAATTGCTAGAGGAGGAATTCATAGAAATCATTTGCAAAACCTCTTAGTATGGAAAATATAGAGGGTGCTAAGTTCGAGGTATTTGCTTTATAGAAAGCGCAGAACAAATAAAAGCAATTCAAAAATAATCCATTTAGTTCCAGTAGAGAATACAGAACATTGCTGAGTTAGACAGTCACTTTTCATAAATAAATATATAGACATCACAGGCATATTAAAATAGATATAAAAAACATATTAATAAGTAAAAACTACATTTACAATATATAAATTGACAGGAGAGTTGCTATACATCTAAAATAATTTTTTATATATTCATATATTCTTTTGTGTAGAAACTGTATTTTAAAATTATTTCTATGGCTTGTCTCACAAATTGTTTTGATGGCAGTTATTTTATTATACAAGGAAGCGCATTGTACAGTATTTACAGCTTATACTATACAGGTATTGTGGTCCAAACTATGACTGTATTTGAGAAGCCTAATTGTCCTTGCCCTGATATTATGGTCATGTTGCGCTTGACTATTATCGCTTAGATGGATATTTTTTTACGAAAAATATCAAAAAATATTTAGAAGGAAGAAATGCATTCACTCTTCTACCCATGCTCTCTATTAAGTTGTCGATGTCATCCTAAGGCATCTTGTTTCATGCAACCTTTAGTTGGGGCCAAATTTCATCCAGATTCTCAGGAAGCTTGGGTACTTGTCTTAGACGCCGATCCATTATATCCCAGACATGTTCAATCGGCGAAAATTCCGGTGACCGTGCAGGTTAGGACAAAATCTGCAATCCAACCTATTCCAGGAAACAGCTGGGTGGGGTCTTGCATTATACTGTTGGAAAGTGACATTTTGCAACATTTGCTTGAAAGATACTAAACCTGTTCAGAATGTTGTTAAATATCGCCTAGGTGTTATCGTCTTTGAACAAACTTCAAATTCCTTCTTTTCCCTCAATGTCGCCGCACCCTTCTACGGCCATCATTCACCCTTAAACAAATCCTTGATTCATCACTGACGACGATGTCATTCTATCATTGAACTAACCCTTGGCGCTCTTTTCACCATGCAAGTCTGGCTGCTTTATGGGGAGGTGTTAATGGAAGCCGAAGGAAAGGAGGTTATGAAAGAAGCTCAAAAGGAAGAAATTTTTCTGTAAACAGTTGCCATCGACAAGTGTCTGTTCAAAACTCTCGTTCAATCCATATCAATCAATCTTGTTATTTGAAATAGATCCCTGGTATCCCTCCGCCTAAGGAGTCGGCTTTCACGTGTGTTGCTTCTTCGAGCATGACGGCGCCTCGGAATACCTTCTTCGGAACATATTTGAGTAACTGCAGTTAGGTCCCGATTAAGAATTCTCCCAATCTCTCGGAATGAGAGACCTGCCTCTTTCATACAGATAATTCGTTAAGAGGAATTCATTTAATTTAAAAATACGCTAAATTTGGATATTCCGCCATAACAATGTTTGGGCTATAGAAAAAAACACATTTGTAAAAATTGAGTGTACAAAAATTAAGGTTGAATCTATTTTTTTAATAACTGTCCAAACGTAAAGTTTCGTTATTTAAATCATTTAAGATCCATGAATCTTACTGTATTTTTCGTACAATCCGACAAACTACCAATTCTGTATCTCTTTGATTCTAGCGATAAATTGTTAAACACTTGAATTTCATTGATCATTAAAATATAAATATGTGAAGGATATAAAACATGAAAATTGGAACCGCTTTCAGCTATAAAAAAATTATATCCTCTTAACATATTTTTTTCTCTTTTTATGCTGTTGTAACCGTGTAGGAATTAAACTGTATTTAATTATTTTTCTGCTTAAAAAATAGTCTGTAAAAGATTTTTTTACAAGATTTTATATAAAAATGAGACCCGCGCGTGTGTTTACTTCATGAATAAATTCCAGCTAATTCAGCAGATAAACCCTGAAATATGAAGCAGGAGCATGAGCTGAATAATGCATACAATTAACAAAGTGATACGTATTGCCGTAATAAAAGGCCATTGCATCTCGCACAGAGTCAACACGTGTGTTGGTGCGATATATAAATAAACCGACATTAACTCCCAGGGTGTAAATAAATGGGTTTTACGGCCCTACTGGATGGCCTAATGGATGTTTTTCTCGTCGCCATTGTACTCGCCCAGACGCGGTTGGACGATGACGCCATTCTTCCCTTGATTGAACTTATATTTTTTATCTTCGTCGAATAACTCGGCTTTTCAGGAATTAAATCTGTGTTTGGATGAGTGGGTTTCATGTTGGTGCTCAATAACGGTGTTATATTTTTATTAGTAAGAAAAAAGAGCAATTAAAAAATAAAATTATATGGAAGTATATCGCAAAAAAATGTAGTAGTAGTAAATATCTTTATTATCATACATTTGTACAATAGTTTTTAAATAATACATTTAATAGTAAATTTTTATTTTGATAAATGGATTTGGGCCAGTAGCCTTTCTACCAAGGTTGATGATTTTTGTGGATATTATGGAGGCATTGTGCGGTAATAGTGATTATTATAATAATAACTAAATAATTATTATTTTGTTGATATAGTATCTATTTAAAAACTATGTGGGTCTATTATAAATAAATCCTAATATAAATAAAGGGTAAAATATTTAGCTGAGGAATTTCACGGCCGCCGCCCTTTACGGAGCTAGAAATTCGTTGCCTTAGATAACCGACCGCCAAACATCCCCTTTAGAAACCGCAACGCTATTTCGTGTCGCCCCAAGCCCTGAAAGTCCCGTCCCCGGCCAACGAGCACACACTTTTTGTCGTTAAAAGCAAACGCAAGCTAAAGAGGGAAAGAAACAGGAGATTAAGTCTGGAAAATGGGGTCGGTGCACGGTTTAATGCTTACTCTGTTTCGGATGTGTATGCACTGAAAAACTCTCGCGTGTATGAAAAATTGCCGTTCGCGTTGGATCAATAAGGGGGAGGCGGGGGGTTTGCGGTTTGTTGGATTTGTAGAGAAATGCACGGATCGCATTTGATGGCTTTCGGTTTTTTTGTCCGGTGTAAGAGGATTTTATGCACGTGAACGTTCGCGCTGATTTATAGCTTTGTACTGTTGTTGTGTGTAGAAATCCACTTTAACTTTTTTTTCAAACAATGTCCCTTTCATAAAAGAAGTAATCGAGCAAAGTAATAAAAAGAAAGCAATCTGAAAATTACATCAAATAAATTATTAATATTTTATATCATGAATCCGCCAAAATTTTTCAATATATCAAAATGTACCTATTATATCAGTCGCCGAGATTTCGATGTATACATACGCCCTTCATCCACGGAGCCTCTTCAGCGACCGCAGTTGTGCGTGAAACGTTTGAACTAAACTCCAACAGACCACAGCCCAATAGCCCGGAAATTAACACTACTAATCACACTGGTCATGAAAGCTTACACAGTTTGATTACCCATTATAAAAATGTATCATGTATTATCGATTTATTTTAAGTACAAATAAAAGGCTACCCCTGAAGAACTCCAGGAATATATAAATGAAGACATAGACAAATTAAACAAATGGCAAATTTTATGCTTATCTATTGATTCTATTTCATTTCACAGAATTTGTCCTAGGTAAACTTTCATCTTCTTGATGGCCTTTACACCACTCTCTATCTTTTGACTCTCTTCTTCCCTACTTATCTCTACATCCACTGCTACAAGCAGGTGATCTGAATCGATTACATCCTCCACCTCCATTCTTCCCACATCGATTTCAGTCTTAACAGCGATGTAGTCAATTTTCGATCACTGAAAATCACTGCATCCAAACATAAGTTTTCTTTTCTTCCCAATCTCCTTTCGTACATTCATTTAGTACCTCCTATCACTTCTCCATTAATCATTTTCCCATGCTCCTGCCTTCTCCATTTAATATCTTTAGTGACTTTATCTCGATAACTAATCCCTCCTTCTAAATCTCCCATCCTTGATACCCAATACTGCCTTTTTCTCTACCATTCCGTTTCTCGTTGACATATATTACACCTACGTCCACTGTATGATAAACAAAGAAAACACCCTGATAGCTATTAATAGCTTTTCCGCCTTCACAACGCCTAGGCTTGACGGTTTTTTCCCTGTCCTGCTACAGTAGGGTCAAGGGATACAACTAGAGCTGAAAGTAATACTGTTCCGATCCAGTTTAACACTAGGGTACGTCCCAAAGGCTTGAAAAAAGGCAGGATTGTCTTCATACCTAAGCCTGGGAGAGCAGACTTAATTATTCTCAAGGTATATTACCTTCTTACAGTTTTTATTAAATAAAACGTTAGAGAGGCTTTGTGAGAAATGTATGCTCGTACATCCACTCATGCATGTCCAACATGCACACACCAAGGGAAGAACAATAGACTCTGCTCTACATAATGTAATGAGCAATTAAATAAAAAGGAGTTAATTGAATTGTTATATTACTAACACTTTCTGCCAATGTTTCTGAATATAACAATTCAATTAACTCATTTATATTTAATAGTTATTTGAATGGAGGATAGGTCAGAAAAAGATGTATGAAAGAGCAAGACTGCCAGAAAGTATAGCAAATAAGTGGCTGAAGAATGGAGTGAATGTAGCGACGTGGATGAAGGAAAAATTGAAGGAGGTGGAGGAGCATAAGAGACAAGTATACATCTATATATGTAAGAAGGCAAATGTATGGGAGAATACCGAAATAGTTGTGGAGTGGATGGAATGTATCAGACGAAGAACAGAGAACAATATCGAGAGCGAGGTGTGTGTGGATCTGAAAAAATAGGGTGGAAGGTTTGGATGAGTGAACGATATGGTAAGTTTGTATTGTGTGATAATCGAAGGGATACGTGGTGATATTTGAGTGAGGAGTGCAAAGGAGTGAAATTTAACAAAATCCATTACAATGCATTGCGGGTATACATTTAACATAGTCAAAAAGTCAAAAAATACCAAAAACAATACTTAAGTTCAAACATATTGAGATTTTTAACTTGTGAAGAAGAGTTTATAACATTTCATGTGTGTCACTGATTACTTTAATTAATATTAAATTTAAGATGAAATTCAATGAAATGAAATCTTCACTGTATAATTATTTTAAAAAAAATATTTTTGTAATCTGCCTAATTAATTACCTCAAACTAATTATTATCAGTTCTATAATTTTGTAATCAGCATGAATAAATAATACGAATATAATAACTGGAAGAAATGAATACATATATACATATACCGTTACTAAAGACGTCTGAAACTAAACGTCATTTACATCCCAATTATTATTAATTGCTTATGTGCAGCCTCGCCGTGATGAAGCACTTATTAATTACCCTTTGCCATGATATCAAAGAGATATCAAACCCACGGTATCATACGGTGAACGTAATCCTCAGATTAATTAATAATTAATAAGCCCATTTACTCACTTTGGCATAATTTCATTTTTATTAGTAATTTAAATATGTAATTGATGCAAAGAAAAGAAAGAAAAATTAAATAATTGTATGTTCACAATAAATATACTTACTTTAAATTAAATAAAAAATAATTCGAATTTGGTTTCAAATTATTAAACGAAATGGCGAAGGCGCCGGGATTTTATTTATAATAATATAATAATATTACTTAAACGAGGGCAGAAAGACCTATGGTCGATAGCCCATGACAGACTACTAACACAATTGTATGTTTTTAATTCTAGAAGGATCTATTAGTAAAAATTTAAGATGTCACTCGCCTTTCTATCTTGTTCTTACTAGAATAAATAGGCATTTTTCAAAACGTCTATTTGAGGTTAATATTTGACAAATACATTTTTAACTTAAATCTGTAAGAGTTATGTGGACATAAATCGATATGATTGGGCAATTGAACGGGGAATCGAAAAAAAATGTATATATATATATATAGGGTATTCCATTTAAAATAACAAAGTTGGTAGCAATTTTCGGTACAACGAGAAGCGATAGAAACTGGAAATATTTTCCATGAGGAGGCCGTATCCAATATCCGTACAATGTAGATTTTTTTCAATTTTTCCTCAGTCAGGAACCTCGTAAACTTTTGAAGGTCGTTATTCGTGGCAAATAAAATTGAATTGTATTTCAAATTATTAAAAAAAAAAACGTGAAACCGCTGGGTTAAATTTATACTTCACAAAAATTAATCCTAATAAAAGCACGCCGATAGCCATTCCAAACCCTTCACTCGATCCTCCCATAATTAATCAAAGCGATCGCAGCACCTTTCCAGATTAAACCAACAAATGTTAATTAATGGATCAACAAATCCGCACTTTCTCCTTCGCACCTCAACCCGTGTGTTTTTTTTTTCTGGCAAAAATCGATAGCGTTATAGTCGCAACTTTAATAATGTAAATAAGCCAGGGAACTCATTCGACTTGTACAAACAGATTTTAGTGCCGGGATAATTAAGTTCTCGTCCCTTGGAATCCCTAAGGGATGCCTTTGTCCCTACGTCCCTTGAATAATTAGATACCTGGCCAGAAATTAAATAATACTAATGTTGCACTGCGGCCGTGTTACTTTTTAATTCCGCGGGGGATAAATAAAAAATTATACGGAATTAATTCCGGTCGCGGAATAAGGGAAAGTTATGTGGGAGCTCGATTTAAGTAATGGGTTATTTTCTAGTGGATTAGATGAAATATGCATTTAATAAAACTTTATAACATAAATTTAACGTGCAATCATATTAGTTATTTATTTATTTATTTCAACGGCGTGCCATTTACATAATGTAATCGGTAAGTTGGCCTTCATTGTGAAAATTAATAATTATTTTCTAATAATTTAATTTATTCTTATTATATATAAATTATTAACTGATGATTACTGTTAAATAAATAAACTCAATAATTAACTTGTTAATTGTTGTGGCTTTTCAACTTTGTTATACATTGTAATTCAATTTTATTGAATAATTGTTGGCTGAAAGGCTGTCGGCTGATAGCCAATTCCTGCAAGAGCATTTGTTTAAAGTTTAAATAAATTGTTAAAAATATTAAAAAATATATTTGTTAAACCACATTTGTAAGTAATAATTATATAAAGTCCCGCCATTATTAAATAATCGGCCGATAGCCAATTCCTACAAGAACATTTGTTTAAATGTTTAAATAAATTGTTAAAAATATTAAAAAATATATTTATTTGTTAAACCACATATCCAAGGAATAATTGTGTATATAGAAAATCCCGCGATGATTAAATAATTGTAAAAATACAAATCCAATCGAAAAACATAAAAAACATTTTATTATTACATTTTATGTAATATTCTTACTAAATGGCTATGGGCCATCGGTTTTTCAGTCACATAATTAATATTTTAATGAATATAAATAAAATCCTTTCTAATAGAAGCACTCTTCTCTAATTTTTCACCCTTATTAATAATTCAAAGAAAAATGTAAATAATACTAATAAATTTTAATTAAGCAATAGGAAAAAATAAGAGAGTTGATGATGAAAACGCTGGCACACGTTTTTGCGACTGTGGAAATGTATTTATACGCCGGATGCGTACCTTTTTACGAATGCGTGGGAGGCTCATAAATTTCCAATGCAACATCAATAAAACAGAAGGTAAAAATAAAGAAGAGAAAAAAGGAGCTTTTGGACGAGGTGCCTAGTAAATTTCAACGCTTTATTGCTTTATTTCGCATATAAGTGGAGTAGAGTCGTTATTCACAAATATTATTTTTGAATGCCCACCGCAAATAAAATGCGTGAGTAGTTTGAACGCTTTCATACATGAGAACTTTATTATTTTAATGGGTGTTTAAAAATGATATTTCTTGTTCAAGTATGTTTTAATAATATTTTCTTCTGGTAGGAATCATTTTGTAATTATTTCTTGTAATATGAAATGTAACATTCTTTGTTGATTTTACTCGGTGAAAAATAAATAATTAAATATTAACAGTTTTTATTAACGAGAACTACTTATTTCAATCAATTAATACAAATAAATTTAAGTACAGAATTATAAATAAAAATTACATAATTTTGTTAAGGTTGTTGTATAGTGGTGTGCATGTGAGGTTGTGTTCCTAGTTAGGTTTCACAACCCACTTAAAAAAAGTGATATAGTTTAAGGCTGTTCGATGCTCTGATGTTTTCGATTGAAAATAATAATTCCGTTATTATATATTATATATATATTATCAAAAACCCTTGTACCCTCAAGGTGTTGGGAATTCCGTTATTAATTACCAAAATTTAATATTAATAAGGATAGTTAGAAACAAAACATTTTTTACTTTTAAAGAAGAGGAATTGGATTGATAAAATTAATATCATCAAAAGAGCTGTAATTTTCTAATAGAAGCAATGTTTAATTGTAAATAAAGAAGTCAAAATACTTTTGTCATACGTGCCCGTGTATAATATTCTGTATAAAGGTGATTTACCGTAAATAAATGAATTGAATTGAAAAATATGTGTTGTCTACTAAGAGTATCTTATTGTGTATCTGATTCATTAAATCCAAGAGATAAAAGAAAAATAAAGAGAGAAAGAAGGACGTTTGTTTTTAAGAAAATAAGAGCACGTAGTTTTAAGATATAACCTGTTCGATTTAATTTTAACTTGAGTGTTCTTTATGATCAATAAACTTATTTTTTTAAAATAATATATTTAGCGGCCTATTATTGAAATCGCTGTAATTAAAATATTAATACAAAATTTCACATAGTGAAAAAACAAAACGGAATAAACTGATTTATTGATTTATTTTTCATCTTATTTTATAATTTTTACAGTTGATATTAATAAGAAGGTGTTTTTAATCTTAAATAATTACTTATTTATGACTAAAAATACCTCTCTTTTAATATTAATTGTCACAATTATAAAATAAACAATGAAAAATGTGTTCCTACAAAATCCCAGATTATATCCTAATTGACAAGATTTTTAAACGAAATTTATTTTTTTCTGACAACTGTCGTAGAAAATCCCATTTTCCAAACGCCTTCCCATGGAATTTTCTACTCCGTAATGTTGGCCATCTACATAGAATAATTCCGCCGGATCATGTTTGATTAAATAATATTTATAAAAAATAGTTTTTTGTTATTATATTATAAATTACACAGTCGCTCGCTGTTTTTTTATTATTATTTACTTGTGCATAAATTTTAGGGTTGCGGTTTAGTAGAAAGAGATAGCTATATAGTAAAATGGAAATAATCGCTTGAAAAAAGAGCCATTCTTTTGGATTTAATAATATTAATATGTATTTACATTTTTATCTACAAAGTATAAAGTATCAGTCTAAATAAAAAATAAATCGTTCATTTTAGTGTATTACGTCAATTTACTAGTTCAAGTTAGAAAAGAAAATTGTAAGATATAATGGAATTAATAAGTCATATCTGCTAAGTTATTTTAATGAAGAATTTAGAGAAATCTTTCAAATGTTCATTGCACAAGTTTCTATTAGCAAAGATATAATTTGAAATTTGCTATAAATTTGTTCAATTTTCATTGTTTTTATAATTATTTTTCGTACAAACTAAACATTAAAATAATTTTTAATTCATCTGATGAAATTTCTGCTTATTTTAAGATTATTTTAATGTATTATACAATATTGTTCATTGATCACAACAGCAATCTAACTCGAATTAGTGATTGCCAATATTTATATAGCTACCTCTTTCGTCTAAACCGCACCCTTAAAGATTTAATTTTCTACGCTAAATTTTTGTTTATTTTTTATGGAAACCCCGTTGAAAGATATAGTGTTTAATTAAAAAAATAGTTTTTTTTAATTTAAATTATTTTATATAAATATATATACTTCTTTATTTCTACAGTTGTGCATAGAATTTTTACATTTAATATTTTTTATTTACAATCATGGTTGATAAATATATCAAAAAATGGCAATCGACTATCGGTCTTTCTGTCCGCTTTGTCCCGTTCTTGTCGATTTCTTTAATTGTCATGATTGCTATCGTCCTTGTCTATATGGTCCGCTAAGATTGATGAAATAAATTGATGAATTGTTAATAATGGTTTTGTAAATTTTGGATGAAGATTAGGTTTAAATTATAAATATTTTTTTATATAATTTTTATGTTTTTTTTTTTTTTTAATAAATTAGAACTAGAAAATATATTGATTTTTACACCAAAAGATTTTTTTCCCTGTTTAAAAAGATGTAGTTCAGGTGCTATACTTTAACAAAAAATAACTCAAAATTCAATCCTGGTGAATCAAAATCCTCGAAAACACACATAAATTAACTGAACAAAAATAAATCGCGTGATTAATTATCAATAATTTTAAACGTAAAAAAATTAAACCTGAATGGCAATCGGCCAAGTGATTTGAAATCTGCGAGCTCATTTATCGTAAAAAAAAACACAAAAAAAAAACAATCGATTTGAAATATGCGAGCTCATTTATCGAAAAAAAAAAAACACAAAAAAAAACAATCGATTTGAAATCTGCGAGCCCATTTATCGAAAAAAAAAACACACAAAAAAAACATTGAATGGCTCGCTCTGCCAATACATTCCTTAGATAAGAAGTATTTGTACCTGGCACGGGCTGGAGTACATACGTATTAAATTGTTTTGGGTGCGTGCAATTCATTATTGTTTCGGAAAGTAATAATTAGTGATACTGCAGATTTTACGTTAAGGATGGCTTTTCATTATTAAACGACAACAAATGGTATGTATTTTTTTTAAATTATTATTTATTTAGTTCTAATGTTCTGTAATATTCAATAAATACTTTAATCACTGTATTAATATTTAAATATTTTGGACTAAATTGAAAACAATATGTATATTTGTGGTTATATTAGGTTATAAAAATGACAAAATCTGTTAGGGTTGCTCAGAAGATAAGCGTAAGAAGTTGGAATATAAAGAACAAATTTTATGCATAACTTCTATTTTACAAAAACTTCATATAATAACTATAAGAATACAGATACTATTAAATTTTATACTAGAACAATATTTCATCCTTTTACTCGCTAGTTCCAATAATATAGAACAAAAATTATTATTAAATAAACACAGTATATTGAAAATCTTTATTTCTGTGTATTACATTATATAATTTTATAATACATATAAATACAATCATTTACACATTGTTAGACCTCAGAAAATGGCTATCGACCGGCGTTTCCTTAAACGCAGTATTTTATACAAGTTTTCAAATTAAAAAAAAATGTCGAGTAATGTTAATGACCAATGAAAATGCGATATATTGCCCTTTTCTGCCGGGAAGCTAGAATACGCTATAAGGAATACTTAATCCCATCGTAACAATATATTTGAAATGTTAATTCAAATATTTAAAATTATTAACCATTTTATAAAAAAACACATTAGGACAAGATAACGTTTTTTCATGAATATTCTCTCATCCATACAGTGTTATTATATTTTTCAATTTCAATTTACTTTATTAACGGAATCTCCATTTCCAAATTACAATTATAATTACATATTAAAAATTTTATAAGAAAAGTGTGACGCTCTAAAAAGATTATAAAACATATGTATAACAAAAAGGCAAATTACCAATCACAAATTACGACAAAATACAAAATAAAAATAATACGCATCAAAATATTTATTTATCAATCCCAAACAGTTCATTTGAAATGTTCGAGAGAATGGAGAAGTAATGTTTAGGAAGAAAATAATTTAATGCTGTAGTATATACAGGATTATGTCGTGTGGGAAATATTTTATTACAAAAAAAGGACTGTGATGATAAAAATCCATTTACACGTTAAACCTTTTTAGAAAAGCCCCGATTATAAATATAAACATTTCGGATTTTTATTTAATGCTGTAGTTATTATCGACTGTGTTATTCTATGAGCTTATTTTGGTGGCTGTAGAAATTAATCTATGTGAGTAATTTCCGTTTGACTATCAGAGCAAAAGGAGAAGCGCAGCCGTGCATTAAATCCGATACACATTCAGCGAGAGCGGGGTCGGTTTTCCTCAAAAGAGACGAAAACGCTTTACGGATGTGATATCTTAAAAATAACAAACTACTGAAAACGAGGGGCGGCGAATGGAAGAAACACACACTTCAATAAAATTCAGTTTAGCTAGAGTTTGCATTTTTATTGATCAATGTATAATAGTAAATGTTCTCTATTTTCAAATATTTTTGTTGCAGCTTTAGTTTCAATAAAATAAATTATGTTTAATGATAAGTGTTCTCAATTTTCAAATAATTTAATTTAATTAACAACTTTTTTTTTCTTCTTGTAAGATTTATTTTAATAATGCACCATCTTTTTCATTTCTTTGATCAATCACGATTAATGGAAAAACGAATTGATCGTACGAAGAGGATATGCATTTTAATTGATCAATGTTTAATTGTAAATGTTCATTCTTTACGGATGTGATATCTTAAAAACATCAAACAACTAAAACCTTGCATTACAATAAACTAGAATAAATTATGTTTAATGATAAATGTTCTCTATTTTCAAACACTGTAATTTCACAACTCCTTATTCCTTTTCGTTCATTTCTGTTTCCATCAACAACCACACCATTTCACCCTCAGGCATTTTAAATACCCAGGCATCTTTTTTGATCACAAATAAATATTTAAAAGTCGCTATCCTGAAAGAAAGTGCAATCGTTGACGATGCCACTTGAAATTAGGCAAAAGGTGGCGCTTGCGTCGTCTTTAATTTATTGTCTATATTAATAACAGAATCATAAGCACATATGTAAAATACAAAATATAGGCGAGGTTCTGTTGATCCAATCGTATCTGCTCTTCCACTTAACCTATAATTAAAAACCGTAATAATAAACAAATT
Organism: Philonthus spinipes; assembly: GCA_963082785.1. Classification (NCBI taxonomy): domain Eukaryota; kingdom Metazoa; phylum Arthropoda; class Insecta; order Coleoptera; family Staphylinidae; genus Philonthus; species Philonthus spinipes. The sequence continues at coordinate 8,785,715 of OY720308.1, read as the reverse complement.
TAATTTCCATCATGATTAAATATTCTTTTTTTTTGGTAATGAATGTTGGAAAAAATCTGATCGGTTAAATCCGTTCATATAAAGCACATATTTGCAGTTTTGAAAAGCTGAAAGACTCGAATTTGCTGTTCGCTCGCGGTACATTAAAAAAAGTGTTCACTTTGAAGTTGTAATCGATATCTCGCACGAGTATCAAAACATTAATGATGTTTGAGACTAGCAAACATGTAAATATGTGGATTAACATACGTTTACTTACGGAGGCAGTTATTTAATGTAACTGAATAAATATTTTTAAACACGTTTTATTTTCAGGAATATTACCATTGCTAAATATATTTATATATCTTTATTCAGACTATATAGATAATTTCAACAATATAAATAAATAATTTCAATACATGTAGGTGTTAGTCTGTCTGTTCTATCGACCAGAGGTCTTTCTGCCCTGTCTTGAATTTATGATGAAGATAAAGAAACATCTATGCTAGCTAGCTGAACTGTCCTGATGATTTGCGAAAATTAATTGATGAATGATGATTGTAGGATGCTTGCATTTAGGGAGGATATTGGAGTTACGGGGAATACAGAATTTTGTAAGAAGGGGTAGATTATCAGAATTATTGGCAATTTTTTTTACTTAAGGCTAATATACGCTGGAATATGGGTGGGATTTGGGTGGATTTATAAAGGTATTCGTTGTAGGGATTGTGAAGTGTGTTGTTGGGATGTTTGAGTTTGGTAAGGATTCTTAGGGAGGATCTTTCGGTGACTTCGAGGAAGGAATGAGTTTAGTGAAGAGGACAGCACCGTAATCTAGCAGAGGCCGGAAAATAGCTTTATATATATGAATGGCGGTTTTAATAAATATACCTTGTTGCTTATACCTAAGAGATCTGAAATGCCAGGCCCTGTTGCTAAATAAATTTTATTAATTAAAAATAATAGGCATTTATTAAAAAATCAAATATACAAATAAAATTAAGAAGTAATAGACTTTGATTAAATATGTTTCTCCACGGGTTAAGTTAGAAATTAATTAAAAAAATTAAGAAGTGTTGTTCCTTACTTTTCAAAATAATAACGTGAGTTAAACGTACATTCACAAACAAAACAATTTATGTTAAATATTAAATCAAATATAAAATCTATTTATTTTCGTAACTAGATTCCTTTGTTTTTCGATTTGTCCGCGGCCACTTGGGTGACTTTTGTTGTTATTAAATCCAGTTAAGGAATGAAAAGTTTTACGTCCGAGTATGGGTATTCTCATAGGACGCCCGGACATTTCATCGGAACAGACTCCTTTTAGAAACCGTCGACAAAAGTGATATAATCGATTATCTCCTTCAGACCTTTCCTCGAAAGTGAGGGCAAAAGTTTCAAAAATATATATATAGAAATAAAAGGCAGAGGCAGATTTTATTGTTGAATAGATTTATTTTCTGTGATAAATATAATTCACAACAGGCGGAAAGATTTATGGTCGATAACAAATTAAAGAAAAAGATAATCATGTTTTATGTGCAAGAATAATAATAATTATTATAATAGCAATTTATTTACAAAAACAAATCATATACAGAATATATACAAATGTATGATATAAATACGTTAGATAAAACAAAATAATAATAATAACTGAATGGTTTTTTGAGTTTAAGTGAAGTGTTTAATCACAAATTGAAAGACTGTTATTCCTTACTTCACAATTTATTTTTATGTTAGATGTACATTTCGAGACACAAAGTGCTCATTATCAATAACAACTAAAAACAACTTTTAGTTGTTATTGATAATGAGCACTTTGTGTCTCGAAATGTACATCTAACATAAAAATAAATTGTGAAGTAAGGAATAACAGTCTTTCAATTTGTAATAATAATAAAATGAATTAACTCTTAAAGTAGTAGTGACTTTAACAATAAGGTTCCATGTTGATTGAATATTTATGTAATGCCTTTTTCCGCTTATTATAACTGTCTATGTTTTTTATCTGCATAGGTAAAGTAATATATAATTTTAATACAGTATAAGTACAACTTTGTTCATATTTTTTTCAGGCGGTAATTATTTATTTGGCCTTCCGTTTTGGAAATAAAATATTGGAATAGATGTTATTAAAGTAATTATTTTGTTTCTAAAAAAATAATGTTTCAAATACATAAATGCAAAATTATTTAATGGAAATAATTATGTAATTTGTGCAGAATAAAGATATTTTATTATTATTATTCACATTAATAAAATATTTTTACTTTATATAACTACTGAACAAAATTAGTGACAAAAGTTTCAACAAGGACTCTAATGTATTAATTAGTTTTGCCTATTACAAATTAAAATATTTTTTATTGTATTAAAATGTAATATTTTTTTTATAATTATAAAAATTGAAACATTTTCTGTGAAAAATTCTAAGAGTAAAATTCTATACTGAGGATTTTTTATTGTATTAAAATGTAATATTTTTTTATAATTATAAAAATTGAAACATTTCCTGTGAAAAATTCTAAGAGTAAAATTCTATACTGACGATTTTAATCTATACATTGTTTATGACAATTTATTAGATTAACAAAATTCACTGATTACTTGAATGTATTTGCAATGCACTAACATGGAACATTAAGAAATTCTACGTTCACTTCTTAATTGTTGAGGCCTCTGCTTTGTTATACATTGTAATTCAATTTTAATAAATGAAACACTTTTTTACTTTCTTAATCCGAGTTATACATACAAAGTAAAAAAGTGTTTCATTTATTAAAATTCTACGTTCAGTTAAATTAAATCATCACTGTATTTATATTAATGAGAAATTGTTTATTTAAATTTTATTTTATTAAAAAATAATGTAATAACTTAAGATTAGTATAAAAAAAGACTTATTCGGGGTTATATTGTACGAGATAGCGTAAAATTTAAGTCTGTTATGTTCATAATCACAGTCTGAGCAGATTTGAATTTAATTTTATTTATAGAAAATCTGGTTGAACTAGGATATTTCACGGATAACTATCATGTTACGTTGAACGTTATCCATAGATTATAGCCCCGAATAAATTTTCTATACGATTTAACGAAAAAGTTATGTTTTTTATCTTAATATTGAAAATATACCTAAAAGTCAACTTCTAAAAAATTGAAGAATTAACGTAATATAAAATAATAAACCATTTAGGACAGAAAGACCTTTGGTCGATAGCCCAGACAGATTAACTCCTACAAACCATTTAGGGCAGAAAGACCTTTGGTCGATAGCCCAGATAGACTAACTCCTACATGTATTATTATAATTTGTTATATTGTTAAAATTATCTCTATAGTCTGAATAAAGATGTCTGTATAAATAAACCATTTCTTAAATTCAAACTGATATTTATTCGTATTATTAAATCCCAGTGATTGCCGCTCTAGACGCTTATTTACTTTAATTAACTTTTATTAAGTAATCGTATTTCTCAAAAATATTAAAAATATATCTGTAATATAAAGAGGGAATGTTCTCTTTGCGAAACTTGATATTTAAAAAATCTGCTATAAAATACATTTAATAATTTAAGTTAGCAATTTATTTCGGTTCATTAAGTAAATTCTTACATTACTTACAAAAAAAAAAATACTTTAATATTAATTAAAGTATAATATTCCCATTAGCCTTCAAGACATTAATTAAAATTCTTAAAACCTTTTAATTAACAACCGGGAAAAAGCACCTGATAATAAAATCCCCTTTAAGTACACGAATCCATAAACTCGCCCGTTATATATATACGCAAACAAAAAAAGATCGAGCTCAGGACGTAACTCGAAACCTTGAGCATCCGCCATTATTATACTTGTTGTGCCAACACAATAGAACTTCCACTTTACTCTTTTTCCGTTCGCTTTAATGAAGTGTGGGGGTGGGCGCAAGCTAATTATTAATTAAAGGTCGGGAAGTTTCAGTGCCCCCCGAGCTAATCGACTCGCCGAGACACTAGGAAGGGATCCCCTTCGAAAACTGGGAATGGGGAATATCCGATGCGGAGGTACAACTTTTCTCTAATTCCGGCGTTGCGATCCCCGGGGATTAAGGGGCGGGAATGGCGGGAGTGTTTCGACCCTCTTGGAATTGGTGATGTTGGATAATGGTTGTCTTATTTCTACTATAGTTTATAAATCGCAGTTTTTATTTGATGCTAACAGAATATTTTTTTTACTTAATTTCCTATATACAGAGCATTCACGATGAAAGGAACAAATTTATTTAAACTGCTGGTGATTATTTTCGAGAAAAACGCTTGGATGGGTCGATTAGTATTTTCATATGCGCATCTTTTTCACTAAAAAAATATACGTTTGCAAACGGTCATTCTTTTGAAAAAAAATTTCAATGACATTTTAGCATAATCGAGTCCTAATTTCATCTATGGTGCGTCTAATTTCTTCCTTGAGCTCCGGAATCATTGGCATACAGTTTTCCTTTCAGAAAACCTCAATGAAAGAAGTCTAATGGCATCAATCTTGGTGGCCAATAACACGACCATGGAACTTTGTCTGCAATAACTGCATTGTTTCGTTCGCTATGTGGCAGGTCGCATCATATTGTTGAAAGAAAATTTGAGTCCTCTCTGATTTTGATACAAACAGCAGGTTTTTTTTGTAGATATAGATTGCTGCGTATTCTTTTGACTGCGATGGGTTTCCATTCGGTTGAAATAATTTAATAATACAAGATAGAGCTATTAGATATAAGGTATACCAATTAAAATAAGCACGAAATTCGACCTTGAATGTGTTTCTGGAGATATGTTGAATTATCAAAACATCTTAAGATTTTAAATTCTTCTTAATAGTCTAAAATATTCACCCATTAGTCTAATACACTGACACAAACTTTCATTAGTTTTCATTAACCCATTTGAAAGTTAAGATTTTTTTTCGAAACATCAATTTTTCCAAAATATTTAATTATTTCAAAAAGTATTAGGTTTTCCATGCATTGTATTCAATTTTTACTAATTAGGTATTGCAGATCATTACAATTAAATTCAACAATCCATTAAGTTGAGACATCTCTTGTAAATTGATGACCATTTCTTTAGGACTCATTATATCAGACTAACTGCACAGGTCCATTTTGTATTTCTTGCAGATTGAAGATTTTTTGGTTCGTTCACACATACATAATTATATGTATGTGTGAACATAACTGTGCTGGAATGAAGATATTTATAGATGAAGTATTTTATTATTTCATTTTCTTTGTAATTTAAATCGTATTTATTTTAATGGTTTTAATATTTAGACATTGGTAGTTCATATTGTATGAAATAAATATGAATAAAATATTAAAAATCAACCAATAAAACACAGATTAGATTAAATAATTTTAAATTCTCGACTATTTTCGGGTTATTAGCCCATTTTTGATTTTTAATATTTTATTCATATTTATTTCATACGTATTTATTTTACTTTTTCGTTCATTTTAATCCTAATAAAAAAAACTCCATAAATTAATATTTATTTATTGGTAATTGTAAACTTGAATTTCGATCTGTAATATTTATTTTTCCACATTCTCGTTTTAATATTGCTTTGAAACCGGCGAATGTTGAACCATTTGGGCTTTTATTATTTCGTTATGTTCGATTCTAGAATTGCAGGGCCGTTTCATTAAACTAATCGAGTGTTTGTGTTCCGGTGAACCCTCCATTAAAAACGTATCGAGCATGGGCAATTTCATTAGGATTATTTGTTTTATGTTATTACACATGATTTAAATTTAATCATAAAAATTGTAATAATATAAAAGAGTTTATTCGATTGATCGCAGTTTGTATAAATAATTAAATAGGAGAAATTTTATGAAAATATTTAATTAACAATAACTATTATAGATAAAACAAATCGTTGATACTTGTTGCGCTACACTCTTGATCGTTATAGACATTAATATTTGGTAAAGAATAACACTTATTTTGTTCCATAATATTTTTATTGTTTTTAGTAATTTAAAACTAATTGGTTTAAAACTTTGACAATGACAATTAATGAGTATCAGCTACATATGTTAATTGTGTTTTCTACTGAAATCAAAAATATGTGGCAGCTAGAATCCATATCAATATAACCAGTAGTCATATCTGCAACTGGAATAAATCGCAAAAGCCTCAGCGAAAGCATAAAAAATGAACATCAGGAAAACATTTACTTATAATTACAAAAATCTGTCATTCTGAGCACATATATTAATATAAATAGTTGAGTTGGGTGAAGAATGAATTGATTAAATTTATATTAAATATATAAAAATACTTGGAAAGAAAATGATTTTCTATATTTAATCACCTGTAATATAACAAGACGATTGGATAAAATCCCGTGTTGTATTAAACTCACCGCGAATAAAAAAATAAAGGGCGAGTATGATAATAAAGTTCTATTATTCATTATTATTATATTCTCTTGAGAATGGATTAATTAACAACCCAAAACTAGTCGGAAATAGAAAGTTTTTCATTTCAATCTGTTTTTATATATTTTTTGATAGATCTTTAGTAATCTATTAATATTTATTATTATAATATGAATTACCAATTTTCGAATATTATAAATATTAATCATTCTAAACGTCAAATTATCCTAGACACTGTTTCAATTTCTATTTAAATGAAAACTGACGCATGATTTAGTATTATTCAGAGAAAAATCATAGAGGAAGTGAATTTGTGAAGCAATGAATTTTCTTTGTGCAGTCCACATTTTACTGCATACAAAACCGCGGAAATTTATTGCTGAAATAAAACCGTCGTCCAACTATTTATACCACCCATTCCTATTATTATTGTACGTGCCAAGCGATACATTTTTATTGAGTCCATATTCTTATGCTCAATAATTTGACATTAAAATAGTAACATTTCATTGCAAACGGAAACATTAAATTATATACATTTTCATATTTTATAATTATTTATATAAAATATGAAAATGTATATAATTTATTGTAGTGTAGAGGCTTTTATTTGTTGAAACTTCATACTTGTTGGGATAAAATAAAACACAAAAGTGTATAGTTTCAATTTTTTTTTAAACTACACACTTTTGTGTTTTATTTTATCCCAACATGTATATAATTTAATATTTCCATTTAGGAAATTTACCGAACAAATTAAAATATACACGCATATATAAATGCATACATAACCTTTATTAACAAATATAATACACCTACAATAATATAAAATATTATAAATCATGCTGTAAGAGTCTGCCAATTGGCTATATTTCCTCCTAGATTTTTAATATTCGCCCTTGTCAAAATATACAGATAAAATGTGATGATCGTTAAGGTTGCAGTTTAATAGAAAGAGAAAGCTATATAGTAAAATGGAAATAAGTGTTTGAAAGAAGAGCCCTTCTTTTGGATTTAATAATATGAATATGTATTTACATTTTTTTATCTACCAATTATAAAGTATCAGTCTAAATAAAAAATAAATCGTTAATTTTCGTGTTTTAAGTCAATTTACTAATTCAAGCTAGAAAAAAACATTGCAAGGTATAATGAAATTAAATGGTCATCTCTGTTAAGTTATTTGAATTCAGAATTTAGTGAAATCCTTTAAATTTTCATTGCACAAGTTTTTATTAGCAAAAATATAATTTAAAATTTGCTATAAATTTGATCAATTTTCACTGTTTTTCATAATTGTTTTTCACACAAACTAAACATTAAACTTTTATTTGTACTAACCAATTGAAATTATCTGTTAAAGCAAATATTGTATAACTATTTATCCTAATCCACAGCTTAATTGGCCGATGAACGTATAAACTAACGCTGTTTAATCATAGCCTGAAATTAGGATGAGGAATTAATTCGGAACGATGACACGATAAACCACTTTGTGCGGCTCCGTCAATATTTTCATTAACGCCGCTTACAATAAATTAATTACAAGCGACCATTAAGGCGATTGACGTCGCCAGTCAGGGCCGGATTTTAATTGCGGGCTTATTCTTTCGCCCGTTTATTTTTTTAATTAATCGCCCCGGATAAAAACTGCCCACTGCTAGTGTGCAATAAAAAAAATCTCGAATCTATTTGCGCTTCAATTTTAATGAATATCCACGGCTTTTATCGGTTTTATTTGAATGTTACGTTCGGGTGGATTGAGCGAGATGAGCAGAAAAGCGCGGTGATTTTGTTCGTTAAAATTGTCAAGGGGATTAAAGCGTGATTGATGTTGATGGGGATATATGGATTCAAATGTATTTTATTTGTAAAATGTTATACATTAACTATAATTTCAACATTTTTTTACTAATTAATTACTAATAGCTAATGTAACAATTGCAACAATATTTTCTGCAATAAATCTTCACATATTTAAATCTAGAAAGTATGGAATCACAATAAAAATAAATAAATATTTAGGATTCATATTTACGCACCTGGTTTGATATTATATTACTTTATTAACTTTATTAGTGGTTCATTAGTTTCTTCTCAATAAACATAAAAATAATTTGTTTCTGAAAAGGTTCATTATTTTTATAATACCATTAAATATATTTTTAATGTCTTTTTTTTATGGAAATTATTGCAATGTAATTTTAGTAAACAAAATTATTTATTTAATACATTAATTTTCGTTACGTTTAATTACAACTCATAAAAAAATCAGATCTTTCAATCGTGAGACGCTTTCGCACTTAATGAAGATCCTTGATTACTTTAAACATATTTTAATTGGTCGCGACGGTTTTAATTAATGCCTCGTTTTTTCTTTCTGTTTCAGGTAAGTTTCCTGCCGTATTTCAGCACGTGAGAACTTCGTAATTGGACGAGTAAAGGGAACGCCGGGGGCACTTTACGGGGAATAAGAAATATCCGCCGACACGTAAATCGTAAAATATTTATTTGCGAATCATAAAAGTTTTCGACCTCGCATAGCTTGAATAAAGGGAAATTAGGATGTAAACGTAATACAAAGTTGGGAATAACTCATGGTTATTTTTGATTAACAAAAATAAGCAGAAAAAAAAATAATTTAATAAATTTCCATTTCAAATTAAAAAAAAGAATAAAAAAAAATAATTTATTAAAATAAATATTTAATATATTTTTTTTAATCAAATGATTTTTTTAAGTTGCAATTTTAATATTATTTTAATTTAAATAAGATGAACTTTATTAAAATTTAAGTTGCAATTTTAAATCACAAGAGTGAATGAGATTAACATAATTAAATGTTATCAGTATATAATTAATTATTTTCTCACTTAACCCGCGGTATAATATAATTAAATCAACATATATAATAATTCAATAAAGCATTTTATTTCTGTCACTTATAATTCTTCCCTCTAATTTATTTAGACCATTAGTTAACACATCATCTTATTTCTTCGCAAAGACGACTATTTTTCGAAAATAAAAAACTTCAGGGAATGTAATTAGAGAGAACATAAATAAGTGAAACAGACCCAGTGTTTTATTTATATTACTACCATAAATAAATAATTATGGAAATTAGTGGCCTCTTGAGGCTTATACTTACTTGTGCGTTATGAACTTTTCCCTATATATAGTATAGGGAAAAGTTCATAAAGTATATATTTGTATAATAGTTGTCAATAAATTTTATTGAACAATTAAAATATTTTGAATAATCGATTTAGTCCAAAATTATATATATATTTTTTTTTGTTATAATCATATCATTTACGCATTATTGAGTTAATTAAATTTTACGTTTATGTTAAATTAAAATGTACGCATACACAACGGGCGCATAATTCGTAATTACCTCATAAAATTCCCCTGAAATGCAGCGAAAATGTTTAATATGCCACATTGATGATAAATTAATGAATTCGCAAAATACTTTATGAATTTATATCAGCATCGCGAATTACAGTAAATGATATATAATATTTTATTGTTAATTTTCCAGGGAAGGACCCATTTATCCCCCTTTCGGGTGAGCTAACTGTGTAACCCCCACGTAATTAAATTCGTATCGTTGTCCGTGGATCATCCCTGGATAGGTTGGAATATCTTATCGAGAAATGCATATTTTTGGAGAATTTATATCTAGAAAAAATAATAAATATAATTAATTATAACATTAACTATATTTAATTAATACTAAATGCTACTATATAATAAAATATAAATTGAAAATTTTAGAACAATTTTAATTTAAAGAATTAGAATTTTTTTTCTTTTTTTTTTCTTTTGTATTAGATTAATAGGTGTAGGACTAAATATTAGTTTTTCACAAAAACTGTGTTTGTATAACTTTAAATTTATTTTTGTGGCTGTAGTTTCAACAATGTTAATTTGTCTAAGTTTTATTTGACAATGACAAGTTACAATTTTAGCATTATAAACACTGTACCATTGTAGCTTTAAGTCATCATTTTTTAAAATTAGATTCTAATTTTGATAAAAAAAATATCACGGTAAATATTGTAGCATTGTAATTTCAACTTATCATTATCAAAATAAGACTCTTATTTTACAAGTTAAAATTACAAAAAAATAAAGGTCGGAAAGAAGAAATACACTTTAAAAAAATTGTTATTAGTTTACACGGCAAATTCTCTCATATTGAATGGTTTTAAAGCCAGAAGAATTTTCTTAATAACATTTTCAAGGTGGAATAACTTTCTGCATTTTTTATATCACTTTGTAGATTATTGAATATTTTTATGGAGTTATAATGTGGTCCTTTTTCATACATTGTTGATCTGCGTTTTGGAAATATATAATCGGTACCATAATACTAGATATGCAGGCTATTTAAACAATGGATGATTTTTCAATAGCAAACACATTCAACTCAATATTTCTCTTACAAAATAGCGCCGTTTAATTAACTAACAATTTTCTATTAGCTGATTGTAAAGACTGTTTAATTAATTAAACAAAATCCTCGTAATTTCTCTCACTTGTTTCATTTGATAAATAAGTAGGAGAAACGACGAGCATTTTATTTAATTAATAATAAACTATTCTCATTTTAGACTAATTTAAAACCTGATTAATACTATACAAAGGATATTGTTTCAAATAAAACACTTTAATAATAATAATACATTTATTACGGAATCTTCTTGTTAGAAAACATATGGTATGAATATAATTTCTGAAACAAAAATATGCATTTATTGTTAATAAGAATTCAACCTCCTAAATTCTTAAAGCAAACACCAACTTTAATATTTAAAAAATTTATAAACGTCCTTAATCTGTATCTTATATTCATAATAAATTAAAGACGACGCAAGGTGGCGACCTTTTTGTATCTTATATTATTTACAGTTAATTGTACTTACTTTATTACAGTAAATTAACGATCTATAATAGATATAAGAGATGAGCAAAGTCGATGTTTTTATTAATACTACAGATTATTTCAATTGCATTTCCCTTTATCCAAAAGTATATATATATATAATATATATAACATTAATGAAAATGTTAATGTAAAAAGAAAAACAAAATTGATACTTATATGAAAGTGTGAAATAAATTTGAACTGCAGTGATGAGATTTACTGTAGATCAAACATGGACTTTGCTTGATTAATAGAGAAATTCAATTAAAAAACCCATAATTTAGTAATAATCAAAAATTGAATATTCAATAACTTTCTTAACGTTAAATATATGAGTTTTGAGTTCACGTAAAGTGTTAACATCAATAACAACTAAAAAGTTTTTTGTTTACTTCACTTTTTATTTAATACGTTAGATGTACATTTCGACCAAAGAATTTGTTATTGATAACGTCATTTTGTGGTCGAAATGTACGTCCAACGTATTAAATAAAAAGTGGGGTAACGAAAAAAAAAAAAAACTCATGTGTTATTATTCCTAACGTTACTTATTTTATTAATAGCAGTTAATAATCCATATTTATCAAAAACACTAATTCATTGTTGAATTAAAAGAAAAATAATTAATTAATTATTCTTTTTCTATTTGCTCTGCAATTATAGACTAACGAAGTACAATGCAAATACAAATGTCTATTGAAAAAACTACTTCTCGGGCAAAAGGAAAAGCGTTGCTTTATGAGCAGTGCTGTGATGCAACAGCAAATATCAATTGTGTAATTCAATGTATTTGGTGGTATTTGCCCTAGACCAGAAGGCGTTGTTTCAATAGATATTTGTATTTTCATTGTACTTATTCCGTTAGTCTATAATTGCAGAGCAAAAAGAAAGAGAATAATTAATTAATTATTTTTCTTTTTAATTCAAGTCTTTAATTGCAGAAAAATTATAAAGAGAATAATTAACCAATTATTTACTTTTTCAATTAAAACTGCAATGTGAAACATTTAAACCATCTCTATAATACTTTGAATTATGTTCTCATTGGGCAATTGATGAAACATGTTAATTTATGTAAAGATATTTTAAAGAAGAAAATTTGACACTGTTTGACAATATAACACATCATTGCTGACTAGTTTCGGTTTCTTAGATGGATAATCCGATAATCCGTCTAAGAAACCGAAACTAGTCAGGAATGAAGTGCATCTGTAATTAAATGTAAATATCTCACCTTTGAAAATGGTCTAAGAAATCGAAACTAGTCAGGAATAAAGTGTTATATTGTGAAACCGTAATAAATGGAAGACGACGCAAGCGCCATCTTTTGTCTAATTTCATGTAGTAAAATATGGCGCCATCTTTAGCCTAATTTCATGTAGCAAAAGATGGCGCTTGCGTCGTCTTCCATTTATTATGATTCATTCAGGTATTTAACCACAACATAAGATCCGTTCAACCGTCTTCATCAAGTTATTGCACGTGGAACACACTAGTTTGATGAGGTTCGAAATGATCATCAGTTACCCATACGCTAGATGAATGATGGTTGAACATTTTATTAAATATTGTAAGACAGTGCCAAGTATTTTTTTCTTTAATGTATACTTACACAAACCATTTTTATAATTCATTGTTATTTATTACATTTAACCACTTAAATTATTTAATTATTAATCAAAGTATTTAATTTAGAAATACTCGATTAATAAAATTACTCCCTCTAATTATTTGATCGTTTGTTTACCATTTCAACTTTATTATTAAATAACAAATCATTACAAAAAGCAATTATGTTTGATTCAATTTCAAGAAAATACATTAATAATTAATTTAATAAATACATAAATATAATATACAGACGCAGGATATTTTATTCATGTTTAATTAAAATAAATCCCGACCTTGTTGGTGTTTGTTTTATTCTGTTATTTGTTGATTTAATGTGTTGTGTTTAAATTATTTACCCCTTCGTATTATGTATTTGAAACAAAATTTGCTCTTTTTATTAATTACAATATAAGTAATTGTTGACTCTGCATAATCACCGTTCGAAAAATCAAAGATCACATTTGGAATTGAGAAGCCAAATAATTTATTTTATTCAGAATAATTTATATTATAATTTGATTAATATTTCTAATATTTAAACATTGGTAGTTCATATTATAATAATAAATATGTACAAATTATTAAAAATCTTCCAATAATCTAATTTAAACTTTATTTGTAACTACTTTTTTATTAAAAAATAATTTGTTTATTCTTTTCAATTTTCTATTAATTCCACTATATATTTTTTTCGCTACGCTGTAGCTTCTTCAAATGAAGGCAATATTTTGAATGATTAATTTCTAACCATGTTTTCAAAATAAAGTTGCAGTTTCATATAAAAAAATAGCGAGAACTTAGTTGCTCACCTAATATATTTTTTGGAAACTATTTTTCTATCTTCAGTAGTGTATGAAGATGGAAGTAAAATTAATAAAAGTTGAAAATCATAAACAATTTTCTTTTTAATAAAAATGTAATTATGGATCTTCAAAAATTAAGTTCCTCAGTAATCAAAACTAGTTTTACTTCAATAAACAGAATAGGAGAAAGGAAAATATTTTTTTTATTTAAATAACTCTTTTATCAACTATTTAAAATGTTAATCAGACAGCGTTTTGAAAAGTGTTACATATTTATTCAAACCCATGAATTGTATGATTAAATATTAGAAATATTAATCATATAAAAGTTTATAGTGTATGTTTTTAATTTATTTAATTTCTCGTAAGTTAAATACCCCAAATGGTTACATTATATGGTTTTCCAATTTATCTGTAATAATTATTGTATTTTTTATATATCACAGATTAAGAAATGTTTATAGTAAATGAGAGATAAAAGACAAATTTAAATAATTTTTTGTGACAATCATGGAATGCTTAATCATTTCACTTAATTCGTAGACAAAATAATATAATTGAATTTCATTTAATTAAAACACTCGGCGTTCAATTTGTGAGGGATAGCAAACGTTTTAATTAAACCTAATTCAATTAAATTGGGGAACAGCAATCAGCAAAAACGTTTAATTCAACGAGCATGGAATTCGACGTTAAGAACGGTATATTCAGTATAGATGAAATTTACTGGAAATTAATTATTAATTTATGTATAATAAACAAGTAAAATGTCAAAATATATTTTATTGGAAAATTTATACAAGGTGGTCAGAAATGTTGTGATAATCTTCAGGTACATAGAGGTTCATTACTTAATTAATAGAAAATTTAAGTTAAATAAGTTGTATTGTTGCTTATAACTAGTGATGGGCAAAATCGATTATGTAAAAATCGATTTATTTGAAAAATACAAAAGATAATGAACATTTAATTTGAAAGTGCGCCAAGTAGTTGTAAAAATGGTGATTACATTAAATAATTTTAAATTTTGAATCATACATTTTCCACTTATATTTAATTAATTTAAAGTATATTTCAATGTCGTACACTCCAATTTCTTCAATTTCATAGAAATAAATATAATTTAAAAGAAATATCAATTTAATGAAGCAACATTTAATTATTGAAAATAATAATAAATTATTTTTGTATTCGATTGCTGAAATAATCGAGTTTGCCCATCACCTCTTATAATTTCACACGAGACAGTTTTAAGAATTGTAAATTTGACAACCGTGGACCACAATGAGGGTTTGTAATAATCATAAATGAAATAAATCTAATAATGTATAATGTTTGAAGTCAAAAATATGAAAAATATCAAGTAAACGTTCGAAATAACCAATCATAAAATTCAAATTATTTTTATATATATATATAGAAATTCTAAGAGATAGATTAAATTACATTACAATATTTACAAAATTACAATCATAAATATCTAGTCAAGCCTCAGAAAATGGCTCACGATCATCGGTCTTTCTGCCTTTTTTTACCTAATTTATTTTAAATAACGATAATCATGTAAACAAATCCGATGATTTAATTATCATTGTAGGCTATTCGCTAATATTTATAAATTGGCTATCGATTAAATGTTTTTTGTCTTTATTTAATATTTTTTACTGAAATATATAATTTTCCATTACGATTAATTCCGATATAAATTTAGTTCAATGAAATAATAAGTAGGAGAAAGGAAAACTATTTTTATTTAAATAATTAAATAACTATTAATTCACTTTGTTTCGTATTTCATGTTGTTGTTGTTGTTTTTTTTATGTTTTTAATATTTATATGAAATTGGGTTTAAAAATATTTTTAAAACAATTTTGTTGATGGAAAGCGCCAACTACTCAATTGTGATTTCCATCATCCAAACATTACTCTCAAATATATTTATACCCGATTTCGTGCCACAACTTTTCATCGCCCCCACAAATTACGTGCAGCACACAGCGCATCCATTTGTTTACCCCAATTTAAATTTCCAAGTAAACTGAATTAGGGTTTGCATTACCATCGATGGTTTTCCCTCAAAATAAATAATTTGATTTATGCACTCAATAACGGTGTAATTTAATGTTGCACCCCCGATTTTCCCAACTCACCCCCTTTCGCAAGCGCGTGTTTCGCCGTATCGATCTGTGGTTTTCCACCGCTCGCTGGCGCCATCTTTCGCTGGGGAGCTTCAGTTGGGGGATTTTCCGGGGAAGGAAAACTCTGCTCTGAACTCGTTTTTGGAACAGGAATGGTATACAGTTTCCATTCCTGTTCCAGAAACGTTTTTTGCAGGGTTTGCAGGTTTGAGATGTTTCGGTGGTTTTCTGTAGTTTAGTTAAGTGTGTGTTGTAATGTAAACTGTAGTAAATATGAATGTGTGATGTAAGGGTAGCGACAGTTTTCTTTTAGTTTAAGCAGTTGTCGTAGCTTTTTTGTAAAGCGAACGGTAATACAAGAATTATTTTAATATAAACTGTAATAACGCATTCTTCAGTGTTAACTGTTGTGAAATAAATCATAAACCCATTCTTTATTTTTCTACAAGCCAGCGTAATTAATTGTCTGCCTCGTATCAAATTGTATTAGTTGACGATATCACTTAAAAATTAGGCAACAGATGGCGCTTTGACGATTCCATAGTCAATTGGCGTTATAAATGAATAACAAAATATATGCAATAACATATAATTATTAATAAAAAATTTCATTGTTTTATGTTGTTATGAATATTTTTTACACTGCCAACAACCAACATAAAGTAGATTATTATAATTATTATTATAAATTATCATCGTAATTTATAATAATAATTACCGATATTAACTTACCATAAATTATTATTACCTGTTGGTTTGGGTAACGTGGTTACTTAAACAAGCACATTGACCCTATTATGCCATAGTTTGTATAAAAATGTATGCAAAAATAATTTTTAAACAATAATTAAAAAACTCCATAATAAATTCAAAATACCGTTTGTTTTTAATCTCTGTCTGGGCCTGAATAATGTGTTAACTTAAATGAGTACTTGTGCATTTGTTTGTGTCAGACTTTTTCTTATTATCGATATATTATACTATCTAATCTTCCTTATGTTGGTTGTGGAAAATTTAATTATTTAAATAATATCATACTATAATTCACAAATTAAAAAAAAAATAAGACGAAAGCTTTTCATCTCTTAATGTTCATTAATGTTTAAATTGCAAAATGATTTTATTTCATATTACATAAATAATGCAAATTTTCCAGCATAAAAACGATTGGAAATGTGTATTAATTACCCAACATGATATAAAATCATTTCTAAAAATAATTTCTTAAAAATACGATTTCTTTATTAGGTACTGTGGTATGCCCCACTGTTTGAATTTGTTAAGTTTTGATATATTTAAAATAAACGTTGTGATGCGCTTAAAGCAAAATAGATTGTATAAGAATCTAAAATACCCATTTAAATGCACATTTTCGAAGACATCAAAAGTCTTTAAATTTCCTTTACTTTAATGGTCAGCAGATTTGAAAATAATAACTAATGGATTTCAAAAGCTATTACATGCTTATTATGAAATTTTAAAATCTAACTTATTAAACTAAGAGAAATGCATAACTTATCTTAATAATATCAAATAGTTTCATTCACTTGGTTCCAATTATTCAAATTAAACAGAAATACATTTGAAAATAATTAATTAATACAATAATTTAGCTTATGCAACTTTTGACTTACATAGCGTGTACTTAAAAAAACATGCATTGGAACGACCATTGCCCAAGCAAATACATTATGTACTGATGTAAGTCAAAAGGTGCATTAGTTGCAGGGAACATAATTATTTAATTTTTATTAATTATATATTTAAAATTTTCTTATTATTGAATTCATAATTTGATTATATTTTTTTTTATTTTCTATATCTTTTAAAACAGATTGTAATTTAAATAACACTTAAAATTCAATGATTATTTGTAAATGCTCAGTCCGTAAATAAAACATTATTATTATTAAATATTACCATTTTTACCGGCAAAATTACTGAAGTTGAAATGAATAGATAAATAAAATTACTAGTTATTTTACATTACTAATTAATTTTATAAACTAATTGCCCTCAAATTTAATTACACTACTGTCATGAGAATTGAAATACATATTAAGTTATTTGTTCCATCATTTTCCAAAAGATAGCACCACCTGCTTTTTCAAAAGGAATTACTTCCATCGGTTGATTTGGACCGCAATATCACTCACAAGAATTTTCCTCGCGCTTGAAGCAAAAAAAGCTAGTAATTTCGCCGCAAACACGCAATTATGACTGGAAGAGATGAAAAGCCCGGTTTCCATCCCCGAATAAGCCGACAGTTTTAATTCGAAATCCCCGCACGCGTTCGCGCTCCCGAGAATTTCGCGCTATTGATTTTCCGAGTACTTGTTACGTAAGTTATTCCTCTTTGGGATGTTTGCGGACAAACTTGGTTCGTCCCGGAACTAACCCGGAATTATAACCAAACAATTTAAGATGGGAAGAATTTGGCGAGTTTCAAATTGCTTCGATTATGATTATTTAAAGATAAGGCGGGATTAATATTACAGATTGATTTTTTTTTTATTCAGCTTTCTGGAATAAAGTATTATCATTCCTTCATAGTTATGTTTATTCAAGGAAAATGCCTTTTGAAAATAACGGTTTATAATAATTAAAGAAAAAAACTGGCACCTATGATTAATAGCCCTTATTTGAGAATATATTCCTACAATGAGAGACATTACAAACCCATTATTCCTGAAAAGAAACCCTAATATTCCTTCCAAATTCCAATTTCCACAATCCACTATGATATGATATATCTCATTTCAACGACTGACAAGTAAACGTTGATTTTTGTAGTAGCGCTGTTAATTTCCACATTAAATAAATCAAAATACTAAAATTGTATTATTATTTAAATAAACAACCCCGACACCAATTGGTAAAAGGGGACATCGATTATATATATATTTAAATAAACAAACACTCAACTTATCCAAGATTATTAAATAAACTTATTAAAATATCGATTCACTCTTTAAAAAAAAAACATTTATTTATTCAACAGACATCCACCAATCCCATGTTTATTTTTCTCAAGGAGTTTATTTTAGGTGAGCGTGTATTTCTGCGCGAACCGTAATGAATACTTTGAAGCGTCGGGATGCCCCCAGACGTCGTCTTTGCAGGAACCGACCTGTTTACAAACATTTTCCGCTTGTTTTTAATCTCTGGGAGAAACATGATCGTATTTCACCTCCTTTATTATTTACACCGCGATTTTTACGCTTGATATATTGTTGTTTTCAATTGCTCGCGGGAAAAGATAACAGTTACTGTTTTTTTTTTTGTTGTTGTTCTGAAAAGTGTTTGAACTCCTTGTTTAATTTCACTGATCAGAACAGAAATGCGTTTTTTGGTTTATTGATTGATATTTATTTTAAGCTGTTAAAATACTAATTAATTAGAGTAAACAAATATTTAATAATAATACGTTAAGAAAGAATATATCCAGAATCTTCAAGATAAAGAAAAAGAAATAAATGTATTTTCTTAGTTCTCATAGTTTTAGTTTTCAAACAAAGAATATAGATTTATTGAATGATTTTCTTGTAGTTGTAACAGAAATATGATTTTTAGTAAATATTATTACGAAATCGGGTTTAATCAAACTTGGAAATTAATAAAACAATGTTTATTTATTTATTTAGAATACATTTATTTACAACGCATTGTCACTATTTATTTATCACGCGATGTTGAGCACTCGGACGTTCGTGATAGACTGACTCGGATTGACTGACTGCAGCGCCGCTAGCGCGCGCGCTTTTATAGCGTGCTTGTTTCTCGAACTTTCCGGAACTTTCGATGACCCCGCGTTTACCGTCGCGCGCTCTCTAGAACGTTCTAGAGTGATGTTTCCAGTTTCTTCTTTTACTTTCGTTACAATATGTTGGTTGCTTCAACAAATAGAGTATGTAGTATCACTTGCAAAATAAGTTGGATGCTTTTGCAAATAAAGTATGTAGTAAGACTTACAGAATAAGTTGGGTGCTTTTGCAAATACAGTATGTAATATCACTTGTAGAAGCATACAATTTATTCTCTAAACTATTCAATTACAACTGCAGAAGATAAGCATTCAATAAATCTACTTCCTATGAATTTTCCTTGATTAAAAAAAACGACGAAGAAAAGTAAAAGAAGTAAGAAAGTATGCTATATTGAATAATAATAGTTTTGAACAGTCAGCCAATCGTGTTATCTTTTTGATAATTATAATCGAAACATCATGGGCCGTATAATTTTATCATAACTAATGCCGTAATTAACCAATTATTACTAATCATAGTTTAAATAAATAATTAATTATTTGCGTATGATTAAATCATTTAACATTTGCAACGTTGTTATGTTAAATATCATATTTTCATTTTTAATATAAACTCGTGAAAAGAATACTGTTATGATCAAAAGTATTTATTTATTTATTTTTATGTGATTAAGTAATTTGACATTTGCAACGTTATTGTGTTAAATATCATCTTTTTGCATTTTTATTGTTAATATAAAGACGTGAAAAGAATACTGTTGTGATTAAACGTAATGTTTACAATTTTAGCAACAGTGTTATTAAATTAGAAACAAAAAGAGAATACAATCTAATGTATTAGGATTAAAAAATTGATATCATTTCTTGATAAGAGTCCTGATGGTAAAACATGCATAGATTATCTAATAAAACCGTTTTCTATAATAAACATTGATAATTGTAATATTTCGGAACAGGCTCAATTTATTGCTGTAAAATTTGACTTTATTCAACTGTAGTTCCTGATATGTATTGGCAAACTGTTTTATTATATTGATTTGATGGGAGATTTTTATTTAATTAAAATAAAAATGTATTCTATTTATATTACATACAGTTATAAAGATGGTAGTAATGCTTCAAATTGCAGTTTAATTAAATTAAAAGAATAAAAAAGAAAATAATTAATATAATTAATTATTTTCTTTCTAGTTGCTCTAATTGCAGAGCAACTTACAAAGTAAGTATACAAAAATACAAATATCTATTGAAACAACTACTTCCCGGGCAAATACCCACGACAAATATTTATTGTATATTTCAATGGGGTTGGGAAGTAGTTAGAAAAAAATATTCATTCACTGGGTCACAGTTATTTAAATATATTAAATAAAAATGATTTGAAAATAATGTAAAAATAATTTATTAATTATTTTAAAATCATTTTTATTTAATATATTGGGAAGTAGTTGTTTCAATAGATATTTGTATTTTTTATACTTGCTTTGTGAGTATTTAATTGCAGAGCAACTGGAAAGAAAATTAAATAATATATTTTTTTAATCTTTTAATAGAATTACAATAATTCTGGCTAATTGTATAAAAACAACAATCTTTTAAGATTAAATGATACAAAGAAACAAAACATTGTCAGGGATCTTCGGTGGTGTGGTGCAATATCACTCCCAAAATTGTAATTTAAATTTTATACATTCATAGAAGTATAATTGGAATATTAGTTTCGAGTCAATGGTTCAAGTGGATTTACAAGTATATCGGACTTTGATGCTACAAAAAATATTTGCTTAATAAATAAGCAAATATTTTTTGTAAAATAACATTTATAATATAAGATTATAAATGTTATTTCTAAATAATTAGATAATATAAAGAAGACACGAAAATTGCATCAGAAAAGCTATTTAGAAACATAATTGGCATAAAATATAAAACAATGTTGTGAAATAAAATGAATATTAGTGAATAAAAATACAGCCAAACCTGTAGACTTTCATATTCCAGCGTGATTTTGTTAATGCAGTTTTTGTGTTAATCTATTTTTTCGTTCCCCCGGTTGGGATTTCGCCTGCGTGCACGGCCCGTTGGCGTAATTCTGTCATTCGGTGGTGTGGGCAAAGTTTTGGAATCTCGCCCGGTTACGTAAATTCCCTTGAACTCGAACTCTGGGGATCCGTCCCAGCCACAACATTGGGAAAAGAGGGCGAAACCCCACTCCCGATCCGGCCAATTACTCCCCGAAGACGAGACCCCAGGAAACGGGGATCTCTTCCTCGTTCGCCTTGACCATAATTATCCCGCTGCTGTGGAATGTTCCAAACTGTTTTCGTTTCTTTTTTTTATTCGGGTATTGCCGAACCGCTGCGTTTCTTACGTGAAGTTGTAAGGGATGTTTCTGATGGTAAATATTTTAGACTCTTAATTAAAAATTTAAATCGTGATAAAAAAAATACAAAAAAATCATTTTTTAACTAACTAAATATGTTTATTGAAATGTGTGTACAATATTACATAAAATTAGAATTATATTATCATCTAGCGGCGCCAATTAGTTTTTTTTTGTTGTTGTTATTATTTCTTTATTTTTGTTCTACAATCCACTATACATAAATATTATTATTATATTGTAGATTTGTAAAAAGGTAAATCCGTTAGATAAATAAATATTCTACAGATGAATCGGCTTTCTACCGGAGCCAATCAGCCAATCATTTTTTATTTAGATTCAAATTAATTAAATTTAATTGAAACAATATACCATTTTACATATACTGTAAAAAAGATAAAAAAGGTTTTAAAAACTAATTTTATAAAATAAATTAAACAAAAATTATTTGAAAATAATTAATAAATTATTTACACATTTAGCTCTGCGACAGTTTGACTTACGTTACGTAAGTACTTTAAACAAATGCACATTAAAACAACTACTGCCCGGGCAAATACCCTTCCGGACATTGTTGCTTTAAAGTGCATTTGTTTAGAAATTTAACTATTGGGTTTTAACATAAGTTCGTTCGGTTTTTTTTTTGAAGAGGATAAACCTGTTCAGCAAAAAAATCTAACAATGAATTAATGAATGAAGTATTCCTCCCACCCCTCGACCAATTTTTTAATCCTGTTCCGTCAAAAATCGCCCGGTCTGGTGTAAAAGAAGTGGTTGAGCCAGTTTTTGAGGTCCTCTTCGTTGTCGAAGGTAACACTCCTCAATGGTTTGACGTGGAGCAGAAAAGATGATAATCGGTTGGTGTAAGGTCCAGAGAGTACGGCGGGTGCTGAAGATTCACCCATTCGTACTCTTGGATTGCTGCTTTGACGACTTGTGCAACATGGGGCTAGGCGTTGTCGTAAGCAGGATGATTTGATCTTGTCAATCGGGTCTTTTTAGTAGAATAGCCATTCACGCGGTGCAGTTGAGCAATATAGAGCTCCTTGTTGACCGGGGTTCCTTTTGAGCAATTCAAAGTTCACCTTTCCAGTCTCAAAAAAACGCAGGTCATGGTCTTTTTTTTTGGAGATCCTACTCGACTCTCGGATTCGGCGTATGTCCCAGAGCCCCCATTCTTTTCTTTGCTTCATATTGACGAACTGGCACCATTTCTCATCTCCCGTGACGATTAGGTACAAAAAACGCTGTTTATGACCGGGTGTTGCTCGATGGTGAGCCAGATGTTGAGCAGCAATTTGAAGGCGATTTCCTTTATTGATTTCGTTAAGCCAATCAACGAGTTTTTGGATAAAGCCCATTGATTGAAGGTGGCGGGAGATTGTCATAGCACTTGAGTCCATTTTTCGACCAATTCACGCGTTGTTTGACGACCGTCTTCCTTCAAAAGTGCCTTCAGATGTTCTTCGTCGAATTCTGCAGGTCATCCACTGCGAGGCGTGTTGTACTGCACGCTCGCTTATGACATCTTCTCCATACACGTTGCGTACGTCCCGAGCTGCTTCAACTGATTTAATCCTCGATGAAAAGCAGGAGTCGAAAATGGAAATATTTGCTTCCTGGATAGTTCATTTCTGAGCCTGAAAAATAATGAAAAATTAAATATGAATTGATTAATTTCAATCATCGCAAATTAATATTGTTTTTAATCATCATTTAATAATATAAGAAGAACAAAGAAAGTAATGCAATCTGATTATTTTTTATTATCCAGCCACGTACTTCCCGGCGCATACACCATTATGGATTTATTGGACATTAAATTGTTTATTGAGGATATAACGTGTACAGTATTTATTTAAATAAAGGATATTAAATTAAAACTTTAATTATACAACAACAGGAAATTGTGGTTTTGTGTGTGTTTTATGTATATTTTATTTTAGTAATATAATAAAACAATCTTAATTTAATATTCTTCGTTTAAATAAATGCTGATTATGCTATAAACTCTTAAATGTTTAAAAAAGCACTAATGGTGAATGCGCCGGGCGACTATTGTGAAGGCAGTTATATTTATTTCGTTAAATAATTAAGATTTCATGGTAAATTTTATTTTTTATTAATCAAATATGTTTTGTGTGTGTTTTATATATATATTAATTTAGTAATATAATAAAACAATCCTAATTTATTATTCTTCGTTTAAATAAATGCTGAGTATGCTATAAACACTTAAATGTTTAAAAAAATCACTAATGGTGGATGCGCCGGACGACTATTGTGAAGGCAGTGATATTTATTTCGTTAATTAATTAAGATTTCATAGTAAATTTTATTTTTTATTAATAAAATTTACCATGACATCTTAATTAATTAACGAAATAAATTTTCCTGCCTTCACTCCACGTGTTATTTCAGATATTTGTTCTTCAACTAAATGGTTCTTCGCCAATGACTGAAAAGAAGTACTAAATAGAATGTATTTCCGATTATCACAAAATAGTTGAACCCAGATAGTTTAACAAGAAAACGAAAATTGTGTTCACTCAATTATATTTCTGTAATTTATTTAAAATGTATATCTAGAATATTTTTAATAGAAGTAAATATCTTTATTTCTGTATTTCACTGAAAAGAGTAATTCATAACATTGATTAAACAATTAAACACAACCTTGTAAATAATACACAGCATAAAATAATTCAAATCAAATTAATATTTTTGATAATGTTATTTTTCGTAATCGTCACAAAACAAATAGCATTTGCTCTGCTTGTCTCATCCGCCTATGAGAACCCCGTAATAAATCGCTTGTAGTTGGTGAAGTGGAAATTATGTCAACGATTAGTGTTTCCTATTAATATCCCACCCTCTATTTTTTCCCTGTTCCATGATATAAATTGCGACCAACGTAAGCGGCCTAGTTCCGG
The DNA here is from genome assembly GCA_963082785.1 of Philonthus spinipes. Classification (NCBI taxonomy): domain Eukaryota; kingdom Metazoa; phylum Arthropoda; class Insecta; order Coleoptera; family Staphylinidae; genus Philonthus; species Philonthus spinipes. The sequence goes on along the minus strand of OY720308.1, from coordinate 8,760,739 downwards.
AAAATGTGGGGGAGTTGATTCTCGCGCGCCATGTAGCTGAAATAATGGGCGGTCATAAATCGGTCCTTGCGGAACCCCCCTAACCCACCAGCCAGTCAACCCACATTACAACAATTGCCCCGCGCGACAAGGATCTATAAACGTCGTTCACTGAATTCTCCGCGGGGAAATACATCTTTGATAAAATTCAAAAACGCACCCTTGACATAGTTAGAAGTTAAATTATTTACTACGCAAAAAAATATGTTACGTGCTTTTTTATGGGTTTGTGTGATGTTATCGTGGTTTTAAATTGCTTCATGAAAAATTGGTGTTTGCAAAAGGATCTTTTGGCGATAGCTTTTTAATATTAATAAAAATATGAACGTAACGAAATTTAGAACCGATTTCATGAGTTTATTTATTAATAAATAAGGAATTAATTTAAATAGAAAAGTGTATATATTCACTTGGTCACTATTATTTAAATTAATTAAATAAAAATGATTTGAAAATAATTAATAAATTATTTTCAAATCATTTGATTTGAAAATAAATGCCCCTCCGGACATTGATTTAGCTAATGGATATCTGCTGTTACGTTAATATGGTATTGTATAGTGAAAAATATTTTTTATTCGGGAATATTTAATGCAAGGAAATGTATTATATTGTTACATTTTTGTGTTTAAATTTTTTATTAGATGTTTCAAAAGAAGGAACATAGCTGATAAAATGAAAAATATAATAAAATAAAAACACTGTAAACTTTTTTTCTCTGAATATTTGTTCCAAATGAGCATTTCGATCACAATTCGATTATTATCAATGGAAAAATAAATGCATATATTTGTATATCCATTGAACAAATAAATATTCAGTAAAGAAAAGTTTATAGAGTTTTTATTTTATTACATCATCTTCGTGTAACTAAAAATGTAATATTTATGATAAGTTATGTGTTTATTTACAAGTAATAATTAAAATTAATTAACCATTAATTTCGCATTAATACTCAAATGAAATTCTTAAAACGTAATAATAATAATAATAAAATAATCACCATCAAATAATTTCACATTAAATTCAACTCCCCTCAAGTGTACATTTTTAAATGATTTTTCCCTTAATATTTACCCTATAATTACATGAAAAATCTCCGCGTTCAATTGAGCCGTTGCGCCGTGGGGATTTCAATTTCGCGAAAAGCCGTGAATTGGGGAAATGACGAGGGCCATTAGAAGGGCTGCCTAATGCACTGAATCGACGGACGCCTTCGAGGAGATGTGGAAAATCCCGGGATTCGTACCGTTCCCAGGCCACGATGAATTATATCCGCTTGATTTATGATTATCTATTTTCGGCACAAACGGAACGAATTGAATCGAAACGCTCTGATGGATCGAAATTAATATCAATATTTCAATTTTAATATTACACACTTCATGTGTCAATTATTATTAAAACGATTTATAATATCGCACTTGAATATTAATTAATGTTTATTGACTGTTTAACTCTTGTTATTTTTGATACAGTTTTGGGGGATTTTATTTATAAATTAAGTCCGTATTAAAAACTAGAAAATCTTTTAAAAAAGTGACAATTTTTATTCATGACAAACATTTAAAGTTATTACTGAAACTTTAAATGTTTGCCATGAATAAAAATTATCTCTTTTTTAAAAGATTTTTTTTACACTTGTCATTTCATTTTCTCCTGTTATAATTTGAATACACACGTATCTATATCTTTTTTTATATTACTTATGTTATTAAATTTTGATAATTCTGTAAATAAATGGTATTGCAAATAATTTTTCGCGCAATCGAATTGATTTTACGTAGTAAAGCCATGTATAAATTCAGGTCTATTTATATTGGTGACGTGCAACACACGGATGTGTAGTAAAGGCTCTCCCTTTAGGAGGGCAAGGACAAAGCACGGACCTGGATAAGACATTTATCGCTGGGAGTGTCTGTTCGGGCCATTAAAATCAATTATTGGAGGAAATGAAGCCTCACGGCCGATACATATAAAAGGCCAGATTTAAATTAATCACACAGCGGTAAAACAACGAAAGCATTTATATAATCGACCATAAATTGTTTTATTGTTTATTCTTAGTGATACGAATACAAATAAATGTATAATAGTCATTTTTTATTAATAAAGTATAAATATATATAAAATAAATCTATAAATTTTTATATATAAAAAATATGTATATAAAATGCAGTGTATAAAATGTATAAAAGGGATATAATGAAGAATTAACAAAAAATCAAATTTGATCCAGTAGATGTCATGTATTCAAAGAAGCCCTCAAAGAAGCCAGAAGACGTAACAATGACTAATATACTACAAGCAAATCTAAGTAGGAGTTGGGTAGCTGAACAACTAATCAGCTAATCAGCGAGCAATATCGCAATCTTAAATCTCAGAATTGGTCCGTAGGAACGTCCGCTATTTGGATTAGAGAACAAAACAAAATGCTAGTAATATCTCATAGAACGTGGTTTTGTATGGGTCAGGAGTAAAGACATCACTATTTTCAGCTGTTATTTTACCCCAAACGAGCCAATACAAGCATTTCGTATTGATTAATATTCCGTTGAGAAAATTGGGACAAGTTTCTTTGTTTTTAAGAAAAATGAAAAAAAAAATCTGTGTTTTATTGGTTAATAATCTATTCATATTTATTTCATACAATATGAACTACCAATGTCTAAATATTAAAACCATTTATGAAAAAACAAATTAAAAATGCGAGTTTGTTTTATTTATTTATATTTTCGTTATTTCAAGCAACATTTCAATGCAGTGAAAACATTCTTATGCCACTCTTTTTATAGTTTAATTGATGGATCGATTAATAATAATGGCATGTTTCGATTCATCTACACCATAATCAACTTTCATATAACTTATGAACGCCATATTGTTTTTTGTCATATTAAAATATCGAAATTAGCTCGAATATGAAAAATCCTGTATAATATTCTAATTACACAAAGTAAATAATTAGTCAATTGAAATCAAAGAATTTAATCTACAGGTAATTTTATTTACATAATATATACAAAAAAATGCCAAGAAGTCAATTACTCTTATATGGCTTTCGCCTACTACCTTGTTGTAATGAAGATAATATCATTAAATAATAATAATAAAGACGTCTTTATTCAAAATTATATTAAATATTGTAAATTAATGTATAGTAGAAAAGGTCTAATATCAAAAATGTACTCGAGACAAAAATAAATTAATAGTAATATCGTAAAAGAAAGCAATAAAAAAGGATCGATTGTAAAATTTCCCCCATTTCAAAAGTGGGAAACTTTTCCAGTGGAAACATCTGATTCAATATTGAAAACCCCTTATGCTCTAAAGTAGAGGATAATGCTTGGAAAGGTACACTAATACTTTTTGTTTTCTCCCAACTTGGCTAGGGGAAAAATCAATTCCCGAATTGTGTTTCTAAAATTGCACGAGAGACATAAATAATTGATAATTCATTTAACCAGAGAAATAAAAATAATATGCATGGGTTTAACATTTTAAAGGTAATCGTCGTTAATAAATGTAACATCCTCATGTTATATTAAAATATAATAATCAAAATAAAAGTAAGCTAACAAATATTTTTTCATCCTTTATTAATAGTGAAACGAATAACCAAGTGTTTTTTTTAATTATATATGAGTTAGATAATATTTATGACATATGTGCCAATTAATATTAAGTATAGAATACAGTAGTACCACTACATAACCATTTAAATATATGTTTTTATTCGGATACACAATTGAATTAAAAAAATACTTAAAAGGTTAGTTAATTTGAAACATTTTTTGTCTTTTTGTAATTTTCGATAAATTTTAGAGTATTCACATAAAAAAATAAAATTAAAATCAATTACATTAATTATTTGGTAAAGAAATATATGAGTAAATTATTACTTGATATAGATTTTTCAAACTCAACAATTTGCACAAATATATAAAACAACTAATTATTTATGAAACGTTAAACTAAATTAAATCATTAATGGTTTTAATATTTAGACATTGGTAGTTCATATTGTATGAAATAAATATGAATAAATTATTAAAAATCAACCAATAAAATACTTTTCCAAATTTAAATAATACAAAAATCTTACATCATTGTGAAAAAAGTAAAAAATTAGATATATTGGAAGCAATCGAAATTTATTTACATAATAAAGACACTAATTCATCACTTCTAAATGAACAAGTAGATCTATTATATTCTTCACTTTATGATTTATTATAAATACTACTTTTCACTTTATTCTATTATTAAACCATATATATATAATCTATATATTTTTATTAATTTCAATTTCATTTTAGCAATCCAACTTATTTATAAATAACTAATTTTGTTTTATTATAGTAAAATAATTTTAGAATTTTTTTTTTTTTCAACTTGTGAGCAAATGCTGGGACCGAAATTATTTTGCCTGCCCCACAATTAAATTATAATAAAAATTAAAAAATCAATATATCTATTCATGTAAATATCCATAGAAATTTTAATAAAATAAATTTTAAAGTCTCTTGAAAATGGGCTAATAACCCGAAAGTAGTCGAGAATTTAAAGTTATTCAATCTAATCTGTGTTTTATTGGTTGGTTTTTAATAATTTATTCATATTTATTTCATAAATTATATCAAATAAAAAGAATTTGAAAATAATTAATTTACTAAACTAATTAATTAAATATTTTCTATATTGACAACTTTTTGACTCATGTTACGAAAAGTATTTTCGTAACATCTATTGAAACAACTACTTCTTGGACAAATGCCCTGTTTAATTAAATTATTCAACATACCGTTCCTGCTACGATATAATCATTATTATTGTGTTGTTTGTTTTAAAAAAATATATCATACAAACATATCCACCAAACATAATAAAATAAACTAAGTGAACCGTCATAAAAAAATATATTCAGAGATATTTTTTGTTTGTCTCGTTTTTATTGCATGTTTTCTTTTTTTATTCGCGTCGTAATTTTATATCCGGCTTTAACTTACCCCAAACAAACATATTCCCCCCGAAACTTCATAATTCTCGTCTCAATTAAAAACATTTTTTTACGATCGGAGTTTTCAGCGCGCGGAGACGAATCTCCAGGGGCGTCGTTAAACATTTAACGGCCCGAGTATAAATCTCGGCGCACACCGGCAAGAAATCAAGGGAAGCGAAGAAAAAAAGTTGCGCCGGTGTATTAAAGGCCGTAAAATATCCCTTTCAGCGTCATATCGCGCGTCCGACAAACTTTCGGGCCATAAATAAAATTGATAATTCAAACGTAATTTAACGCGCCATTAAGTTCCGCCAGTGAAGCTAGAAACCATTATCGGGAAGTTGGATTAAATAAGGGAAAAAAAACATGATGGGTAGGGGGAGATGGGATAACAGTTTTATCTAATTAGATAATGGATAAATAAGGAGGATACGGTTGAAACGAGTGTGAGGATTATCAGTTTTATATAATTAGATTAAGAATAAATTAAGTAAATAAGGACAAAAAGGTGGGGAGATTTTTTATTTAACACGATAACTGTCAAGGCACTTTCGAAGATTCCGGCCCCAGAAGCCAATTTAATTTAATCATTTAATGTTATTAAAAACGTTAATTATACTAATCATCAAAAAGCTTATACATGATAAATAAATTAAATAAAAATTATTTGAAAATAATTAATAAATTATTTTCACATTTACCTCTGTGACATTTTTATTTACGTTACGTAAGTACTTTAAACAAATGTACATTAAAACAACTACTCGGGCAAATACCCCGCCAGGCATTGAATTACATAATGTACATATGCATGTTTACTGTATGGAAGGGTATATGTGTTTTTTATGGTGGAGTATTAAATAATATACACTTGCAGGTGTACATTATATCGAGCGTATAACAAAAATCGATGACGAAGTTGGCATTGGAAATCTAAAGTCATGTCTGAACTAAAATCACACGCGCACGCGTAAAGTACTGGTTGTCATGTTGACAAGTTAGTTATCAATCACCCCTAATTTAACCGCAATCAGCATTTCACGCGTGTGATTTTAGTACATACATGACTCGACGTTTAGCTGTGCGTTATAAGCAACTAAACATACACACATTAATCGGTTCAATGCGTTTGACTTGGTTTTTTTTTCAGCTGTATACCTCGCCTAATGTGTACTGATAGAAAACCTCTCTGTATATATATATTATATATATTAGTTTATATGTCGTTGTTTTTTATTTAGGTTCAGAAAATATCCTTATTTTGCGTTATCAATGGCCCTGGTTTCGAAGCCCCGTCAAACAGACACAGCAATCAGACAGAAAATTCTAGTGTACTTTATTAAAGAATATTTTTATATTATCATAGTTTTTAAGTTTGTATGTTTTTAATTTCCTGGGTTCGAGCCTCGAACGGGGCGGTTATCGACCCGAAGTGTGACGCTGACTGCACTGCTGACGCACGTGGTCGCTCCGCCCACTCACCCTCTGGGAATTATCTGGCCCGGGCCGCCGAAATTTCGAAAACAAAACGAAAATTGAAGGCGCGCGATAATTGAAAATTCTACATTGTCTGGTATTTCGTAATTATAACAACGAATCCAAAATTAATTATAATTTATAAATAAAATAATTAAAAATAATGATACACAAATATTTATTTATGGTAATTACAAGGCCATGCCAAAGGATTTTGGTGCCCGAGGCAAGCAACAAATTGCGTTCTTTTAGAGTAATAATATAAAATAATGACAAATAATTACTTCAATTATACTTAAAAAAACATTAATTCATAATATAAAATATTGATCAAACGAACCCAATCGGTAATACGATTAAATATAAAGAAATTATTAAAATAATCTTTATGTTGGACTGTTTATTAGTTATTTATAATGGAAAATTTAGGTCGAAATATTAAATAATTGTCGGGAAATTTGTATTATTCTATGAAATAAATACGAATAAATTTTAAAAAATCAATCTATAAAACACAGATTAGATTGAATAACTTTAAATTCTCGACTAGTTTCGTTATTAGCCCATTTTCAAGGGAATTTAAAATTTGTTTTAATTTTTTAAATTCTTCCTTTTCAAGAGAATTTAAAATTTGTTTTAATTTTTTAAATTCTCTTGAAAATGGGCTAATAACGAAACTAGTCGAGAATTTAAAGTTATTCAATCTAATCTGTGATTTATTGGTTGATTTTTAATAGTTTCTTCATATTTATTTCATACAATATGAACTATAAATGTCTAAATATTAAAGCCATTAATCGTATTATTCTATATACAGGGTGGCGCAAATAACAAAACGAACAAAATTTCGTGTATAAGTATTGAGTAGTTTTTGATTAGTCGTTATTTATTTGAATCTGCCTCAGCGATCAAGTAGCTTCCGCATGCTTACTGATATACGAAATAGATAAGGAACATATAGAAAACGAAAATTGTTAGGTTAGGAGAGTGTACGCGGCCATTATTCTCCATCTCCGTTGCTCTAATAAGATTCCCTATATCTACTCTTCTAAGGCCTTGTTTATAGTGGAATATATGAAATGTCGTTGCTCTCTCTCCAACAGCGGAGTGACTTTTCGGCGCGTTCATTTTTAACGCGCTTTACCGCTTTATGATGCATCTAGGCTCTAGGCTCTTGACTCTCCACTATAAACAAGGCCTAAGGCGTTCGCGGATTAGATACAGGTGTATGGGGAAGGAATCTCTGCGCCGCCGTTGATCAGCTGATTCACAGGATCCTTAAGTCCAATATCTTAGTTATTTACAAATATACAAAAAAATGTTACATATATTATTTGTAGATACTTTTAATCTTCATATTTTAAAATTAGTGTCATATTTACACGGTGTCCAATAATCACATGACGTATCAAACATATATTTTTTAAATGGAATGATATACTTTTTATAGTGATTTTCGTTGCAGCTTATCTTATTTATAACTAGGTCTCGTATGCCATCATTTTCTGTCGCCCAAGTGTTTAGTCTTAACCTAGAAAATATTGCCTATTGTTGTAGTCGTGTTTGTAATTTTGTGCTTATAAATTGTAAACAATATTTTTAGTATAATTCATTGTTATAGCAGATAGATAGAAGTAAGTTGTTTTTATTTATAATTTAATTGGTCATTTATCAACAGCTTTAAAAGTAAACGTCATTTATTTCCACAATAATTCTTTGTGTGTAAAACGGCCTTTAAACAATAAAACTTTCGACATATCTTATTTCTGTTTAAATTTTGAAACATTTTTTTGTTACTTTATTTATTTTACTAAATAAAATCGTGTAATAATGGTGATGTTAAAAATATTTTTTATTTGTTTCGATTATAAAAACATCTTCTGCTCCACAAAACCCACTCAATTCAATTATGCAATTCTTCTGTGTAAGTTTTTTTCTTTATTGTATAAAAAGGTGGTCTTTATATTCGGAATACAAGAAAGAATTTATTCCCAACACAATAGATGGGGAATTATTAACATTTGGGTAGTCTGGTGGATGCGCCGGGACGCGATTGTAAACCGTGTTTCGTTTTAATGAAGGCCCATTATTAGGGGAATGATTCTGCGGGAAGCGCCGCCGTCAGCTATATTTACAGCCGACCTTCCCGGGCCGAAAAGGACATAAACGTAAATCAGAACACGCGCAGACAATGAGAATTAATTGGATTAATTAGACACATGAAACAGCGTCCCTTGTAATTGGCTGAAATTATTAAGTTGGAGTTTAATTTTATTTTGTGAAATACATGTTTGTTTATATATAAATGAGAGGATTATATAAAAATATAGAATTATCTAATTAAAGTCCATATAAATGTAGGGTTATGTTTAAATATAAAAAATATTAATTATAAACACTAAAGGTATTATTTCTCTGAACATTGGCCGAACATTTCCAATTTATTTAATTGTGATGGCTTGAATTAAATTAACCATAATTTATATGTCAAGCTATTTCAATTAAATTCAATTAATTAGCGAAATATAATTAGCAGCACAAACTGAGTTAGTGTTATGTTCAATGACATATATTCATGACTTCATATAATGCTGGATTTACTTTAATGTCCAAGAACATATTTTCTACATGGGATTTTACTAAATGTTACAAATTCTTCCTCTTTGATTTAAAAATATTAAAACGCGTGGATTTGTTTAATCTGTTTATTGATAACATTTGCTTATTTAAAAGTGAGAGGATAAACAAATAATACAAATCCGCGTGTTTTAATGTTTTCAAATCAATTTCTTAATTAATCCTTTAACTAGAAGCAAAACTACACGCGTCCGCAATGCCAAAACGCAAAAATTTTTAAAAAATTAAATTTTTACTAAAGTGCATGTAAAAATAATTTGTGCATTATTAAATCGCTCATTGACAACCAAGATGAGTTCTACATTGCTTTAAAACGTCAAATTGTCTATTAACGACCGTCGGAATGTGAGACAGTTAGGTAGAGCTTGACGACTGCCGTAGTTAAAGGGTTGTTTTACTAAGTGATAGACGAGAAAAAAAGGTATCCAATATCTTCCTCTTTTTTTTAAATTTCACAAGTACTCGTAACAAACTTTCACCAAATAAACTCAATTCAATTCCTCCCATCAATTTTTCATTAGTGAAGCATTACGTATTCTAATGGAGTTTACTTTCACTCGGGAGTTTCGGACGTTTCGTCTCTCTCTTTCTTGTTCTTTTTGTCGTCACTCGTCTGCTTTTCCCGTTCGGCATTCCAATTCGGGAAATATATCGAAAACGCTCAGGGGAGGATGTCCGTGTGCTGGCTGTTGGAAGATAGCTAAAAACCCCCGGACAAATTGTTCGGGATTCCGGGATGATGAATGGCCCGGCCGGTCCGCCAGGAAGCGCCATTTGTCTTTTCCGGCGACGGCCGGGTGTTGAAAATAGAAATAAACAGGGGAACGCGGGGTGTGTTGAATGGTGCCAGTTCCTTTTCGAGGAGAGTTTGTTATAGATTAATGGTGATTGAATTATGTAATTCAAATAATACTTAGGCTAATTTTAAGAAAAGGTTTCCTACTTTTATTTTTCACTTTAGCTGACATTCGCTATGTGGAGCGGGAAAAGTAGATCAACAACTTTAGCGACTAATTTAGTTTGATGTATCCTCCTCTCTTCGATTTTTTTTAGATTTAATATATTTTCCAGTGTAACTCATGAGAATTATAGGGCGCTTCGACATCTTTGGTCTTTCGCGCTGTTTTAAGTACTTAGTTTGAAAATTATTACCCTTAAATTATTTAATTGAAGATTGAGTATCATTTCTTCACAAGATTGTAGCCAATCATGCCTTTAAACAGGACATACATTCTCCCTTGATTAAATGAAATTATTAAAATTCTCCATTAATTACAGTCTTACCTCAAGTGTAGGCAACTTAAATTAAAAAAAAGTGGAAAAACTGCCTTTTAAACATTGATTTTAGCCCTTTAGTTATTTTTTTTTTAATTTATCTCACCTCTTTAATCCATGTTCCCAAAAACAATATTATTAATATTTCTTTTTTTAGTTTGACATTGATAATTGAGACAATGATCGAAATATACATCTAGTTTTAATAAATCTTATGAAGAAATAATACTCAATATTTCAGTTCATCTTCACGTAACTCAACAATCATTAAATTCTATAATTGCTTAGTCACGAAAATAAAATAAAAAGTTAAGTATGAAAATATTTGATGTATTTTTCGTATTTAATAATAACCCCGTGAGCCCACTATAAGCGTTTATAGATAGGATTACTACAATTATGTTAATAATTCCCAACAAAATATACGACGAATTATTAACAATTGGATAATATGGTGAATGCGCCGGGATACGAGTGTAAACCGTGTTTCATTTTAATAGAGGCCTATTATTAGGCGAACGATTTTACTAGAATAGATATAATATATAAATCCTAGGTAATAAATACAAAACATCTCTGAAAATTAATTTACATAACTTAAGTTTATGGCAAATTGACCATTAATCGGAGCTCTTTTAACCATTATTAAATATTTCTTAATATAATATTTATTTGAAATCATGAAAATGTGAATTAAATATAATTAATTTTGAAAGTAATTAATTTATACAATTGAATAATTATTTAATTAATTTAGTTACTGTAATATTTCGATTTAAATAATTTAATTCAAATAATTGTAACCAAGTGAATGAATACTACTTTTATATTATCATAAATATATGAATATCTGAACCATTATTATATCTCGACATAAATTGAGTTGTAAATGAGTAAAAATAAACCTTATTACCACTTAAGTGTAATGAAGTTGTTTTTCCCCTATCGGAAAATCAAATGAGAATTTCCCCGATGAGAGTGGACATATAAACAACGTTTTTACGAGGTAATTTGGCGCGGAATCAAGAAATTTCAACGACTGAAACTAGTTGTTGCTTCTCTTATGACTTACTGTTATGCCTTTCGTTACGAGGCTTAGATGGAAATTAGATTTATGCCGCCTCGCTTTCGCGTTAGTTGTAATATTAATGCCAGGCGCTCTCACTCCGGCGATTTAAGGAAAATTATTTGTGTGCTCCCGGCGCATTCACCATTGTCACATCGCGATATATATTACGTGTTCGTATCATCGGTTTAATTACGAAACTTACTAATTGCTGTAATAAACAACGCACTTAATGAGTTTTGCTGTTAAGTGTCTTATACTACATACTCACTTAATGTACTGGATTTCCAAAATGAATTATTCTTAGTGTATGGATTTTTCAGAAATGAAATCGATACTTATATTATTACAATGCTTGTAATCATCTGCTTGAAAATTCCACTGTGTTTGTGAAACAATAGTAGCAGTGTTTCTACAATTAAAAAAAAAAAACAGTGAAACTAAAATATTATTGTGTTTTTATTTAATTATGAATATGCAGTTTCCTCAAGTGGCAGTCATTTTTATATATATTATTACTCTTGATAAGCAGAAACCAGATGAAGTTAAAATAAACATAAGTGAAACAAAACCAAGTTAAATTCACTTGGTTTTATTACAAGTTTAATTCAATATTAACAATGTTTTACCAAGAGATAAATGAGAAAAAAAATGTGTCCGATATATATTATATACAATCATCTTTATTGTGGTATTTACATATACATATATTATATACAATACATTTAATATAAACTTTTATAATGGCTACCGATCTTAGATCTTTCAACCACGATATATATATTACATATTATTATATATTCATATATTAAACAATACAATTAATATAAACTTATAATGGCTATCGATCGTAGATCTTTCAGCCACGATATGTATTATTATATTTATTATATACAAATATCTTTATTCAGACAATTACATATATTTTTACAAAGATTAACACAATAAAATTAAAGTGTTTGTCTGGCCTGGGCTCTATCTGTATCTGGCATTAGGGAGTTTGCAATTCTGCACTGCACTTAGGTCTAATTAAGCCCATTGCGCTACCTCCCGTAGATCACCCATCCTCAGTTCAGTCAACCTACCTTGTTTAGGTAGTCTAGTATACCCGAAGTGAGAAGATCTCCGAACTTTTTCTTCAATCTTGCCACTTACTTATATAGCCTTGGTCTATTGACCAGAGGTTTTTCTGCCTTATCTTGAGTTTCTGTTGAGATGCAATAAAAAATATCTATGCTATTTTTATTATTTAAATATGTTTTTCGACCAGCTTAAAGCCATTTGCAAAAAATAAAGAGTTGACAATTTTGTTTTATTTACGAACGCAAGATAATTAATCTCAATTTAAGCTTAATGTAGCACTGTATTTTTTTTTTTAATTGAAGGTATGAAAGTGTAGGACAAATAAAAATGACACTTTTATCGATATAATTTATTGTGGACGAATGACGTTTACGATTTAAATCCATAAATTTCAACTTCATCTAATATGCAACGAAAACCAATTAAATTCCAATAAATCATATTAAAAAACTCTTAATGACGATAAACTGCTTAAAAAAACAAGTCACATAAATAAAGCGCATTAATGAAGACATATGTGCAACATAATACACTTTTATATAACAAAAAAAAATAACGCTGGTGGAAAATATTGCCGAGACGCGTCGAGGAATAAATAACCTAATTTCGCATTTTCCCCGCAGCCCTTTTATAAAAATGATTTGATCCACTTTTTTCCCGTTCACGGAGGGGGATTCAGTGGCTCTGATATGCAGCTCACATTGGACCTGATCCCTTTTGTGGCCCCGCATCGCCATTTTTCAGCGCTTCCCCCTTTTTATGTATTAGACCCTAATATAATAGAGGCGCGTAAATAAAATGCGGGAGACGTAACAAAGGAGAAACAAAATTTCGAACTTTATTGTTTTGGATGTTATAGATATTGAGTGAGAACCTATTTAATATTTAAGACACTACTTTTGTTTATAAGTGTATAAAAAAATAAGTAGGTTTAATGTTCGAACCATAATAAATAAAAGCGAAAATTAATAAATGAATAAAAAATTAATTTCAAATTGGGAGTTTCGTCGATATTAATTAAAAAATAAGATTTCTAAGAACTAATTCAAATATGAGATCATCTAATATGTGTAGATGATCTCTTATTTGTCACATCGAAAGCAGATTGTCTAGCTGGGGGATGATCAGCTATTAAATGGTGTATCTCAAGGGTCCGTCTAAAGTCCCTTTCCCCAGACCATAACAGACAGACAGCTCTGTAAATTTTTTTGAGCGCACTATTTCTCTTTCACAGCGTTTCCGCATTCCAGGTAGCGCTGTCAATGGAAAATAATTTACAGGAATCTGATTCCTCCTTTAGAATTAATCTCGTTTTATTTTATAATAAGGAAATTCCCACACAGCTGATTATTTTCTCTTAAAAATGAATTATTTTCATTGGAAATATTTACAATTGTCAGTTTTTTGCGATTGTTATAAAATTAATCCACACACTATCCACGTATTACGATAAAATTAAAAAAAGAACTTGTAACCTATTAATTTCATTATATCTTACAATTTTCTTTTCTAACTTGAACTAGTAAATTGACGTAATACACGAAAATTAACGACTTATTTATTATTTAAACTGATATTTTATACTTGGTAGATAAAAAATGTAAATACATATTCATATTATTAAATCCAAAAGAATGGCTCTTTTTTAAACGATTATTTCCATTTTACTATATAGCTATCTCTTTCTACTAAACCGCAACCTTAATATAAAATTTTGCTCAGCGGAAATATATTGTAGTATTAATTAAATTATTTACATTACGTGCATTTCCTTGATAAGGAACTAAATTAGATGTTTACCCTCTGTTTCTTTCATTCCATTTATAGTGTCTTGTGTCTACTAAAAATAGACTTTTAAGACCCTCTAAATAAACCGACTTTTATTTTCCCAATAAAAATCCTAATCGTCACCACAAAAACACGGATCGTAAAAAATAACGAGGAACTATACAAAGCGCGCCCCTTCCATTTGCAATTTTGCTTTTATTTCTGTTATGATTTTAATATAATTTTACTTTCATTGTTGATTGAAATTATGTGTTTCATATATTCTATTATTTTTAATTATTCATAGAAAAAACACAACTGTTTTCACCAAGCTTAGTGTTTATTTGCTGACGATATAAAAATGTTCTACAATTTTTAGAAGATTATTTTTCGGTTCGATAAGATACCATAAAGAGTAACTTCATCATAAATTCATGACAGGGCCTCTGGTCGATATCCCAGACACTCTAACACGTACATGTATTATAATTATTTATGTTATTTTGTTAAAATTATCCGTATAGTCTGAATAAAGGTGTATATACATATAGGAAGAGATTCTCAGTAGGATCTATGGACAACCGTATGAACGTTAAAAGAGGCGTAGGATATGCATATATGAAGATGTAAAATAATTTTTGGTGTACAAATCATTGAGAATGACAGCAACTCGAAACTTGTTAGATAAATAAAAAGTATAATTGGTGCATTAAATTCCAAAATGGTCCAATAAATAAATAAATAAATAAATAATAATCTGTTAATCATTCAGATCCCATGAAATATGGCAATTTTCTTATTATAAAATAAAACAAACACAAAAAGGAAAGATCAACCCTTTTATTCCAATTTTCGTTTCATGCACACCAAGAGTAAGTATTATGCCATAATGTCGTAAGTAGAATTTTTATTTCAATTATATAATAATATAATAATTATTATAATAATATATAATAATACTAATATTCATTAGAAAACAATGAATATTAGTATTATTATATTTCTAAATAAAGTTTTAAATATAAATTATATATTCCGTAAATACAAACATTAAAAAAGTCTCTTTGTGCCACTTTTCTACAAAAGAATTAATAAGCATTTCTCTAGAAGGAAGGAATTTAAAAAATATTGTATTTATTTGAGCCTTGTTACAAATACTGAAATGAATATTATTGCAACATTAACCAAATATAAGGTAGCGCAAAAGGCCCTCTATTGTTTAATTTCAAGTGGAATCGTCAACAATTTTGGGTCTTTTCAATTATTATGATTCATATCAGGTTATTTTATCACAACACAAGATCCTTTATATCATGAAGGCAATGAAGATGAAGCTGGTCTGATGAGGTCTGAATGACTGAAATGTTCATCCATACCCTAGACGAATAGTGGTTAAATATTTAATTAAATAGATAAATCTTCCATGTAATGGTGAAAATCGTGAAATACGACAGAGAATAATGAATAAATAGATAAATTTTGCTCGAAAAGTTCATGGTGATGCTATGAACTTACCGAACAATATTTATCTATTTAATTAAATATTTCTCTCCAAAAAAGGATATATTAGTTAAAACTTACTATATTTTTAAGAATTAAGGTCGTGTCATAATATAATCTCCACTTCCATTTAATTTTGAAGGCCGTTATCTAACCGCATGTAAACAACAACAACAACAACAACAAAAGAAAATAATAATAAAGCAGTGGCTGGGCGTTGTTCTCTAGCGTTAATTAATTATGATTTTTAATTGGCTGTGAGAGCGTAACCGCCGCAATAACCGTCATAAACCATTCGCCATCCCAAGTAATTAAATTAGAAGAGTGGGCCGCCGACACCGGGACGGGACGCACTCAAAACAAACGGCAAGCGGTTTTAATTGAATTTTTTCTACCCTCGTTCAGGTGATAATGGGAAAATCGACAACGCGGAAAACTCACGCCAATTCCGCACGGAGGAAAATAAAATAAAACACTCGGAATAACCGTTTATTGCATATCGATTGCGCGGCGTTCGTTTTCAATGAGGAGACATTTTGTACAAAAAGGGAGTAAATAAATAAACGGAAAATGCAGAGATAGTATTTCGATACCATTCAAACACAATTTTGAAAACGAATGAATAAATGAAAATTACAGCGATGGTATTTCAATACCATTTTAACGCGATTTTAATAGCGATTAAATAAATACAAAATTTATATTTGGAATTCATTTAAATGATAAAATACAATCGCTCTGTTTATTATTTAAATATATAGAAAATATTTATTTGAGAAAGTTTATTTAAATTACATCACAATATTTAAGTTATTACAATATTTCAAAAAGTTTCATTAAATTACACCACAATATTTAAATTATTACAATCATTTACAACTTGTTAAATCTTAGTTCTGCCTACTTATAAATTTATTTTTAAGAAATTATCAGTACAGCAATTGCATTTCCATACAATAAATGCTGCATTTACACAGAAGGCTCTTAAAATACCATTCGAAAGTATTCTTAATTGAAGTCACTTAGTTCAGATCTCATGAACTTATTTCTCTTCAAAATATACACACTACAACAATTCTCTATTGATAATGAGTTGATGGTAGTCGAAATTTACATTTAGCTATTATAAATAAAAATTGAAGTAGGAAATGAATGTTTTTTTTTTTCATTTTAACACTACCATAATTTTAAAATTTCCGGTATTTTAAGCTATATTTTAAAATAAACGCTAGCACGGTGTACGGATTTAATTCATATTTGCAATACGAATAATATTCGGTCATTTTAAAAATTTCCAGTCAGTAACCCTAAATTAAAATAGTCATAATTAAATTAATAACTTCTTAATTTCGAACAGTAAAAACGTGAAAGGAAAATAGTATTAAACCGTTTCACAATATTATTTTAAGCAGATCCCCATCGTGCTGATCGTTAATTTTTAGTACTCCGGACTAATGGGCGCCTTGTGGATCTCTAATTATTCCATGAGGGCTTTTACTGAATAGTCGATAAGGGACTTCTCGTTCAGAGATGAAATTTCGTCTGAAAAAAGTAAAATTGAGTTATATTTTTGTATTCGCTAATTATAAATTTAAACAATAAAAAATATTGCGAGTTAAAGTAAATATTCAGTTACGCAGGACAAAAATAATTCCGGTCGATAGACCAAGAGAGACAAACCTATTGCATCTAAGAGAGCAGCAGCATACATTCGTGGAAGAAAAAGTTGTACACATAGATAACAAAGGAACGAAAATCAACGCTCTAGAACAAATGGAATCAAAACAACAAAAAAAGAAAATTAATAGGATCATTATTAAATGATCAAACAGACCTGTCAAATTCACCCTTATAAAATTTGTTTAACTTACCCCCACCATTGTCATCATCCCCCCCCCCCTCCAACACAGTATATATAAATATACAGATTTGTAAGACTGTACTTTAATTATCGTTCTTCACCTGAAGAAGACTCAAATTAATTCAAAATAATTAATAACTTATTCCCTCTTTTTTAACAATTGCTGTTGCATAACAATAATATATTGAATAATGCAACATTTTTCTAATCTGCAGACACGTAACTATAGACTTCTTAAAATTAATAGCCTCAGCAATTAAGTTAAACAAATAATATCTAAATTTATGTTAAAGTGGACTTCAAAGTTCTAAGAAAAAGAAATATTTGTTTGCATACATCAGTTCTCATTCGGTTTAAAAATATTGTTACGTACAGATATTAATTAAAATAAATAAATAGCTAAAAAGCAAATAATTTATTAATTATTTTTATCACAGAGTTAAATGTAGAAATAATTTTCCAAAATTATTTTAATTCGACAATTAATTCTAAAAATTATTAACTTTCTGGACACCCTTTGTTTTGGTAAACCTTAAGACCACCCCATACTTAACCTGCAATTTAAAGTTTTAAAGCGCGGTGAAATGTGCCAGTAAAGAGTACCATGCTTTAAATGTCAATTTTGTATCAGATTATTAGCTCAGAAAGTAATATTTAAAAAAATTTATTTTATAAAACATTAAATAAACTTTATGTTGCACTGGTTCGACCACACATTGAGTATTTCTCCTTTGTATGAGCACCCTATAGTGATGCTGCTGCATATTGAATAAGTTCAGAGCAGATTTCTAAGATTAATCCACTATTGATTAGGCGGACAAAGACAGAATTTTAGTCACACTCAAATGTTAAATCAGCTTAATCTCGAATCGTCTCCGGACAAGAGAAGGTTTCTTGATTTGTCTTTTTTACATCGACTGATTAATGGCGGCGTTGATTGCGATATCTTAATCTCGATAGCATTTTCTTATTGTTTCTATTAATGAATAAGTCTAAAAATGGAAGGCAGACATTAGTTTCAGTTTCATCTGTGAAATTGATACTACGGAATAATCAAGAAAAAAATCAATATAATATTAACGTTATTTTTAATAATAGCAAAAATGTCGTCTACGTATCTAAACCATAAATTTGGAAAATTGGAAATATAATATTAAAATTTAATTTAGCAACAAATTGCTAAATCTAAAAGAAACAATAAGAAATTAAATTTTAATATTTATATAAAATCTATATATATATATATATATATATATATTCAATGACCCTTTCTACCCATATGGATGTAGGGTTATATAAAACCAATACATACCTTTAATTATATACATTCAATTTCTTTTTGTAATTTAAAACGCAAATTTTCAATTTTTCACAGCATGATTTTTCGAACAATACATTTGCCATAACAGAAAATAAAGATGGGATAACAGAAATGAAGAGTTTAAGTTAAGTTTAGATATTGCAATTTTTTAATTATGATGTTTCAATAATTAAAAAAATCATTAACAAACAAAAAAGAAAATATATAATTAATCATACCACTAAATTAGAAAAAAGAAACAATGAATTAAATGCAAATAAAAAAATTAAACCTAAACCTACATTATATATATATATATATATTATCGAAAACCCCGTTTACCCATACAGAGTGTGGGGTAACCTAAATTATAGATTACTTAAATTATTTAAAAACAATAACCGAACACCAGCATTTTATTGTAAAACTAAAACTTTTTTTTTCTAATAATATATTTAACAAAATTATTGATTTAGAAAAAAGTGGCATTTATTCAGCACCATGAGAAACTTAAAAACAAGATACAAAAAAAACATATATTTTTCGAAAATAAACAATAAAGAAAAATCCGTAATTGCCAAGCATATAATCACATTTGAACATATAATTTCTTTAAACAATTTTAACATTTTTAAAATTACAAATTCTCCACAATTAAAAAAATTGCAAATCTCAATTGCTTCTAGAATTGAGATGTGTAAAATTTCGAGTAAACATTTAAATTTCGATTCAACTCCCTTGAATAACAATTTATTAAAATTAATTGATTTGATTTAATAGTTTACCTTTATCTGATTTTAAACAAACCACATTTGTATTTTTAATTTTGTTTATATGTTTATATATTTGTTAATTTTGATAAAGAGCACATTGTTAACCCGTTAAGCCTGATTACTAACAAAACCCTAAATACAAATATTTATTTATATTAAATAAAAATGATTTGAAAATAATTAATAAATTATTTCCACATTTAACTCTGTGACTTTTGACTTACGTTACGTAAGTACGTTAAACAAATGACCAAGTGAATGAATACTGTTTTCTATTTATAATATTTATTTAATTAATATGTTATTTTTGTTTTGTTTCAGGTAAGTCAACAAAAAGATTCGGCATTTGTAAGTACACAAAATATTTACAGAAATATATTTTTATTTTATTACTCATTCTCTTTACACATCCATGGATTTATAAGCATCAGTACTAATAAGAGCTGGAGACGAAATGTGGAATAATCTTCACGTGGTCTGATTTATTGATTAATATTAACATTTAATTTGGCCGTTGTCAAATTTCTTTAAACTAGCTTAAAATTAGGTGTTTAATAATTGTTCTTCTCGAAGTTAACCAAAGAACCGTCCTACCTGAAGATTATTATACCTTTTCTAATCATAATGTATAGAATTCTAATAAAAAATCGATGAATTAATTTGCTCTGATACTGAATCCTTTATTTGAAGATAGATTACAGCAAAATTACGATTAAGTAATGAATCATTTCTATAATCCTTTCTAGATATATATTTTCCAGTTAATCTAAGAATTATCTAATTTTTTTAGTGCGGATTATTTTGACGTCAGCTTTGTGAACATATATTGATTACACAAGATAAATACATATTGACAAAATATTACATATTTTATTATAAAGTTTGTTTTGTAATAAAACTTATTATTATTGTTATAATGTCTTATCAATAATAAATATCGCGTCTACAGGAGTGATAAAATATGAATCGAGTTGATTACTAATAAGTAAACATTTTCTTTGATGACTTCATGATAAGTCAACGAGTTATTTTTTTTGTCCGCCTCGGTGGCGCGTAGGTTAAGCGTTAGGCTAAATTGCTAGGGCTCCCTGGTTTGATTGTAGAGCCTAGTGCCACTGATTCAGCATGAATGTTGTGATTGTCCCCCCAATTTTAATTAGAAATATACAAAGGTTACTGGGTAAAATGATTACAATAGATCGATACCCATGTGTGAGTGGAAAAAATATTATTTAATTATTTTTTAAAAGTGTGTTCAGCCAAAAATTCGCAATAAACAGTAATATTTTACGGATGCATTTATTTGTCGTTATTTACATGTAGATCCTCTGTATCCCACGTGCGGCAATTATGACGTGGTTAATCATCATCAGCCAACAAAATTATGTATAGTTAGTATAAAGCAATATGTATTTAAATGGACTTACCGTTAATAAACAATAAATAAATATTTATTTTCGTCATAATTGTAAATAAAAACACAGAAATAATTTAAATATTAATCATATTTGCATATTGATTTGTTAAAGTTATATTACCTTTCAACACAATCGATACAGTTACTCATAAATAACGGAACGAAGTTTTGTATTGTTCGAATTCCATTAATTTATTTTAAATTTGTTTGTTCGATATTTATATGCAGTGACTTCCAATAATCCCAACTAATATTGAATTCAAAATATTTAATTTATGATTAGATAACGTAGTAGATTTCAAATGAAGAATTATAAATCGTTAATTAAACAATTTATTTAATTGTCTGCCTGTATAAATTGAATATAGGTGGATTTGAAGCACTGTATGGAGATTTGATATCACAGGTCTCTGTGGTGTAGTTAATATCGCACTCGACCGGCAATCGGGGGACATGGCTTCAAATCCCATCAGAGATGTTTCTTTTCAACTTTATATATACAAACATCTTTATTCAGACAATACGACAACAAAATTTTACAAAATTTATTATAACACTATGTACAATTTTGTTAGTAGTCTGTAATGGGCTATCGGCCATAGGTCTTTCTGCTCCCACTTTATATTTAATTAAATTTAAATGATACCTTAATGTTGTACATTAAAAATTTCTACAATATAATTTAAACGGAATAACAATTTAATTATTTAATTGCATTGTTTAATTTCTACATGAAATTTATACTGCTTTTATAACAGAATCATGCATTCAAATATATTGGAACATTATCCTATATTCCGCATTTATAAATGCAATTTATTTAATTGCATTGTTTACTTAACGAAACAAATATGAATAATAGCTCAGACTTATCGGGTTACAAAGTTTCATATACTTGCATGAAAATAACCTCTAATTATGTATATAAAAAGCAAAGACCATTGTATCCACCTAAATAACTCCAACTACATCGAAACTCAATACACTTCAGACACCCCCTTTCGCAAACTAACGCAACAAAAAAAAACGAAGTATGTGCGGGGAGGAAAACATAGCCCTCGAAACCGTTAACTGTTGCATCCAACCAACCAGTCTCCCTTCCAGGGCACACCGAGCCCAGATGCAGACTGGGTGGCGTATCGACCCGTCCCCTCCTCTCGACCCCAAAACCCCACCGGCAGCCCACTTTTCGGGGTGCAATAAAAATTCGGCGGATCCAAAAGCTATTCCTCCAGGAGGAAAATTCAGCGCCTCTTACGTAAACTAGGTGGATTTTCAGAAAGCACCAAATGAAATATTTATAGTTTTAATATGTTTTCGGGGGATTCGTTCGGTTTGCGGCGAATAAAATGTTTGTTTACAGTCGCTCGAAAATGTTTACCTTTTAGTTCGATAAACATGCGATTGTAACGGTTCGTGTTGTGCGAGGGGTGATATTGGATTCGTCCGCAAACGTGTTTTCTTGCAGAGTACTTCAATCGGTGGTTTCTAATGGATTTATAGGTTTGTAAAGAATTGATGCAAACGGATACTGTAATTGCAATTTCGTTTCGACTGAATTTATTTGGTCAGTCATGTGAAAACTTTTAGTAAAGTTTGCACAGTTGATTAAAGAAATATTTTTTTATATTTTCCGTTTATAATGAGTTCTATAAATGAACTAAACAACCATTAAAACATTTCATCAATGAGTTGTGTGAATCAACGAGTTACATAATGAAATTAAGGCCAAGTAAATATATTGGGCTATTCCGTATATGAAATGTTAAATTTAACGCATACATTATGATTTATTTTAGTAAATAAATGTTTGGAAAAATTTAATTATATTAAATAAAATTATATTAATAAATTATGTGTAAATGTGAAAATAATTTATTAATTATTTTCAAATCATTTTTATTTAATATATTTAAATAACTGTGACCAAGTGAATGAATAAGTACTCTTTCCTATTTATAAAAATTTAATTGTCTGAATGAAGGTATTTGTAAACTTATAATTGTAGATTCTTCTAATACTTCAAATATTTTTTAAAATGTAAACTTGTAACATATTGTATATAGCAAAAAAATTTTGATTCAAGTAAATTTAATACAAAGAACCAAAACAAAAAAAAATACGTAATATAAGGCTATCTGAAGACATGTGTTTTGGGAATAATCCCTCGTCAGTACAGCTCATTTTTTTATAATTACAAAGTTCTTAAATTAAATAAATAATTAATTAAATAATATTTGACATAATTAACATGAACCTAATAAATATGTTAGCAAAGTTTATTCAATTAAATAAATTGCTTCTTGTTCCCTTTAATAAAATACGAAACAATCTCTTTAATTAAATTAACGTTACACTAGACTCGAAGTAATGTGTACAGATTTAGTTAGACCCAGCGAAAATACAGCAGCAACAAATTAAATAGTGCCCAATGGCATTAACCGAGCAGTTTCGTCTGTATTAAATTGAATCACCGTGGCCACATTCCCGAAAATCACCCGCCCCTTTTACCGGTCCCCGGGACGGATGTAATTACAGGAGCGAGCCGATATCGCGACGCTGTTGATCCCATCAGCTGTTTTCCCAAAGGGCGCAATCCAATAACAGACGCACACGGAGAGGAGATTCGCCCAGAAAGCCGAATCCCGATAAGAATTCAATTCTGATTTACTTGTTCCTCTCCTTTCTTTACGGGTTACAAAGTAGCGATGTATATATTTTTCGATACATCCTAGGGAAAGGAAAGGAAACGCTAGAGATATATTTTTTATTTTTTATCAATATATTGCATGGAAAACTGAATGGAATTGAAACATCTCGTGTTTTTTTGAACAAATGGCTATTTAAAAATGAAACAACTAAAAGCACTGTGGTGGACACAAAAATATATATTCGCTATTTTCATGTTATACATAATATAGGGTGCCGATACGAGAGTTGAGACAATTAGCATTGAGCTACAGAGTCGAATGAAAATAATTCTTTCTTTCTTTAATCTTGATGCCTTTAAGGCATGGAAATAATTAACATCAATAAATACAGATTTAATTATATTCAACCACCATTAAAATTATAAAATAGATTTTGTTATGTAATAAATATTAGATTGAAACTTATGTTTATTTTTAACTAATTTCTCACTTAACTCGTGGTGAAACATTTTGGACCATAAATCATTAATTAAAAATACTTCGTATTGTTTCACTGATTATTGAAATAATGCTTTGAAATAATAGTAACATTTTTCTAGAGAATTTCAATGTCCGCAAAATATATGATGCTAACATTCATCAAACATTGCATTTAGTAATTCTCAAATCATCAACTATAAACTAAATTAAATTTAAAGGGAAATTGTATGAATTTGGAATAACATATTATATATACAGTAGCTAAAGAGGAACTAATTTTTTTTTTTTTTTAACTTAATGGTTTTAATATTTAGATTTTGAATTAATTTCTCACTTAACCCGTGGTGAAACATATTTAATCAATAACTGAAACAAACCAAGTGTTTTAATCAAAGTTATTAATATTTAGACATTGGTAGTTCATATTGTATGAAATAAATATGAATAAATTATTAAAAATCAACGAAGAAAACACAGATTAGATTGAATAACTTTAAATTCTCGACTCGTTTCGGGTTATTAGCCCATTTTAAAGAGAATTTTGATTTGATTTTGGTTGATTTTTAATAATTTAATCATATTTATTTTTTAAATTATTTTTTTATAAATATAAATATGGAAATAATTTATTGATTATTTTCAATCTTTTTTTTAAATATATTTAATATATTAAATAAAAATGATTGAAAATTTTTTAATTAATTTTAATAACTAACGAAGTAAATAAATCTTTTATTCTAACATATTTTGTTTTAAGTTATCGAAAGTGATACAGACATTTATTTCACACAGCGAACTGCGAATAATATACTGAATATAAGATTTATCTGTACTTATTTGAACAAGAGAATTTACATGCGACTTTATGAAGAAAATAACAAAATTATTTTATTATAAATTATTATCAGCTTTCCCAGTTTTTCCTTAATAAATTAATCTTCTAACTTTATTATGTAGACGAATAGAATAATTAGAAATAATACATATTATATACACGTAATTATATATCAAATTTAAATATGAAAATTAAAAATTCATACGCCTCAACCAACAAAGTTCCCAAACAAAGTTGTTAACGAGGAAATAAAAGCGGACTTCTTATCATCATATCGTTCTTTTTTATACTCGAGGCGAGTTAGCGCCGCTTTTAGGCGTAAACTTTTATAAACTTTGCTCTCTTCCACCGTTTTTTGTACATATTAAGGAAACGCAATCATCCTCAAAGTCGTTTTTATTTCCCGAGCCATATCACGATGAAAATGGACGTCACTTTACACAATCGATACCTTATACGGCCGAGTAAACAATGACATAATATTCTTAATGACGAATTCCTATTCTCTTGCTGGTAATAATAATTTGTGGATACGAAAAAATATTTATTGATAGAAAAAAAAACAATGTTTTCATTGTAGATGTTTTTATTAGGTTTATCTAGACAGATTAACAATGAGATATAGTTTTTATTATATGTTAGCGGGGTAATTAATATGCAAACAATGGATAGAAAAATAAATTATTTACATATATATACAAATATATATTTTATCTTTATTAATGTAAATTTACATTATAATTTAACGAAATGGCTATCGACCACAGGTTTTTTCGCCTTATTAAAAAAAATAGTCTTTTATACAATGAAAGTTTAATGATGTGTTCTTATTGAAATTTTAAACGCTGTACAAAGTAGAAGAGAATAAAACTTTTAGAAAGTTTTAAAATTATGGTAATGTCAACTAAAAAATAGAACACTCAAGCGTCTTGTTTAAATATTTGAAAAAAGAAATGTTGGATTTACGAAAATGTATCACTTGCTGATTTTCGTAAATCCAACAACATTTTTTATTAAATCTTTATTATTTTTATTTCGTAGCAGATGGCACTGTAATCGCAAAAATGAAATTTAAAATAAATAAAAGATGCGCCTTTTGCGCATTATTTTCTTCGGTTGTACCGTTGATTGAAAAATTACTAGATACGCAACCCTATGCACAATTGTGTCCCCGGAAAATGTTTCTGCTAAAAGATGGGTCTGTGGTCAATTGGTAACCAAAAGTGAAACAGACAGAACTCTTAATAATTTCTGAGAGTTTTGTTACTTATATTTTTTTTTAATTCAACATTACAGTTTTGAAAAAAATGACATTATTTTGTTTTAAACATTTTTAAAAAAATTGTTATTTCGTTTAAAATTTAACAATTTCTTAAAAAATGTAATATTTTCTGAGAATTTCACTTTTTTGAGAATTTTAAATCTTTATGAGAAATTCTAAATTGATACAAAATTTGCTAAAAAACGACGAATATGTCGATCCCTGCAATAAATGTGCGGGTGAAAGGGGGCATGATATACTCGCTCCATATGCGTTTCGCATTTATATAATTTTCAATGAACGGTACACTCCCGTCAGTAGAAAACTGATTAACAACTCCAACGAATGAAGAACTTGATCTTACTTTTTTAAGAAAAATGCTCAGCATGCAAATTGATAGCGTCTTTGAAATTTCTCCCGCATTCGTCATAAATAAAAATCTTTTTTTTTTTTGCACGGATACACAATCCATGATCAAACGTTAGATGAGTATGACGTTGATAATATGTGACCTAGAATAATTGTAGTAAGCTAGTTTACTATCCAAAATAATGTTAAATTTACAAATTGAAATTTAAATATTATTTTTGTTTTATTTTTTCATGATCCTCTCACAACAAATTACCGTTAAAATATAATGTAATTATTTATTTGATACAACAACGTAATGGGTTATTTTACTTTGAAATCCCCGCTTTATATTTTACGTAATACATTAAGAAACGTCTTTTCCCGAATGAGCGGGGATTAAATCCAAGATTGAGCCAGGGATGAGTTTTATGAAATTTGCTGAAAACGCCCCGTTTTAATCGGGACGGCGATTTATCCCGGGACGCTGATTTATTAATAACACCCTCCTCTATAATGGATAACTTAAATCGCATCGGATTAAGTTTTTAATGCGACATCTATTTAATGACCGAGCTACACGCTTTCTTAAAAAAAAAAAACGTGGGGAAAACAAATTGATGTTCATTTTTCAATTCCTTGCAACAAATTGAATCATTTATCATAATTTTTCAAGAAAGAAGAAAATAATGAATTTTATATTAAAAATTTGTATTAAATTGGAATAATCATGTTAAGGGATTTTTAAAACTTTGCATTCCTTCATTTTTTTTTCTGAAACAATTAATAATAATAATAATTTTTATTACGGAATCACCTTTTTACAAAAACAATTGTAGAAAATAATCGATAACTGAGGTTTTTATTGATCATATTTTATAATAAACATTTCGCAAATAAAACAACAGTTTTTTTAAAATTTCATAAAATTTTTTGTAGATATACTGCTATAATTGTTTTACCAGCATAGTGGCAGATAATTAATAATTTCCACAGCACACACCGACATGGCATTAATTTAATGATTCAATACAGTGCAGAGCAACTTTACAAACACAAGGCGGATTATTATTCTGTAAGGGAAATGTTAAGTTTAACGTGTACATTATTTCATATCATTACAATGTAAGCTGCGTAATTTAAATAGATTTATACATAACATGTGAATTTATTTAATAATGTCCACGTTAAATTAACCTTCTCAATTGCGGAATAGCCCCGTATATATACCTAAAAACAGGTAGATAAGTAGTGGTGGTGAGGAGTACAGTTGGTACAAATTACAAGATTAAATACAATATAGAATTAGTATATCTAAAATACAAAATTAAATAAAATAAAACAAAGAGGACAGAAAGACCTCAGGTCGATAGCCCAAGACTGACTAACACCTTCATACAAACTTATAATTGTATTATATAATACAATTATATATATAACTGTATATTATATAAAGTTATTGTCTGAATAAAGATATATATATATATATATATATATATATATATATATATGATTCACACATTTACAGGTATTTAAATTACAATGAAAATAAACTGCAGTTTGAAAAAGGGATTGATCGAATTTTATTCATCATTGCCAGGAATTTTCTTCGTTTAGTTTCATTGAAAAATAAAAAATGTTTTTGTAAAATATATAATCCAATCCATGATCATACCAAATATTTTTTGTATTTTTGTAACCTAAAAACAGGTATATAAGTGATGGGATTGAGGAGTAGAGTTGTTACAAATTACAAAATTAAAACATACAAATATGCAAAAATACAAAATATTTTTGTAATTTATATTTTACTAACTGTATTTTTTAATTTTGTAATTTGTACCATCTCTACTCCTCACTTCCATAACTTGTCCATCCGCCTTGTGTTTGTGAAACTTACTAATGATTTGTTTGATGATTCCACTGTGTTAGCGAAACAATTGTAGCAGTATCTCAACAATAAATTTTATGAATCTTATAAAAACAGTTGTTTTATTTACAAATAGTAAAGTGTAGAGAACATACAAATTGAAAAACCTGAAATCCTGATGCCACTGTGTTGGTGAAACAATTGAAGCAGTGTCTCTACAATAAATTCATATTTATATTTATGTTTGTCTTGCTATTATTATAATGTAAAATTATTTTGTATTATCCTGTAATTGGGCTACTGTTTCCAGTTGAGTAATAAATTTATTATTATTATTATTATTATTTATTGTTATAAATATAATGACACTTAAAAGAACTTTCGTTTTATATACAAATAGTGAATTGTAGTGAACATACAATTCGTAAAAACCTGAAATCCTCATTAAATCTACAGCAAAATACAATTACAACAAACAAATTTAATTTGTGAAAGTACTCTCTCGGAAAACCCCCCTTAATCGAAAGGAACGATTTGTTGTAAACTTGCGGATTCCTCTCGAGTGTCTCTCGAAGTTTGTTTAAAAGAAACTTATGTATTGGATAGATATCGTTTCATCCGAGGCGATGCAAATGTAATTTCGCAACTCGCTGGATACAATTCAGGACAGACGGTGCACGCAAAACCTTCGCCGGATATTGCAGGAATTCACGGCGCTAATCTGGGATTAGTTGCGAATTCCAGGAACCCGCCGAAATGGAAGTTATTGATTCGGATATTTGCATATTTTAAAATGGATAATAAAAAATGTTTTATCTGTTTTATTTTTGTACATTATTCGTGTTTCTTTAGTTATTTTGTTGGTTAACTAAAAATATAACTGGGCATACTTTTTTTGTTGTAATTGCGATTATTTTTATAGATCAATTCTTGAACTGAATTTGTATCAGTTAAAAGAATGTTTACATAAAAGTCACGTTTAATCAAATCAAATGCTTATTAAATTGGTCATTAGCAAGTTTTAGTACGTACTTAAGTACTAAGAATGATTATTTTATATATTATAGAGAATCTATGTCAAGTTTGCTTTATGAGTTATGTGAAGTGTATTTGATAAAATAAAAAAATAATTTGTTCCTTACTTCACTTTTTGAGGATTTTTGTTTAAATTAACTAATTGCTTGTTTCACGTTTTTTACACTCTGACTAGTTTAGGTCAGGCAATATTTATTAAAGTAATACAAAAAATGAGAGAGCAATGGTGGTTTCTGAGGCAGAATGATCAATTCCTGGTTACATTCTGCTTCAGAAAACTAATAGAATGAGTGTAAATGTGGAGACAATGGAAAGTTTGTTGAATTATGAGATGAAGTTGTTTCTATGTGATAATAAGGGATTGGTGAAAGAGGTATGGAGAACGTGCATGGACTAGGGTTGAGTGAGTGAGTGAGTTGGCATTGGAAATCTAAAGTCATGTCTGAACTAAAATTACACGCGCACGCTAAAGTACAGGTTGTCATATTTAACAGCAACCAGCATTTCACGCGTGTGATATTAGTACAGACATGACTCAAGACTTCCAACGCCAACTTCGTCATCAATTTTTGTTATACGCTCGATATATATAAATATTTTTTTGTTTTTTTTGCATTATATATTTTCAATTCGAAAATTGTTGCATTATACAATATGATATTGTTATGCAACATCATCTGTCTATTATTAGACATTTGTTAAAGTACTTATGTAACAAAAGTCATTATGTCACAGTAGCTAAAGGGAAAATAATTTATTAATTAATTATTTTTAAATTATTTTTATTTAATTTATTTTAATATATCTATATTTTAATTATAGTTGTTGAAATAATTAATTATTTCAACTTTAAATATGTTACAAATCAAACGTGAGTTTTCGTAAATTTTTTGAGGTGGAATTAAAATTGCATAATATTGGCGGGGAGTATCTTGAGCAGGCGCCTTTGAGGTTAATTCGCGCGAGGGTTTAATAGACCGTCTTGAAAAGCCTTGAATCTTGGATATGGTCTAATTGGGCTGAGCGGCTCGGCGCGCACAAAAGGGACCCCCGTAAATATGGCCCTCAGAACTCGAAAATTCCTCATGAATATGCAAAAAGCGCCGGCAAACTACGAAAGGCTGTTTGTGTTAGTACGTTTTCCTAGGATTAACGGAGTGCATGGCTTTCAAATGAAGATGGAAACTTTTGTTGTTATGGAAATATGTTTTTTTTTTAAATAATTAAAATGTTATCTACTCAAAATTAATCAATATGGATAAAATACAAGAATTAATTAACACTTTCATTGATAATGAATACTTTGTGTTTCGATCACAAACAAATATGAAGTGAAGAAAAATTTAATATTCAATTTGATTAAAACATCTTCACGTAATTCGCAAGCTATTTATGTTTATTTGAGTCTCCACATTTTTAACACTTTGTACTCATAATAGCAGTGATCATGGATTTTGATTTTTTTAATTTTATCATACTTGTAGTAGTTACGTACTAAATTATACGATTTTCGTAATTGACCTAATATAAAAAAATAACAAATATATTAGGTGATATTCTGTAATGGAAATGTTAAGTTCAAAATGTATTTTTTATCATTACAGTCTAAGCAATTTTTGTAATAGATTTATATATGCATAGAATATGAAGTTATGTAATAACATACACGTTAAACTTAACATTTTCTGTACGGAATAGCCCCGATTATTTGTTCTTAATTATTGATGAAATTAGAAGTTATAAAATATCGTATATATTTTGTATTACGTAAATCACTATTACAAGAGAAAAAATATTATATTAATTACAATGAAATTAAATAAGGAAAATTCTGGCAATGATAAATAAAATTCGATCAATCCTTTTTTTCAAACTACAAAAAATTACTTATATTGTAAGTTTTACAAACATCTATTGAAACAACTACTTCCCGAGCATTTACCCCGCCGGAATTATATTAATGAAAACAATTTAAACTTTGTATAATTTAAATTAATTTAGTGACTATAGTTTAATGTGTATTTATAAGTCATAAAACTGCATTTAATATTAATGTCATTTCCTAATGATTTCGACATGGGCGTAGCCAGATATTGGATTAAGGAGGGACTATCACTGTATAGTTTTGTGTAAAAAATATCTGTAATTATTTAAATAGAAAAGAGTATTCACTTGGTCACAGTTAATTATTGGTTATGATTTTGGATTTTGAATTAATTTATTATCTAAGAAGAATTGTAGATGTCAGTGGGGGAATCATATATACTAAAATATAAAATCGAGGAATGTTTTTTTGAGTTTACGTGAACTGTATAATCACAAATTTAAAGACTTTTATTCCTTACTTCACAGTTTATTTTTATGTTAGATATACATTTCGAGACACAAAGTGCTCATTATCAATAACAACTAAGTTGTTATTGATAATGAGCATGAGCACTTTCTTTCCATGTCTTTATGTCATATCAGTCTGTTAGTCGTTGATGAGTGATGAGATGAATGAATGAATAGTAGTTTCAGTATAGCGGAATTTGGATAAGGTGTTTGGGTTACGTCTAAGGCGTAGTCGGTTTAAAAATCTTAGATTATGGGATTTGCGACAAATTTTTGGGATAATTGGATAAGCCTTAGGGATATTGGGGTTATACCTGTCTTGTCGTAAAGGAGAGTGTTCGAAGGGTTATGAAGAGGATTGTTTGGGTGACGGATTTTGGTTAAGGTACGAAGGGCTGAACGTTCGGCTACTTCTATGTTATTAAGAGTTGGGGGGCGTTGGTTATGGATGAGGATTGCACCGAAGTCCAGAACGGGACGACAAATCATATATGCGTCGTGGTTTTAGTGGAGATGACTTAATTTGCAAATGTGAGTGACCTGAAATATCGTGCCCTGTTCTGGACCTTGGTTTTAATTTGAATGGAATGAGGTTTAAAGGTTAGTTTGGGGTCAAATATAATACCGAGGTATTTGCATGTCTAAAATAAAATAAAAACACAGATAAAATTGATTAACTTGAAATTCACGACGAAGTTTTGTGTTATCAACTCAATTTCAAGAGAATTTAATGTTATTCATTTTAATCTGTTTTTATTTATTATATTGGTACATTTTTAATATTTTATTAATAATTATTACTTTTTCTTTTAAATATATGTACAAACATCTGTATTCAGATAACATTACATAAACTTATACATACATTTCTATTTACACAAGAGAAAAAAATATTGTGTTATTGTGAGGTCTTTCTGCCCTTTACTTATTATTATTATTTTTTTAATATATAAGCAAACTTATTTCTCATATTTCATAATTATTAAAATAATGTTGTTATTCTAAATAAATAATTTATTTTCCGTTGTTGATAAAAATACGCTTTCGTTCAAATTGAATGCGGATTTTGCGTGTGTTTATGAGCGTTTCCGTTAATGTGAGAAAGTAATAATATAAGGAAAAATAAATGTGCTAGTTGTCGTGAGAAACGCTGTGTTTTGGTACTCGTGCATAAAATGTAGATCCGGGGTCGTGATAAGTGCTTATCGGAATTAACCAAATGAGGTCATGAATTGATAATTTATGGTTTTGTGCGAGCTTAGTGAATGCAGCCCGGACGTGGAATTAATGGCCGAGGGAAGATAATCCTCCTCGGAGATCTAATAACTTTATTCTTAGACGATATATTACTGAACATTTTCAGGATTATTTATTCCCAATCAATTTTAAATTTATTCGTTTTTGATAGAAAAGAGTAGTTTTGGGAAAAAATCGAGTAATATTAGTAATCGAGTATTTCTAAATAAGTAATTTTAAATAAATAAAGTCAATTAGTAATAATAAATTGATGTTTTCAATAAATAGGGAATAATAGTAATAGGCTGAAAAATATACTTGATTTGTTTCACTACTTAATTCATTTATTCCGACCAGTATCGACTCTTGTCATTCTGAAGGAGTATACAGAAAATTATTTTTACATGAATATATTTATATATAGGGAACAGTTACTAATATGTTGTATTAATAAAATTGTCAAATAGTTAATTTTTCAATAACAAAAAAGATTGCCATTGGTCATCAAGCCCGGAATAACCATAAAAATGGGAATTGAAACAATTCTTTTAAAGCAAGTCGAACAAGAAGGGTGTAAGTCAGCTAGCTGACTCACAAAGAACAACCGTGGAAAATTCATCCGGTCACCAGTTTTTCCCCCTTAATCAAGAAATCCGGGCCTGACGAAAACATCCATTAGAGGGGGGGGATGGTCCAGGTGCAGCCCAATCGCGCTTCCAATCCGAATCGCAGGACAAATCCTGCGGGTGCAATAGGGATGCACCCGAGAACCCGCTCCCAACATCCAATTCCTGATCCTTTTCGTCCTTCCAACCATTTCCACGTCGACAGAACGCGGAAGCCTTCGGCCCCTCTCGACGCACACAAGCGCCGGAATTGAATGAGCAACTCTCTCGCATTCAACACCGGAGCCAGTACCGAAAACAACCGCGCTCGCGTTCTACTCCGCTCACAGGAACACGTGCTCTCACAAAAGTGTCACAATACAAGTGCTGTGCGAATTGTGTGACAACAACAATGACACTCCGCGAGCGGCTGGGATAAAGCGCAAAGGAATTTATTAAAACGATTTTAAGAACGAACCGAACGACCGACCCGGTAATAAATGCAAAAATATTTAGGTATAATAAAACACAACAAACAATCACAGTCAATGCCATGCCGTCGATAAGTAAACAAATCTGTGGCCGAACTGAAATTCTGCTTTTGCTAATTGCGCCCAACCTTGGCATTCCGCGTTTTGATATAAAAAGAGAGTCGCAAGTGTGTAAACAAGAAAATGTATGCATTTTATTCATGTTGGAATTATATTTATGCATATTTCAAATGCAATTTTCAGCAAAGATCTCATTAACATTTACAATCTCAAATTTGTATATATAATCTTCAAATGAAAAAAAAAAACATATACTTCGATATCAAAATCTGCTGTTCCTTATGATTTCTTCGGTTCTATTCCACATAAATATCATATTTTCAAATAGGTATTATATAACAAAATTAAAACTCACACTTTTTTCGTGAATTGAATATTGAACAGTTTAGTTATTATGTACTATAATATTGTTGCGTCCCGGATTTTCAAAAGGTTTAATTTTTTCTTAACATAACTCAATTGATATATTTTTTACTTCTGACTGGTTTAATATTTTTATTTGAGTTAAATTGAATTAAATCTCTCGAATTTATTCAAACACTTATTTTACGTTAATTTTTAAATTAATTAATTATATTATAATGAGTTTACGATTGACAAACGACGCGCGTTATTGAGTCCAATTCTGATGAGTTTGAGTGTCTTATATACCACACTTAATTGCTAAGTATATTAGCATAAAAACGTTATTTTAAAGGTTTCACTGTCTTGGATGCATTTAACAATATAACAAAAAATGTGAAGTGTCCATGATGGTACTTCCCCGGTGAATTCGGTCAAATGAATTGGAGATTCCGTTAATAAAGTAAATTGAAATTGAAATGAGTTTTTAATTAAATATTTAATGTAAATGTAAAGTTATTAAATGAAAATTTGAATTGTTGTCTTTTAAAGTTAAAGCCAAATATTTAGAAGTTATTTTATTATTCCTTACCATACAATGACTACAAATTCTATATAAAATCTTTACAACATTTCTTTGAAATATGACAGCATTTTGACGTTATATTTTACATAAAAATAATTATTTCAATAATTAAAGTCTCCATGGCCAACATAAAGAAGATTATAAAAATAATTGTTTATTTCTACGGGAATTTATCAGGTAGATGAAATTCTCCCGCTTATTAAATAAAAACTGAAAGTCCTACGATAAAAAGTTTTATAACAATTTTTTTTATTTTTTCAAGATCTACAACTTTTGTTTGAAACATTTTTCTATCCGAACTAAAAAATGAACTATTTCGATGATTGATGCTCATCGAAATAGTTCACTTAAGAGTTTGTTTTTTTTTTCGGTAATTTTCGACCAAAAATCACAAAATTTATATTTCTTTTCGCAAACTTTCCTAATCCGCCTTGAAATATCTTTAAATAAATTTATTTTTTCTTTGTTATTTTTTTCATTTTGACAATGATAAAAATAGACATAATGTAGGATTTTTTATTCGGGGAAGCCACCACGAAGTGGAAAATATCAAAACAGGAAGATGCGGTTTAAAAGTAATAATCTGAATATTTTCAGAGCTATTATCAAATGTTTGAAATATAAGAATATTTCGTTATAAAGAATATGATTTTCTTATTAAAATGAAATTTATTGCAAACCCTTCTGTAAACCCCTCCTGTATTCATCTTTTCGACGGCTACCCGAATAAAAAATTCGAATGAAACTTGCACGTTATATCTACTCTCATCAATATTATTAAAATTATGAAGCTGATGAAAGTATTTCGTTTCCTGTTCTTATAAACAGAACAAGTTCGTATTATAAGAATGGACGAAACAACGAGTCTCGGTCGTCCACCTTGTAGACCCAAATTATTGACGAAGTCATTTGATATTAGGCAATAGATCGCGAATTCGTTATCTTTACAATTATTACTGATGAAAGTAATTCACGTAAGTGATTACAGATTTTAAGAAATTTTAAAATATGTCACTGAAATATCACAAAAACTTGAAAAATTCTTGAAATTTGTTTTTTGTATAATATTGTAAAGAAATAAAAGAAATTGTTTTACTTTCAAGATTTTTTTGCTTGAACATTTTAATTTCATATCATACTAAACGTTTGAAGTCGGACACCGATCGGATAATTCTGAATTTCAAGAATCATCCGATTGGAATCACAATTTTTATATTTTTGTACGATATGCTATCGAAGTGAAAATTACAGATTTCAAGAATTGTTATTTTATCTTAATATTTTAAAATTTTATAAACGGAGTTAAATCATACATTTGTCGTTAATTAAATAATGAAAATATTGTAAAATTAGAAATTCCTACTGAAATATCAATGAAAAAGAAAAAAATCCAAACAGGAATGCCTTCCCAATTAACAATTTAGTTCTGTTATTCGAACTGTTACCCCTACACCACCATTATGGTAGATGGGGATTTTAGATTATATATCGAACTGTTATTTTACAAAGTTAATACTATTGCTACAATCTTGATAGACTAGTATCATCATATTGTGTCAATGAAAAATATTGTCAAGTTTTATAATTTTAAAATTATGAAACATAACAGGTTTCACCCAATATATTATGTTATGTTGAAGGAATTAGGTATATAAGAAGTTAAATCACGCTTTTATAGTTATTTAAATTGTATGAAGGATATATTGAAGTTGTATGTAAAATTATAAAATCGTATTGAATTATTATTATAAATGTTTATGAATAGGGTCGATAGCCCAGGACAAACCTTTAATTTAATGTATATACTCAATATTTGTAAAAATGTAATTGCCTGAATAAAGATATTTGTATATATATGTATATTAATATTATTCTTTAAATAACAAATCTAAATAATAAAAAACGGAATTTAATCACACTTTTGTGGTTATTAAATATTGCCTTTTATATATAAATACGCAAGTATCAGTAAAAATGTTAAAAGTTTTAAAAGGAATGCCTTTCCATTCAATAATTTAGTTCAGTATTATTCGAACTATTGTTTAATGCTTTCGAAGAAGAAAAAAAGAAATAACATCGTAAAATTATGCCTTCGCATTGAAATATCAGCAAACATCATCTGAATTTATTAAATACATAACAATATAGACGTCATGCACTGGCAATTTCATGGCAACACTACTTTAACAACATATTTCCTGTAATAATTTCAATCAATATTCGAAGTAAAATAATTATAATCGATTTTATATATTCAAGCACATGTATTGAATGAAAATAGAATATTTAGCTTTTATGGGATGTTGTTTGGTTTTATATATTTTAAAAAGTAAAAATTAAACACTTAAACTCAATATTAGCCGCGCTGGTCTGAGGAAATTACTTCGTCAGGGCAGTCAACATCTAAATGTTAATGTTTGTTAGTGCTTTTTATGTAAATTGTGTTGCGTTTTTTTATTTATTATGTGATTTACTTTTAGTTTAGTTTTAGATTAACTAGCCATAAGTCGAATCTATTATATTATTGTAAATGGACTTCCGCAAATAAATAAATATATTAATTGGTAGCGAAAAGAAAGCGATATGAAAATTCAACGTTGAATTTTCTTTCCTCGAATGTTTTTTATATACAAACATTTTTATTCAGACAATATGAGAACAAAATTTTACAAAATTTATTATAATAATATGTACAATTGTGTTAGTAGTCTGTCATGGGCTATTATATATTTTTTTTATTATTAATAATAATTCAGTTTTAGTTTGTTTAAAGTTAGGTTTTATTTTACTTATTGCAGGTTTAGGTTAGCTGTGATATTTGTTTTAAGTTAATTTGGGTAATACCTGACAGTGCTACATTCTAAAAAGTCAGTGCATTTATTCAGATCTGACCGGCTAATGACTATAGTAGTCAAAGCCGGTAAAAAAACCTCTCCCGTTTTTAGTCGGTAGTTTTCCAGATAAAATCCGGAAGGAGTCCGACACTCAGTCCGTAAATGGATTTTCCCCTTCCACAGCCACAAAATATATATATATATATATATACAAATATCTTTATTCAAGGGACTTTTACATTATATTAAGTACAGTATTGTATAGTATAATACGGTATATAATTTGAGGTTGTCCTTTCATAGGCTATCGACCCGAGGTCTTTCTGCCAACAAAAAAAATATATTTTAATCTTTATTAACAGATATATACAGCAAAAATATTAAAAATTACAAAATCAAATGTATATTTTATATCTGTTAATTGGCTGTCGGCCAACAGTTTTTCCGACTTATTACTATTATTATTATATATTATTTATTTACGGAAAGCTTCAATTTACAAAGTACAATATAATTAAATTATAAAAAAATCAAAGACGAAGACCATAAAATGTATCTGTATAAACAAATAGTAATATAAGAAATATAACAAAAAACCTTAATGCAATCAAATTTTCTATCCCAAATAGTTCAAGAATTGATAGTAAGTTCAAGAATATAACTTATATTAAGTAACACTATTTAGTCTTTCAAAGTCTATTGTAATATCGCTACATTTGTTTCACCACACTGTGACTTCTTCAGGCGAAGATCTGAATTTATTATTCATCATTTCATCATTTCTTCGCCTGAAGAAGCCACAGTGTAGTGAAATATTATCTATTACAATAGACTTTGAAAGACTAAATAGTGTTATTTAATATAAGTAATTATGAACTTTCAACAATTATCAGCCTCATCAATCAATTATTCAAGAATATAAGTATTTTCTCCAAATTTATTTTCAGATTTTTAGAAATTACTCAATTTGACGGGACAACAATTTCAATTAGAATCACTGAATTTAATTCTCTGATATATTTCTTTAAATATACCTGAGAATGAAATTAAATTAGATTCCTTTATTATTATAAAGCAACAATCAAATTCAACGTACTGGGGTATTGTACTTTAAATTTTCATAATAATAATAATATATAAAATTCGAATAGTGTTGATCATTACTTTGTAGTAATTATTTACAATAAAGGAATGTAATTTAATATAATTTAATTCACAGATATATTTATAGAAATTTAAGAATTAAATTGTAAGAATCTAATTTGAATTGTTTTAAATTAATTTGAGTAATTTCGAGTGATGGGCTAGATCGATCATTTCAAAGATCAATCAATCAATGATCGATCATCTCAAAGATCGATTAATCAATGATCAATCAGTTGAAGTATCAAGCCGCTCGAAATGATCGAGCCAATCAAATAAAAAATGAAAATAATCGTAAAGGGTGCGGAAAGTGGAATTTCGCCGAAAATTCAAAATTCTACAAACGACTTAATTTTATACCGAAATGTAGCTGAAGAATGGAGGAATTATCTGTGATAATTTGAGTATTGATAAGTAATTAAGTTTCAGCCAATCTGCTCACAAAATTGACATTCCTAAACTGAGCGAAAATGTTATTTGGTTTTTTTCCTGGCGGTCTCAAAGGATACAAAGACGTTAATTTGGATTGGAATACAGCTGAATTTAAGAATAAAATTCTGAAAACCTAAATTTTCTAATTTATCTGTGAGTTTAGCAATTTTGGGTCGAATACGGAAACGCCCAGAACGGCCAATCGACGGGTTTCCATGTTAAATTCACGAAGGTATTGAAATGGCTTTAAATGATTGAAAATGATAATTGCGGCTTAAACTAAATAATCAACGGTGTTAGTAGTATAACCAAGTGTGTTCAGATTTTTTTCTTTTTTGCAAAAATTAAGAGAAAAAAATTTCATTGAAATTTGAAAAAATCGTATGTAAGTAAGTAGAATTTTCATCAAAAATCCAAAACAACTTCATATTATATAAAAATATAAAGGAAATAGCTTCCAATCAATCCGCTCGCAAAGTTTATTTCGAAAATTGGACAAACATTTTATTAGAATGTTCATTTTTTTCTATCGTCCAAAAACGATTCAGAAACAATATATTTTGATGAATATATAGCATTTTTTTGGGAATGCAATGCTGAAAACCGCGTTTGTTTATCTCTTCAGCGAATTCTACAATTTTGATCCATCCGCAGACGTTTCTTAAATGAGCAATAAATTTCGTGACTTAAGTTTTGACAGGTTAATGTATTTTTTTTTTCAAATATAAATATATATAAAACATGTCAAAAATAAAAAAGGGCGAAAGGCCTATGGTCGATAGCCCTTATTTAGGAATATATTATGACAATCGGGTCTATTCCGTACGGAAAATGTTAAGTTTAACGTATACGTTAGTAATTAATTTCACATTCACATACCTTTATAATTTTATAATTTATCTATTTAGTTTAATTTTTATGGTATAATTTA
Source organism: Philonthus spinipes (assembly GCA_963082785.1). Lineage (NCBI taxonomy): Eukaryota > Metazoa > Arthropoda > Insecta > Coleoptera > Staphylinidae > Philonthus > Philonthus spinipes. The sequence goes on along the minus strand of OY720308.1, from coordinate 8,720,069 downwards.
TTTGTTTAATGTCACTGAGATTATCGTTTTAATTATTTTTTTCATCGCTAGAGTCGACCACTTGGGTTAATTTTTATTTTGCAGTTTCCATTACTGATATTAAAATATGTTATATATGTAAAATTGTATTATTCTGTTTATATGTGATTTACAGTCATGCTATTTATCTAAACATTTTGAATATTGTATTTATTCTGTATAAAGGTGATTTACGGTAAAATAAATGAATTGAATTGAATTCTATCAATATATATTTATTACAAAATCTGCTTAGGCTGTGTTGATAAAAAATAACCTATACGTTAACCGTAAGGAATAGCCCCGAATATATTTCTATTATTTTATCTTATATGTAATGTATTATTTTTCTGAGATAATTTATTTTTATTAGTAGTAATACAAAATAACTTTTTCATTTTAATCAATCTGAAATATATTACCACATAATGTAACGGTTGAAACCATCATAATAATGAACTAATATCCTAATTATTATTGGGGGGGTTGCAATTTTTGTAATTAGCGACTCAATAAAAATAAATGCCTACTAATAATTTCTGCACACTTTTGAATTTTTTAAACTGCAAATTTGCCTTTTAAATGAACGAAAATCGCACGGATGCTTTACTTGACCTTATATTAAAATGAGTATGTTATGTAAATTCCAAACCATACAATTATTTTAATTACCAATAAAAATATATAATCAAACACCATAAAAATTTCGTAGCAGCAGCAAGCACGAGAAAATCCCGCATTCTCCAACAACATAATAAATATATTTATTTATTCACTCGATGCTAATGAGATTCCTCGTTACGAATTCATATCTCACACTATCAACATCTACATACGCGCCCGTGTGTGAGTGAGTGTGAGTGTTTTCGGTTTGAATTGTTTTTTTTTTCACATTTAGACTGTTTTGTTGGAATGTTAACGAGTAACACGGATTTTAGCATAAAGTGGCAACGCGCTCAGCTCGTATACACCGTCACGGTCCTGTAATTGAAACGCCAATTAGTCCGATCGAAATGTTTTAAATAAGTAAACACACATGCATTTTGTTGTGTGTGCCCGTCGGGGATTTTGATAACGCCGGCTGCGGTGAGGTGATAAAGTGCAGGAAATGAGTAGTTTTGTTTGATTAAAAATTGATTTGTGTACAAAAAAAAGCGACAATAAACAATGTTTTTAATTGACAGGGAAAGTTATCGTCGATTTGTATGCAAAGTAAAATCGGGAAGAATATTGAGGGAATTCGAAGAATTTTAAAATATGTTGGGCGAGAATAAAGTTTGTTTGTCTTTTAAACAAACAAACTTTAAACTGTTTTTAATTCAAGTTATACCTTTGAGATGTCGCTTGTTATCAGAGATGGAGGGTAGATTTAAATTAGGTTTTTTTGCAGAATTTCGTGCTGAAATCGAAACGCAAGTGAAAGAAAGAAGCAATTCTACAAAACTAGCGTTCATAGCGGATATTCTTTAAAACCTATAATGCTATAAGTCATTCACTTTACTTGTACTGTTTTTTTTAAGGGAATTGTCATTGTATATTGAAGTTGATACGAACAACGAGCAAAGGGGATGAAATATAGGAGGAGCTGGCTGCAAGGAGAACCTGTTAATAGATCTCACTGTAACACAGGACTCTGTGCAGTTCAAGCGAAACCCATCAATAGCCTGAATTGATTACCGTAAGGCATTCAACACAACGTCACCCACCCCACTTTTAGAGAGAAAGGGATCGGTAACTTGTGACATAATACTCACTTACTAAATTGTATTAAAATGCTTCACATATAACGATGATTTTTGTAAAACTTTATTTTATTAACATTGCTACAATTGTTTCGCCGACACATTATGTTTATTTTTTCTAACTAATTTCGGTCAAACTTTCATTATCAAAGATATTCAAACAGTTTATTTAAAGAAAAACCTTTATGCAGTGTTACCTAAGTGTTAGATGAGTCAAAAATGAAGATAGACTTTGATTAAAACACTTGGTTTGTTTCACTGATTTTTCCTTAGGTCGAAACTAGTCGGAGTAAAAATAAAAAAATCTGTGAAACAAACCAAGTGTTTTAATCAAAGTCTATTAATTAAATTTGTATCACCACGGGTTAAGTGAGAAATTAATACAAAAATGAAGAGTTTTCTTAAAAGAACTTGATGTTTTATTTACAAATCGTGTATTATGGAGATTCATCAAGTAAAAGTCTTAATGATGATTAATTACACTTTTTCATAAAACGTCTCATTTTTTTTTTTTAGTTTGATTATGTGGAAACCACCTAATGAAGAAAACAAAGTGACATTACTACAAATCTTGTAATTATTAGAAATGATTTTATTCATTTTTAATCACACATAAATTTTGAAGAAATAGTAATCATAATTTCAATTATCCATTCGTTAATCATTCACAAATATCTTGCTTTGATGTACTAAAAATTCTATTCGGATTAATGACGATTTGCAGCATTAATTAGTGATATAGCTGAGATACAGAAGACAATGCAATATAATTTTGACATAGGTATATGAAGGGGGACGTTGTTAAAAGAATTAGACGTTTCCGTACAAATAACATCAATTTGGCTTTTCGCAGCAATAGTTTCACTTATATTTAATTAATAAAATGTGTACATTATAGTAGTCTTGGGCAAGATCGATCATTTAAAATATCGATCAATCAATGATCGATCATTTATAAGATTAGATTAATTATAATTAATAGTTTTAATATTTAGACATTGGTAGATCATATTCTATGAAATAAATATGAATTTATTATTAAAAATCAACCAATGAAACACAGATGTGTTTTAAAATTAATTAAATTAAATTAATGAAGCAGTAGTTCCGGCTGCGACTTCAAGTGTAAATGATCAAGTTCAGCGACGGACGCGAACGACGCTCCCGTTTTATCGTTTTCAACAAAAAAAAATAACATCCTCAACTCAGATTCCATAATGTTGTACACTAAAAACTATTTGGTTTCAAGTGTGCCTATTATTTTTGATTAAAAAAGGATTATAATTAATGATAATTTTAATCGAGATCATTTTAATAGGCAATGTCGAAATATAACATCCATTCTTTACAAAGCGTTCAAAAACCCGCCTCATAAACATAATCTTTTCAAATGTTAATTACTTTTAATAATAATAAAAAATTACAACTCGAACAACTTTCCAATTAATCCAACTCCTTATCACGACGCACGATTGTTCTAGCAATTAATTTTTCATTCTATTCCAGACAATCCCCGTCAATTAAACCAACCGAGTTGCGCAAAACCGTTCCTTTATCTCGAAACGATAATTGGCTTCATTATAATAACAATAAAATGTGAGAGAGATGTGTCGGAACAGGTTGCTTTTTTTTAAAAGCGATTCACTAAAAATTGTATTTAATGAGAACGCAGCGCGTATTTCTTTCCATAAATTTCTCAGTTAGGACGTGTTCCGTTTTCTTTTATCATCAGTGAAAATCTTCGGAGATGTGTTTCAAATCAGAAAAACGCGTCGTCGTGTTCTGTTTTGTCGTTTTGAATTTATTAAGCGCGTTGCGGTTTTAACTGTGTGTGTAATAAATTGTGCATGGTTTTGAGATTGTGTTTCGGGAATTGATTTGAGTGAATTATAATCGTGTTGTTTGGTTATTATACAAGGTTAGGCAGAATGAAGTATCCATTTAATAAAGAATTTGAAGGAAATGTTCTCAACAACAATTAGAGTGCAAATACAAACACGATTTGCATACTTTGTCCCTTCGTCCTTATCTTTCCTCAGTGTAATTTTACTTATAAATAAAAAATATTGTAAGGACGCAGAACTTTTCACGCATTCCGTACAAACAGATTTCCATACAAGAGCAGTATTAATAAAAATGTGTCTAACAAAAGTTAAAGTGAAGATATGAATAAACCAAGTTTTAATTTATTACCATCTCTAGCTGGTATTTTTAAAAATCAAATATATCTTCATTATTGCTTTATTTTATAGCAATAAGACAACCGTTTATTTAATATAAATTACATTATTAAAACATTAGATGAGTCAACACTCAAATATTCATAAGTGAAGTTATTTAACGAATACAACAGAAATGAATAATTGACCCGCATTAATACGCGGCCTTATTGTTTTTTTAAACAGGTCCGTTTTCCATTGTTTACAATAAAACTGCGTTCCGTCCGATTGTTTTATTTTCAATTATTCCCAATCTTTTGATAAATGTGCTCGAAACGTAACACAAATACAATGCGATTTTCCACGATGCTCGTGAGCGGAGAGAATTTAACGTACACAGAGAACGAAAGAACGAGAGAGAAATAGAGTGAGAAAATTGTATGGATAAATAATAATCGTTCGCAGTCGGTGATTGCGGATGTAATTATTAGTTGCGAATTTCCTGGATGTGTAATTGCGCGTTTATCGCGATCCTTGCGAAATTTGCTAGTGTTGCGAATTCAGGTTTAATTTTGTTTGTTTGTTAATTTAGTGGTTATTTAAGAGAAATTTCAATCCATTACAGGTTTCATATAAATAGTTCAATTACTATAAGAAATAAATGGAAGATAATGCAAGTGTCATCTATTGCTTATTTTATGTGGCTTTGTCAACGATTTGGGTCTACTAGGAAGTCGACCAAGAATTTGTTTCGTCCATTAAAGGATCGAATTAATGGTTCTTGATAAAACAGCTCTATCTACATCAACTTTGCCTTTACCTTCTTCGGTCTTGTTTGCTTGTATTTTCAGAGGTTTTATCATTCTTCTCCAAAATATTCTGCGATTTGTGGATCTCATCAAAAGTCCTATTTTGGGCTAATTTACAGCGCAGCCCATTACACTCCAGACATTCCTTTCGAGCAGCGATTTGCCCAAAACATCACCAGTCTAGGGGAGGTAAACCAAGATTTCAGCTTTCGTTTTGAAAACCACCAAAGAAGAATTGTTTTCAGCTGCTTTAGGGACAATTTCTACAGATTCCAATTTAATTAAATACGCGTTCAGATATGATTCAAATTTAATTGTTTTGACTTCCCCCGGAATTTCCTTTGATAGATTTTTCATTGACTTTTGAATATAGTAAGTTTTTCTGCCACACCCTGTAAAAATTACTACTTGCAAAATTTATGTTACATTAAGAAATTTTAAATGATTTTCGCAATAAATAAAGACACAAATCACATTTGATTATATATAAATAATAATTTAATCAAATATTGTAACATTCCTTATTTTATAAACAAATTTACTTAATGAATAAAGATATGTTACAAACTATTAGATAACGAAAAGGGGGAGAAAACCAAGGCCAAATAATATAACCCGTCAGTCCCCATTGAGACATCCACCATTTTTTTATTATTAAAGTACAAGGAGCTCTTCGTGCGTGAAGTGTGTATTTATAGAACATTATTGAGCATCGGAGAGGAATGAGGAATTATGTTATCATATGGTTGAATAACAATTGAAAACGGCCGGGTTTTCGGTAGCCGATTGATTAAACGTCGACCCCTATCAAGCCGTCGTCACTAACTGGCGCAAACTACAGGGTGTCAATTTGGGGCGCACAAAGCGTACGTTATTGATGATGGCGAAGTTTTCTCGTGCAGCACACGCCTTTATTCCTCAATCAAGCTAATACACTTCCTGCAAAACGAAGATCGTTTTCTTTTTAAATTAGAACAATTGATGTGCTGAAGTTATAAAAATAAAATCGCGGAAAAGATTTTTATTCACTTGGTTATAGTTGTTTAAAATAAATTGAATAAAAGGATTTTTTTTTAATAATTAATCAATACTGAATTATTATTTTCTCCTCAGCTAATGCAACTTTCACATAACATAACTTTTGCATAACGTAAGCAGTTGCATTAGCTAAAAAGAAAATAATCTTATTAATTTATTTTTATTCCTATTCTGAAAGATATTCTCATTTTGTACGTTGTTCCAAACAAGGTTGGTTGTTTCCACTTTTTTAAATGATAAGATAAATTGAAACATCAATAATAAAAAAAATGTAAATGGAACGTAATCTTATTAATTAATTATTTTCAAATTTCTATTAAGTTAATTTAAAATAATATAATAATAATAATATACTTAATTAATTTCTGATGACTTAACCTGTGGTGAAACATTTTTGAATTAATTCAAGATAATTTAATTAAAATTAAAAAACTTGTTTTGTTTCACTTATTTATATTTTCTCAGAATAGTTTCTACCATTCGTCATCTTCAGGGAGGAATGTAAATTACTCATTCTAAGTGTTTTAATTTCAATTAAATTATCCTGAATTAATAATAATAATGTGCGTTTATGTTAGCATTGAAGGATTTTCTATGATCTTCTATGAAAGAGCGATATAAAATTATGATAAGTCAACAAGAGTAGTACTCAATATTACTTAATTTACGTATTACGTAGATTTACAATTTAAATATTTCAGGAAACGCCTTTGTATCCGTTCAACGAAAAACCACTAATACATGTAATATGGGTACAAAATTAGTGTTGCATAGTCAAGTTTAGAAAGCAATTTAAAATATTATAATAAAAATAATGTGCGGTATTTTTATTCAAACACATGATCATATATTTGTAGTTTTTTTTTAAATTTCATTAAGTTTAATTAAAAATTATTTTATGTCATGTCTTGGTTTCAAGATTTTTCAATCTGTTATTTGAAAATGTGCCAATTCAAAGTTACGCTGTTAAATTATAATTATATATTGTAAAACCTTAATTTTCAGTTACAATCTGTTATAGGAATAAATTTTGGTTGGTTTTATAATAAAAATAAAAAAAATATTTGAAAAATCAGAAATAGTGTTTAATTTAAAAATAATAATAATAAAATAAATATGTGAGTTACATTTATGCGGAAAACATATTATTTCTATAACCTATCGTTGTATACTGTGTGGAATTCATGAATAACTGTCGCTCATAATTATCATGTGTAATAATTTAAATAACTATCAGCCATCTGTTTCGCAACTCCTATTATTATTAAGTAGTTAAGTTATTAATTATTTATTAAGCAATACAACGACTTTTTTATTTTAGATCCAAAGAACTTCATTCATAAATTACAGATGTATTAGCGCACACTACTAATTTCAGCTGGTGTGTATTATTAAATATACATTAGGAAACTGTATTTGGTTTGAGTGTTACATGAAATGCAGTAAATCAATAAATCAAACTCAATTAAATCCTCACTGTGTTTGTAAATGTAAGTCAATTTTAATAAATGAAACAAAAATATTTTTTTGTTTTTATGACAAACTAAGGTCGTCGATACTATAATCAATAATAAACAATCCAAGTTATATAAACAAGAAACAAGAAAAAGGTTTCGTTTATTAAAATTAAACTTATTAATATTATGTTTCGTTTTTTTACCTAAAATTATTTATAGAAAATCTTAGTATCGACGCACTCTCACTAACAAATCAACTTCCGAGAACGTGAGGAATGACTTTTTGAAATGAATAACTATTGAACACACTTTTGTAGAAAAAAATACGCATTCAGATATGATAATATTGAAACAAAAATCACACCCATGTTTTTTAAACTGTTTACAGTTAACGTTCGTGCTCAAATTATGCTTTACGAATAATCCTGCAGGCTTCTATTGCCCGTAAAAAAACCTTACAAAAAATTGATAGACAGACTTGTATATGCAGAAGTAATAAGAGTAGTCACGTGATTTAAAGTAAACACAAGGTAATAAATAATTCTGATTGTTAAATATTTTTAATGCAATACTGAATATTTTAAACGTTAGAAATCTGCTCACAATGAATTATAGACTATATATATATTGAAAAATAACCGCTCAAATAGAGCAGGAAGCGATAAAAAAACCTTTAAATCTAATATTAAGGAAATTAACATAGTTTTGAAATTTATATTTATGCGGGGCCTTTTATTGAACTATTTTGTGGTAAAACATGCTGATCTATTTTTTCTTCTTGTTTCCATATTGACCCAACCCGCTTCTTTTAATTTGTATGAAATATGCTTATACTTGCATATAAAAAAATAAACTAATTTTGAATGTATTGTATTCGTCAGTTATATTATCATTTGCAGGAGTTTACAGGGTGGAGCAATATATAAAGTGGGAAAGAACAAAAGTATCGCATAACATAATTTTAGTTGAGACGGCTAAACATGATCAGTGAGGATATAGTTCCTTTGGATTTATATGGACAGACATAATGTATTTATTGATTTGTTTTTTTTTGTATCTGAAGGAATTATCTAAAATTACGCATACATTTTCACCACATTCAGAGTATTTAATTCTTTTCCCGTTAATATTTATATTAAACTGAATTTTTAAGGTATCACAATTTTTTTTTCTTCCCCAATAATTTATATTTAAATAGATTATTAAAAATCAACCAATGAAACACAGATTAGATTAAATAACTTTAAATTCTCCACTAGTTTAGAGTTATTAGTCCATTTTCAAGAGAATTTAAAATTAAATTAAAACCATTAACTGATGAGATTTTTATGGATTTAAATTTAGATATAAAATATTTGATATATGTTACGTTGTATACGCGTCTCATGGGAATTCATACAGTGCTTTGCATTTTGCATCCACTTCACTTTTTCTTTATTTCGTGTAAAATGTATTTTTCAATAACAACGCAATTATCATCAATAACTAACTGTTAGTTATTATTTTCGGCAACTTGTTGTGGTTCTCGTGGAAAGACTCTGTGTGTGAAAAAAAGACATGCATTTAAAAATGTATACAAAAGAAAAATATAAAAATCAATAAAAAATATCATTGTTTTATGTAAGAAATTATGCCAAGTGAATAAATGAATTGACTTGACTGTTAGTTATTATAAAGAAAAGAAAAAAAGAATACGTCATTCATCTTAATGTATACGTTTTTCGATAACCATTTATTTCGTTCTAAATCCGTTCAACTTTGTTGTGAACTGGTGGGCGATTTGAAATGAAAATGAGTTTGCTCGCTATCCCGAGCGCTGGAAAAGTGCATTTTCTTTCAATCCGAATTCGAATGGAATGGACCGGGCTCGAGTTTAAATTATTCTTGAAATAACCACTCCGGTTTGAATGGCTGCGAGTGCGTCCCCGGGGCGCGAAAGCGGAAATGAAGTCGACGCCATTGTTCCCACCTCATGAATGAATTAACGACCAGAATCTATGATATTGATGAATGCTCATAACGAAATATTAAAATAATATTGTTAACAATGTTATATGCTATTATAATTTGATTTTATAAATAACGTGCATGATAAAATATACAAAAATGAAATGGAATAAATGAAAAATCGTAAATAATAATAGATATTATTATTAAAAAAATGCAAATCACTATAAATTCATATAGGGCAGAAAGACCATGGTTGATAGCCCATGATAGACTATTAACACAATTGTACTTATTGTTATAATAAATTTTGTATTTTTTTTAAATTGTCTGAATAAATATCTTTGCATATATTATTAAAATGTACTATTTCATTAATGAATGAAATAAAAATAATTTGAAATTAATTAATTAATTTACTGAAATGGATGATTATTAAAATTAATTAAATTTTAATATTTTTATTTTCTTATTTTAAATTAAATTAATTTTATTTAGGGAATTAAATAAAAAATATTTTAAAATAATTAATAAATTATTTCCACATTAAGCTCCGTGACACTATGACTTACGTTTAAACAAATGTACATTAAACGACTACTTCTCCGGCAAATACCCCACCAGACATTGAATTATATAATGCACACCTGCCGTTGCATCTTAATAACATATTGCACCATGCAGCAATTTTTAATCCGAGAAAAAATCAATGTAAACAACAAAACAAAACGTTACTTAATGTAAGGTCATCTGCAAACACGTGTTTTGGGATCTATCCCTCGTCAGTACAGCTATGCCTTACACAATTTAAATTAATTCTTTTCAAATTGTTTTTATTTACTTTAATTAATTTTAATATTAATAATCATTCTAATCCGTAAATTAATTAATTTCAAATTCTTTTTATTCCATTCACTATTTTAATATATAACTATGACCAAGTAAATAAATACTCTTTTATATTATTACAATAGTGTACAAAAGTAAATCTTCTCTGAATATTATATGACATAATGTTATTAACTCCCTTTCACATTCTTCTTTATTCGCGAATACATAGAGAAAGTGCGGATTATTATTCAGAAGTAAATAACCTACTTATTTTTATTGCTCAAACAACCGTGGCATTTTAATTTTTACATGCAAAATGCTTTTATCACAATGAAAAGTATTTCCATATATGATATTATGAGCAATTTGAGTATAAACACCGACAGAAATTCCATTTTAATAAAAGCCATAATACATCAATAATCCTCTTATTTTCTGTTCTTTTTTTTCAACCTGTCTCGAACAATAAGCGAACATGAAAGGAAGAATTATAAAATATAATGAGGTTCACACAAAAAAAATTTTGTAATTTTATTTAAATTAAGATTAAATATAAAAAAAATATTTACAATAATGAAAACGTTTTGATATTTTGTAGTGGAGGATACATTGTGATATATTTTAATTATTCAAACAACTTAGTTCAATAACGGCTCGCTGAGGTGTCGGAACTAGTCACCGTGAAAATAAAAACTGTGAATACAAAAAAGTAATGAGTGTTCCTAATTTAAAATGTTATTATTGTTAGAGGTTATTTAAATGTGCGGGTTAGCATGTGCGTAGGAATATTTATTTATTTATTTAACGAAATATACCATTTTTACAAATATAAGACATACATGTAAATATGATATATATATATATATATATATTTATTTATATTGTTGGATTATTTAATTGTTTGTATGTAAAAAGGAGATTTCGTTAAGAAATAAATAAATAAAATAAAAACTATGAATACAAAAAGTAATGGATGTTCCTAATTTAAAACATTATTTATTTCTGTTTTATTTGTGACTAAAATAATAGTTTTTGTATTAATTATGGTTATTAATTATTTACAATACTATTTTATCCTAAAAAATCAATCAATGTGTAAGTATTTAGCATCAATAATCCAACTAATAGGATCTTTCGATTGATACAACTTTTTTGCTGGTTCGTAAATTTGGTGAGCAGGAATTTCCAAAAACGTGACTTCCCATGCTATTTCTCTATTTTCAGATGTATGACCAACCACACGGTAACAAATATACATAAACAAAACATACACAATAATTTAAAACACTAAATTTTAATAAGTTTACAATACAGAATTTCAAATTATACATGTTAAATAATCTTGTAAGTTTACAAAATAACAAACAAAAAATACCCATTAATTCATACATAATTTCTCTCTATAACCAATAAATATATTATTACAAACGAATAATAAAGGCACTTATTTCAATTTCACTCAATTAGAAATTATCGTCGCCTTGGACTTTAGTTCCGCGCATCGCGAAAGTGAACATCACGTCCTCCTTTTTTGCCCGCTGAAACTTTAATTGGAAATAATTTGCTAAAACGCCGACAAAAACTGGTATTCCGATTTAAAAAAAGCGGCCGGTGCAATCAAAGTTCGTCGCAATGGACGTTTTCTTATCTGTTGTATACGAAAACGTAAATATATTTTATGGGGGTATAATTCCATTTAGTCCGCATTAATTTTATTACATTTTATACGAGTGTACGTTTTCTTATTTGATCATTTTGCTTTTATCGTGAGATGTTAAATTGGTGTAAAACTGGTTGAGGTTTTAATTATTTTTTTTATTGGAATTAATTAATGTTCCTTGAATATCGAAATGCGGAAACAAAATGATTAAATTATAAAATTGTGTAATGTTTTTAATTATTATTCATTAAAGTGGAAGTAATAAATACAAAATATTATTGAATACATGTTTTTATAATATCTAATTTGTTTATTATTTACCTTTTTACAAAGTAATAATACAGAGCTTTTCAATTATATTTCATCATTCGACAAATGAGATTCACTATATCTGAAATAATTTTTCCTTTAATATCACTCATGCTAGAATTATTTTTCCATTTTTCCGCGCTCTTATAAATCTTAATATTACAAATTTATAGAAAAAGGATTTATTCACATGGTAAGATTTTTTTTAATAAACTAAATAAAAATAATTTAAAATTAATTAATAAATTATTCCATCTTTAGCCACTGTGACATTTTGACTTTTTTATTTATCTTATATATAAAAAAATATTACTGTTACGCAAAATCGAATATTTTAAGTATTTAAAATGAAAAAGTGATTTCAAATTTATATTTATTAATAAATGGGAAGTTATTCTTGATATTTTTATAATAAGTAAAAATTAAATTATAATATACTTAATTTAGCAGTAATAAAAGATCGACTTTGCCCATCACTAAAAAAATATGAACTGCAGTCTTTTCAATTAAATATGAAATTTAATTGATGAATCGTCAAATAATTTTGACAATATAAGGAAATCAATTGATATACAGGAAAATATAATTGAAAAAATGAAAACTACAATAACGATAATTTATTATTAACTATAATAAAGATTACTAAGATAGCGGAAAAATAATTCTAGCATAAGAGAAATACATTTGATATGTAGTGAAATACAAACAAAAAAAAAACAATAACTATAAAAATTACAAAATACAATTGATTGGAAACAATTATATAATCCCACATAATTAATTATAGTAACAATCCAATATTAATGCGATTAAACTAATTATTCCAAAGTAACAAAGATGAAATTTAGTTGATCAAAATTACTAAGCCATAGTAAATTATGGTGATTTCAAATACATACATAAATATATTCATCACATATATGTTGAATTTCTCAAAAAAAATACAATATACCTTTATGTAACAATGATGTATGCAGTAAATAAGTTAAATAAATAAAGACAAATAATTTATAACAGTTATTATTAACGCAAAAGCATTATAAAATAAAATCCACAAGCTGAAAGACCACTCTGAAACTGGCTATCGACCCAGTTTCAGAGTTGGAAATATATTATGAACGTTAGTGTATTGTTAGATATTTTATTGTAATTGTATATTCCAGTCTCAGAAATAAAGATGTTTATGTATGTAAAATCCGCCTGGAATTAATTACTTTACATTACCTATACAAATTTATAACACATTATAACTTTAATAATATGGTAATAATATTTTTATAAAATGTACATACATTTAAATATAGGTTTATAATTACGTTTATCAAAAGTAAATTCAGAATATGACAATGCAAAAAGTATATATTATAGTATAATAAATAAATATTGTCATAATGTATTTCCAAATAAGGGATATCGGCTATAGGTCTTCCTGTTCTATAAATTAAAATTTATATTATTAATTATATTATTATTATTATTACATTTTAATTATTTTTATATTTGTTATTTTTAATGATTCATATTGATTTTTTGTTAATTACTCTGTAATTGGGCTATTTTGTCTGTTGGATAATAAAGTTTATTATTATAAATAATATATATATATATATATATATATATATATATATATATATATAATCTATAATCCTTTCTACCCGAAGGTGTACGGAATGAATAAATAATAATTAAAAAATAATACAGTTTAGGTTATTTCTTAATGAAACTTCATAAAGACTTTTAATAAATCAACACACATTATTTACTTTTCACATTTTTATTTCGCAGAAAATAATAAATATTAAAATTTAAATATTCTAGAATTGTTGTACATCATGTGAACTGCTAGATATTAAATCTCAATGAATTTCGGATAATTTCACAGAGCGCGTTAAATTTTCCTAATCTAAACACGCCTTCGGGGCAAATATACACGAGTCTGGATTAAGAGGTTTCCCTGCCCCCTGGCTAAATTAACTTGCGGCAAGATCTGAGGAGAGCAATATAACCGCAAAACTCGGGACTCAAAATTAATACAGGCCTTGTTTGTTTTGGACGGGGGGAATATTTCTGCATAGTTTAATGCGAAACAACTTCAGATATTTACAATAAGGGAAAATGAACATAAAACGGAGGAAATAAACAGTTTAAGTGAAACAAAACAGGATTATTAATATATTTTTATTATATTTAATTTTAATAATTTTCTTGATAAAACGAAATATCTTTAAAACAGTTAAACTTGGAGGCTATGTTACTGAATGAATTTTCTGTTACTATAATTTAATGAAATGTTTAGCCAGCATTCATCTAGCGTATGGATAACTAGTGATGGCCATTTCGGTTTTTCAAACCTCATCACACTAGTGTTCCATGTGCAATGCTTTGATGAAGGCGACTGAACGGATTTTTTTATTGTGGTTATATATCCGATATAAATAATAATAAATAAAAAATAAAAATAAAAAAAAAATTGTTCGGGAGATTTCGACCAGTCTAATGAACCACGTGGTCGGCCCAATATTCAGGTGGATAATGACGTCCTGAAAGCCACTGTGGAAGCGAATTCCATCCAAAGTGCACGTGAATTATCATTAATGTACAATGTATCAAAGCAAATAATCTTGACTTATTTGGTACAAATCGGTAAAGTGACAAATCTGGACAAGTGGATACCGCACAAATTGACTGATGCACAGAAGGAACGAAGAATCGATGCATGTCTTTCTCTTTCTTCTCGTAATAATCAATATCAAATCGTTATGTGCGATGAAAAATGGATCATATACGATAATCGTAAACGTTCATCGCAATAGTTGAACCACCAAAACACTGCCCGAAACGAGACATCCACCAGAAGAAGATAGTTTTCATTATTCTGTCAAGTGTCATCCACCACAGCTTTGTGGAACCTGGTCAATCGATCACGGCGGATGTCTACTATTATCAACTAGACGAAATGGTTAGAAATATTGCAGCCAAAATTAGTTAATCGGGTGACTCCAATTCTCCAGCACGACAACGCTCGACCACTTGCCGCACGAATAACCGTGTCCAAGCTACAGGAGTTGAAGTTGGAAAATCTCCGTCACCCACCGTACTGGCTAGATCTTGCCCCACTGACTATAATTTATTTCAAAATTTTAACTACTTTTTATCTGGTAAATAATTCAATTCCACACAGGTTATCAAAATGGCTTTTCAAAAGTTCATCGACTCAGTGATCCAAGCTTCTACAGCAACGGAATAAAAGAGTAACCTCTATATACTTTAAACGAGATTAGTGCACAAGACAAATTATAGCCTTAAAAGCCCATTAACACAATTTATGGGGTCGGAAAATAATTTATCTATGCATATTTTTAGCTCATCTTCACTCTCTCAATTTATGTTTAAACTTCAGCGTATCAAAATCTGTAAATTACAATTTGCCATGTATAATCTGTATTTTAAACTTTTCAAATACAGTATGTTGTTTCAAATTATTGTGTTTGTTTTGTTTATGCTTGTTTATATATACATGTGCACAGTAGTATATATACTTTAATGTGTTTTTAATTTGTAAAATGGTTTTTCCATCAAATAAATATACAGAGAGCTTTTTTTATCAGTATACATTTCGCCTATGTATACCTACAAAATACGCGAGTCAAATGCATTAACGTATGTGTGTTTAGTTGCCTATAACACGCAACTGAACACACATATGCCAAATAGTCAACTAAACATACACATATTAATCGGTTCAATGTGTTTGACTCGCGTTTTTTGGAGGTATACACTTCCCCTAATGTATACTGATAAAAAAACCTCTCTGTATATCGATATTATGAGTGCATAATTTGATTAAAAATAAAAAGTTTAAGTTAATTAATTATTTTCAAATTCATTTTATTTAATTTATTTAAGTAACTGTGACCAAGTTTATAAATCTTTTTTTTTCTATTATTATAAAAAGTTTTATTGAAAAAAAAAAACGAATGCAAAAAAATGCACTTATTTTTTGCTCCATTTCATACTTGATAACACACACTTGTGCGACACGGGCAAAGTGTCTAATTTTTTAAACTCTCTTTTTACATTTTTTTAATATAATTAAATTTTTACTACTTTCTTAATCGAGCCATATTTTTCTACACATTTTTTGTTATACGACACACTTTTTCAAAAATATAATATAACAAATTTGTACAAACATGTTACAAATAAAGCAATGTAAATCATCACAAAAAAAAAATTAAACAAAATCGCACATTTCATTCCCCCGACGCAATACATAATTCAAGCGGTTTTGAATTTTTTTCCTGCCATGCTCAATGTTAATGTCGCAACTCATAACTCCCGACTCGTCGGATTATTTATAATTTCGCACGCACACACAGGAACGAGAACGGGAACGAATTCGCAGAGCGTTAGCGCGCCCGAGTGTATCGGACGTCAATGTATTCGTCTTCGAAAAAGGACGTTACATTTTTAGATGACGTCCTGCGAGGGCGAACGTCATAAATATACATCTTGATACGTTGAATTTGTCAGGTGGTAGAAGTGTTTATTTATATAAATATATGTATAAAGTTGACGTAATATTACGTAGAGTATTTTATGTGTGCATAAAGAGTAAAGTATGTTTCAAGTAAAACACCAAAGAAAAATTATACTGAATTTCATCACGTTTTATATAAATTACACAATAAATTTCAAACTTTCTACGTGGATGAAATAATGTATTTCATCTCGTTTAAAGTATATTTCCCGTCGTTGGAAGTTTTGAATAATAAACTGCTATCGCACACTTTAAATATTAATTAAAGTTCTTATTCGTTTAAGACATAGTGCATGTTTGTAATAAAATATTTAATACTAAGTTAAAAAAAAAACAGTTACTTAATGATATAAAATTTTCATAAATTTAAATAAAAATATGTTGTTTTTTTTAGTGTAATTTTAATTACTGTTTTTTTCTTTTATTTAATTTCACACTTTGGTAGTGGCTTTCGTGCAACCTAGATACCCGGATTCGATCGTCTGTTGGCTGTTATCGGGACTTGTGATCGGGGCGTAGGGTAAAAGGGTGCCTTCCGTGACCCGCGGACATAGAGCCCCTCGGGAAATCCAAGGGTTGCCCCAGGCGAAAGGGGGAGGAACAGGTGAACGACGGCATTGACATTCGTTCAAAGGTCAATCCGATGAGGTCAGGAGATAATCCGTGTTAAGCAAGTAAATGTTCTCAATTAATTCAGTGAACTATTGAGAGTTTGTAAACGTGCAGTAAATGTTGTTGAGATTGCATGAATTCAAAAGGATTTTAAAATAAAATCTTGATATTTAATAAAACCTTTTTTTATTTCTTTGTATTTTTTTTTGAAATTACAGGAGTAATATTAAATAATAACAATTTATTTAACAACTGATTAAACATAAAATTTGTTGCATTCTGAAATATTTTATTGATATGCAACAGCAGGTATACATTATGTAATTCAATATCCGGAGGGGTATTTAATGTGCATTTGTTTAACGTACGTAACGTAAAGTCAAAATGTCACAGAGCTAAATGTGGAAATAATTTATTACTTATTTTCAAAACATTTTTATTTAATTTATTTAATGTGAATAAATACTCTTTTCTATTTATAAATATAATATTTTTATTTACAATAAAAAATATCAAATTGTGTAAATTCTTGATGTTTTTCTTGAGGTGGACAATGTAAGAATTGTTATTATAAATACATATATATTCTACTATTAAATATGAATAATTAAAATGCAATATATATATATATAAATAATCAATGAAATAGCAGAGAAAGGAATAAAAATTATTTATAATAATAATAATTTTATTACGGAAACATCTTTTTAGATAGTAGGCTATGCAATATATTTATTACAAAAAATATGATTTCTGTAAATAAAGATCCTTTCGGTTTGAAAGGATTCACCCGGTATAATAAGTTGGTATATGCTAAGATTAAATAAAACTTCTTTATCTACATTTTACAATGACTTTTTTTGTGTCGTGAAAGAGTTGTGTGCCATCGACGAGCAAGAGACCGTGTCGCAATGTAGCGGAAGTATTTGGCCTTCCACATTAGACACGCTCGAGGATACACATCGTTGCAGTAATTATTTCACTTAATGATATACGACACTCTACGTAACTAGTGTAGCGATCAGACCAATTATTTCGCCCGGATTGTTGCTCTGAATCGCTCCGGGCTGGCATCTCGGTAATCCGCTGAGATCATATTTAACAGCAACCATAAAAATATTTGAATTTTTTTGAGATATAAACACAGTATTTCACAAACAAAGTTGTAAAGAAAGATTTTACGACATGCTTTTTACTTCTTGATGATTTTTTAATGTGAATTATATCTAAATTTAAATTAATTTTAAATAATTAATAGTGTTAAAGCTTGAGCGCGTCCCACCACCCTCGCTCCGTCACTTTTGTTTGAGGATGAGTTGCACCCTCAGACAAAAGGGAGATCGACGGATATTACGGTACGGAAAACATGTATATAACTTTGTAAATAAAGTGATTTAATTTAAATTGATTTAGTTTAATTTGATTTAATATAAATGATTTAATTTTGCTGATTGCATTTGATTTAATTTAATTGATTTATTTTAACATCTTTAAATTATGTTTGGCATAGCTGTGCTGACGAGGGATAGATCCCGGAACACGTGTCTGCAGATGGCCTTATATTAGGTAACGTTCCGTTTGTTGTTTTTACATTAAATTTGTCGCGGATCAAAATTTGTTGCATTATGCAATATTTTATTGATGTGCATCAGCAGGTGTACATTATGTAATTCAATGTCCGGCGTGGGTATTTGCCCGGGAAGTAGTTGTTTTAATGTGCATTTTTTTTTAGCGTAAGTCAAAAGTCACAGAGCTAAATGTGGAAATAATTTATTAATTATTTTCAAATCATTTTTATTTAATAAATAAAGTGTTATTCGCTGAAACACCGTTGGAATTTCTTGAACCTGACGCTAGCAACCTAAGTCCAATACTGCTTAACAAATAGTTTTTTAACGGCAAACGCCTTTAAGATAAATCGTACAATAATCATTAAGAGTACCAATAAGAATAATTACATATAAATACATAAATGAAATAGTGAACAAAAGTACGCCCGAAAATAATAAAATAGAATTTAAAAATAACATGAATACGCCAAAAGTAGTCAAATACCAAAATATAGTGTTTGTTGATACAAAATTAATACTAACTTACGTCCCATAGTAACACTTCAGAGAATGTTTAAAAGAATTAATCGAAGAATTAAATAAATTAAACCAGCTACAATTGTGAATTTATTCGCTAATTTTAATAGACGCGTTAATGTGTACATAGATTGAGAGTGGGTTCCATGAGTTAAAAACGAATGAGATCATAAAATCTTAGTAGTGATGCGAAAAGGTACAGCTTCCAATAAATATGGTGAATCGACATGACCATTCAATATACGATGTAGTATACAGAGATTGGCATTAATTTTACGATCCTGTAATGATTGATGTAGAACTAATTGATGTAATGATGATGTTAAACTCCTGATTTGAACTCCATACATTTTTAAAAAAAAATCTGGATACGTTCTAGCTGCTACGTATTAGTTAATGTAAAGGGATTCCAAATAGTCTCAAACAGATCTGACCAATGAGCAATAAAGTTGAGACAATCAACATTTAAATCTTTGTATGAAATAAATATGAATAGATTATTAAAAATCAACCAGTAAAACACAGATAAGATTGAATAACTTTAAATTCTCGATTAGTTTCGGGTTATTAGCTCATTTTCAAGAGAATTCGGGCTAATAACCTGAAACTACTCAAGAATTTAAAGTTATTCAATCTAATCTGTGTTTTATTGGTTGATTTTTAATAATCTATTCATATTTATTTCATAAATTATTTCAATGTCTAAATATTAAAACCATTAATTTAAATATTTGCCTATTTGTCATATAAATCCCCATAATCTAAAGCCTTTGTTGATAACATTTGCTACGTGGCAATTAAAGGAAAATTTATTAAATTGATCCAAAATGGGATCCTTGTGGTACTACAGATCATTTTACAATTAATGATTGTATACCAAAGTCGATCCATGTTCTTTGGTATACAATCATTAATTTTAACAAATTGAGTTCTGTTATTTTGTTAAGAAGTGAACCAGGCCATAGTGCCAGAGGAGAAACACATTACCGATAATTTATGTAATAACAAAGCAATATCAATTACATCGAAAGCCTTAGTGAAATCCGTATAAACTGTATCTACTTAATGTTGTTCATCTAAGTCCTCCGATATGAACTGTTTCTATTCAAGTAGATTGGTTATAATGGATCGACAGTTTACCAAACCATGCGGTTTGTTATAAATATAAATAATTTGTTTCTAAAACCAACAAAGTTGAATGGATACTGATTGAGCGAACAATTTAGGTATGGTGAGTTGTACACAAAATTCTCTACGAGATTTCTGGGGTCAGATATGTAAAGCGGAATGATATAGCTGGGCTTCCAAATAGTAGATACCGTGCCAATTGTAAGAGATAAATTAAATAGATCATGAATTGGACGGCTCAGAGAATAAATGCAATTATATAAGAAAAAATCTGATAATAATAGAAAAATGTGTATTTGTTCACTTGGTCGCAATTATTTAATTTAAATCAAATTAATTACATTTCGAATCTTGAGGGTGATAACCCGAAACTAGAGAATTTAAAGTTATTCAATTTAATCTGTGTTTTTATTTATTTTATTAGTAGATTTTTGTTAATCTATTCATAAAAGAATTTAAAAATAATTAATTTATTCAATTAAATAATTCATTAAATTAAATTGTTTGATTGAGTTTCGTGAAGATCAAATTAAATTGATAAATAAAAGCACTAATAACCTTTCTTCATACTTTATTATAAAGTAGTACTTGTACTTAAATAAAAAAAAATAAGTCAAAAAGTTGACGTACACTTTATAATAAAGTATAATAAAGTATGAAGAAAGGTTATTAGTGCTTTATTTATCAATTGAATAATTAATTATTTTCTTTTTAGCTACTTCAACTTTTTGAGTTATTTAAGTACAAGTACTACTCGGGCAAATACCCAGCCAGGCTTTGAACTACATAATAAACATGCTGTATAACTAATAATTGTATAATGCAACAATTTTTGATTTGAGAATATTTAGTACACAGAAAAAAAATACGTAATTGAAGGTCTAAAAGTTTCATTAGCTAAAGAGAAAAAATTGAATAATTTAGTTAATTAAATGTTTTCAATTTTTTAATTGATTTCATTTATTTTTAAATAAATTTGAGCAATTTACCCCCAACAAAGATTTTCATCTAGTTAGTTTACATTTTAGAAATTATTAAAATTAGGCAAATATAATGTAAGTATTAATACTGCTAATTTTTTGAACAGACTCCTTATTAATACTGCCATTCTTTTTTATAAATGATTGTTTTTGTGACTGATACATCTCTAAATTGAGACGTTATTGACTGATGTGTGTAAATGGTTTATTTACACACATCAGTCACGTAACGTTTCAATTCCGAGATTATTCCGAGATGATGAAATGACAATTTACGTTATTTTTCAAATATTAGTATTAATACTGCCACGTTACGTGACTGATGTGTGTATATAGACCATTTAAACATACCAGTCATAAAAAAGTTCTTTTATTAAAAAGAATGGCAGTATTAATACTAATATTTGAAAAATAACGTAAATTGTAAATTGATTGATTGAGTTACGTGAAGATCAAATTAATTCGACGAATAAAGCACTAATAACCTTTCTTCGCACTTTTATTTGGATTACCAAATGTACATTTCGGTAACAGTGTTAATTCATTGATAATGGTCACTTTGTGACCGAAATGTACATTTGGTAATCCAAATAAAAGTGTGAAGAAAGGTTATTATTGCTTTATTCGTCGAACGTAAATTGTCATTTCTAAAATTTAAAATCCTCAAGAATTAAAGTCGTTACTATAAATAGAATCAGTATTTATTTTTATTAGGGATAATAAATCAATTGATATCAGTTGCTAATACATTATGCAGGAAACAACCTTAATACATGTAATCACCAGACAACCACAATGGAAAACATAAATAGTTAATCATCCTTCCCCGCAGCAAACAAAAAAAAAATCCCAACACAAAAGAAACTGTTGCATTATCCAGGAACCAACCCCGAATCCTCTTCCCCATTGTTCTCCCCTGCATTACCCACAATGGTGAACATTCCCGACCTAGTCCAAAACAAAAAACCCAACACCGATCGATTCTGATCGGATCGAAACCGGACAAGAGAGGATTTCGGGGGCAGGTTGCACCCTTGTACAGCGCGCGCGGCGGCCGTCCCCTCGTTGCGGGGATCGATGGGGACACACGCCCGCCCCGCGTCCTATCTCGCGAAAACATACCTCGTAAATATATCGGGAACGCATTTGCGAGCATCCCCCGATGTTTAATCCCGTAACGCCATAACTCTGGTTGATTAATGCTTTCGTTTCGGAAGGATGGATTTCGGGGGGGTTGTTCGCCCCGGGCGCGCATTCCTCGTCGGTGTTAACCTGATGTATGTATGGAATTTATTGACGGTTGACTATTAATCTTATTTGTTGTTCGGAATTGAATAAAGCGAAATGAAAAATAATGAGGGCATAAATGGAAATTGATTAATACAAACAATATGAATAATCAAAGAAAAAAAAAACAGGTGTATTCTATATTTTGAACATGTCGGTTAAACAATAATATATGGTTATCATTTTTTTTTTTTGCGAAAAAACAAAATTGTAAAAGCGAAAGATCTTTATAATGAAAAGCTCCTCTTTTCCCATTACCCATATGAAAAATTTGTTTTAATTTAATTGGATTTATAATAACATTATCAATGGATTAAATAAAAGGATATTTTAAATAATTGATCATACGAATATCTTTCTTAATCTTATCCTCTTTTACCCGTATGGGATGTCAAGATCAATATAAGAATATTTAATAATAATAAATATCCTTTTATTTAATCCATTGATAACGTTATTAAAAATCCAATTTAATTAATACAAATTTAACAGATGGACAATGGGAAAAGAAAAGCTTTTCATTATTAAAGCCACAAATCATTACGCCCGTGTTGTTTCGAATTGTGGTGCATGCTGTGAGGGCCAGGGTGTCTCGTGACATGCACAGCCTGCGTTTTTTCAAAATTAAACCCGTGCATATTTATGAGCGAAACAGTCACTGGTTAATGTACAGTTATTTTCAAATTAGTAAACAGCGGAACCGTGCGTACTTGTTTGAATTATGTGAAGTTTAATTTGTAACCAGAATTTCGATCTATATGGTTTAATAATTTACAGCTAAAAGAGATTGATCGTATTTTATAAAATTTATTGGAGACATTTCTCACCTTTCACTTGGTGAAACATAAAATAAAACATAAACATGTTTAAAAAATAAACGTAATAAAATTATAATTAATTATATATAATAATAATTTCAAGGTAGAAAGACCCCGGGTCGATAGCCATTTGACAATGTCTGTTACATGACAAATTGAAATAATTCTATAAATATTGTAAACACACATACTACACATTGTAAAATGTAACGTTATTTGTCAATAAAGATGTTAAATATATATATATATATATTTATTTATATATATATATATATACATATATAATAATTTCACATGCAATATACACTTCTGGGTTTATATTTTATTTTTGTAGCTTCACTTTACATTTAAATAATTTTCTAGAGGTATCTTATAGTATGAAATAAAACGCAAATTATTACTACATTACATAAAATATTTTGAAAATATTTAATAAATCACAGAGCTAAATGTGGAAATAATGTATTAATTATTTTCAAATCATTTTTATTTAATTTAAATTAAATAACTGTGACGAAGTGAATGAATACTTTTTTCTATTAAAATTATTATTTAATTGGTAAGTATGTTGTTTTCGCAACACTCGAATGAAAAAAAAAAGAAATGTTTAATTAATTAAAGTGTAAAATGTAATTAGTCATTACTGAATTGGTAATTAATGAATGCAATTTATAGTTAAATTAAATTTCGAGCTAAAGTGACCGATTCCCCTTGACAATTATTTAAACGTCATGCGAAGTTACGGTGATGAGAGACAGATTCACGACATTGATAAAATCAATTATATATCAAATTCAAATAATTATTATCAAATTCAAATAATTGATTTTATTAATTTCGTGAATTGATTATCTTAGACAGATAAGAAAGTTTCAGAAACTATGCTGAAAGTTCTCATTAAATATTAATCAACTATTTAATAATACATAATGTACAACTAAGTATAAGCCTGAGTGATCAATAATTCCTCTTGCAATGTTTCACTACGGATTAACAGTGAATTTATTAATAATATGTTTATTATTCCATCTTTTCGAATTTATATGTGTTTCGAAATTGATGTGAAATATTTTAAAGGGTGATTTTTTCAAATATTTTTTTTTTCTTCAAATTGATGTAAACGATTTTAAAGGGTCATTTTTCAGTAAAAATTAAGGAGGATCTTTCATATATTTTTCTTCAAAACCCTTTCCTCTCCAAGTTACAGCCCTCTAAAGTTAAGGGATTTTTTTTTCATTAATCTACAATGCAACAATTTTAGTCCCATTTTATGAGGAACAGTTGTATGCTAAATTTAATTCTTTTAAATTTTTCCATAGTAGATATGAAATAAAAACATCTTTTTTCTTAACATTAGAGGGCTGCAACTAAGAGAGGAAAGGATTTTGAAGAAAAATATGAAAGACCCCTGTATTTTTATTTAAAAATTACCAAAATTGTTTTTGTTTGTTACATAATTATACTAAAATATACTTAGTAAAAGATATAATTCATAAAAAGCTAAAAATTGATTATTCTAATAAAATGTTTAACTACCATTAATCTAGCGCAAGAAACTCTATGTATAATTCATAATAAATGGAAGTTGACGCAAGCGCCATAATTTGCGCTAGATTAATGGTAGTTGAACATTTTATTAGAATAATCAATTTTTAGCTTTTTTTATGAATTATATCTTTTACTAAGTATATTTTAGTATAATTATGTAACAATACGAATTTAACTTGAAGGTGACCCATTACCAATAAAACTATTTCCATTCCAACCTCATCTTAATAACAATTTTTACAGCATTTTAAAAATTTTACGACAACAATAAATCTTTTTCCGCATGTAAAGCCATGACTTTAAAAGCTTGTTTTTCATACCCAGTTATTGCATTAAACCGGAATAAAATTATGAACTAAAATGCATGCAGGTTGATCGTCTCGGATCCAATTACAAACTCACATGAAACTGGGTTTGTGTTGTTATTCCTTAGGTTGGAGCTTCCATTACGGGAACAATGTAATTTTAGTGGCTCTCTGTGTACAGCGTTGGTTATTTTAAAACTGCATTCATTAAGGCTTCAAATTGTAGTTTAACTCCTTCCAGGAAAGTAAATAAATATATAAATAAAAATAATATAGATTGAAATCGACTTTTATTCGAATGTATAATTGCTTGAGATTTATTTGATAAGAATTATTTTAAATTAGTTCTGTGAATAATTATTTTTATGGTTTACTATAAAATTCGTGATTATTCGTGATTCGTGATCTAAAAATTTTACAACAAGAAAATTATAAATAGAAAAGAGTATTCATTCTATATTAAATAAAAATGATTTGAAAATAATTAATACATTATTTTTAGATTTAGCTCTGTGACTTTTGACTTACGTTACGTAAGTAAGTCATATATACAATAATAAAAATTGCTTAGCCTGTGATGATAAGAAATAACGTACCTATTAAATTAAACATTTCTCTTGCACAATAGCCCCGAATTTTTATTTTATTGAAAATAATTTATTATTAATAGGATATATGAGAATCTGTACATTGAATCTTGAAGCCTTTTTTTCAAATTTATTTTCCTATTTAATCTCCCTTACTTTATTTCTGATTCCATATCTCCAATATCCCCAATCAAATCAACAAAAAAGATCAAATGGATTGCTCTCATCCTCTCGCAGATTTATTATTTAATAAACATTCATTCACAATTAATTCCTACGAATTGCCATCAAGTCCGATTATCTCAATCTATCGCCGGGCGCGCTCACTTTAACGGACGAAAGTTTCCAATATTGGAATTGATTGCTGGTTGGCCAGAGAGGTTTTTTTGTTGTTGTTCTCTCTCCAACCGAGATTGATTGGACTATTATTGTGATATGACGAGGTTAATTTAAGTAGCCTTGAGGTTTATGTGTTCTATTAAATGTCGCTTTTTTTATTATTATTTCGAGCCTGCACCAACTTCCTTACATCATCCATACACGAAGTTATTACATTTTCTTATCATAATTCCGGTTGTTTGTTGAAAGTGTAAAATAATATTTTTTGAGAAATTTCCGTAATAATGTTATGAATTGTAAATGCTTGATGATTTAATAAAATTAGAACGTCATTGCAATTAAATCATTGTCGGATCATGATACATTATGTTCGAGTCATTAGAAACTAATTATTTTAATTAAAATAAACATTCTCATAAATACTTGTCTTTTTTTTCCATCGGGTAAATTCATTTACCGGGTGACCATTTTTTTTAATAATAATAAGTCTATTGCCCTATAGGAAAATTGCATCATAATTACAAGACAATGTACATACAAAAATACATAGGCGTGTGTGTATAATATAATATAATATAATATAATATAATATAATATAATATAATATAATATAATATAATATAATATAATATAATATAATATAATATAATATAATATAATATAATATAATATAATATAATATAATATAATAAATAAACGAACTTAATGCTAAATAGAATGTTAATAAAAGGATATCAAATGGTTCAACAAAAATATAAATTAAAATCATTTTATTAGTGTTGATTTCCGGGCTACTGGCCGTGATCTGTTGAAGTTTAATCCAAACGTTTCGCTGACAACTGTGGTCGGTATCTTCAGTCTTTGGATTAAACTTTAACAGACCACGGCCCAATAGCCCAGAAATCAGCAGTAATAAAATGATTTGAATTTTTATTTTTGTTGAACGCTAAAATTGTGTTAACACACAATATTCTACAAAAAAAAAAAACTGCAAACGTAAATTATTTCATATCTAATGACTTTAGTTAACAATTCAGAGTAAAACATTTTTAGTACATCATGTTACTCATAAAAGTAATTTCACTCATGCGCAGTCCATAAAGCCTCGCATTTATTTCAGTCTGGCGTTGCAGTAACTTTTTTCCATTCTCTTTCGTTTCTTTTTATTAATTTCCATGACAAATAGACGTTTTGAAGGGTCGCGCAAAGGGGAGAAAAGTTATTAACTTCCCCCCCGCACACACTTGAGCAAATGCCCACTCCGGAGATGACTAAGCATGTACGTGTCCGGAGTGCCCCATAAAAGCGCTTTATGTGGCAATAAGGGCGAAATCCTCTGTCACTTTTGAAACTGTCGTCGAGACCGAATGTAACAAGAAACTCTGTAAGGGACTCGATAATATGAAACGCGCTGTAGTTGGGATAATCATTCTACAGAAAAAAATACATTGTATTCAGAAAGAGGAGAAAGGGATAAAAGTGTATTGAATTTACTCAGTTTTCATAAACAAAATAATTATTGGATTGGAAGTTGTGCACTTCGAGCACATTTTCAATTTTCATTTAATTGAAACTTTTCTCTAAAGTAAAATAAAAGTGATATAAAAAAGTGTTTTCTTTACATGTGTTTTTTTTTTAGATAGTTTTCTATGAGCTGATTTTGGACACTATTTATTTGATTAAATAAAATTCCGCTCCTTCATATTCATTTCAATAAAACAAGTTGAAGGAAGGACAAGAATTTTATTTAATTAATTATTTTTTCTGCTATTTATCCCTGTTAGGGGAGTGGCTGCAGTTGTATTTTTTTTAATTTTACACCCGATCCATCGTCAATGACCCTTCACTTTTTAATACGCTCTTAACAACGTAATAAAAGGAAACTCTTATAAACTTCTTTAAAATACTCCCTAAGTTTTGTGACAACATAATAAATAAAAACTGCAATAAACTTCTTTGAAAAAACAGTTAAAGTTTTATGACAACATAATAAATCGATTATATTGTCATATAGTCCAAGAAGCTTATTGGAGTTTCTGTTTATTATGTTGTCTCAAATTTCTTAATTTAATTTAATGTTGTTTCTTATGTTTTTATTTATGATTTTGGCGCATATTGAAAATCCAGTTATATGTACAAATATCTTTATTTTTATCTTACAGCAAAATATATACATATCGATTAATATAATATAATATAATATAATATAATATAATATAATATAATATAATATAATATAATATAATATAATATAATATAATATAATATAATATAATATAATATAATATAATATAATATAATATAATATAATATAATATAATATAATATAATATAATATAATATAATATAATATAATATAATACATAATTAATAATGTTCAATTCACAAATTGACTATCGACCAAAAACCTATTTTCAAGATAATTTAAAATATATTTTTTAAATGAATAAATAATCCGAAATTAGTAGAGAATTTAAAATTATTCAATCTAATCTATATTTTATTTGAAAATTCAGTTATGATGTGATGGAGAAGTATTTAAAAATGCATACTTACAAAAATGTATTTGTAAATTTTATCAATAAATATATTTTTCCAATTCAACTACAATTTTCCTTCACGATTTCACTCCCATAATAAATAAAATAATTATTATTTTAATGAGTTTCCAATCAACTGAACGCCCTGTCAATTCCAACGCATAATAATATGTTAATAATAATATAATAAAATCCTACTTCACAATGTTTAACGACAATCTCAGTGTTACTTCGAGTTTAAATTAATAATAAAAAAAAACTTATAAACAGTATAGTTCAAAATTTTAGTCATATCGCATTTTCATTGGCGAATTTGCTAAAAGCCATGCTATCAATTTTGTACTTTTAAAGCGACTATTGGTAATTGGTGCCGGGCGTCGAGTTTCATGTTAATCCTAATATCAGAGTGTTGCAGGCCGTGGATTGGGCGCCCTTTGCGTGAACTGCAACGTTAATGAACAATTTCACGACTCAAATGGGGTGCACGGATATTCTCGGCTAACCTTGCGTAAAACGTGATCCGACCTAATTTCCACAAATATACACAAATACATACACAAACACACGTGTCGGGAAATGAATATGCGGCCAAAATTTATTAAATGAATACATACTGGTAAAAAAGTTTATATCGTTAATACAAATCTATATTTGAATATAACAACAAAAACGTAACTAAATAATTGCAATTATTATTATTACAAGAAAAATTTATTTAAATTAATAGCGATAAATAGTGTACAGAAAATTATTTTTATTATTATTATAAGAAAAATGTATTTAAATTAATAGCGAAAACAGATATTTTATTGTAATAATATTGATTACTATTAATAGGTTGAAAAATACACTTGATTTGTTTCAGTACTTAATTTATTTTCTCCTACTAGTTTCGACTCTCGTCATTATCAAGGAGTGTACAGAAAATTATTTTTACATGAATATACAGTATTTTTCTTTTTATTTATTTTTTTTTATATTATTCAGGTAATAAGGGATTTAAGAATTAGGGAGTTCCAGATGTCATCGAACTCATTTTCTAGGTGTTTACCCCGTTTTATTGTCCTAATGATTTCTAGGCCTTCTCTTAAATTCAATTCTTGTCCTTTATTACCCATGTACAATATTTCAAAATCATCCGGCTTGAAAAAATGATTGGAATCGAAACAATGTCTCCCAAACCCCGTTGCTTTTTTATTATCCATTATAGACTTTTTATGTTCTTTGATCCGTTTTTTTCAAAGCTTCAATCGGTTTGCCCAATATTGCATCGCAATCCTTATAAACACCACATTTTTGACTTTTATTAATTATTGGTTTATTCTTTACAAATATATTTTTCAAATTGAATAGGTTCGTCATAATAATACTTAATTCTTTCCCATGTAAGTGTATTTTTCAACCTATTAATGCACATTAAAACAACTACGTAAGTCAAAGTCACAGAGCTAAATGTGGAAATAATTTATTAATTCTTTTCAAATCAGTTTTATTTAATATATTTAAATAACTGTGACCAAGTGAATGAATACTCTTTTCTATTTATTTATATGTATGAAAAGGCTGGAGTAGTTGAGATCCAGCCTTTTCATACATTGTTCTCCTTTCTATTTTCAACTTAAGCTCTACTACTTCATTATTTTAATTTTGTTATTTTAATTATTATTCTACTGAAAATTAATTTATAACTGAATTAAGCCAATATTCATCAATTGCAACAAACGATATAAACGCAATGAAATTTCGCTAATGGATTAATTCGTTGAATCGTTTATTATTTTAATGAGTTTCCGATCAACTGAACGCCCTGTCAATTCCAACACATAATAATATGTTAATCCCGCCCGAAAGCGGGAAATCCATTTTGGGGTTAGCCCGGAAATTCGACGTGGGAAATTATACGTTCTGAGCCGTAGCAAGGAAACGGATTCATCGCCTTCGCCTGTATTAAATTCGGGCGGGAGATTAAAGTTAGAACGCGCTCGTTTGAGTTATATTGCCGTGACTCCTGGAACTCGGCAATCGTTACCCATTTATGTATATGCATCCACGTTCCCGTGGGATAATTGCCTCCACGTTCCAATTCCAGTCGAAACTTTTAACAGGATTAAATATACGGAATATCGTTTGTTCGCTATCGATTAGAATCGTGTATATTGGTTATGTTCACAGTTATAATAATATAAAAAAAAACAGTATCAAGTGTTATTATTAAGAAAGAATTAAGTGTTTGTGTTGTAACTAAAAACGGAATCTACAGAAATTGGTTCATCGTCAAAATACTGCAAAAAAAAATGGATGTTCTTATATTTTCCTAAAAATAAGTAACACTTTGCATCAACTGTTTATATTTTTCGGGAGTCCTCGCATTTTTGGCACTTATTCCTGAAATTGATTGTACGTTTCTACCTTACAAAATCTGTCTTTTAGATAGGAATTTAATATATGAATTTGAAAATCGCAATGAATTTCAGGAATAAGATCTCAGATGGCTGTTTTTCTTACTACTTCAACTTACAGAAAATCGTTTTTGAATCTACAGGCAAAACGATTTTGCTGCAAGTTCAACTAATACTGTTTTCCTTACTCTTGAACTCACAGAAAATCTTTTTGCTGCGAGTTGAAGTGATTCTTTTTTCCTTACTGCTTGAACTTACGGCAAAATCGTTTTCGAATCTGTAGGGGTCTTATTATCCTTACTCGTTGAACTCACAGGAAAATAATTTTCAAGTCTGTAGGAAAAAGGATTTTGCTGCTAGTTCAATTGATCCTGGTTTCATTATTGCTTTAACTAACAGAAAAATCGTTTTCAAGTCTGCAGGAAAAACGATTTTGCTGTGAGTTCAACTGATCCTCTTTTCCTTCCTCCTTGAACTCACAGGAAAATTGTTTTCGAGTCCCTAAGGAGAACGATTGTCTTACAAATTACTGATATTTTTATCCTTATTCTTTAAACTCACAGAATAATTGTTTTCAAGTCTGTAGGAAAAAGGATTTTCCTGCTAGTTCAATTGATCCTATTTTCCTTATTGCTTGAACTAACAGAAAAATCGTTTTCAAGTCTGTAGGAAAACCGATGTTGCTGCGAGTTCCGCTGATCCTCTTTTCCTTCCTCCTTCAACTCACAGAACAATTATTTTCGTGTCCGTATGGAGAACGATTTTGTTACAAGTCAACTGATCTTGTTATCCTGATTCCTTGAACTTACAGAATAATAGTTTTCAAGTCTACAGGAAAAACGATTTTTATACGAGTTCAACTGATCCTCGTTTCCTTCCTCCTTGAACTCACAGGAAAATTGTAGGGAGAACGACTTTGTTACAAGTGAACTGATCTTGTTATCCTCACTCATTGAACTTACAGGAAAATCGTTTTCGATTATGTAGGGAAAACAATTTTGCTGCGAGTGCAACTGATCTTGTGTTCTTTAATCCTTGAACTCACAGAAAAATCGTTTCCGGGACGGCAGGGAAAATGATTTTTCAAAAGGATCAGTACTAAAAATAAAGCTACCTGTTCATTCATTAGCTTGTGCAAAGCGACCTCTTCGTCACAGCTACATATTTACCTTTTTTTTAGTCTCCACTGCAAAATCTTAATACTCCTCACACAACGGACTGTTGACAACTGAAAACTATATCATTTACATTATCCAACAAGTCGTACTATTCGCCCTTACTTACTTCTATAATGTCACATTAGAAAATGGAAATGTGGGAATTATTTCTGCGGCACCTTGAATATTGAATCAGTAAATGATTTCCTTTCCTTTCAGTTATAATTGCATGCAATCTTCATTCATTTCCGCTAATAAAAAAACGACATATCCACTAATTAATCCATCAATTCCAACAGAATAAATTCCGGATGTTTTCGCGCTGATTATGTTGCCGGGGGTAGGATTAGATTAGAATCGGCAGGCGGAAGCCCCGAACGTTGCGGCGCTATTGGAGCTTTTGTGGGATTAGGCAGCATCTGGCCGATGGGAGCGATGGGGCGAATCATCCCAGGCATCCGGCTTGTTGTGACTGGGGACGATCCATTCCAGAGATTACAAATTCCAACAGACGCCGAATAATTAACGGCGCAATTAGCGATTTATAATGTTGTTCGTTTGGCGCGCAGAGAGAATAAGATATACGTTCTCGGTCGTGAATGTAAGTGGGATGAGCTCAGCGAAGGAGCCGAGTTGAAATTACGAGTTTAATTATTAACGAGCTTGTACATTCTGTATGGATTAAAACCTAGAGTGTAATTCTTTCGGTTATAATTCACATTTAATTTGTGTTTAAGCAGTAGGTTTATATTTTCAATTTAAAGGGATAGGACGACCGAGAACGTATATCTTATTCTCTCTCATCTCTCTTTCATTAAAATGTAAGCTATTTTTATACATTACACAATTTCTGTTACTACAATTTTATTCATTCATTTCGTGTAATAAATAAAGGCATTTATTATTATTTTTTATTAAATTTTAATTTATATTTATAAACTAAATAAAAAAGATTTGAAAATAATTAATAAATTATTTCCACATTTAGCTCTGTGACTTATGACTTACGTTACGTAAGTACGTTAAACAAATGCAAATAAATTACCAAATTACTTTGTTAGTATAAACAAGCATAATACTAAAAAACAATTTGGTAATTTAAACAATATATTTTCCAAAATTTTAAATTGCTTATTGCTGGATGTATTTCTATTTTCATAACCGTCATAGAACTATTGGTTAGGTAGCAGTGGAAGCCGTAGGCTCACTTAGGCCATTCAAGGTCCATTGTCTTACCACATAGTAGAAAGTAATTGCTTCTCCATGTACAATCCTCTAGAACCAGTTGGGGCTCTTAATGTAGTTGAGAAAAAATATAGTCCTATGATCACTCAAGACTGGGGGCCTAGTCTTACGTGATCATAGGACTATATTTAAAAAAATAAATCCTTTATATAATTTTTTTAAATTATAAAATATTATTTTTTATTAATAGCTTATTATTAATTAACATACTCCGCAAGTAATATCCGGATTTATTTAATAACAATTTCGATGAATAATTAAATAAAATTTCCATATTGCGAATAATAAAATCTTATATAACTAACAATTAATTCCCAGCGCGTTTATTTATTCCGAGCGAAACTCTCGCTCAGGGACACAAAGAAAAACCGCAACGATTCTGTAATCCTCTCAGAAAAACCATACTCGTTCGAACATTTCGGACGTCCAGCGGAAACCAATACCGGATTTTCTGTTCGATTCGACAAATGTTTCACGTCTGCCCTTCCCGCTCGTTAAATAAAGTTTTCTTGTGCAAACAGCACATGTTCAATAATTTCAAGGACCCGTAACGTTCCTCAATTGACTCGCAAATATTTGTAATTCATTCATTAGTGAATGTATGCGGGGAATTTTTAATGAGCGCTGTTGGAAATGCGCGGTTTTTAATTATTTATACGGATCGACCGAAAAGTGAGAAGAAAATTGTTGGAATTTCAATATATTAAAAATGGTACTAAATTATCATTTTTAAACATATTTCTATTCGTAATATTTATTTTTGTCGCATATGTTTTGTAAAAAGGTGATTCCGTAAATAAATGCATCGAGCATATAACAAAAATCGACGACGAAGTTGGCATGCGAGTAAACGAACGAATACATTCTTGGTTTTGTAATTGTTTTCAACGAAGACATTTATTATTGTACTGTTCTATTATGTGCCTGAGTAAAACACTGACAAATACAACCGAACTTAACTTTATTTTAATAATAATTGCTGCTATGTACATGCCAATTACAAACCTAAGATCGACTGCTTGCTCATCCCGATCCTGACAATCCAACCAAGCACGCCGAATATCACCACAAAATCAAAGGCGCGCAAAATATAAATAAAAATAATTAAACACTACAATTATCATTATTTTATTTGCAAATTCTCTGTTATACAAGTACTGTGCGGCATGTTTCCAGGAATACTGCCTTCTGTAGCCTTTTTTGGATATCGCATGGTAGGTTAAGCAGCTCAATACAATTGAGTAGGGATTTCCAATTTAGCTCCTATTATAACTGGTACAATAGTTACTTTCTTTAGTCTCCACATTACCTTGATTTCATCGACTATTGGTAGATATTTGTTTATTTTTTCCACATATTTCTATTCCAAGTTTATTGCCAAAGGGACCGCGATATTAACGATATAGGCTGTAGCCTCATTTTTTAGTGTTAACACTATGATAAGGATTTTCTTGAAATGTTACTTTTATTAAGTAATTCTCGTATCAATTAAACAAAACCCATTAATCCAATCAACAAATTAAAACAACAAAACAAACTTTCTTTCTTTCTCCCATTTGCGTAAACAAATTAAACCATATTTCGTTTCCTCCCTCTTTTCATTCCATTCCACGTGTCGATCTTATAATAATACAGCAAATGCACGAATAAATTATTCAATCGGGCCATTAAATTCCGATCAGACACTCGCGATCGATTTATCGACAACGCGCCGGCATTTCGTGTAAACATTTTTGAATAATCCTGATTACTGAACGAACGTTTTTTTTTCTCCGATCACCGGCCGAAAGAAAAAAGAGCGATAGAAATTTTCACATGCATTATTCATGAAGTTGAAATTACATTCCCAAGTTAAGTGAATGAATGAATGACGCAGTTGTTAATGCTTTTTTAAGGGAGAGTAAATAACAAATATCAATTTAATTCTAGTTATATTCATGTTATATTTTTATGGTTATTTAGGTTTAAAGTAATGAAATAATATTATGATTAATTTGTTGTTGATTGAAGACGTTGAATCAACAACAAATTAATCATAATATTATTTCATTACTTTAAACCTAAATAACCATCAACAATTTTTTAATAAAATAAAATAAAACAATTTTCTTTCACATTTACAATAGCATTATGATTTAAGGGGTGATGCCTGCCTGCAAAGCCGAAAAAAGAAAATTAGGGATTGTTTCTTTTCGAAAAAGAAACAAGATAGATAAAATCCAATTACACCAGATTATTTGATATACAATTGTCGACAATTTGGAATTTTTTCGACTTCTTCGAAGGACCTGAGGGCCCGTGACAAAGCTCCTAAGATGCAGAAAGCATTTGAAATCAAAAATTCCAATTGCGTTGCATTAAGAATGAGTGAATGCTGTTGTTTGAGCAATAAAGTTTGATAAAATGGCGGCCTCCTGAGTGAAAAAGTGGTTTTTCTAGTCTAAAAATCTGTTTTTGATCGGCTGTAAAAAATGAAAATAAATAATAGGCGAAAATTTTTCTCGGATAAAAATTTGTTGCATTATGCAATATTTTATTGATATGCAACAGCAGGTGTACATTATGTAATTCAATGTCCGGCAGGGTACTTACCCGGGAAGTAGATGTTTTAATGTGTATTTGTTTAATGTACTTACGTAACATAAGTCAAAAGTCACAGAGCTAAATGAGGAAATAATTTATTAATTAATTTCAAATCATTTTTATTTAATTCATTTAACAACAAATTTGACTGAGTACAACGATTTACAATTACAACTGCTTATCTAATACTGAGTACAACGATTTACAATGACAATTGGTCTTCTAATACTGAGTTTAAAATAATTATGTTTCCTTATTTATTACAATTTTGTTAGTGAATGGTTCATTCTGTAATAACACATTTTCCGACTTCTGCATGGCGTACTTTCGGCTATTAACAAAACAAAGTTAACTGGCAAGGCAATGCTATTAACACTGAATACATTTATAATGCAAAAGATATCTCTATTAAAACTAAAAATTTCTTTTTTTCATTATTTTACACAACGTATTTTTAAATCATTTTTAAATTTATTTACTTTTGATATTGGTAATTCGATTAACTTTTATGATCCATATTTCCAATATGCCAATAAACAAATTTAAACACATCTAAAACCAAAAAAACACCCACTTAAACCCCTTCAAGTCCAACATAAATATCCCACACTTCATATTCCTTTTGATCACCAAAACGAAACCTGCCGTCAATTTTCGCCCGCCACTTATTTTCGCGCCAACATAAATCAGAATCGTGTTGATATCAATTAAGACTGCCGCCCACGCGGAACCGACGACACCTCAGAAGAAAATTTTGCACTTGTCCAAACACAAATCAATACTAATTCCGACTATAAATAGTCCCCCTTCCTGTGGTAGAGGGGGATTCCCCTCTATTTTTTCCTTTGCATGTGCGTGCGAAGTCGGGGAGGAGGATTTTCCGAAAATTCCTAGCGGCCGCAAACGCGTTTTTAGAGAGTACTTTGAAACATGTGGAATTAGGGAAAATTGTTAACAAGTTTTTCTTTAAGAGTGTAAGCTATTCATCTAATTTAATAACAAGTGAAGTTTGAAATATAAAAAATAATTATAAAAATCTCACAATTAGAGTTTTTAAAATATAACAGTGAAGCAAGGAAATCGTGTTTAATTATTGAAGTTATTCAACTTCACATAACTCACACTGAATAAAATCATTTTGGTCATTAAAAGAGCAAAAAGTGAGGACCAGTTTTTGTTATTTTAAAATTGAAAATTTTGGGCTTAATGTATGTAGTTAACGTTAAAGAGGATTGGGAATTAAACCCAGCTGGACATTCCTTAAAGTTAAACATATTTTAATTATTTAATAATGTATTTATTTATTAATCATGTGTACTTTAAACACATTGGTTGGATTCGAACTTTCAAGTGCATTTTTTTTTAAATTGAAAAGCGAATTAATTGAATAAGAAAGAAAAAAGAGAAATGTCATTGATTTTAATGTAAAATATGTTTTTCTCTTTAAATAAATTAAATAAAGAAAATATAGTGGTAATATTTTTTTAGTAATTACATAATTATGCAATGATTAAATAATTTATTTAAATTAATAATATTATCATTATTATTTAATATAATAATTATTTAATGTGTGCATAACAGAAAAAATGCATCAACAAGTTTAATTCCTTTTTTCATGTACTAAAATAACAAAGGCTTTAATCTGTTTGAATTTTATGAGTTATATGAAAAATAGTGACACTTTAAAGAAAAAAACGTAACAAGCTTTTTCTTCAAGAATTTATAAAAAAAATCTGAAGAAATACAAATTAGTCGTGTGTACTCTAAATAAATCATAGGATAATTGAATGCATTGGGTTTCTATAAAACGTAAGTGTTATATTTT
This sequence comes from Philonthus spinipes, assembly GCA_963082785.1. NCBI lineage: Eukaryota > Metazoa > Arthropoda > Insecta > Coleoptera > Staphylinidae > Philonthus > Philonthus spinipes. The sequence goes on along the minus strand of OY720308.1, from coordinate 8,682,116 downwards.
TTGTTTAATGATTAAAATCAATCGCAATGCCATGTAATTTTAAAGCACATATCTTAGAATATAACCCTTTGTACCCCTTAGTTATTAATTTGTATATATACACACATCTTTATTTAGACAATATGACAACAAAAATTTAGAAAATTTATAATAACAATTGGGCTGTGGACCATAGGTCTTTCTTCGTATTTTGATTGCTATTAATCTTATTAATAATAAAATTATTATCAAGATAATGGCCGATAATTAAGCCGAAACTAGTTGAAGTTAAAATAAACATAAATCAAACAAAACCAAGTGAATTTAATTTACAAGTTTAATTCGATGCAAAAAATTACTTACACTGTAAGTTATACAAATATCTATTGAAACAACTACTTTACTCTGGAGTACATGCTCGGAAAGTAGTTGTTTCAATAGACTTACAGTGTAAGTAATTGACCGAATTTTATTGATCATTGTCAGAAATATTCCTTGTTTAATTTAAATTTGTAATTTAAATAACTGCAAATGTGTGAATCATCTTTGTTTCATTTTATTTAGAAAAATATTATGTTTATTGTTTAAAATACTCGCATTTATAAATAATTTCGTTTTACAATAAACATTATTTTCTCAATTATAAAATTGCTAAACTTCGGATTTTGTGACTCTGACATTGTTAGTTTTGCAATTATCATTTATTAATCAATCACCGGTCGGCATTGTTACAATAACATACTGAAATATATTATTTTACAAAAAGCGTTTTTAGCTTTTTTTAATTACATTTTAATCTGGATATGTATTTAAAACGCGGAACACGTGAAAATTGTATTTCGAATAGATTACACGAATCAGAGGAAATTGAATTTACGGGATTAGCGAGTTTGATTATTTCGCTTTGCCATGGGGCTGTTTTATCCGAGGGTTTGCTACAAAAAGTAATTCAATTATAAATTGGTGTTCGCAGTAAATTTATGCAAAATAATGCATGCACGTGCACTCGTTATGGCCGGAGAAATTATTAAATCGCAGCATTTAAACGATAGTATCAACAGTGTGAGATATTGTATTATTTGTGCAGTACTGGGAAACTCATTATGTTTGTATTTAATTAGTTCCTCACTTAATCAAGCAAGTATATTTTGAATCTTAATTGCTTATTATTTTTGCAATTACAGTCAATATATGGCAAATCTTTATTTAAAGAGAATTTACATTTTCTACAAACACATAATCATCTTTATTGTGATATTTACAGTTATATTCAGTTTATAAAACACTACATATTTATTTACAAGATGGCTATTGACATTGGTCTTTCAGCCTTTGTATTATATATCAGTTAATCATTTATGTGTGGTGATATGAATTGGATTGAGAATATTTTAATTTTGGAGGAATGTTGAGATTTCTGATAATTCAAAAAATATTTAAAATTTCCCAGGTGAGGGGTTTGGAGGCATTTTTTGGGATAGATTGATAATTCCTTGAGATAACAGGATAACACCGATTTTTGTTTTCAAAGGAGTGTATCGGATGGATTGTGTAAGGTGTTGTTTGGATGTCGGATTTTTATGAGGAATTTTAAAGCTAACCGTTCAGTTAACACTATGAATGGTAGGTTGAGAATGTTTGAATTTTGGAGGGATGTCGAGGTTTCTGATAATTCAGGAAAGGTTTACATTTGCCAGGTGAGGGGTTTGGAGGCATATTTTGTGATAGATTGATAATTCTTTTAGATAAGGGAATAACACCGATTTATGTTTTCAAAGGATTCTTAAAGCCAACCGTTCAGCTGTTGGCTGTGTTTAAGGTCTCATGATATATAATAATTTGGATATAATAATTCGTTTATTTCTTCAATAGTAAAGTATCCAAAAACATATTTTTAAAAGTGTCTGTATGTCCGTGTGTGTGTGTATGTGTGTGTATGTGTATGTGTGGGTCGTTTATTTATTTTTTAAATTTTATTATTTATTGCTTCAATGTGTTGAATATTCAGTTTCTTAATTATAGAAAAAAATTAACATTCATTACTAAATGAAATATTTCATATTATTTTTTTTTGTATAGTGATAAATTATCAAAATAGGTTGTGTTACCTTAATCTACTTAGTTTTCATTGTACATATTGTCGTGTGTGTGTGTCGTTCCACATGACAACACTATACATCGTTAATTTCTTAATGTGCAGGAAGAATAATTAGAGCGCGGTGTTTAATTGCTGATGGGACGGAATTTAATTTGAATATTTAATTCGAGACAGGCCAAACAACCGGGTGGTGCGGCGTTTCCTGCGTCCGCTTAATTGCAATTAAAGTGCGCCCTTTGTGCATATAATCCTCGTTTCTCGAGTGCGATAAGTAGACAGAAAAGTTGAAAATTAATGTCGGTTTATAAATTATCGTTTTGATGTTAATTTACTCTTTTTTAATTTGAGGTAAGATACTAAAATATATATATATATTTAAGATGATTAATTTAAAAGTTAAAACAAATAGTTTATTTCATAATTTAGCTAAATTGTGAAAAAAAAAAAACACGTTTTTTTTTTAATTTTTAGCTTAATTTATGCAATTGTGAACAAAACCATATGTTTTATTTTTTACCTTAACCATTCTAAAATTATCGTAACAATGTTTCACTAAGTGATAACACGTTTTTTTTTTTAATTTTTAGATTAATTTATATAATTGCGAAACAAACTATATGTTTTATTTTTTATCTTAATCATCCTAAAATTATTCTAACAATGTTTCATTAAGTGATAAGTAAGAAAGCCATACAAGAGTTATATATTTTTTTTAATACACTTAATAATAGTCATGGTTGCTTTAATTTAACAACTATACGGCAGAGCTGTTCTGACGAGGGATAAATCCCGAAACTCGTATCTGCAAATAGGCTTATATTAGGTTTTTTTTTATTCTTTTCATTAAATATTCTCGAATTAAAAAAATGTTGCATTATATATATGTTATTATTATACAACAAGTTTCCATTGTATAATTTAATATCTGGAGGGGTATTTTCCCAAGAATTGGCTGTTTTAATGGATATTTGTTTTAAAGTACTAATGTAACGTAATTAAAAAAGTTACAGTAGCTAAAGTGAAAATAATTAATTATTTATTCAGTAGAATAAACCCATTATTTTCAAATTCTTTTTATTTGTTTTAATTTAAATAACTGTGATCAAGTAAGTAAATACAGTTTTCTATTATACGACTATAGTCGTGTTTAACTCAAGATTAGGCGATAATATTGAGTTATAGTGATCTTAAAACCAAAATTAAACAATATCGGAGAGTTATAAATATTTAAATCTAAAATTAGACAAAAATAATAAGCTATAGTGATCTTAAACTCAACACTAGAAACTATCAATGGGTTATAGTGATATTATACTCAAGAACAGGCAACAGTAATGAGTCAAAGTGATCTTAAACTCAATATTATGCAAAACTAGTGATCTTATACTCAAGATTGGAAAACAGGTATGGTGACCTTAAACTCAAAATTTGGCAACGACAGCAAGCAGCAGCGATAGTAAACTGAAAAGTAGGCAACAATTGTTAGCTAGTGACTCTAAACTTAATATTGGATATTAATAATGAGCTACAGTTGCTCTAAATAAATCAACACTGTTGCTAATCTTGAGTTAAACATCACTCTAATCATGTTTAACTCAAGATTACACAGAAAAATTGCGTTATTATGATCTTAAACTCAAAATTAGGTAATATGATTGAGATATAAAGATCTTAAACGTAAAATAAGTCAACATGAATAAGCTACAGTTATTTTAAACTCAACACTGGGAAATATCAGTGGGTTATAGTAATATTATACTCAAGACAAGACAACATCATTTAGTCATAGTGATATTAAACTCAATATTATGCAACACTATTGATCCCATACCCAAGTAGGGACAACAATAATGAGCTATAGTTACCTTAAACTCAAGATTTGACAACGATAGAAGGCTACAACATATCTTAAACTCAAAATTAGACAACACTGGTTAGCCATAGTTATTCTAAACTAAAGATTTTACATTAATAATGAGCTACAGTGACAATAAATTCAAAATTAGGCAATGGTAGCGTGTTAGAGTTATCTTAAACTCAAAATTAAGCAATATTAGTTGCTAATCTGAAAGTAAATATTACTATAGTCACGTTTAGTTGAAGATTAGGGGGCAACATTGAGTTATAGTGATATTAAATTCAAAATTATTCGATATGAGTGAGTTATAAAGATCTTAAACCTAAAATTAGGCAACAATAATAAGCTATAGTGATCTTAAACTCAACACAGAAATATCAGTGGGTTATAGTGATATTATACTCAAGACCAGGCAACAGCATTGAGTCATAGTGATCCTATACTGATTTTAAAGTAACGATTGGGCAACAATAGCGAGCAACAGTCATATCAAACTACAATTAGGCAACAATAGTGAGCAATAGTGACCCTAAACACAAAACAATAACGAGATATAGTTATCGTAAACTCACAATTAGGCAAAAGTAGCAACCTATAGTGATTTTCAATTCAGAATTAGGCAAAGATGGCAATTAACAGTGATCTTAAATTTAAAAATTAGGCTACAATTGTAAGATATAGTGACTCTGCACTCAAGATTTGACAACTCATTATTGTTGTCAAATCTTGATTAGGCAACGATAACAAGTGAGCTATACTAATCTTTAGCTCAAAACTAAGTATTGGACAGCAATAGTGAGCTACAGTAACATTAAAGCTAGTATTAGGCAACGATGATGAGTTAGAATCATCTTAAACTCAAAATTAGACAGTAGTAGAAATCTGTAGTGATCATAAAGTCAAGATTATATAGTAATATCTAACTAAAAATTAGGCAACAATAGTAAGCTATAGTGATCCTAAACACAAAGATATAAGATAAACTTATAATTACCTCAAACTCAAAAATACATAAAAGTAGCAACCTATAGTGCTTTTCAACTGAAAGTTAGGCAAAGATAGCAAGCTGCAGTTATCTTAAACTCAAAATTAAGCAACAGTAGTAACATATGGTGACTCTATACTCAATATTGGACAACAATGTTGAACTATAGTGATCCTAATCTCAAGATTCGACAACAATAACTTTTTTTTAGTAGGCTCGTTTATCGACTCTGGGTTCTACGATTTTTTTCGTTTAAAAATGTAATAAACTATTACATGGCATTGACTGTGATTTAAGGGTTGTTTCCCTCGATGACATCATTTCATTAAAAATCATACAATTTTGTGGTAATCAAATACCTTCCACAGGGTTTAAATAAAAAAATTAAGGGTGCATTCGCACGGTCACCATCACCACAGGCAGAGGGGAGCGGCGGGGGGTGCTCGCGTACACTGGCGGCACCCCGAGGATGACGGGCCCGGGCCCGAGACAGAGGGCCCGCGTCCTGACATGATGAGCGGCGAGCTGCGCGTGCCCGAGCTGCGGTTGGGGCCCCCGTCGGGCGGCTCCCAGCTGCTCGTGCCCCCATCCCCCTCGCAACCCCGTCGCAGGCACAGCTGGATATGCGGGTGAGTCGCAAAACAAACGAACAACAATCAATATCAATCACTACATGGAATCAATCAGTGCGTGTTGGATGGCGCAAACTAACGCACCTAATTGATGTGTTTTGGATTTATTATTCATTGATTGGATTGAGCGTCGCCTGGGTTTCAATTTCCCCTAAAGAAAATTGTTTCATTGAATAAGTAATGATCTTATTTTGTTGTTGTAGATTAATTACTGCTTGTAATTCTACAAACTAATTATTAACGATTTAAATAATGATATTAAATTATTTATATTTAATAATGAAAAACCAAAACTTCAGATCTCATTGAAAATAGAGTGTTAAACAAAACGAAGAGAAGTGTTCTTCATTATTAAATTTAAACATGCAAAACAAAACAAATAATTGAATATTTTATTTTGTGGAAGATCTATTTAATATATCCAAGTATTTGTTGTATAGTTTTTTCATAATCTTGAATTATTACAGCTTAAAATTTCAAATTAAAAGTATACACTAATGGTGAAGGCGCCGGGATATTAACTAAAACCTACAATCCGTATGGAAAATGTTAAGTTTAACGTTAGCATTATTAATTAAATTCACATTCCATGCTTATATATCTATTTAAAAAAAACTGCTTAGTCTGTGATAAAAAAAACATAGACGTTAAACTTAATATTTTCCAATCTTCTTTATAAAGGATCTTATAGGTCGCAGTTCACATGAGGTTAACTTACCTCTCACTGGCCTTGTATGTTGGTTGTTGGTTGTAGAGAATTTAATGATTTAAATAAAAATGGTAGGAGAAAGGATTTTTATTAATATTTTCCTTCCAGAATATTCCCTATTTTTTATAGTGATAAGTGAGAAAGTTACCCAAAAAATAATTGATTAATATTTAATTCATGTCATAATAAATGCAAACAAGGTTTTTCGAATATTTTTAAGAGAAACTCAAATCTTTGTGAAATTTGGAATCACTGCATTCACCCTCCTTCCACTAAAATTTGAATTGAACGTATAAATACAATTCAATTTCACGTAATAAAAATATAAACCATATAAACCACAAACAAATCATGAATTCATTGCATCACTTCACCACATTATTGACAGTTAAATTACGAACGTAACCGACAATGACTTCTGGCATAGACAGATATCACCTCTATCACTACAAGGACATAAACATGAAAAACTAGGTAGAAAGACGATAGCCAATTAACAGATGTAAATTATACATTTGATTTTGTAATTTTTATTATTTATTTAGTAATTTTTGCTGTATATGTGTCTGTTAATAAAGATTATTATTATTATTAACTGATTAAATTATGTTAATGAGTTTTACGCTTTTCTATTACAGAGCTGTACATACAAAGAAAACTAAAGTTTGTGTTACCATAACGAAACATATTTGAAATATTTTATAATATTCACAAATTATCCAATTTAGGTACGCGAATTTTTGTGAAATATTCATCAAACTCCCCGACGGCCTTTTCTGTTCTATTCATTTCAGCCGAGTTGGGCCATTTCAGTGAAAACTCCGCGCGCACGAGTTTCGGATGCACTCCGGATTAAAGGAGGGAAACTTCCTGGAAAACTGTATACGTAATGAGACTTTCTTTCTTTTCCTTCCATCTTAACGACGGGGAGCTTTCAGCTGCCCGAGTGAAAAATTATTAAAATTTCCACGTCGCAATCGCGGACGTGATCAATGTTATGAAAATATGAAGGACGTGCCCGACTAGATATAATTCGTAATTTATAGTTAGCCTCGCGAGGGAAGTTCCAGATTAAATTTGAAAATAATTACGCGATATTTAAAAGAGGAAAAAAGGAGGATGCTTGTCGTGATAAATCTTGAGTTTTGTAATGAGAATTTTGAGATTTATTACGCTGAAGGGAATGAGAGCTTGTCTTACTGAAATAAATGTGATATGTAAATGAAAAAGGAATATATAACTGACTTCTTTATTACTGAATGAAATGTATGAATATTATCGTAGAAATAAAATTACATATTAATTTAATACACACAAAAATATTTATAATAGAAAATGAGTATTTATTTACTTGGTCTCAGGTAATTAAAATAAATTTAAAATTAATTAATCTACACAATTAAAAATTAATTATTTATTTATTTTTTCATTAAATATTTTAGAATTCAAATTTGTTCTATTGTGCAATTATTTGCGAGGCACATTATACCTCATTGGTCGCGGTGCAGGAAGGATGAATAGCCAAACAACCCCGGGCTTAAAAAATCATTTGCGATGCAATAGAAAATGCCCATAGCGAAGTATAACGAGGTATTTGCTCGAGAAATAGTTGTTTCAATAGATATATGTTCTTTTCACTTTACTTGCATTACATAAGTGAATAAGGTGCAGTAACAAAAGAGAAATTAATTAATTCAATTGCATAAATTAATTATATTCAAATGTATTTTAATAAGTGAAATAAGCTATGGAATTCTAAATGAAACGATATTGCTACAGCGAATCGGGGTTCTCTCTTTATCAACCGCTGTATGGAATTGCTCTATCTTCGTTTTAATTCGTTAACGACGTGATCGACTAATCTAGAATCCGGCCCAAGAAATGCACTACTTGTTATTTTTTAATCCCTTATGTGAATAACACTTTCAAAGTTATAATAATGTTGTGTATGTTTTTTAGTAGTATGCAAGCGATATGTTTCCAGTTTAAATGATTACAGATGGTTCTGTATTAATAAAAACTGATTTTCAACAAGTTTTTTTTTTGTTCACTTGATAACATAAGCTTCGTTTAATTAAGCTTGAATTCTTATACTCTTTAAATTACTAATTGTTAAGGCTTCTACTTTGTTATACATCTTTGTTCGATTAATGAAAACACTTTATAACTGAAATTTATTTAGTAACTATTGTTTCGACGTCGAAACAAAAAGTTAAACAAAGTTAAAAAGTGTTTTTATTAATCTTATACTTTTTGTTTAAGAATTATTTTCAAATGAAACAATAACCAATATTTTCAGGATTTCAAATAAAACAGAAACGATATTTCGCCTTGTATTAACTTAGTACAAAAAAATGTTGGAATAATGAAAATAGTAGTTTCCTTTATATAATTGGCATTTATTTAGTGAGTATAGCTTTGATTCATTAATAATAAAGATTATTATATTATTATTTAGATAAAAAAATCGATTAAAATTTGTTTTACTATATTTATATGAATAAAAATTAAAACAAATTTTAATCGAAATATTTTTTTAAATTATTTTATAATAATATTTATTAGCAGATATATACAACAAAAAATACTAAATAAATATTAAAAAATTACAAAATCAAATGTATATTTTATATCTGTTAATTGGCTATCGACCAATGGTTTTTCCGCATTTTCTAAATATTTCAAAAATGAGCATTTGGTGGTAAATATTCATTTTGTAATATCCGGCTGTGTATTTGTTCATGAAGTAGTTGTTATATTATATTTTATATATATTATAATTTTTATATATTATATATATATATATATATATATATATATATATATATATATATATAGTTGTTCTGTTCTTATATAACTTTAATCTTTTTGCAATGAACGTTTTCATTTATTATTTTTATATTCTTCTTTTTATTTAATTTGAATTTTGATTTGTTTAAAAAACATATAAACCGTCTTTATTTGCATCATTCCTTTACCCGTCTGAGTTTCTCTGTAATTTAATATTTGTGCACGTTTCAACACTCGCTGGCGCACATCTGTTTATATCCAGTCCAATGTGAGAACCGTAATCGTGGAGTTTATATGAAAATGCAATTCGTGCATGTTGTTTACGTGTGTCGCAATTCCGTCGCCTGAAAATAATTGCGCGTCGCGAAAATAGACTGAAATATTGTAATTGATCGGAGGAGCGCATATTTTTTTGGCAGCGACTCACGCGCAAACTGGAGCGGTTAATTCGCTTGCGAAGGACTGAATACTTATCTGAAATTAATATAAAAAATAAGAAATTATTAAATTATGCTTTAATATGAAATTACAAAATATGTATTTATTTATTACGGCAATGCCATTTTGCAAAAATTATAACAAAAAAATAAAGTAAGTAACATACAAATTATAGTAATTAATTCTACAACTCCACAATAATTCGTAAACATTGATGAACAAAAACAAAAGATAAAGTATACAATTCTAAAGATCTACACGATATAGAAGATACGCTTATGAAATATCAGAAATAACCGCCGACAAATATACTGGATTTAATAATATAAATAATCGTATATAGTTTAAAATGAATTGCGTGAGGATCAAGATGTTTTGTTACCACATCGACTGAAGTTTTATCTCGCAGTTATCTCCGCCATATAGAAAAATACAACTTGGGAGCCCTTTAGGCATGATTTTTTATGCAGGATGTATTCTTTGTACCCTAATTAATAGAATTAAAAAAAATCTGGTACTCCTGATTTTTTTAATTCTATTAATGTTTATTAATATTATTTGTTTATATTTTGTTTAAATAATTTAATTCCATCACGAGGATCTACCGATAAACGGAATCTTCAAAAATCGAAAAATAGAACTTAGTTGCCCTTTAAGGATGATTTTTTTATTTTTATTGTAAAAAAAAATATTCGTGTGAATAAAATTATATAAGGTACTTGTTAAATAAGGTCTAACAATCCCAACAGTCAAATTTTATTCATATGAATTATAAAGGGTGTCCAAAATTTAATGTCAAACTTTTCATTTAGACAAACATCTGTGAAGCCTTATTCATTAAAATGTTTATTGAAATGGTCGAAAAAGCATTTTTTACAAACAACTTTTAATCTGTTAAGAATGAGGTAGCGTTGTTAGGAAGAAAAATGTTTTTTTTTTAATTCTGCATCGAATGATATATAAATATACAGCGGTTCCAATTTAACATAAAAAAATACTTTCAAATTTGAAAAGTTAATATTCGTTTCATTGTTGTTAACTTCCTCAGCTAATTTTATTAAAACTTTAGAAACGTAGGATCTCCATTAATTTCAATTATAAATAATTTTATGTTATTTTTCAAAAACCGTGATATTTACAGAAATTCTGAGTATACCATTGGATTTTGCTTAAAAGAAAGTGCCATGATAATGTTTTTACAAAAATGCATTATTTTGATAAAAATGAAAAAAAGTTACAGCGGTTTTTAAAAATGACGGAAAATCAATAAACGCCCAGTATCTTGGCAATCATTAAAGGTTTGTCGATGTATATTGTATTGTTTTTGTAAAAAGGTGATTCCGTAATAAAATTATTTTTATTAGTATTATTAAACCAATAAACGTTTCTCAAAAATCGATCTTCCGACACTTAACTCGGTTTTTTCCATCTAATCTGGAATTTTGTTTTCTTTTAAAATAAACCAAATAGCACCATCCTGTAAAATCCTGTTAAAATTTCTTCGTAAAATAGCCCCCAATATTTTTTTTTTCAGAATTTTTTCGTTTGAATGCAGATTTTTAATTAAATTAAACACAAAAATCTACTAAAAAAGTAATCACTTACTAAGATTTTAACATTATTTTTAATCCCCGCAGCATCCACAATTAATCCCCATCTTTGCATCACACAATACAAATGGTGGATGCGCCGGGTCATGCCCGTCCCTTTCATCCTTCAGAGCAAACAGTTCCACTCATTAATAACCGTGTCCGTACGCGGCTCGTCTCTTTAGAAAATCTTGAAAGGCCGACGTTCATCATCTGAAAAGGGTTAGGGCTTTAAATTGGGCGCGAGGTCGGCACTTTTCCTTCGTTTCAGCAGCGATAAGCGAAAAGGGCGTGCAACGGGTGGTCGGCGGCGGACGTTTTCACTAAATTATGACATGCAACAGGGTCGAAAAGATGTTTACGTATCGATTTGAGGGTCTTGAATGTTTTAGGTTGTGATGGTGATTGTTTTTAAAATATTCACGGGATTGAATAATGGGAGTGGATAAAAATAATGTTTGATCGTAATCAGTTAAACCTGTAGAGTCAATAGTTAATATAGAATATTGAGATGGAGGTGGAGTTACGTGAAGTTCTTCAATATAGAAATTTAAAAAAAAACAGTTGTATTCACTTTACTTCACAGCTTTTTATTATACTATTAATAATGGATTTAAACCGAGAGGTTTAAATAGTTGTAAATGGTTGTAATGCTGTAAAATATTGGGGCAACTGTTATACAACGAAAGGTATAATAATAATTATTATTTTATTGTATAACAGTTGCCCCAACATTCACTGTGACAATACAAAATAATACCACAACATTACGGCAGAAAGACCTATGTTAGATAGTCATTTATATCAACCATAGGTCTTTCTGCATTAATTCTTATTAATTCGTAATACATATTAAAGTAAAACTGAAAATGTAATCATATAAGTACTAATTATTAACTAATTGTTTAATTTGAGATAAAACACTTATTATTCCTTACTTCACTTTTATTTTTATACGTTAGATGTACAGTTATTGATAATGAGTGCTTAGCACTCGAAATGTACATCTAACGTATAAAAATAAAAGTGAAGTACGGAATAAAAAGTATTTTAAATTGTGATTAAAATATCTTCGCATAATTGTGAACAAATCATTTAATTAATATTCTATTTAAAATTAAATAAAAAAATACTATAAATTTAACAAATGATAAGCGTAAGGTATAAATTTTGATATTGTTTAAACTATGACAGTTATTTGCGGGATAATTTATCATTTTAAAACTAAGCACACGTAACAAGGAAGAAAGTCCCTTGTGTAATTTCATAAACTTCCTGAGTGCTTTTCAACTTACGTATATACAAGATGTGAAAGTATGTAAATTATTTTTAACTCGAAACGCGAAGAAGACTTGGGAAGTTTGTTATATCAGTATATTAAAGCAACTTATTTTATCTTTTGCGCGGTAATTACCTCAGAAATTATGTTTTAAAACATAAGATATTTTAAATAAATGCCAGGTTTGTGGGAAATATCGAGCTTTTGTTTAAAGTTATTTATTTTCTTATAAATACAAACATATAATCTTTATTCAGAAATTTACAGTTAACAAAACTTTTACACATTTATTTACAAGATTGCTATCGACCGGTCTTTCAACCGGCAGTCCTCACCCTTTGTCTCATATGTTAGTTAGTTATTTATGTGTGATGAAAACACTCTAAGTACTAATGAGAATTTAATTACAATAAAATATAATTGCGTGGATGAGTGTACCTTCCTTTATTCGATTACGTCGCTATCATTGCTTAACGTCCGCATCCTGTCACCCTTAAAAACCTACAAGTCGCTGAAAGAACAGTCTAAGAGCTTCTAACAAAGTTCAAGCATTCCATAAACCCCTTACATAATCCTTCAATCTACTTTATGAAATAAATAATATCACTCTTATCGAACACAGAAATTATACTTTTTTCTCTTTAATCGCTTGGCAAAGCATTATTAATATTGAATTAAACTTGTAAATTAAATTCACTTGTTTTTTTTTACTTATATTTATTTTAACTTGAACTAGTTTCGGCTTAATGCCATTATCAAGTAAAACAAAAGCAAATGAATTTAATTTACATGTTTAATTCAACAGAAATTATATTTATATCCTTATTCAGGACTTACAATATGCATACAATACAATATAAAACTATTATAAAATATCATACAGTACATACCAGTCTCGAACTGGCTATCGACCAACGGTCTTTCTGCCAATTTTTGTATTAATTTATTGTATTTACGTGTTTAGTGTCCGTAAATTTATGTTGTGTCAAATTCAGGATTATTGGCTTTAATAAACTCAGAAATTATATTTATGTAATTAAATACAGATAAGTATATAAAATAAATAATTATAACTATAAATAACAACTCTTGTATGATTTTCTTAAGTGTGTAAAACAAATTTCCACATTCTCGTATTTTTATAAATACACACAAAATAATTTCGTTTTTTAAATATAATTTCAAAAAATTAATCTTCAGTTTCCTATAATAAATTCAAGGTATATATTTGAGCGCGAATTTCGCGCTCTATTTATAAAATCGCTGTGAAATATTCATTTTATTACAAAAATACCTGATAGCGACATTCTGGAATCCAGCATAAAATATTTATGTATGTCAACTAATTTATTTTTAAACGCATGTGATCGTTTTTAACCGTTGAAATATATTTTCATACTGGCCGGGCTAATATTTTCTTATAAATAAATATAGACTCTGCGTGCGAATAGAGAATTTGTTTATGCGAGAATAAATAAATTAGCGCGAAACGGAAATATATACACTTACAGGTTTGTGTGTTTGTTGTCGAATAAGAGAGAAGTCAAGTTCAAAATTAAGAGTTATTTTATTATACACGCGTTCTAACCTTGAAATCATATGAACTTATTATTAATTTTGATAAAAGTTCAATTATTTGGAGTATTTTTTGTGCCTGTGGAAGGGGAAAAATCCATTTACGGACGGTGTGTCGGACTCTCAAATTTTGACCGACTATTTGGAGTAATTACTATCGTTATAAACATTATTGTACCCCTACACCACCATTATGGTAGATGGGGATTTTAGATTATATATATATAAACATTATTGTAATCAAAATGAACGTTATACAATATATTTATTTATTTAAGATTATATTGTTGTCAACATGTATGTTGATAAATAATTTCTCTAAAACAGACGTTTATCTGTTGGTTGTATTCCTAACTGATTTGTTTACAATCTTTGAATGTAATATATTCAAAATGGCTAAAATTCAAAATAAAATTCATTCAGAAAATAATATCCTTATCGTTATATACCGAAATTACTTAAATGGGTTTGATAAAGTTTAATAAATAGAAAAACATAAATTTTATGGGTATTGGAAATTGAATGTAAAACAAAAACAACAATTGTACGTTTATAATTTGAAAAAAATTTCAATTTACAACATTGAGATAAAATTTGAACATTTATTAAACGTAAAATTAATTGATACTCCTTATTTATTTTACTTTAACTTTATTTTACGGAATTCTCCATTATAAATGATTACATTATACAATAATTTACATATTTGTATATAATCAGGTAAGTATTCCTAAACTATTAATAATTAATAAGTAAGATAAGTGCATTCCCAAACGGTTCAAAGAATTGATTCAGTGTTGCTTATGACTTCACAAACTAACATCTACGGGTATATAATTACATAATGGAAACAATAATTTACCTAAGAAAATATAAAAATAAAATTTATACAAATAAAAATATAAAGTAAATAATAAAATAAAATAATAAGAGAAATTAAATATATGATCACAGTTTTACCACAAGTATGTTCATATTGAGTATAGGTACAAGCACTGTAATTTGAATGATTATGCGATTTTTCGGAATACAACAAAATAAATTATAATATTACATTATGTTTTTTAAAAATATTCATACATTATGTTTTATTTATTTTAAATGTCATGAGTTAAGGATTGTTTTGCACTAAAAAGCACTTAAACAAGGCGGTGCAAACGGGCGTAAATGAATCAAGTTTATAAAATATAAGCTGAACTTGTAAAGCCCTAAATCCTCATTAAACCCAACAACATTTCCCGTACTCCAATAACAAAACCCTCACCGCAAAAGAACAAGCCCTCATTTTTATTCCCTTTAATCCCGTTTATCCCTCTTTTGTTCCCGCATCCATTTTTATGAATATCTGTGGATTTTCACATAAGAATTTTTTATTATTATTTAATTAAACAATCAAAAAAAAATCTAATCGCGAACACAGACCGAGGCGAATTTACATGTATGAAAAGACTGCGTTAAAAAAGTTCAGCGAAATATCGGCGCGCGTTTAAATAATGCATGAGTTTATGAATATGCAGGGGGCATGAAACTCCCCAAGTGCCGGCATGTCCGAAAAGGGAACGGGCAGGCCGAACGCTGCTGATGATTAATTGATATGGACGCGCGGATGGAGTTCATTTTAATTCAGCTCAATCATATACAAATGAAACAATTTTGAGTTATTGCTACAACAGTCAAATAGAAATAAAGTTTAATAAACAGAAAAAAAAACATCAATTTTATGGGTATTGAAAATTGAATGGAAAACAAAAAACAATTGTACGTTTATAAATTGAATAAATTTTTAATTTACAACATTGAGATATAATTTGAACATTTATTAATAGAAGTTTTCCATTATATTCTAAATAAACGTAAAATTAATCATAATAAATGAAAAACGACGCAAGCGCTAACTGTCCCCTAATTTCATGTAGCCTTAATCAAGGCATTGCACATGCACTCACTAGCCTGATGAGGTTCGAAAAACTGAAATGGCCATCATATTATCCATACGCCAGATGAATGGTGGCTGAACATTTATTAAACGTAAAATTAATTAATTAAATTCATCCTCCTTTTAGATTATATTTATATCTATAAATTAAATAAATTTCCAATATACAACATTGAAATATAATTTAAATTAATTAAATATAAGTGGAAAAAAAAACATCTCCGATGGAATTTGAACCCATGTCCCTCGAGTGCGGCTAGAAATCGGGGGACATGGGTTCAAACAACTTTTTTATTAGAAAAGTCTTTATGATATTTCGAATAACTTTTTAATAAAAAAAGAAAATATAATTAGTGTAAAGTCACAACATTAATTACTAAACAGATATATTTCCCGTAATTACATTTAACGATGCAGTGACAGGTATTAATTATAACTCTACTTGGAAGTGAACGACGGATTCGCATTATTTATTTAGCAATTTTCCGACGAACATTGTTTACTAATTAATAACTGAGTAAATTGCAGTTTGTGTGCTAAATTTTCCCCGTGGGAGACGCTTGCTTGTGAAATTCTCAAGTAGAAATGAATCCCTTAGCCGTAACGAGCATCTCCAGAATTTGTACACAAGACACTTCTCCTAATTTTACAAATTTGCGAAACTGGTAAATGTTTAATTAATTATTACATCGACATCAAGAGATGTTTACAAGTTACGTTTAACTTGTTAGAGAAATAAAGCAAAATAATTTGAAATTAATTTCGTTGAGTATAATTACATTATTTCATAATAAGCCCTTTAGATCATAAGAGTGCGATTTATTAGAAAGAGACAACTGTATAGTTATTGACAGTCACTAATTTTGTTAGATTGATGTTTTGCTTAGTGGACAACATTTCAATATACTTTAAAGTAAGTGAGTATTACGTGAGATGAATTAAAATGAATTATATTAATACAATTTTATTATTTATTATTATTATTTTTTTTATTTACGGATTTTTTTTTTACAAAATTATATCATGTTTTACTATAAGTAGTAGATAAATAAGCTATTACATACAAATAAACAATAATTGACAATATTGATTAACTGATACTGTTATATATTATTGTATATACATATTATTTTGTTATACTTATATAATATTTTTTCACTGTAAATTGTTATTCTTATTCATCACACGATTACCATTATTTATAAGCCGCATTCTTTCTTTCGCGCTCCGCTCTCAATCTCCGTTTTCCCTTATTTCCTTTTTGTACTTCGTATCCTTAGATGAATCGACCATCCAAATTGTTATTTATAAATTGATATTGTTTAATATAAATAAACGAGTAATATTATAATAATAAACACAGTCTATATTTTGCTTTAACAGTGTTG
This sequence comes from Philonthus spinipes, assembly GCA_963082785.1. Taxonomy (NCBI): domain Eukaryota; kingdom Metazoa; phylum Arthropoda; class Insecta; order Coleoptera; family Staphylinidae; genus Philonthus; species Philonthus spinipes. The sequence goes on along the minus strand of OY720308.1, from coordinate 8,664,860 downwards.
GTTATTGAACGAAAACACAAGAAGTTAAACACCAACAATATATATATCGTTTCAATAATAATTCAATTATTTGTTATTTATATGTATAATTTTGTACATAACGGATGCTAGTAATTTAAATAATCCCTTTCTTGTTTCTTTCAATGCATCAGTTCTTGTATTATGTGCTAATGTAATTTATGTAATTCATTAGATATATATATATAATCGATATCCCCTTTTACCAATTGATGTCGGGGTATTAGATATATTTAACATTTTATTTCATTTTATATTTTCTTTTGTAAAAGATTTAATTTCGTGTATATAAAAAAGTAAAAACGTGTTTCATTTATGAAAATTGTGGATAAATATTCATACAAACCAATTTACTCATATGTATATATTGTGCAGCAATAAATTATCACCAAATGCAATTCTGAAATTGCAACCGCATCAAATTTTCACAGATTAATCGCAACAACAACAAAAAAACCCAAACCCATCATAACCTCTTTATTAAACCCCCGCACAAAACACAAATTCCCCGCAATCCGATGACAAAGTGCAGAATAGCCCGGCGAATAATCCGATGAATTCAGTCCAAATCCCCCCGGTGGAAATGTATGCAAATTTAAATCTGGATTCCGGATGCCACAAAATTTTTAATATTGTCCCGTTCGCGTAACGCAGTTCCGGTCCGCTCCTTTCATCCAACAGCTTGAAAAGAAAAAAAGAGAGGGATGGGAGAAGCGGGTACAAAATATCTCACCCATTGTGCGATTTATCGAAGGGCCGCAATCACAAACCGGAATCTCGCGAAAATCCGGGCGTGTAACGCGAGATAAGGTTGGAGTTAATTTAATTTTATACAGGCGAATTAAATATTTACAAAAATCTAATTAAACAGGCGGGGTTTTAACAGACGCTAACTGGGTTAATTATGTTTGGGCTGAGTCAAGAGAGGGAATTACATTTATATATATATATATATATATACGTTTTGGGGGAATTATTTTTTTTAAATGTGTACTTTTAAAGAATGTAGTAGAGAAACTATGAAGAATCAACAAAATACACAAGAATTTGCACTTTTTTCCCTTGAAAATAAATTAAATGTCACCAAGTTTAAATAATAAATATAATATAATATTAATATATATCCTAAATACGCCCATCCATTCCTCAACATTCATGAAATTATTAGAACAACGCAAGACAATTCAGCTAGCTAGCACAGATACTTTTATTGCAAATCAACATAAATTCAGACAGGGCAAAAAGACCTCAGGTCGATAGCCCGGACTAACACAATATTTATTCTTGTTAAGTAAATAAATGTATGTATAAGCTTACGTAATGTCGTCTGAATATGAGTTGGTTGTGAAAATTGTAAATATTAAACAATTTCCAAAACAACTCAATTTTTACTTAGCCAATCCTTCATTTATTAGGAAAATCATCACATAGAATTGCGATAAAAAGGCGGAAAAATACTAGCAACATGATAGTTTTAATATTTTGAACAATTTTATCATCCGTCACTTCAAGAAACACTTTACACTATGTAATGTTTTTTTGTAAAACTCTTTTTACATAGCCAATCTAGCATTTTTCAGGAGAATAAAACAAACATTCTTCACATACTTAAACTGGATTATTTTGAAAAAGGTATCATAAGTAAATTATAAATATTTATAATTCCTTTTTCAAAATATTTCAGTTTAAATATGTGAAGAACCTACTCACACAATTTATGAACTAATCAAGAGGCTTCAAGACAGTTCAGCTAGCTAGCACAGACATTTTTATTGCACATCACTATCAATTCAGGTAGAAAGACCTCCGGTTGATAGCCCAGGATAAAGAATCCTTTATTTTAGTGTATATACTCAATATTAAAAAAAAGTTATTATCTGAATAAAAATATTTGTGTATATATATGAAGAATTTTTGTTTCATTCTCCTAATAAATGAAAGATTGGTTAAGTAAAACAAGTTTAAAAAAAAACTAGTGTTTGACAAAATCGAATAATATTAGTAATCGAGTATTACTATGTATGTTATTTTTAGTAATGAAAACGAAAAAGTGGTTTCAATTTTATGTTTATTAATAAATGGGAAGTTATTCTTAATATTTTTATAATAAGAAACATTCATAAAATTATAATATACTTAATTTAGCAGTAATAAAAAATCCACTTTGCTCATCACTAAAAAAAACATTACATAGTGTAAAGTGTTTCTTGAAGTGACGGATGATTAAATAATTCGAAATATTATAATTATCATTTTATTAGTATTTCTCCGCCTTCTTATCGCAATTCTGATCCTTAGAGGATCTCACTAAGACTTCAACCAGCCAACCACACATCCACATGAAATTCTCAGTAAACCCAAAACTAACCGCAAACTATCCCTCCGGACCATTAATCAAGATCAAGCGAGGACAATCTGTCGGATCGGGAGAAATGCCCCACCGCCATTAATTATGCCCGCCCCGTCACGCATGCCATACTCCGCCACGCCGGGCATTTGGAAATTGGCCGCAATCCGGAGGGCAGAAGCCGAAAGTGGCCGCACCTAAGGGCGATCAGATTATGCTTGGAGCGGGGCGCGATAAATAAACTTTAAACGCAATTTACGGGCCCGGGCCCGGCTAATCCCGAACATTTTTGTAGACCCGAGGGGGGATCGATACAACAGACGGCCCTGCGGGAATTTTAAGTGGAAACGGATATAAAACTTTGAGGGTGGGGGATGGTACGGAGGGATGTAGTATATTTTCATGTGTGTGTGTGCGTGGAGTGAGAAAAAGGATGGATTTATTGCTCACGTAAAGATTTATTGCGTAGGAATTCGGATGTGGAGCAATGAATGTACCAGAAGGGATCTAAGAGGATGAAACTCATCACTTCATAGGTGAAGTTTACAAAGAACTTGGAATGAAATATACTCTCATCAGTTTTTAATACAGCCTGTGCTTATGTTTTATTTGTAAAAAAACAAAAAAAAGCCATTGGACAGAGACAGTAGAAACACCGAATGTCAATAGCCATTTTCTGAGGCTTAACTAGTTGCAAATTATTGCAATCATGTAAATATTATGATTTTTTATAAGGATCAATACTGTTGGAGCTTATCAAGCCACTGTTTGGAATACATAAGTATTCATAGTTTTCAGATCCTCATCAGTATTGATTTTATGTTTTCATCATAAAATCTAAAATCAAATGTCAGAGTAATTGAACTTAAGGTTGCGGTTTAGTAGAAAGAGATAGCTATATAGTAAAATGGAAATAATTGTTTGAAAAAAAAAGAGCCAATCTTTTGGATTTAATAATATAAATATATATTTACATTTTTTACCTACCAAGACTAAAGTATCAGTGTAAATAAAAAAATAATCTTTAATTTTCATGTATTACATCAATTTACTAGTTCAAGTTAGAAAAGAAAATTGTAAGATATAATGAAATTAATAGGTCGTGTCTGCTGAGTTATTTGAATGCAGAATTTAATGAAATCCTTTAAATTCTCATTGCACAAGTTTTTATTAGCAAAAATATAATTTGAAATTTGTTACAAATTTGATGAATTTTCATTGTTTTTCGTAATTATTTTTCACACAAACTAATTAAAATAATTTTTACTTCATCTGATGAAATTCCTGCTTATTTTAGGATTACTTTAATGTATAATACAATATTGTTCATTGAACACAACAGCAATCTAACTCAAATTAGTGATTGCCAATGTTTAAATAGCTATCTCTTTCGTCTCAACCGCACCCTTAATAAATGTGTTATTCGTCAATGGTAATCATTTTCTAAAATGATCCACGGATTTAGAAAACTTTAAATCAGCTATTAATATTATTACAATACAAATTCTTCGGTAACCCAATTTAAAAAAATATCCGATGTTGGCTTGTGATTCACTCATTTTTCGAATCTCCCACGCCCGCTCGCGACAGGTGCCTAATAATATCTGGCATTCGACTAAAACTAAAACACCGCCGTTATGGCACTTTGACAAAAATGAACCGAACCCACCGCTCCTCAGACAAACCGCACCCGTACTAAACCAATCTGCCCGTGCCGAAAAGCGCGCCCGAACTATTTTTCTATTTTCAAAACGCACACCTTACAAACGCGAAATCTTTTAGTTAGTTGTGTTTAGCGCGAAGCACTAGCGTCCTAGTAATTTTCGGTCGGTGAAAAGGGCACAAAGGGAGTCCGCGGACGTGACTTAAATTGCTAAATTATCTGTCGGATCAGTCCATTCGGTGTGTGTGTGCCGTGTGTAATTGTCAGTGGATGTGTTAGTGTGTGGAGACAGTGAGTTTGTATAGGATTTGGTATTCTGGGAATATCGTTGTTGGGATGTAAGGGAAATGAGGAAAGGGACACACACATAATGTACATATGATGATAAAAATAAAAAAGTGAAGAAAGGAATAAAATATTATTATATTATTCCATTTATTAAACTTAATAAATTAAATATAGAGCTGTGCACAATGCAATAACATTCTCACTTTATGTTTACATAACCATACAAAAACTTATTCTGTGCATTTATATTTTATGGTCATACAGTAAAAAAAATAAAGGCTTTAAATTAATTAATCCCAACTTCATATCCTTAGTCATTTAAAAAGGGATATTTATAATAAACGTGTACATTAAAGGAAGATTCCTTTATTTAAATTAAATTGCATCCCAGAAAGTTCCCCATTTCGCCCATTTCACTTCTACCCACTTCTCGTTTAATCGTTTTCGGAATGTGTAATTGCATTTCCTATTGCGTAAATTCAATCTACTACGTACCTATTTAAAAAGAAGGGTTTCATACCCTCCGCAATCAAAAATAATATTTCCCGTATATCCCAACACAAAAACTTCTCTTTCTTTTTTTTCCGCAAAATTACCTTACAGTTAGCGGAAAAGTGAAAAATCATTAACACTGATGAGATAGTCATTACCGCGTGCTTTGATGTGAACAAAAAGTGGATGATGTATAAGAAGAAGCAAGTGGACGAGAAGATGGCCTTGGAGCGTAGGGTGACGAGGAGACAGAGGGGTTGGACGGTGGTTGTGGGACCGGAAATACGGTCAGTATCGTTTGATCTATATCCAGAAAGGGATGTTTTTTTTTTTCTGTATTCTTTCATACGAGACGCGGATGAAAGGGTAGGATGCGTGAATAGTCGGCGATTTGTGAAAATGTCAGTGACAAGGGGGAATTGCTCCACGCTCAATTCGAATCGATTATAACGGTTTCTCTTTTTTTATCTCGGTAAATGTCAGTAAAACGTTTGAAGGATAAAAGATTATAAAAAAGAAGTTATGCGATTCTATTTTCAATTGGCTTCTTTAATTGAGATTATTGGAAAAGTTATATTTAATCTAAGGCTCTTGATTGATAAAGCTCAGTCTTAATAATATAGCAATGCTCAGTGTCTGGTTTACAAGCTATAGCGAATTTGTAAGCGTTTTTCACTAGCAAAGTTTAATACAAGTTGACGAGGCCTACAAAGGCACAGTGTTATGTTTGCTAGCGATAGTGAGTTTTGTTCTTGACTGACAAAGCTTGATAATGTTTGATAATGACAAGCTAATAGACTTTGATTAAAACACTTGGTTTGTTTCATATAAACTTTAAATGTGGAATATTATCTTGACCCTTGTATAAACCTTTAATGTGTAGAATCATTTAAGGTTTATTTGAAACGTAATATTAGTTTAAAAAAAAACGTTTAAAATGTAATTATTCTACATTATAAACAAATGTGTAGCTTAATTTTGGTAACAATTTATTAAAACAATTTTGAAATTTATTTGTTTTTTAATAAATCCTTCATATATCACTTAAGCTCGCTTAATTAGATAAAGCATTCGTAAATTACCGCAGCGTTAAATTATTGTTAGGAGTACAGTGAAATTACTTCTCCATTAATTGATCCCATGCTATAAACATGATTTAATACTCGTATAAATCAAATCAGACCGAATTAACGGGGAAATTGTGGTTTCCGTAATTTATCAAACACATAATCTTAGTTTATTAAATAAAAATATTTTTTTTTAAATCGTGCTCAAATCTGAGCTCGATTTAAACTGATACAGTTTAACTGATACAGTTTAAACAATTATTTTGTTATTAGATACTGCGATCCTGACTTAGACCGATTTTATAGTGGGGCAGTGCGATATTAGTTGCATCATACCCTGAAGAGGCTGATTTTTGGTGCATATGAAATTGTAATTACAAACATACGAGTGTGCGCGCATATCAAATATTAGCTACGATGCAGCATGTGTTCTAGCATACAAATGTGCGCAGAATGCCTCTAAGACGCGCGGAGTCTGGAAAGGAGGAGGCCGTTCTTTTACAAGCACGAGAGCATATTAACGCGGGTAGACTAGTTTTGTACTTGTGCGCCACTTTGCGAAACGTGTGGCGCACGGATATTCGCGAAACCTTGAAAGCACGACGTGCGGCAAGTTTTGCGGTCGCGACTTCGGCATGATGTTGATCTCGCGTACTGTGTACATTTACAGTTCCTTTCCTTTTCTAACGTACTACTCAGCCCATCACACTGTGTCTATATAAAGTATACAAATGGACAGTGATGGTGTGAGGTGCTGATTAGTTCGCAAGAAAAGGCAACGAAATGTGCGACATTTAATGTACATAACACGTGAGATCAACACCGTACCGAAATTTCAGAATAACTGTAATTTTAAGACTGAAATTTACTTTTTTGACGTTAATAATCCTATAGTCAGTAAATAAGTTTCAGTTATAGAAACAAATTTAATGAAACGTTCAGCCAGCATTCATCTAGCATATGGATAACTAGTGATGGCCATTTCGGTTTTTCGAACCTCATCAGACTAGTGTGTTCCATGATGAAGGCGGCTGAAATGAAATTCGTCATTTTTTTGTAACTCACATACTGCACACTTTGTTCAATTTTGTGTCTGGCACAAAACACTTACACACTTCGAAACCAATATTTATGCCATTAAACGTGATTTGAGCACGATTTAAAATACTCATTTTTTGTAACTCACATACGGCACACTTTGTTTACTTTTGTGTCTCATACAAAACACACATTATATACCATTTTTTATGCCTTTAAACGTGATTTGTGCACGTTTTAAAATATTCCTTTTTATACAATCATTGTTTCGGTCGTTTACCTTGTAGACCCAAATCGTGGACGATTCCACTTGAAATTAGGCAAAAGGTGGCGCTTGCGTCGTCTTTAATTCATTATAAAAACAAAGTTAAAAAGTGTTTTCATTAATCGAACAACGATGTATAACAAAGTAGGAGCCTTATCAATTAGTAAATTTATTTTCATTACACTTAATAAAAGATTTTAGACGTATTATTTGAAAGATAATAAAAAGTATTTATTCTGAAACTTTATACAAATTGTATATGAAACTGATGTACACGTTTAGTCATAAAGTACAATAGGTTAAAAAAAAACAAAGACGGTTACAAACAAGCAGCGTCCACAGGAACATCACCAACGGCTTTACAGACAGCTTTAATATTCTCCATCCTCTGCAAATCTTCAAAGAATGGCAACTTAACGACCTCCTTGAGCGTGATCCGCTTGTAAGGCTCATATTCCAGCATTTTTAAAACAATATCGAAAAGCCTTGCTTTCTCCCCGGTGTTTTCATACAATAACCATCTTATCTTTCTACAATTATCCCGTACTAATCTCGCAGCGCATGTTCGTTCGTCCCAGTAAAGCTTTCCTTTATTAAAATACTTTGAACTAGTTTTCAAGGTCATGCTTCTGGGAATGTTTCCGATGATTTTTTGCATAATTACTAAATGTTCTAAGTTGTCGTGGGTTTGAAATAGCGTAACGGCGGTTGTAATTTCGTACAAGATGCAACCTATAGCCCAGACATCGCAGGGTTGCGACCAGCCTAATTCGAGGATTACTTCAGGTGCGCGGTAATGCCGCGTTGAGATTGTTTTTGAGTGGTGTTCGTCATCGAAAATAGAGCTTCCAAAATCGATTAGTTTGATATCAACTCGTCTTACACGAAAATATTCTCCGTATTCATCGTGGTGTATTACATCGTAATCAGAATTGATGAATAAGATGTTTTCTGGTTTTAAATCTGTGTGCGTTAGGAAGTTTTCGTGTAAGAATTTAACAGCGTGGCAGAGCTGGTAGCTGATTATTTTAACTTGTTCTAAAGGATACGGTCTGTATTTGTTTAATTTCATAAAATCGAAAACGCTTAATCCGAGTAATTGGAACGTAATGCAGATATGCCCGAGGAAATCAAACCAATTAAACATCTTCACGTACATCCGCTCGCTTTTCTTCCCCAGCAGCTCCAATTTATCCAAAACGTTAATTTCCATCAAAGCAGCCTCCCTGTACTTCTTAATATTCCTCACCACCTTCAGAGCCGCGTACTCATCCTTATCCAAATCCAAAACTTTCAAAACGCGTCCGAAAGTCCCCTCGCCCAAATCCCCTAAAATCTTATAACGCTCACACAAAACATCCCCCGGCGTGTAAACCAGATGTCCTAATTCATCATCCATAAAAATATCAGTTGTATTCGCCGACGAGTACGAGCCCGTGTTGGATTTTCGGCTTTTCTTGTAGTTTATTCCGTAAATGGAGCTTTGTGTTGATGTTGAAGAGGGTGTGGATGTTAGCTTCCTCTTCTTGTGCGAGTTGGGGGAGATTAAATTTCGCTTCTGCGGCATCTTGAGGAACTTGCACTTTAGGTATGGGATGATGGGCGCGCAGGCCATTAATTTTGGGACGTGTGCGCGAGAGATACTCACTATCAAAATTTTGTCAGCTTGTCAAACATGACTTTAATTTTGACTGATCGATGCGCGGATGTGTGTCCCATATGATCGGAGACTTTTTCTTATAGATTGCTTTGAAAAAAAAAACGATTTTGTCAATAACAGTTAGATGTAATTAGAGGTTATTTTATATTCCTTCTTCTGCGAAATTTGTGGACTACAGCCCTCTTGATCAGCAATGCTTTTCGCTTCTACTATTTGTGATTATTTTCAAATCCTTCTTGCGTTTCATTCTTTATTTCTTCTTGTATTTAATTTCTTATTTCATAATGTTTAATTTTTGTTTCTCCTTTCATTTATTTACATTTAGTATTTTGTTCTTCTAATTATTTGTAACACAACACTCGAAGAAGGGCTCTGGAGAGGAGTACAACCATCTTTAACTAACGCAATTGGCCAAATTCCGGTTGTAATTATTATTTCATTCGTAACAAGTTAAGAATAACATTATAGGCATATTTTATTGCATTAGACATCGTTATAGACAAAAACCATACAAACAAACAATTTAACTTACCATACCTTAACGATAATATTATAATAAATAATATATCAAGCGTATTAGAATTAATTTTAAAATATTTGGCTGTTATTTTAAATTTATTTTTCTTGTAAATTAGTTATGAAGTAATTGATGTGTTACAATTTGTAATTCTGACATGAATATAGTTATTATATTTTTTGCGTATGGGAGCCGCATTATTAAGTTGATTTTTTTTTCAGTGCTTCTATAAATATCGTCAATGTTTACGTTAACGTGTCGCGTAGAGGAAAGACACCGCGTCGTCACAAACAACTGTTTTCAAGGTCTTTGAAATTCATCACCTTAATTTGCATTACCTTCTTAAAATAAATACAAATATAAATTATCAGGATTAGAATTAATAATAATAATTTTATTGAGTTGGCAATTTGGTAGATTTCTTAAAAAAGAGTATTCACTTGGTCACAGATATTTATATAAATTAAACGAAAAATATTTGAAAATAATTAATAATAATTAATTGTGGAAATAATTTATTAATTATTTTCAAATCATATATATTTATTCAGACAATATGACAACAAAAATTTACAAAATTTATTATAACAATATGCACAATTGTGTTATTTGTCTGTCATAGGTCTTTCTGCCCTGGATGAATTTATGGTGATTTGCAAATTAAAACTACGTTGAACTGTCATGTATGCATGAGTTAATGAATTCGTGGATAGTGTCCGAAGGGTTGTCATGTTTTAGGGGAATATTAGGGTTGCGAGGAATGCAATATGAAATCATATTTCTTTACTTTAGAATTCTTATGTGTATTTTATATTGTACGTTTATATATATACAAATATCTTTAATCAGACAATTACATTTATACATTGTGTATTTACACTAAAATAAAGGTTTGTCTGTCCTGGGCTATCGACTGGACCGGAGGTCTGTATGTTTATATTTAATCAATTAATAATTTTTGTCTGAAGGTATATTTCGTAATGTTTCAATAAAAATACCTGCAACATATTATGGCATAACAATAACAATGAAAGATTGTTAAACAGCGCTTTTTTTTTCATTTTTAAAGTCATAAGTCAATTAAAAATTCATTATACAGGGTTATTATAAATGATAGGCCATTTTTTTTAATATTCATATTGATCTAATTACAGTATGGTGAAGAAATTGTTAGGGTAACAAGTAATAAACAGTAATATAAAAAAAATGATTGATTTGTTATTTGTATTACTTTTTTTAGCCAATTAAAACAAGTTAAATTAAAAATGCTTTTAATATGGATTTTTACAAATAAAATATTTGTAAGTGTTTCCATCTTTTAGGGGTTTATTAAACAAAGTTGCATTGATGATAAATAATCCCAATCTCGTATCCGGCAGTTATATTATTTTTATAAAATGAAATATTCTTGTTTAAATAAAAATAGTTCTTTCTCCGACTTATTTTTTATTAAACTAGATATATTTTATATAAATTCTCCTTAACCAACATAAAGAAGATTAGAAATATTTTTGATTGAAAAAATAATAATATGACATGGTACAATTTTACTTTCATACAACAGCAAATATCTATCGTATAATTCAATTTCTTGCGTGATTTCGTGTATTTACAAGGGAATATATGTTCTTTAGTAAATCAATATCAGACAAGAAAAATAAATAATTTTCATTGATTTTATTACATAGACGTTTTTTTTATTTCGTAAACCTATTGATTACAGTAGCAAAAAATGGTTTATTAAAATATTTATTTATTTTTTAAATAGGAATTCCATTTGTAATTACTCTGCATTTTTTTTTCAATACAGTGGCAAATGAAAGAAATATATAGTTTTTATATTTTTCTTATTCAATTTTATGTATATTTCTTTCTATTAAATTCGATATATTAAGATGCTACCCCGTTTATCCATTAACCTATTAACTAATTTCCTTTTTGTATTTTTAAAACAGCATTTTATATATCTATAATACACAGATATATAAAATTCTGTTTAAAGATATTACCATTGAATTTTAGGTTTAAGTTTATATAAAATTAAAATTTAATGATATAAGTATCACCATGATATTTTAAATTTACATTTTTTTAATTATGATTTTATTTACAATCTTATATATGCTTGAAGTAGAGACTGTTTAATTGGTTTAATAAAGTTTTTGGACTTTCTCTTACTGCTGAAAACAGAAACATTGGACGTGTTCAGGGAACTGTAGCGCTGTAGCGCTTTACAAAAGCGGTGTCGCTGAACGGTACTGCTTTATGTGTGGCGCTACAGTGCTTTATCAAGCGGTAAAGCATATATATATAACATCTTTATTTCTGCAGACAATTTTATATACAATAAATTAACAATATAATTCTTATAATATCTTATACGTTGGCCTTAGAAAACGGCTATCGACCATCGGTCTTTCTGCCTAGTAAAGCATATATTTTTTCCGCTTGATCGCTTTTCAAGCCGCACAGCTGTAAACAAAACCGCCAAATTTTCGTGGACGATCTTAACCTCGAAAGCATGTTCAGGGAGCATCAAGCTTTGCGCTACAACGCTATATGTTTAAAATTTCCCTGAACGCGCCCATGGTTTCCGAAATATATTTTGCGCAATATTACAATTAGAAGACGAATTTTACTTGATTAATTCAATTAATTTTGTTGTTGCAAAATAAAATAATAATAGAAAAAATAATTTGCAAATAATTAATAAATTATTCCCTCTTTAGCTACTGTGACATTTCGACTTATATTACAGAAGTACTTTAAAACAAATGATCAAATTGTTGCGTTATACAATATGTCTTGCTATTATTATAATGTAAAATTAATTTGTATTGTCCTGTAATTGGGCTACTGTTTCCTGTTGGGTAAAGAATTTATTATTACTATTATTATTATTATTATGCAACATAAAATGTCCATTATTAACCTTTTTTGCCTGCCCCACAATAAATTTAAAATTAAAAATCAATATATCCATTCATGTGAATATCCATAGAAATTTTAATAAAACAAATTTTAAATTCTCTTGAAAATGGGCTAATAATCTGAAACTAGTCGAGAATTTAAAGTTATTCAATCTAATCTGTGTTTTATTGGTGGATTTTTAATATTATATTCATATTTATTTCATACAATATGAACTACCAATGTCTAAATATTAAAGCCATTAATTATTTTTATTTAACTTATTTAAAATAAAATACTTGAAAAAAAAATATTAACGATTATAACATTATTAAATTTAATCTTTTTTTTTTCAGGTGAGTGGCCATCTTTGAATACCCCTCTCTGTTATCCCTTGTAATTCGTGGAAGGGTGTGGGTAAGTAAATACTAGGACGCGAAAGGGTCCGAAACTTTCCACTCGGCCCTTTATGTGTTTACATAAAATTCGGCTCCCCTTATGAATTCCGAATTTGTTGGTATACACACGGCCTTCTCCTTTTCGTCCCACCTAAAATTCCCCGCTACAAAAATTGCCCCGTGCACACAAAAGTGTTTGTGTTCGACAAAAAAAGTTTATATCGAAAATTGGAAATTACGTAAGCGTATAAAGCACGTAAATAAATAAAAATAAATAGCCGTTGGGAAGAAGAAAATATGGGATGTATAAAATAGGAATATTACATAAAAACGTATTATTTAAGTTTTAAAAAATATAAATAAATTAATTATTTTAAATATTTCGTCAAAAATAATATAGCTTTGAATATGAAGTTTTTTATAGAGATGTGTACCCGATTTCGTTTTAATAGTCGTTATTTTTCTGTTAAAGGGCAGGATTTAACCCCTAATAAATACTACATCTAAGTTGAACTATCAAACAAGTTGCATATATTAAATTGACAATTGCAAAAATTAATATGAGGAGACGAGAAGCGAACCAATCCCTCTTAGCGCGTTTCGCAACCAAGTCGCTTTTTGCTTAGGCGAGAATACAACATTATATTTTCAACATATTTCAGAATATTTTTAAGGAGGAAGATCTTCCACATGCACCATACATTTTTTTAAAGTAAATAAACATAATTTTCTAAATTAAATAAATATGAATAAATTATTAAAAATCAACTAATAAAACACAGATTAGATTGAATAACTTTAAATTCTCGACTAGATTTCTTGAAAATGGGCTAATAACCCGAAACTAGTCGAGAATTTATAGTTATTCAATCTAATCTGTGTTTTATTGGTTGATTTCTAATAATTTATTCATATTTATTTCATACAATATGAACTACTAATGTCTAAATATTAAAACTATTAATTATTTATAAATTAAATTAATTATTGAAAAACATTTTTTATTTTCTGAAAAAAATCGTGATGTTATTCATAATAAAATAAGAATAATTTAAGGAATAAGTGTTGATAAATCTGAAAAGCACAGAATTACAATTCTTTACAAATATTTATATTTACAATACATATTGATAGGTTAGTAGTCTGTCATGGGCTATCGATCGGAGGTCTTTCTGCCCTAAAAGGGATACTTTTATAAATTAATTAAAAAAATATTTTTTGGGAAGACGATGGAAAACGTGAATAAGCATGTAGACGTTAAGTTGGTAAATCATTGGGAACATATCATTCACAGTAAAGGCGCCGAGAGCCTAATTGCATAATTAAATTTCAACTATTACTCAATTTTTACATTGTGTTTGGTAAATTTTTATAGAATTATTTTACTTATTTTATAATGATAATCTTTATTAACAGATATATACAGCAAAAAATACTAAATAAATATTACAAAATCAAATGTATATTTTATATCTGTTAATTGGCTATTGACCAATGGTCTTTCCGCCATACTTACTTTAATTTTATTATTTTCCCGAAAATAAATAAAACGATCAGATTAAAACAATCGTGTGTGGTAAATTTTTATAGAATTATTTTACTTATTTTATAATAATAATCTTTATTGACAGATAAATACAGCAAAAAATTACTAAATAAATATTAAAATATTACAAAATCAAATGTATATTTTATATCTTAATTGGCAATCGACCAACCGACTTTCCGCCATACTTATTTTAATTTTATTATTTTCCCGAAAATAAATAAAACGATCAGATTAAAACAATAATATTAACTGAAAATCCTAATGACAAACAAAATTACTCAAATTTGCCTCCTCTCGTATCTCGCGTCCTTCACAATTTTTTGTTGTTGTTATTATTGACGTGTTTTATTTAATTTCCATTTATCGGCCGTATTTACATACACCCCGTGCGCTCCGTAAAATAAACAATTTTCTTTTTCCTCGCGCTTCGCCCGCCCAATTTTCCTTTCCTCGCCCCGTGTTCGAAATGCGAAAATTTAATTCCACCCCAGAGCGGTCAATTTGAATAATAACGAGAGTGCCTCTTGGGAAAAAATAACAAACAAGTACCACAAAAAATGGATGAATATTCTAAGGAAATTTGTGTGATTTGAAGTTATGTGCGTGTAGAAATTGAATTTACAAAATTGTATATATCATAATTGTATTGTAAATATCATAAGAACGTTAAAATAATTTACGCATTTTTAATTAATTCTCATAATTAAGCCGTATAAGATATAAAAGCTATTGTCAGTAATAATAATAAAATAGAATAAAAACTTAATTGTCGAGGCTATTAATTTTTGAAAGTCCATACTTATTAATATTTTAAGTTTTTTTTTTAATTAAACAAACTTTTTAAATATAAATTTGTCCTTAATTCGCTACTTGCAAAGAATCCTTCTTCGCCTAAAGAAGCCGCAATAGCATGCGAAACAATTGTCGCGAATAAAGGACAAATTTATATTTTGATTAAAAAAAAACTTAAATTGTTAACAAGATGTGGAATAAGAAAGACAATGGAATCGACAATTATAAATAGTGTATTATGCATTGAAGATGAATTAAAACATGCAGATTTTTTTTCAGGTAAATTAAAAATAATTTTAATAATTTTCTTTTCCGAAAAAAAAAAAATACTGAAATTATTTCAATTTTTAAACTGAATTTTTACTAACAAAAACGTAAGCAATAGAAATTTAAATGATTTCACTAAAGTCTACATTCAAATGACTTGACAGACAACTGACTTATTAATTTCATTACATTTTACAATTTTTCTTTTCTAAGGGCTGTTTTACACATTATCGGAGAAATTCTTAAAATAATTATATAAAGAAAAATATTATAAGTTTGCGCAAGTGCAATACAGCGACTTTTATAATATATTTCATGTAAAATTTCTCGCGAGAAATATATGGAACATGTTCAAAATAATCTAGAAAATAATTATATAAAACAGTCTCCCAATAATGTTAAGAATAGCATACTATACAATGGCGCGTCTGTTTGCATTGGACGATTGTAAAAACAATCTGCTCTGCTTATTTTCACAATAATTCTTTGATGTTTTGATGTGTAAAACATGGAAATATATTTTATGTATAGAATTATAGCGAAATTTTTGTATATAATTCCTCTTTCTGCTTCCTCTTTTTGCTAATTCACAAACTAAGACAAAAACGCGAGAGCTAGCGTTAAAAAAATGTTAAACAAAACTGTTTGTTATTTTTGTGGACACCAATTAGTAATGGATGTTTATTCACTGAGTATTTTTGTTTCATTACACATTAACATTTTCATTGTTTTCTCGTGTAAAAATAAATAAATTAACACTTTCAGGACTAAATTATTTTCCTGTGCAAAAAATAAAACAAAATGATATTCGGGGCTATTATCTATGGGAATTGTTACGTTTAACGTGTACGTACATTCTGTGAATAAATATTACAAAATTTGCTTAGTCTGTGAGGATAAAAAATAACGTACACATTAAACTTAACATTTACAAAATAGCATCGATTATTATTGTTGCATGATGCAATATTTCATTGATATGAAACAGTAGGTGTACAACCTACCTACTGTTCATATCAAATGAAATATTGCATCATGCAACAATAATAATTACATTATGTAATTCAATGTACGGAGAGGTATTTGCCCGGAAAGTAGTTGTTTTAATGTGCATTTGTTTAAAGTACTTACGTAACGTAAGTCAAAATATCACAGAACTAAATGTGGAAATAAATAAGCATCTTTATTGTGACATTAATTCAATATATGGTGAAATGTAATACATTTATGGTTAATTAATGGTAAAATGGCTTCCGACCGTAGATCTTTCAGCCAAGTGGAAATAATTTATTAATTATTTTCAAATCATTTTTATTTAATTTAATGAAAGGTAAATTTAAGTTTTTTATAAATATATATTTATTTTGTATTCGAAAAATATATTATTATTATTATATGTAAAAATTCTAGAGATGGGCAAAGTCGATTTATTTTTTTACTGCAAAATTTAAAACATAACAATTTTATTAATACAGCATATTTCATTACTATCAGTACTTGTTCCCTTTTATTGAAAAACATTAATTTATTGTTACTTATTAACTCTGTTTATTAAAAAATGCTTATTTAGAAACACTCGATTACTTACAATAATCAATTTTTTCCAACAGTAAAAAAAAACATTCATTATTTTTAAACATTCTATAAAAGAAACAGTTTTTCTGCATATTTTTGCGCGGTGTAAGTCGCGCCATCTAGCCGGGAAAGGCTAGACGACTAGCGCGAAAAATCGATGTGACTGTGATGTCAAGCTTCAGCCATTTCCCGGCTGAAATTGTTGGCGCTGTTTCGCTTACAGGGAACTGAGTTTCCACCGTAGGAATCTGCAACTGTTCGCGCGAAGAATTCTGTTTACTTATTTTTAAACTGTAATGTTTAATATATCGTGAAAAAGAACTCTGTACTTACTAATTAATAACAATAAAATACAGTTTTAAATTGAAATATATATTTGCACAATTTTATAAACAATTATTCAGATTTTGAGGAATACAGAATTTTGTATAAGCTTTATTTTTTTAAGATTACTTCTAATGAAATTTTTAAATATTAAATCGTTTTATTGTAAATAATGTCTCTAATTCTAGTCTAGTATGAAAATAGTAAAATGTTAATTCCTACAAAAATTAAAAAAAGGAACTCTGTACTTACTAATTAATAACAATAAAATACAGTTTTAAATTGAAATATATATATGCACAATGTTATAAACAATTATTCAGATTTTGAGGAATACAGAATTTTGTATAAGCTTTATGTTTTTTTAAGATTACTTCTAATGAAATTTTTAAATCTTAAATCGTTTTATTGTAAATAATGCCTCTGATTCCAGTCTAGTATGAAAATAGTAAAATGTAAATTCATACAAAAATGAAATCGTTTATTCATGATAGTTCTTATAAAATTTTCATATAATTGTCACTAAATAAATAATAAATACTTGCGTCCTTTTCAAATTCTTCACAATTTGTTCCATTCGTGTGTTGAAATTTTAAGAAAGTTTCAAATTAGTTTGACGAGTTATGATTTATATGTGACGTTGAAAATTGTTTACCAACGTGTAAAAAATTCAGTGACGAAAATATCCCGCTGTTTAAGTATTTAAAAAGTTAAGACCTCTTTAGTTATTATTTATTAATTTACGGACTTTTTCTTTGTATGATATGATATAAATGGATATTATATGTACAATTATATAAAACAATATTAATGAAAAGTTACCAGTAATCTATCGTGCGAATGGTTCTAGGATTTAATTAATGAAACATTGTTTTTTAAATCTTATTTTTATTTTATTTTTTGTTCGTTTTCGTTTTACATTATTTCTTAATTTTGGTTTAATTGTTTGCGTATACATTGATTTATTCTAACACTGGTATATATATTTTTTGTTTGTATTATTTTTGTAAAAAGGTGATTCCGTAATAAATTATTATTATTATTAAATTAATTACTTTAAATGCAATTGAAGACTATGAATTATTAAATAATAACTGGTAAAAATTACGCCCCTGGTCGCACAAAGTTGAAAGCTTCAATATCCAGAAATACCGCCAACGTGAACTCTTTCCTACATAGGGAGTTTTCAACCTGACTTAGAAGGGCGTGTAGCATTGTGTCTACTGATCTGCCCTCCCTCTTTCCGTCTTATTTAATATTAATTCAACATATTTCACAGTCAAAATTAGAAATTAGTTGAGTCTGCTATTTTCTTGTTGTTATTTAATTTCTTAAAAAAATATTTAATTAATAATTAGGTTTTTAGCTTATTTTCAGATATTATAATAAAAAAATCGAAATTTACAATTGAGTGCCCCTAACATTATATCCCATAATTTCAATTTAACAAAACTTACGCTATAGTAGTTTTAATCCGTCGTCGAGCCAACTGTCATCCCCTAATTGAATCCCGATAACCCGATTTAGATCAATATGCATCTTAAATTATCACAAACCCCGGAGACGGAATCATCCCCGTTTTGCCGCCTCTGCGGGCAACGCTGCTAATGTTTCGGTTTTGGGGCCTTTGATCACGGAGTAATTAATCGCATCTGTTGCCAATTTGTCGTCGTGCGAGCGGATGTTAATTGAATCATAATACTAGAGCTAGTACGGTCGAAAATTCATTTCGCTCACGTATTTCGGAAATTGCGACAAAAGGGGAGGGTCACTGCCGGCACTCGATCATTTTGTTCAGAAAAAGGGGGCATAATGGAAAATGGGATTAGAGGAAAAAAAAGTAGAGAGAGAAAGAAATAGGAAAAATCGGACTACAGATAAAAATAATACAATAGTAGCTTTTATATTATTCATGCATGAGTTACATGCGAAATTCGTTTATGTTCATAAAATAAGGAAATTTTGATTAATGAGAGGATGTACTATAATCTTCTTAAATAATGCTTTTTTGGCATTACTCTCGCAATTTACAATAATTACAGTCTTCTTAACAAAACTATAAGTTCCAAACGTAAACTCCCCAGTTTAACCCTTCATGAATTCATCACATAATTTAACATCATTTAAGACAGTTAATTAACCTTCATATTAGACAAGGACTTTTCACATAGACTGTTAACGATCTAGCGATCATCACATTTTATTCGAATATTTTGACAAGAACGAAAATATAAAATCCAGGCGGAAAGACCATTCGATGATAGTCAACTGGCAGACTTTTACAATGTAGATAGTAATATTTCATGTTAAATGTGGATATTCAATTACGTTTGCCAATAAAGGTTATATATATATTTATTTATATACCGTGTGGTTGGTCATGCATGACAGATAAAACTAAATTATAATATGTGCTACAACTAACAAATGTAAGTGAAGTAATAAAAACAATCTGGCTGTTTACAGTCAATTTTTGTTTTTCTGTAAAAATCTGAAAAAAATTGTATGCTTTAGTTTAGTATGTAATAAAATCAAATTAATCGAATCCCATCAAATCAACCATAGAGAAAAACAAAAAATATTATATTTTATACAAACATCTTTATTCAGGCAAAATGACAACAAAATTTATTATAACAATATGTACAATTGTGTTAGTAGTCTGTCATGGGCTCTGGATCATAGGTCTTTCTGCCCTATTATATTTTATTTTATTAAATATTGTATATTAAAGTATGGTTGAATAATTAAAAAACAATATTTTTTTTTACACATTTTGGCTTTGATTTTTTAATGTTTATTTTATTCAAATTAAGCATAAACAAGTATAATAAATTCATAAACCAACAAAAAAATAGCAAACAACTCAATTAAAATTCAAGCCCCACTATCGATCCCGCTGCTAATATTTCCACGCGGGCTACGACCTGGGAATGATTATCATATCCCGCCTCGTATTTATAAATACTCCCCATTAAAACACGAGGGGCGGCGGGCGTGTTTTCGGAAGAAGCGCGTTTCAGCTCTGGTTAATCTCCCTTCATTATTCAACAAAGGGTTTGAATAATTCTTAATCGGAATTCCTAATCGATGTGCATCCCCGTCAAAGCGAGGGTTCGTAGCAAACGAAAAATGTGTTTCGTTTAAATTAAGTTACTGTTCATTAATTGGGTTGTCTCGGCAATTAATCTTTCTGAAAATTGAATTATATATAGGAATTACACGCGTGAGGATTAAAGATTAAATTAAATTTATCGCGTGTCGGCAGTTTCTTGTAGTTCTTGGGAAATTAATTTGGGACGCTTTAGGAATGATAATATATATAGGAAAAAGGGAACGTAATTATTTACTGAAATCTTCTTAATATGACACTCTTGTGTTGTTATTGAAATTTTAAGTCAGATTACTTAAAATTTCAATAGTAATACAGGAGTCTTTTCCTTCCTTCACTTTTTATTTAAAACGTTTAGATGCATATTTCATCACACAAATTGGTCATTATTAATAACAAACTGAAGTGGGGAAGTGAAGTAAGTAAAAATCTTTTGTGTTGTAATTGATATTAACACTACATGCGAACTCAAAACTCCTTTATTTGACTGAAAATTTAATTATTTGTATAAATTGCAAACGCAAGAATAAAATATTAATATATTTTTTGTTGCATGTTCGGCAGCTAAGAAGCTGCAGAAGAAGTACAAGAGTACTTTTTAGAAAATTACTTTGAGTCGTTTTATGAATTTACTATGATAATATGTGTATTAAAAATAGAAATATAATTATTTACGAAAATCATAAAATGTTTAAACAATTAATACATTGAAATCGAAGATCCATTTCGGCATATTTGAGTTATGAATATTTGATAATGCCACGAAAATATATATATATATATATATATATATATTCACTGATGTAAAAAATATTTCCAAAAGAGATTACGCCGTGAGTATTGCTTATTGTTGTTAACATTACTATGTTTATACAATTAAAATAAAGAAATCGAAAATCGTTTCACACAAATTTGAGTTATGATTTTTTTAATTTAATATATCTGAACAAGTATTGCTTTTGCTAATAGTAGAATTAAAAAAAAGAAATAAATTTATTTCAGATACACAATTTTAATCATTCTAATTTCATATTTTGTAAGAAAAATTAAAATCTCCCCAGAAATAGAAAATTACAGACAAAAAATGGTGAATGCGACCATCCACAAAAGCCGTGGCTGGAAAAATGTGGATAATTTAATTTCTGCTCGTATATCCATTAATAGGTTCGGAAAGATGTCAAATTCTGGTTCTGGAAAATTTTAGTTATGATTTTTTTTTTAATTACGATGACTTGAAAAAATCTCTGGTAATAGTGGAATCCGAAAAAAAAAAATAATAAAAGTGTACATAATTTAAAATTTTCCTAATTTCATAATTAATAAGAACAAAATCCTTAGAGATAGAAAGGCGCATTTTGGTGAATGCGCTGGGCAACTAAAGCCGTGGCTGATATTTAATTTCTTCCCGTATACCCACTAATAGGTTGAGAAAGATGTCGTCAAATTCTGGTTCTGGAAAATTTTAGTTATGATTTTTTTTAATTACGATGACGAAAAAATCTTTGCTAATAGTGGAATCAAAAAAAAATTAATAAAAGTGTATATAATTTAAATCTTCCTAATTTCATAATTAACAAGAAAAGAATAAAATTTCGTTAAAGATAGAAAGGCGCGTTTTGGTGAATGCGCTGGGCAACTAAAGCGATGGATGGAAATATCTGGCTAACTTACTGTTTTTATACTTAGTGTAATACGTTGGGGAAATGGCGTCAAATTCAGGTTCTAGCAAATTTGAGTTATGAGTTTTTAAATTACTGTCTCAAAAAAAAAATATTGTTAATAGTAAAAGCGTAAAAGCTGACAAAAATAAAAGTTTTTCGGATATATTGTTTAAATCTTCCCAATTTCATAATTTGTAAGAAAAAATAATATTTTCAAGGCAGAAAGACCGTCGATAGGCGTTTTCTAAGGACAACGTATAACATATTATAAGAATTATATTGTTAAT
The DNA here is from genome assembly GCA_963082785.1 of Philonthus spinipes. Taxonomy (NCBI): domain Eukaryota; kingdom Metazoa; phylum Arthropoda; class Insecta; order Coleoptera; family Staphylinidae; genus Philonthus; species Philonthus spinipes. The sequence continues at coordinate 8,642,630 of OY720308.1, read as the reverse complement.
TTATTGTATATAAAATTGTCTGCATAAATATGTTATATATATATATATATATATATATATATATATATATATAATATTTCCTTAGAGATAGAATTTACTAAAAAAATGGTGAATTCGCCGGGTCACACAAACCGTGGCTGGAAATCCAATAAAATTCTGCTCTTGCCTACTGTAATAAATTGGAAAAGATGTCGTTAAATTTATTTTCTGGCAAATTTTAGTTATGATTTTTTTTAATTGTAAGGTCTTAAAAATTATTTGCTAGAAGTCGAAAGTAAAAAACTATTTTGGATTCATAATTTAAATCATTCCAATTAGATAATTTGTAAGAAAAATAATATTTCTTTGAAGATAGAAAGTTACAAATATGGTGAATGTGCCGGGCCACGAAATCCATGAATATCGTAGATTGGACAAAATGCCGTCAAATTAAAGCACTTTGAGGGCGTAAAAGCCATTATATATGACTTTTAGTTCTTCAAAGCACTTGAATTTAACGGCATCTTCCTCGACCTATTATAGCCACGAATTTTGTGGTCCAACGTGCTCACCAATTTAGAATCTTTCTAAGGCAATCTTATTTTTTTCTTACAAATTATGAAATTGAAATGATTTAAATTATGAATCGAACATTCTTTTTTTTCAGCTGCACTGGGTATACGAGCAGAAATTAAGGCCAGGAACAGCCTTAATTTCTGCTCGTTTATCCAGTTTTTTATTAAGATACGTCCCAGAAAAAAAAACAGCGGTGTCTTCATACTTAAGTTTGGGAGAGCAGATTATACTGCTGTCAGGTTTTGGAGTAATAACAACGCGATAAGAATCTTTTACCAGCTTAAGTTTCCGAATAACATGAAGCCTATAAAATTTATTTTTGACAAAGCTTAGTTTTAGATTAGTATTTAGTTGCGAAATATCGAGCTTGTTCGCTACATATCCACCAATGAGATATGGACTCTTTGACTTACACATTTATTATGTTTACCGTGGGACCCAAGCTACATTCACGACTGTCAGTTTGCGCACCCCAATATACAGGCTGTAAAACTCTTTGTTCAAACATTTTTAACAAATCTTCTGTGCTGGTTTCAACGTGATTGTCACGGGATAATAAATATTTTCTTGCAACAGAGTTTTATAACGAGATCCAGGCTGCATTTCTAAGCAGCCTGGATCTCGGTTTAAAACTGCCAAGTACTTGTACGCTATCCTACTTTTTCCTCAACCTTCTTTCTCGCTTTTTTCACCCCGTGACTTCCTTTAACCAATGAAATTATTTTTCCAAATTTATCTCTAAGATTAAATCCTAAGATCATCACTTCTTCACCCAGCATACAAGAAAGTTCTAACATTTTTTCTTTTCTTGTGGAATTTGTAATTTGTTTATTTTCAACTTGTTATATTTATTCATTCATTTATTTTCATTTATTACTTACTAAATTGTCTCTTTAATTATTTTTTACCTTGTTAATTTTGTTTTTTTATTACATTTTAAATTTCATTATTACTTATTTATATATTTTATTATTTCATTTGATATATGTTATTATTATATAAACATCTTTATTCAGAGTGCAGAATTACAATTCTTTATAAATATTTATATTTACAATACATATTGGTGGGTTAGTAGTCTGTCATAGGCTATCGACCGGAGGTTTATTATTACTTTTTCTCAAATTGTTTTCTTTAAATTTTAATATTACGTGTTTAAGAAATTTTATATCCTATATCGTCGAAAGGCGTAAGCAGAGCTTATTAGGAATTATAATAAACTCAAATGGTTTTAAATGTATTAACTTCTAAATATGAAATTTTAAAACTTTTTCAAAACCCTCTCATTAAAAATAAACGTATAACCTAAGTCAGCAATTATGGAAGTATTCACGGTTCATCGGAGCGCGCGCCATTGTCGACTCGCGGAAAATTCAATTTTCGCCCGGATCTTCCGCCCACGCGTCGCCCGCGTTCACCTATTCTAGCTTTAATTAATACCGGTGCGATGATTATATCTACTTAAATCACGAAATAATAAATCTAACGAGGGATTCGCTGCAGATGTTGCTGCGCTCGTTGATAGATTCCATTCAGTATGTATCGACCCGTGTTATTCATTTACATTCGTGAGTGAAATGATATCTTGTTTTGTAAGCACATCGGAGTGCGAAATATAATCAGGTGCATGGGTGTAATTGGATATGCGAAATGGTACTTAATTAAATACGGGAAATTGTACGCGAAATGAAAATTCCTTTTCTGTGTTAATACAAAATTAAGCTCGCAATTTAGAGGGTTTGTTGTAGTGTTTAAATAAATGTTGTTGGTGTAATGAGAGGAATTTCGCATGAAAGAAGAGTCGCAAGGATGGATACATTCAGAGCCTACTAAATATACAAGTGGGAATATTGGAGTGGGGAAATAGAAATTTGTCTCGGAGTTCACATGAGAAAATGCATTCGTCTAGGAACCATAGTGACGGAAACATCTCTCGTTCACAATCATTTATTTTATAATAATAATAATTTATTTATTTACGGAAAATTCACCATTTTACAAAAATTGTAACAATTTTTTACTATAAGTAGTAAATAGGCTATTACATATAAATAAACAATAACTAAAAATACAAATTAACAAATAAATTAATCAATTATTATCCCAAGTGGTTTTACGTGTTGTTGGGTTATATCTCATTATATATTTATTATTTTATATTCAATTGTATCTATTGTTATTTATACACTGGGTAATTGCAATTGTATTTAAATACATATTTTATATTTATTTATCTATATTTATCTATGGTTTTATTTAGTTCGCGTTATTTAATTCATAACATGAAGTGGAACTGTTTAGGGTATTGTTACTATTATTTGTATATTTATTTATTATTGTTTACCTATAATTTTGATTTTCATGTAAATAAAATAATTTCAATTAATGACCATAAGTCATTAATTTTTTTATTGAAAATATAAATATTTATCATTGTAAAAACATAAAAGAATAATTGTTACAATTTAACCCGCTAGAGTAGTGTGCCAAACATACGTATGCATCTCGGAGTCCTCCTCACTCCGACATTCCGGTCTGTATATTTAGTATGCACTAATACAAACTGTCGTTCCTGGAACACATGTCGCGTTTATTAAAAATAATAACAAAACTTTTTTTATTTTTCCTGCAATAAGAATGAATATGATGAGCATTTGCAGTGTTTCAGTAACATAATAAGTTACAAATTTGCTGACATATCATTTTGATTTTTCCAGTGCTCTCTCTAGAGGCCATATCTATTTATTTCTCTTTCATTTCTTCAGTAAATTTATCTATCATAAATGTCTCTTCGATATATCTTGATCAAGTCTATACAATTTCTTTCTGTATGTGATTTTGTGATATTATTGTATTTATATATTGAAAATATACAGTACTTCTGTAATGAAAATGGCTTTAAAATTGGATTCAATATTTTTTTGAAAAATGCAATTCCAAACTCTAAATAAAAAAAATAGAAACAACTTGCCCAACCGTTCTTTTATATATATCATTCTCACAGTTTTACAGAAATTGTATAGAAAATTTTTATAAAACTATGTTCTAATGTGAACCAGATATCAAAGCAATTTGCATTAAATACATTTGTGAATTTTTATTTCGTTAACTATTCAAATATTAATGTTCTTTAAGTATTTGACAATAGCCAATGAATTAAAAATTATAATATATAAAGAAAACAAAATTACTTTTTTATAATAAAAAATCCAAGTGGTATAAAAAAGTAATATTGTTTTCTTTATATACTATATTTACCACCAAGTTAACGCCGACAAAATTAAAGAATTAAAAATTATAAAATTGATCCAATTTTAAAACACGAACTTAAACTTTGCAAACGCTCATTTTAAAGTGCTTCGATGTCTAGTTCATACGAGAACAAGTTTCATCTATTTCTGAAAAAGAGATTTTTTCGAATATCAAACAGAAATGTGCGAAGTTAATCCTAGCACAGCTGGAATATATATGCTTATTTGAAACTCGCACATATTCGAAGCTAATTTGAAGACGACTCACAACACGAAAAAAGTAATAATTTTTCCAAAGATATTTAATAAATATTAATATTTGATTTATGATAGGACAAAAATTATTTTTTTAAGTTTTATAATAACTGTTTAAAGTCTATTTTTATAAAACTTTCGAAACAAATCTTCCTTTTGTCATAAATAACATATTTATCAATTTCGACGATTAAGAATCGTTTTCGAAATTAATGCAAACAAACCATAAGTGGTGTTTCGCTTAAAGCTGGCGTTTTCCTTCCGCAATTTCGTGGGTTGAGGGGAAACCTCGGAAGAATGGACCACTTGTGGGGCTTTAATGGCGCAAGTTTTCGTGTTAAGAAACCCATTTTGTTCCCCTCAATAGGGAAATCCTCTTAATCGACCGTCCGTGATGATGAATTATTTAAGACGATTACATAACGGAGTTCCAGTTTTTATTATCTCGCGCGCGGTGAATAATTAAAACACCACGAGAAAATTTACGGAAATAAATACGCGCGCGTTGAATATGTAAAACAAGGAAGGAAGGATAATTAGTATTAAGGATACATACACAAATGTTTTGTAATGTTTTTAGTGCGTCACACTTTTCTTGTAAAATATTTAATATGTAATTTGGAAATGGAGATTCCGTTAATAAAGTGAAATTGAAAATTGAAATTGGATGTGTTTATTTATAGTGTAAATATTTATTTTGAAAAATATGTCGAATGTTTTGTTTTAATTCTTATCTAAATACATGCTTTCAATGTTAAATATATATATGTAATATTTTCTTTCAATAAATCTTCCTCATTTTAATTTTAATTTAAGTAATGGCAAAATGGTGATGCATCTCCGTTTTTATGTATAAAACATGTTTATTTAAACAATTACATTAAATTTTATATATAACAATACAAGGTGGCCGGAAAAGGTGTGATAATCTTCAGGTAGTATGATTAGTTGAATAATTTAGGATAAAAAAATCTAAATAAAAAAATATTGTATTCTTCCTCATGAGGCCATTAAAACATTAAATGTGTCTCTGGAAATGAGTATTATCTTCTAAATATTTTGAAAAAAATCAATAGAACTTACAATCAATTACACATTTGTAAAATTTAAATGACATAATTGATAAATAAATTGGAAACTTTAACAAATTAATAACTTCTTCAGAAGTATTTTTTTATAAAAAAATGATCTGAAACATATGTATTTTCCTATGTAACTTTATTAAATTTCACTTAACTTTGATATATACTTGTCATATTTATATATTATTGTAGAAAGGATATTTTCGTAAAATAAATTAAATGATGAATTTAAAAATAAACCACAGTTTATTAATCAATACAAACAGATTTGGCTTAAACACAATAATTCTATTAATCGAACGTACTTCCAACACGTTCAAAGCAATCACAATTAATTAATAAACACCGTGGGCCGGCGAATTACAAATTGCGGTCGCCGAGGCAATGTATTAATAAGCAAATCCGCGGAACGCGTTCAATTTGTGCAAATAAATACTTAATTGATTAATCGCGCAATTAAATATTAGATGAGCGCGCTCATTGGGGAAATCCGCCCGCAATACCGTTGCGAATTATTTTCAATTTCCACCGGCTGATTGTTTAGTTTTCGCCGGGAGATTTGTTTGACTTGTAAGTTCATCGCCGTGTCAGAAAACGTAAACACGGCGACTTTATTTAATTACTAAATGAAATAAGCTTTGGATTGAATGCGGTGTATCGCGGTGACTTTTAATTAAAAATATATGTTTTTATTTACAGCGAAACGGGCGGGGAGTGTTTAACGTGCTTTTTAGAAAATTGAATCCCTCGGTTTCATTTTTTATATCACTTGTATATTATTAAAGGAATTTTATTCTATCCACATTATATGAAAACCTGAAATTTTTGAAAAAATTTGAATCAAAATTCTTTTTCTTTTCATCATATTTCAAAATTTAAATCTCTTGAAACACGTTTCACTTGAATGAGATGAAAATGAGTAAGTATTCAATTAATTATACTGTTACTATTACAAATGACAGAATTCAATTAACATTATCAATAATTAGCGAGAGCACTAATTATTGATAAATGTTAATTGAATGCTTGTCCATGTCTCTTAGTTACATTATGTATTTGTATTTCTACACTATTTGTAATATAATGAACATATCAAAGGATTTTCCGTTAATAAAGAATTATTATTATTATTATTAAAAAGGATCTTGAAGGAGCACATATATCAACTACTTCATAATTCTATTAACGACCCTTATTTACTTAGTAGAATACATTTATTTACGACTAGATACTGTTCAAGAATTAATTATTTTTCTACCATTTGAGTTATTTCCTGCAGAATTTTTTATTACCACATTTTTTAATTGGGTTATTATAATCATGAATTGATTTACCTTTATTGATTAAAAAAAAAGTACTTAGATGAACTTATATTAACACTCCACAATTAATACAATGATGCTGAATTATAACTATGCTATGGAAGTGACTGATATAATAAAAAAAATATTTGAAAATAATTAATAATTATTCTCACATTTAGCTCTGTGACTTTTGACTTGCGTTATGTACGTTAATTTTTTCTCGGATTAGATATTTGTTGCATTATGCAATATTTTATTGATATGCAACGGCAGATCTACATTATGTACATTATGTAATTCAATGTCCGGCGTGGGTATTTGCCCGGAAAGTAGTTGTTTTAGTAGTTGTGCATTTAATTAACGTACTTACGTAACGTAAGTCGAAAGTCACAGAGCTAAATGTGAGAATAATTTATTAATTACTTTCAAATTATTTTTATTTAATTTATTTAAATAACTGTGACCAAGTGAATGAATACTCTTTTCTATTTATAAAAAAAATCTAGCAGCATTTATCTATCTCTTTCCTATTACAAGGAAAAACATAAAAAATAATTAACAAAACTGAATTACAAATTAGTTGAACCAAGCTAATTCAGTTTTGTTAATTATTTTTTATGTTTTTCCTTGTAATAGGAAAATGTATATTTCTTTAGGGATGAGTAACAGTTTCATTTTTTTGTATATCACTTCTTATTGTTTGTACTCAATTTACCTCAATTAATTTTCAATTAAGTTATCGCCCTTATTTTATTGATTGGTGAAAATTACATATCCATTAGTCGGCCATTAAATGTAGGCATTTATTGTGTAAACTTTTTCGTCGCGTCTCTCCCTTCAATCGACCTAATAAAAACCACCACCCGTGATGCTGTTTGCGCAACTCATAGAGGGCGAATAACATGCCATAAATTCAAGGGATAAAACCGTCTCTCCGGTGGCAATTGCCAACCCGTTAAATTGCTCTTTATCGGAACACGGTAAATCAATTCATGATAATATTAACGCAAATAAAAAAATATGGTAATAAAAAAATGCTCAAATAACTCAAAGAGGAAAAAAAGAAAGAAAAAAACGGCTCGAGTAAAAATATGTTTAATTTTTTTTTTCTGTAATTGTATAATATAAGAAAATTAAAACACAATTATTTTTCAATTTGTCTGTATGCACTTCAATGCTGCGTTTCAGTATAACTGCATACAACTACAGAGTATAGTAAGTGTATAGGATTTAATAGTACTACAAATATGTAGTCACATTTGTTAACAATTAAAAAAATATAAGTCTACGACAGAAAGACCTCAGGTCGATAGCCCGGACAGACTAACACAATATTTGTTTTCTTATTTAAATATAAATGTACATATACGATTATGTAATGATATTGTCTGAATAAATATATTTGTATATATATAAGTCTACATTAAAAAAATAATTATAGAACAATTTGCATTTAAATTAAAGTTATTTTTTGTAAATTGATGTATTTCTCGTAAATACTAAACATAAAAATTATATACAAACATCTTTATTCAGACAGCATATTTACAATTCTTTACAAATATTTATATTTACAATACATATTGATGGGTTAGCAGTCTCTCATATATCGACCGGAGGTCTTTCTGCCCTGTCATAAATTTATAGTGATTTGAAAATAAGAACTTTGCTAGCTAGCTGAACTGTCATGTAAATAAGTGATGAATTGATGAATTGTAACAGGAGGGTGACATAAAAATTATTATTACTGAAGTTTTTTATTGAAAATTTCAAAGCCATTCTGATTGTTATTTTTAGTATTTACGAGAAATGAATCAATGTAACTTTATTTATAAGTGATAGAGAAATTTGATTATTTGAAGTGATTAAGTAAAATCGTCTGAATATATTTCTAGTCATAAAATAAAACCTATCTAAAAGTAGGAATATTTATATTAATAACCCGGCGCATTCACCATATCAGGAAAATACAAATTCTTAAAAACAAACTATTAACTAGTAAAAGTACATACTTTTATTCAAATGTTTTTACTCGATAGAAATTCAATGATTAATAAATACTTTATTCTGGCTTTTTGTACATATACTTGGGGATGTAACGGTTGTCGATTTTTAATTTGGTACTTCGACAATTCGAATAACAAAAATCGTTATTTTTGACCTACTAAGGGGTACAATCCCTACTTTTCTCAACTTTTTTTCGCGGCTACATATCCAGTGATTAACACAGAGTGGAAAGTCCACCTGGGAAATGTAACTTAAGCCGATTTTTTACTCGACAGTATATTCCACAATTAATAATAATAATAATACATTTATTAATACAATACAATATTATTATATATTTATAATTATTAATATGTTTTTTGCGCATTATATTGTAATGGAATCGACTCAATAATAATGCAGACGAACTTTAATTAGTTTCGAAATTTATTTTTGGTGAATTAAAATGGGAAATGCGTTTTCATCATACACAACAAATTAAAAGCAAACACAAACGCTTTTAATTACGAAACATTTTAATAAAACAACTTTGCATCAAATTTAACACACATTACATGTATTCATATAGTTTTAGTGACGTATACAAATTCCATTCAAATTGGATTTATCTAAATCGAAAATAGCGTAATTCTCTTTATTGGAAAAATCAAGTTCTGACATTTAAAATTTATTTTATATTTGTTAACACAACCTGTTGCGCTATGTTATAAAAAATAATTTAAAATTAAATATAATGATATTTAACTGATTTATTATACTTAATTAAAGTTTTGCGTATATTTTAATTTTTTATTTTTATAAAATTAATTTTAAAATAATTATTTTCAAATGTCTTATTTATTCATTTGTATTGTTTGAATTATTTATTCAGTTAACCAGACAACATGTAAAACTACTTGGGATAATAATTGATTAATTTATTTCTTAATCAGTATTCTTGGTTATTGTTTATTTGTATGTAATAGCTTATTTATCTACTACTTATAGTAAAACTTTTTATATATAGAAAATCTTTATTTCTGAGAAATACGTTAAATTACATTACAATATAAAAATGTTAGACACAGCTGTTCTGTACATTACAATATTTACATTACAATCATAAACCTCTAGTTAAGCCTCAGAAAATGGCTCTCGACCATCGGTCTTTCTGCCTTAAAACTTTTTATAATTTTGTAAAATGCTGAAATTTTCGTAAATAAATATATATTATTATTATTTATTATTATTTAATATTACATATTAAAAAAATCTTTTTATTTAATTTATTTAAATAAATATAATCAAGTGAATAAATATCCTATTTTCTATTATTATTATTATTAATCGCCAGCGAGGCTTTATTAAAATCCGAGTCGAAAAGATTTGTTGCCGGAAACAATTAACCGAGGTTTCGATCGCGGATATCGCAGCGTGACTATACGTTTGATTGATTTAATTTAACACCTTTGTAATTATATAAGGCAGTGCTGTACTGATAAAGGTTGAAACCCTCAAACGTGTGTCTTCAGATAGCCTTATATTACGTTTATTTTTTGTTTTGTGTTTTCCATTAAATATTTTCGATTAAAAAATTGTTGCATTATACAATATTTTATTGTTATGCAAAAGCAAATGTCCATTATTGAACATTGAAAATATAGAAAATAATTTATTAATTATTTTCAAACTTCTTTTATTTAATTTATTTAAATAACTGTGACCAAGTGAATAAATCCTTTTTTCTATTATTATTTCAATTTGTTTGTTTAAATCAATTTTGAAGAAATATTTAAAAATATCAAAATATAAAATACTTATACTTTTCATAGTTTTTTTTTTCTCTTAAATTTATATAAAAAAATATTTATAATTAATGGTTTTAATATTTAAACATTGGTAGTTCATATTGTATAAAATAAATATGAATAAATTATTAAAAATCAACCAATAAAACACAAATTAGATTGAATAACTTTAAATTCTCGAGTAGTTTCGGATCATTTTCAAATTATTCAATCTAATCTGTGTTTAATTGTTTTATTGGTTGATTTTTAATAATATATTTATATTTATTTTATAAAATATTTATAATGTCACAATATTATAAATATTTTTTTATTCAAATTTGACTGGATGCGGAATATGAAATTATTTATAATTAATTTTAATCTTTATCTAAACCTAACAGTTAACTATTACGTTTAACGTTATCCAATGGGAATCGAACCGATTATCCCATAAGGATTCAAAGGGTTTTTAAGACGCACCTCACGTAAATAATTTCACATTTCCAAAATACATTAATTCCATACTTTACACATTCATTATCCTTTTACAATAACATTAACATTATTATAACATAACATGATGTTGTAACTGGCATAATAACAGCCCCGGGACTCTGATATCGTATCCCCCCCACTACCGCTGCCACTGAAGCGGTTCCACAGCCGCCTTTCCCAGTGCAGCGCCGGAACGCGCCAGACACACCTGCTTTTCAAAACAGGGACGTCGCGACCGAAACTCACCTCACTTCCTCCCGAAAGGGACTCTCGCGAGTGTGTGAACTTTCGCGGAAAATTATACGGGAAAGACAGTCTGTGGATTAAGTGATTGTTTTTTTTTTTTGGTTTAGAGGATTCGAAGGAGTCGTTAAGGATTATTTGTTTTGTGTAAGCTGAAATTTGGATTATCATATTTAGTGGAGAGTGTGGATAAGTTTGTTTTTATGTACAAAGTTATTGCATCTGAAATAGTGTTTTTTATGTGTAAAAGAAATTACGATTTACATGTAAGAGTTGGATCAAACTTCTCAGATTGATTAAAACAATCCATGGCATCGTAAATAAAATCAATTTATAATGTTGTGACAAGTTTTAAAGTTTTTTACTCGTGTGTTCTTTCTTTTATATAAGATGTTTTTTTATATATGGAAAAGTCCTAAATCAATTCTTTTATATATTTATATAATTTTATTTATTTTAGAAGAAAATAAATTTTCTTTTAAATTTTGATTAAAAGCAGCAACATTCTCGATATAAATAATAATGATAATTTACAAACATATCAATTCAGATAACATATAAATATAAATACATATATTTATAATAAAAAAGTAAGGGATATTCTCCCTGTGCTACTAAATATATCTTTATTTATGCAGAAAATTTAATACACAATAAAATAACAATATATTTCTTATACTATATTATACGTTGTCCTTAGAAAACGGCTATCGACCATCGGTCTTTCTGCCTCCTGTGGTATTATTTAATAGGAAATGCCTCCATTTCTTCTTAAATAATAAAATTAATCAATATTATCCATCGAAGACTAAAAAGTTAAATAGAAGAAGAAAAAAGATACATTTTATAATTGTTGATTGTTAAGTTTTTTTAATATCGCTATAACTTTAGGGAGAGATGAGCAAATTAAATCTTTTTTGTTAATGCAAATTTATTATTATTGTTATCTATTTATTTAAAATCATCAAATTATTGTCATTTTTTAACTTTATTTATTAAAATTGCTCATTTAGAAATACTCAATTACTAAATTGCTTGATTTTGCCCAATACTAATTTAATTTATTGAATAAAACACTTTTTTAACTTGATTTTCTTATATAAATAAAGTTTAAAGGGCAGGAAGACCCCAGGTCGATAGCCCTGACAGACTAACACAATATTTATTTTTGTTAACTAAATATAAATGTATGTATAAGCTTATGTAATGTTGTCTGAATAAAGATGTTTGTATTAATAAAGTTTAATTTTTTTAATTACTAAAATAAAAAATGATTTATTTACGTTGGTTCAAACTTCTGAGATTGATTTAAAGAATCCACGGAAAGCATCGTAAATAAAATCAATTTAAAACGTTGTGACAACTTTTAAAGTTTTCTACACGACTGTTCTTTTTTCATGCTTTTTATTTTGGCATTAATGAAATAAAATCCTCAACGATAGATTACGTATGAACGCATATTATGGACGGGCAAGTTAAAATGATAATTCGGGTTACACATTTTAAATAAAATAAACCTTTACATCGACATTTAATTAACAGAATATTAAAATGTATTTTTTGGCAACAATAACATATTTTGGTAAACATAAATTATATTAACCCAATAATAATAAACACATCATGCTGTTTAATAAAAAAAATAATGATTTAAATGTCTCGTCGATCAATTGGATGTTAGCCACGGATTTCCAACCGTAAACCCGGCGCCTCCACTATTTTACTGAAAATCAAAAATTTTTTTACAACAATAACATATTTTGGTAAACATAAATTATATTAAGCCAATAATTATAAACACATCGTGCTGTTGAAAAAAATTGATTTAAAAGTCTCGCCAATGAATTGGAAGTTAGCCATGGATTTCCAGCCATAAACCCGGCGCCTCCACCATTTTTACTGAACATCAAATTTCGATATATTATCTCAAATAATTATTTACAAAATACTGTTAACCCAAAATTAATCAAAAGCTTCGGATACTTTAACAATTTTTAAAAGTTAAAAACATTTGTTTTAAGAAAATAATTGCAATAAAGGACAGTCTCAATTATAGCAAAAAATTTGCCTCTAATCCCTTAATCCAAGACATTCAAACCTACTTTGCCCGAAACGAAATCCAAATATCCATTAAAAATTCTGCTTCATACATTCATATCATCTTTCATAAGCAACTTAAAGACGGTCAAGATACATGACCGTCTTTAAGTATTTAAGTCTTTAAGACAACTTCTCGTTGAAAAACCGACGATTTGTTGTGATTTTTAGAACCATAAACAATTAGACAAGATTTTTTTTTAAAGAAACTTTAAGTCGTAATATTTCTAAACTCAATTTGTCAACGTCGGATTTTTTTATCTTTAGAACAAAATTTAGTCCTTCTTGAATGATTTAAGTCGATTTTTTGTATTAAAACGTTAAGTTTGTTTATATTTCTTATGATTTGTTTTAAACACAAACAATTATTTATTTCAAAAACTCAATATTTGCAATACAAATATTTTTATCTGAATAATTCAAACCTGAACGTTGATTTTTGTAAGCTTAATACTTTAAATCTTTCTTAAATGATTCAAATTGGTTTTTAATAAAATCTTACGTTTGTTTATATTTTTTATAATTTTTTAAGAACAAAATTATTTGTGTTTAAAAAATAATCATTTTTTAAGGTTACTGCAGGTTATAATAATTCCCAATCAAACATGTTGTTTTGAATTTTCTAAGCTTAAATCAAAGCGTAACCCTTATTAAATCCTTTACGTCGATTTATTTTATCATTTTTTTAAATACTAACAATTATTTCTGTTTATAAATAGTGAACTTTCCTTTAGGGAAACCTTAATTAAACGTGTCAGATATTTATTAAAATCTTAAGTTTGTTTATAATTTATTTAAACAGAAACAATTCTTTATGTTTAAGTCAAGTCATATTCCTCATCATTAGACTAATCATGGAATAATTACGATTTAAAGTATCCCCAATTTAAGTCATAATTCACATTTAATGAAATGTTCAGCCAGCATTCATCTAGCGTATGGATAACTAGTGATGGCTATTTCGGTTTTATTATTATTCCGTGATGAGTCACTTTAGTATTAATAAATTAAAAAAATATATTGCAAGGAAATTCGATCACACAATTGTTTGATCCAATGTCCGGAAGGGTATATGTTGGGGAAATAGTTGTTTCAATAGATGTTTGTCTGAAACCTACAGTATACGTACTTTTTGCAGTTGAAACAAGAGATTGATCAAATTTTATTGATCATTGTCAAAAATTTTACTTGTTTAATTCCATTATCATTTAAATAAGATTATTTTATTTAATTTATTTTATTTAAAAAATGTACTTTATCCTATAGATGCATAAATATCTGAATGAGGTAGATTAATATACGATGAAATTTGCATAATTTTCAAACTGTCAATAGTTATTAATGGACGCTGTGCAGAATCGATTTATTGACCACAGATGTTTAATAAGGCTTTTTTATTCTCATAAACAATAAAAAATGCCACTTATGTCTCGTTTATGTTTAAATTATTTTTTTATTGGTGTCCAATAACTCGCCGCATTGTTTTCGATAATATATTATTATATAATTGGTCAGTAATGTGGCGAGCTTCAAGAGTTTAATTAATTAATAATTTATTAATTAAAACATTAACATAATGTGAGCCGATTTCAAGAGTTCAATTAATTAGTAATTTAAACGTAAACACAATGTGTGCAATAATATGGCAAGGTCCAGGACTTTTAAATGAAAATTCTTTGAATAATAAATTGGGTTTATTCATAATTGTATGTCAAATATAAGTTATGTTTTCGAAAATATAACATTTTCAGAAATTTACGTTGAATTTCCTCTAAAGTAAGATCAATATTATTGTTAATTAACAGAAAGATCTAATTTCCGGCTATCCCCGGTTCTAAATTTTGGATTTAATGGAGAGAACATGTGGTTTGAAGGAGAGTGTAGAATCAAAAAGGATACCTAGGTTTTACAGTGATCGAATTGATGTAAATTTAATGGTAATTATTGGGGACTGTGGTGTTATTTTATGGAAGGGGATGAATAAATTAATCAGTTATTATCCCAAGTGGTTTTGTCGGGTTAACCAAGTAAATATTATTTTTTTACGTCCGTTATATATATATATCTTTATATATATATATTTTTATTCAAACAATAACTTTATATAATATACAGTTATATATTACAATTATACAATTATAAGTTTGTCTTTCTGCCCTGTCATGAATTTATGGTGATGAATTTAGAAATATCTGTACTAGCTAGCTGAACTGGTTCTTGGTTCGTACTGATGAATTGATGAATGGTGAAACTAGGGTGTTGCATTTTTATAGATTCTAAATTATAAAATCCTATTTGTAATATTTATCGATTAATCGACATATTGAAACCACACAATTTTTTAAATGTCTAATCATTATTCAATACAATTGATGTAATTCTTCTGTTCCATTTAGTATATTAAAAACAAATTCGTTGCGTTTGTTTCCATTATGAAATTTCAATACATTCAATAAACTACTCTGAAAGGTTTGTTTGTTTGCTGCATTATGATTTGTGCCTGGCGCAGAAATTAATAATATTTTTAAATTTAGCGACAAAAATATAAATTCAGTTATAATTTTATTACATTAACAGACATTTTAATTTTTTAAATCGGACATATTTTGTATAAATTACTTCGTAAAACATTTTGACAATAAAATAATATAGGTCGGTAGCCAATTGGCAGATCATGTATTTTGTAATATTTTATCTTATATGTAGATGTTGTGTTTGTCAATAAAGATCTTGTATTATTATTAAAATAATAATACTATTGATATTATTATTAAATATATCTTAAAATAAAAATATAGGAAATGATTCCTGTTGAAAATATCATCTGTTTCCAGAAACCATATATCATATTGAAAAAAAATGTAAAACGTATCATATTTTCCATTTCTTTCAAACGCATTCTCTTCTTGGCAAGATCAATATATTATCTAATTTTGTACGAAAAAAATGTTTACATCTAAATTGTTAATAAATGAGGCTTCAACTTTTTTATACATTGTCTATAAATTAAATAAAACATTTTAAACTTTGTTAAAATTTTAGTGTTATACAAATAAAGTTAATTTTTTTTATTTAATTGTTGTTCATACCTAGTAGTTTAAAAGATCCTTTGATTACATGCTCGGCCACTGTAATGTATATATATATAACTTTGTTTGTGATTTTTTATAAATTACATAAATATCGTATTTTCCAATCTCCATTTACATTTTCAAAATCATAAATTCGCTACCGACCAGCGTTGTTTAATCCTATCTTTGTTCTGTCCATGTAATCATTTATTCATGTATATTTAATGTGATTTTACCAGTATTTATTAATATTATAATATAATATGTAATATGAATTATCACAAACTAAAATGAAAATATGTATGCTCGCCTGTAATTATATTGCGTCAACACCGCTCAGATATTAGAATAAACATTTTTAGTTTAAATAAAATAAAAGAAAGATTCACACATTTGCAGTCATTTAAATTACAATGAAATTAAACAAGGAATATTTCTGGCAATGTAGTATTGAATAAAACACTTTAAACTTTGTTTGTTATTTGTTATTTTTATCTTAAAATAAAACGCTTTAAACTTTGTAATACAAACAAAGTTTAGAGTGTTATATTCAATTGATAAATAATGTATAACAAATTTTAAGCCTCAGTTATTAACAATTTAATTTAGTAATTGAATTTATTTTACGTTTGAGTTTTAATTCATTTTAATTTAATCCTGTCTTTTATGTATATTGTTTACCGTATTTGACAAAACAGCGTTAATATATGTTATCGCTTTTTTTTGATAAAATTAATCAACGCAGGAACAACAAGATAAAAGTTCGCTACTTGTTTGTCATAATATTAATCGTTATAATAAAAAGCTGCATAATAATAATAAATAATATCTTCTTTTAGACGTTAATTTTAGAATTGTATATTCGTGAGTTATGTAAATAAAATGAAATATTCTTTATGTTGGTTTTGGAGACTATTTAAATAAAAATGGTTGTCCTTTCTCATACTTATTTTTATTAAACTAGATATATTTCGGAAACTATTTTTCCGTAGTTTTAAAAAATTAAATAAGTAAGAGAATAGACAACCATTTTTATTTAAATATAATGATATATGATAAAAATAATAATTGAACTCAATTCCATACTTTACTGTTTTTTTTTTAATAGTGAAAAACAGTGAATCTCAGAGTATAATATTTATATTTGGTTTGTGATAATATTCTTTGTAATATTTACATGTATATGTACAATTATTTTTTTTTGAATAGTGTTTTAAATAAATAACTGTGTTGAATAATTTAACAATTCATTTTATACATTATATTATGTTTTTTGGCTGAAAGACCTAAGATCGATAGCCATTTATAAGTTTATATCAAATATATTGTATAATATATGTAAATACCACAATAAAGATGATTGTATATTATGTTTTTAACAATAAATGCAAATATATTTAATGTATCCTTATCAATTTCTATTTATAATACAGCAATTTACCCTTTCATCATATGTAAATACGTCGGCATCCACTTTGATAATAAATTTTCCTTCAAGAAGCACACATCATTAGTAAAAACAATGTCAATAAAACGAGCAAAATATTTCCGTTGCCTGACTTATAAAAGTCAGGGTATAAGTATAAACACCGCGGCACGAATATACAAAATGATTTATCGGCCCCTGTCAGAATACTCCCCTATCCTGTAAATAAATCCCTTCAAAGCCACACTCAACAATCTCGAAGTTGATGAGAGATTATCTCTCAACTCTAACAAAACTACGCCATCCACAAAATCCTCTCCATAATCCCTTCAATATTCTTCAAACAACAATATTTTTTTCAATATATGATAGATTTTCTTAACAGAGCGATTCACTAGCAATGATAATAATTGTAAGTTACTCAAGCAATTGTGCATCCCCAGAAATCCCGACATCATTTCTGAATTAAAAATCCCAATCACAACTTTATTTAAATATATATCCCCACTACACCCTCGTACCCCTACCAAAATCATAAATATAGATAAGAAAATAAGAAGAAAACAAGGGCATAAAGACCTATGGTCGATAGCCCTTTTTTGAGATGATATTATAAAAATATTTATTTTTTATATTATGTTATGAATTAGAAGAAAACTTTTAACCATAGAAATTTAAATAAACTCAATTTTGAATTCTCCTGATAATGGACTGATAACCCGAAATTAGTCGAGAATTTAAAGTTATTCAATATAATTTGTGTTTTGTATATATTATTAGTAGATTTTTAATAATCTATTGATATTTATTATTGAAAATATATTTCTCTGGAAAAATAAATCTATCGCGTTTAACCACATTGTAAATAATAACTCAATTGTGCAAGTTAATCTCTTTAAAGATCTAGGAGACTGGTTTGAATGTTAAGATATGGTGTTATGGGTTAATCTGAGCTGGAATAAAGGAGTATGAAGGAGTTTTAAATGTATGATTAATATTGTCTTTTCTGGGGATAAAGAATTGGGAGAGTATTTGGAGGTTTAATTGATTTTGGAGAAATTATGGGATAGGTAATTTATTTATACAAACCCAACAGACATAGTACATTGGCAGGGTTTACAATATTTACAAAATTATTTTATATGGCGAGTACAAAGTTCATAAATTTGGCATGCGTTCGCTAATAGTGACCACTTTGGTTAGAGGAGGGAATTTCATGGAAAAAGAATATTTTCTTCAAGCAATTTAATTTTTCTTATGATTTATTCAATTAATTGCTAATTAATTATCTCCGTTAATGAGATACGTTTGATTGCTCGGGTACCTTAGGAAATCAATATGAAATTCATGGTAATAAATTGAAAATTCATTTTAATTATAAAATTAATATATTTTACAAATCAATATATACCGTGTTGGCGGGTGGTGAAAATGGTAGGGGCAAGTTAAAAAAATGTAATAAGAGTGAATATGACAGGTCTCTTCCTGTTCATTTCCTTTTATTAATTTCCATTTGTTCTAGGGTGTTGAGTTTCTGTCCTTCGTTTTTTTATAAGAGGGATCGTTTATATATATATATCGTCTTTATTGTAGAATTTACATTAAGTATAATGCAATATATTTTATAAAACATTCTTACTAAAGGCTAGCGACCATCGGTCTTTCCGCCAGGAGTCCATGTCTTTATATCAGGATCATTTTTATATTCCCGAACTCGGTTATTTTGAATTATGATGCAATTTTCGATTATATTGTTTTTTTTTAATCATATATACTTCGTAACTTATATGACAATTTACAAAAAAATTGCAATATTTTTAATTTTATTATCTATCAGTTTGTAAGTCGCACATCGAAAAGACTATCGACCCCCAAAAATTATTCGTCAAGAGATTTGCAAGTGGTCAAAATTGTTTAAATATGGTCGAGAATCACTGGATTACGTAATTACTGCAGATGGTGTTGAAAAATTGAAAAAAAAAAAACTGTTTGATTCTGGAGGATGCAAGACTAAAGAAGCGATAATTAGCAGCTTCACTAGGAGTTTCAGAAACGAATATATATATATATATATATAAAGTGATAAGTACCATATATTGTATTTTCTACACCCTAATGGTCTCTTTAATTGTAAAACACTAAAAGTTTTCTTCTAAGTACTACCACAACTTAAAAATGAAAAAAAAAAAACAGTGACCCGTTTTTTGCATCTGAGTATAGATTTAACAAAATAACCATAAATAATGTTCCATAAAACTCGAACATATTTTGTGTGGCCACATCAAATGTATATCAATTATTTAATCCCGACGAAATGTTCGGTTGACATTTCAACGAGTGCGTGCATTTTACACAATAAAAAACCGGACAGGAAATCTGTTCCACTCAATACAGGCGGATGGGAATGAAAACGCGCGTGCATTTGCGTCGTCACGGACAATTGTTCAAAATATCCGTTGAATTGTTTTGCACATACAGGCCGAAAGGAACGCTTGCAATATTTACCTCCGGCCGTGTGTCTGCGCCGTCTGTTTATTGTACAGCATTATAAATACGTGTGCATTGTGCATTATCGATCTGTTTAATTAAACACCCATATGTGTTTTTCACATTTGCAAACACAGAGACGCATGCCGGGTGTATTCGAATTACGTAATTAGTTTATTAGTTTTATCGTTGAATGAGTGAATGAAATGGCATATACTTTGCTGATTGTGTCTTTAAAACTAGAGTAATTGTTCTAAATTAATCAACACTTGCACGGTAATTTGGAAATGGAGATTCCGTTAATAAAGTGAAATTGAAAGTGAAACTGACAAAAATTTGATGTAGTTGTTCCATCAAATTGAAACTGACAAAAATTTGATGTAGTTGTTCCATCAAATTTTTGTCAGTTTCACTTTCAATTTCACTTTATTAACGGAATCTCCATTTCCAAATTACCATGTTAGTGTTGATTAATTTAGAACAATTACTCTAGTTTAATATTTTTTAATTAGGTTTATAGGGTGATTAGAAATATTATGGAGATTATAAATGTGGATGCAATATGGAATCGGAAGGCCTAAGCTATATCTAAGGCCGTGTTTATACGCAATCGGCAAGAGCCTCGAGCTCGAACTGTCAACAGTGCAGTAAACATTGAGAATACGTGCGCACTCAAAGTATCTAGGCTTCGGACTCGTGGTTATAAACTCAGCCTAAGGCGGTTTTTTTTTTCGCCAAGAGGCGCACACTACAATGTGAGGAATCCCTGGTTCGATTCTAGGCCTGATTTGACTATTCATAGTATGAATCGTGTAATTATCCCCCAATTTGGAATTACAAATATTCACGAACTGGGTGAAATGGTTACAATTTGACCGATAACCACGTGTGAGTGAAAAAAAAGGCGGATTTATTGCGCGGTTTAGCAGTTGGATGTAGCAATTGTTAATAGGAGCGTAATGGATAGATTATATAGAAATTCGATATGGTGTGATTGAAGGTTTTTATCTATTGCTGGGATCTTAGACGTATGTGTTGCATTTGTGTACGCAGGAGATTGTACCATATTTCCATTCTGTGAAAAAAATCTTATTTTGGTACTTGTAGATTTTGATTTTTAGGATATAGGAATGTATAGTGCATGTTTAATATTCGTTAATGATTTCCCTTAATGATTTTACCTTTGTGATATAACACAGAGGTCAATGTAATTCAGTTTGCCGATGACATGACCTTTTAAAAGGCGATGGAATTAAATGAAATAGCATTAGAAAAAGTTTCATCTTGGGTTGCTGCTAATACGGTTATTCCTAAATATAAAAAAAAACAATTATCAAAACATTTACATTGAATAATTGTATATGCATCTAAGACTCACGAGATGTTAAATTAATTAGTCTTCTCATTGATCAATCATTATTATGGCATGAACAGGGAGATTCTATAGCAAAAAAACTAAACAAAACGCGGTATTTGTTAGTAAATTTGTATAAAAATCTTCCAACGCAAATGTAAAAAATGGCATACTTCTCGTACTTCCAGACACATTTGCAATACAGAATCATTACATAGAGCATTTAATACGTTTTTTAATAATTTAAACTGTAAGTAATATTTATTTATTTATTTAACGGAATATACCATTTTTACAAATATAAGACATACATGTAAAATGCAATAAATTATGTGTATTACTAACTAATTTTATCAATACTATTGTATGTATTGATATTATCCTTAAATATTTCGTAGTGGGATTTATAAAGTTTTACTTTACATTTGTTTATATTATGGACCACTTGCAATCTGAATTCTTAATGGTAATTCAGATCGCAAGTGGTATTTGTATTTTCTGCTGTTTATTATTTATATATGTATATATATTTTTTTTTTCTTGAAAATTTTAAAGTTCATCTTTCTAATCTGTGTTTTTATTTATCTTATTGGTAGATTTTTAATAATCTATTTAAATAAAAATAGTTGTCCTTTCTCCTACTTATTTTTTATTAAACTAAAAATATTTTGGAAACTATTGAAGATAGAAACATAGTTTACGAAATATTCGGAAATTACTGAAGATGGAAACATAGTTTCCGAAATATTTTTAGTTTAATAAAAAATAAGTAAGAGAAAGGACAGCTATATTTATTTTAATAATTAAAATCTCTACAACCAATAACTAACATAAACAAGATTTTAATAATCTATTCATATTAATTATTACAATATGAACTACGAATGTTTAAATATTAAAACAATTCATTATACAAAATTAATAATTAATTACTTGAAACTGATATTATTACGAGTTAAAATGGAAACTAACTTCGTTTCTGAACAGTAGTTCAACATCGTATTTTGTATAGTTCATTGTTAGCTCGAATTTGGTTCATGTGATTAATGCGCGAGTGGGAACTGTGCTATTATGTTGAATGAATTACATGTTGCTAGGTTTCCAATCACGTTAATTTAGACTATCTGTCATCTATTAATTATTATTAAAGTATTTTAAATTTAATCCCATTTAGGTAAATGTGGAAATAATTTATTAATTATTTTCAAATCATTTTTATTTAAATAATAACTGTGACCAGGAGAATGAATACTCTTTTCTATTTATGTAATAATTTTGTTACAATATCCCATTGTTATTTTTTTTCTGAGTAAATATAATAAAATTGGACACAAAGACTTAACTGTGGTTAATAGCCGACTCAAATTAACACCAACATGTATTGTAAATATGTATGTTAAATTGTTCTGTATTATATGTATGGTTTGAATTAAGCTGTGTGTATATCTAAAATAAATTAGTGAAACAAACCAAGTATAATTAAATTAAAAAAAAATCAGTATTATATTTTCTATTTTGAAAATATAAATAAGAATAATAGTAAATCGTTTATTATAATTTTCCCATTTGTTGCTGCTAAAGTTGAAATGAAAATCGATACATTAGGCTTTTCAGATTTTATTAACACAATATGTTTCACCAAATTATAATTGAGAATGCAATTCATGAATTGACTTTTATCTAAATATAATTCAATGTCTGGCGGGGTATTTGCTCGTGAAGTAGTTGTTTTAATGTGCATTTGTTTAACGTACTTACGTAACGTATGTCAAAAGTCACAGAGCTAAATGTGGAAATAATTTATTAATTATTTTCAAATCATTTTTATTTAATTTGTTTAAATAACTGTGACCAAGGGAATGAATACTCTTTTCTATTTAGACTTTTATCTAATTAAAAGCCATTTTAAATTTAAATTATATAACGCGACTTTCTATACACTTAATTTTCTACAGCATTTCAGATAATATTACATGAATTTCAGAATATGTAAGATGAAAATTAAATAAATAAATTAATATCCAGAACATTTTCAATAAAATTTACTATAAATTTAAAATGAGAATTATTCAGTGTAACATATTTTGGTCCTATAAATATAAAATAAATATGAATTATTGAAAGGTTTAAATATCAACTATATTGTATTTACCGTATGACAGAAATAATGAAACAATTTAAAAACAATGAAATTTTATAAGCTATGATTTTTGAATTATTTTATTTTCTGTATTCCTTAAAAGCAATATAATTATTCTGAAAAACATTGAATAATTCTAATTCTTATTTTTTATATATATATAAATCTTTATTGGCAGATTATTTTTAACAAAGTAATAATAAAAAATAAATACAGTAAATAACTAACATAAAAATAAATTCTTCTGCCAATTGGCTATCGACCGTTGGTCTTTCCGCCTGATTTTGTAGACGTCTGTCCTTGTCAGTTGCTGTGTCTTAAATTTTATTTTCTGAGAAATGTTATTAAAATAAAATAAAAATTTTATTTTCTAAAATTCGGTAAAACATAATGTAGATCAAAACAATACTAATTATAATAGCAATCGTTAGTAACAGATATATACAAAATGAATAATAAAAATTACAAAATCAAATGTATAATTTATATCTGTTAATTGTCTATCGACTATTGGTCGCCTGCTTTTTTCGTGAAAACTATAAGAATACTATTTTTCTCTCATTTTATATTTTCAGTTCTTCGTTTCTAAAATAAATATTATTTACGAGTAATGTGCGGTTTTATTGGGAGTCAATTTGTTTGCGATTTGCCATTCGGGTAATCTGGATTGAATCAATTTTAATTTTCTCACGTGCGTCGTAAATTTTTGTATTTATTGCCGCGAATGAGTGCGGTAAATTTGAAACGGCAAAGCCGACGGACTTTCTGTATATTAGTTTTGTACTATTCCACATTTAGGATTTATGTAAATATTTTACAAACAATTTCGTCTCGGATGGATTTTATCGGATTAACCAAAATAATAATATTGATTTCACAATTAAATGAAACCAAATATTGATTTTAATTTCTTGTACTGCCACTCTAAAAAATGTGAAAATGTGGTTTTGTGAATGTAAAAAAAATGAAATAAAATTATAAACATTTATTACCTCGAAGGAATAAAACTTATATACCAAATATTGATTTTAATTTCTTGTACTGCCACTCTAAAATATGTGAAAATGTGGTTTTGTGAATGTAAAAAAAAATGAAATAAATTTACAAACATTTATTACCTCGAAGGAAATAAAACTTATATTCTTACTATGGTTTTGTATTTTAATTTCAATTTCATTTTATTAACGGAATCTCCATTTCCAACTCACATATTAAAAATTTTATAAGAAAAGTGTGACGCACTTCACACTTTTATTTGAATTAGAATGTACATTTCGGACATACTCCTATGGAAGTAAACATCATTTGTAAGAGAAATTTACTCAATAATTCGTTTCTGTGTAATACAGGGAAAATATTTATATATTGAATTATAGCGAAACTTTTATACTTTCTTCGAGATATCGTGTGTCATAAAATTATATAAATGTATACTACTTTAAAAAGTAACCCCAATTAAACCACAAATTAATGAAATTGATATTCTAACAAAAACTGATATTAAATCATTTAAAATTAAGTATTACTTGTATATCCTTATACATATTAAAATTCTAAATTTACTGCATTATTTTGCCAAAGTAATAATATGTTTAGCATGGCATTGTATTGCTTTCTAAGATATTTTTAAAACTGAAATTGAATCACTCAGAGGTGAATTTAATTATTTTCAAGGATATTGTTTTATAAATTTTTATATACCACAAACGGGTTCTGTTGATGCAGTTAGGGTAATTGCAATTTTTATTTAAAGCGCAGTGAGTTCTTATAATATTTTTTTTAACTTTAACATTAACATTTTTTATAAAATTATGTTACTATAAATGGGAATATTATAATATATATATTGTATCATGTAAAATTTATAATAAATAATAATAATAACATTAAAACTGTCTAATTATCATAAACTACAAGTATTCACTTCGTGTTATATACAGTAGTAAAACATGAATAATTGAAAAAGGGATTTATTCATATGGTCACATTTAAATAAATTAAATGTAAGGATTTTGAAAATTAGCTTTGTTTTAAAGTATTTATGTAACATAAGTCAAAATGTCACAATAGCTAAAGATTTATTATTATTTTCAATTTTTTTATTTAATTAAAAACATTCATATTTAAAAAAATCAAGAACTAAAAATTAATAAACCGTATAAAAAATCACACCACCTAAAACGATTTTTCTTTTATAAAATCGCTAATCTTCGAAAGTACTTCCACATATTGCATTATTTGCAGAGTAAAATAAAAATGTCAGATTCCATGCTTCTGTATTTTCAGGCCACTTTATCTCGTTTCGTTTTCCGCTTGTCACTCGAAACAAAACTCATTTATTTCAGTAACGAGAAGTTCGAGATTTATATTATATTTCACATTTTTAACTTTTAAATCTTTAATGTAGCAATATTAATAATAAACTTTATTAAAGAATATTTACCATTAAACAAAATTTAATTACAAATAGCAAATATATTGTATCTGTAGAATAATCCTTAATACAAAGCAGATTTAAATCGATGAAATCCTCCATCAAATGTCTTGCATATACCTGCATCACCGAAATAGTAAACCACTTCATGTTTGATAATGGCAAGCTGAATTTGCCGAAACTACAGTCACCTAATTAGCCTAATTCTATACAGATGCTTTTTTTTATTATTTGTATAATCTGATTAATGATGTGTGTATATACAGGGTGAGCCATTTATCTTGAGACACTCAAATATCTCAACAATCAATGATTTTATGAGAAACTGTTTCAAATAAACCCACCATATTTTAGAGGGACACATTGATCACAGTGCATATGTGGTTCGAAAATGATTCATGCTCATCTTATTCCATTAGTTGCGACTGCTGGAATAAGATGAACATGAACGAGGCACTCCTCGTGCGACTGCTGGAATAAATCGAAAATTGTATGGCCGCTGGATAGGTAGAGCTGGTCCTGTTCATTGACCTGCCAGATCGCCAGATATTACCTCACTGGATTTTTTATGGGGATATTCAGTTTATACATTTTAACAAATATTTTACTTAATTGTCTGGAAATATTAGAAACAATTAGTACAATAAATGTTCCTCATTAAAGCGCCATCTATATTAAAATAAAATGTTCAAATAAACGTTATATATTTTTAAGCAGAAATTGAAAAAAAAAATGAGTTCCCTTTTAAAATTATGAAGTTGGCTCCCATGGAGTCCTTATACATACATACATATTCCACAGCATATCAATTTGACCCTTTAAAATAAGTGAGGTCTATTTGAAATTTTTTCTCAAAAAAATCTTTGATTGTTAAAATATTTTAGTGTCTCGAGAAGTTTCTTGTAATATAATATAATAATAAATTAAATGAAAAGAACTTGAAAATAATTAATTAATTAATTATTTTCCCTTTAACTACAGTGACATAATGACTTATGCTACATAAGTACTTTAACAAATGTCTAATAATAACATTTGCTTTTGCATAACAATAACATATTGTATAATGCAACAATTTTTAATCGAAAATATTTAATAAAAAAAAAATATAAGTTACGTAATATAAGGCTATCTGCAGACACGCGTTTCGGGATTTCATGCCTCGTCAGTACAGCTATGCCTTATATAATTGCAAAGTTGTTAATTAAATTATTTAAAAATTAAAAACGAACTGTCACCTCTGAAATCCTCGATGTAAGTGAACGCAGAGGTCGAATCTGTACAGGCAGGTCGCGCCATTGGCATAAACGAAATTTATTATTAATATAATAATATTTTATTCCTTTCTTCACTTATTTTATTTTTTAATACTGAAGTACATTTCAATGTTCTCTTTAGTAATAGTTTTTATGTAATAGTGATTAATAAAAAATATTAATAAATATTATACTATATATTTATATATATTATATATATTTGCTTATTTTTATTAATTATATTAAAATCGTAAATAAACTTATATACTTTACGTAATTGTATAACATGCTAAATTACCGCGATTATATTGTTTTAATTAACAAAACAACATTTTACGAATATTCATTCCACCGGAAATTCAAACAAGAATATACGTATACACTTGTTATGAACCGCAAGGAAGGAGTCTAAGTCCTAAACAAACTTGTCGACTAATTACAACGCTCAACGTCCCTTGTTGGAATTTCCTTGAAAATTCGGAATCCAGTGCGTTCGGTAATGAACGAACGAACAGGTGGAATTTTCACGTAGAAAATGTAGCCGGGGGCGCGTAGAGCTTCCGACAAACATGGCCTCCAATTTAATTCGGCATTTTCTTTGGTTCCGCATTAAATTAATTACTGTATTTCAATTATTTTGTATAATAAAAAGGGGATTATGGGGAGTTTGTTATATTTCGGGTGTATTTGCACGCGAATTGTTTGTTTTAATGTTGAGTGGATTGAATTAATAATGAGGGTTTGCTATTAATTTGTTTGGGATATTGAATAATGTAAAAACGTTGTTTGTGATCGGTGAAATTATTTATCAAAGAGCTAATTTGTTTAAGCATACACATTTTATATCCATAAAAGAAATGAAAATTTAAAATACATCGATAAAAAGGATTCATATTTATTTTATAAATATTGTTTTATTAAAAAAAAATCAAGTAATTTTAAAATCCTTTCTATGAAATATTTTTTTTGTTTCAATATTTCTTATCCATTTTTAATCCAGTTTAATTTAATCCAAGACAGCTGGGTTTTCAAAATGTAGCTTTAGAATAAATGTATAAACGCGTGTTTCTGATGATGTTAATCATAAACGTGCCCACTAAAAATATTCACCGACACTCCGCAATTAGATTAACAGCTGTCCTCCCGATGGATTTTGAAATTACACACTCGCGCTTTCAAGCAAAATCACAAAATATTCAGAGCATGCGAAGTCGGCCATTAATCTTCCCAGGCGTTACGAAAAGTTCTATTTCAGTATTTATAATGAATGATCGGATAATTAATAGGTTGAATTTGTCAATGCGGTGGATATTAATGTTTGCTTTGTGTTGGATTCTAATAAAATTCCAACGTAAATAAACATATTTAATTATGTAAATATAAAAATTTTCACTGCAATTTTAATTAGAATTGAATAAAAACGAGTCACAGTTATTGAAATAAATTAAATAAAAAAATTGAAAATAATTAAATTATTTTCTCTTTTACATTTGTGATTTTTTTGGACTTACGTTACGTAAGTACTTTAAAACAAATGTACATTAAAACAACTACTTCTCGGCAAATATCCCACCAGAAATTGAATTACGTAATGCACTTTGAAGTGAAATTTAATAACTTTGGCAAGAACTAATACTTGTAATATTGATGTTCAATTATTTTTTTTATTATGGAGACTTAAATATAAATCTATTATAACATATATCTTTAAATTTAAAAAAAAAAACTATGTTATACAAAGCATTCATTTTTCATTACCCTACAAACATTGATGCAGTAGATTACAAAAATACAAAAAAAATATTATTGTTAGCCATCAACATTTTTTTTTGTATTTATGTAATCTACTGCATCAATTTTTGTAGGGTAATGAAAAAAAAAACTATGCTTTGTATAACATAGTTTTTTTTTTTAATTTAAAGATATATGTTATAATAGATTTATATTTAAGTCTCCATAATAAAAAAATAATTGAACATCAATATTACAAGTATTAGTTCTTGCCAAAGTTATTAAATTTCACTTCTTCCACCATTTGTTTTGAGATATGTGAAGTGAATTATTATATTTAACAAAAACAAAAAAAATAATAATGCCCGTGAATTCTATGAATTTTAATGCATTCGTTAAACTCCACATTATTTTTTATTACTTCAGATAAATGCTGGGATTTCATGCTGTTGTTTTTTCGTTATTACTGATCCCAGGGGAGTAGCGAGCTTTAGCTTCCTGACGGAGACAGACTTAAAGAGCTTTTAAATTATAACGAGCCACTCCTGCAGGTATAATGAAGTTCGCTATTTATTTTCGCCGGAAAACGTAAAATTTCCAACATTGTGCAACAGGAACTTAACAAGGACTACCGTTTATCACTTGACGAAACTTTCTCAATATCGTGTGTTTAGTGATGGTTTATTATTGAAGTATAAAACTATTTGTTTATTTCAAATTTGTAATAAAGTTTATTCATGCTTTTTTTTGTTTTAATAAGCTTTATTCGATTTTGATAAGAAATACAGATTTTCAATTATTTTAAATTATGATACGTAAAATTAAGAGAGATAAATAAAGTTTGCAAATTTTCTTGCACTTTCAGCTTTACTCAATTTTATGTAAACAGAAAACGATTTTTACAGAGCGCAGTGAAAAAGTGCACAAGTAGAAAACGCAAACGTTAACGATGTTTCTTTGTTGTTAAAATGAAACTAAATAATTTATAACTAAACGGTCCAAGTGAATAAATACACTTTTCAAATATAATAATTCTTGGATCTTTGAGGCGTTTATTTCGTGGTACATTTTCAATATTACAATAAAGAAAACGCTTAATATTTTTTTATACTACATAACGAATTATTTCACTGTGACTAGTTTCGACTATACGGTAATCATTCTGAAACTGAGTACTTTCAATATCCATTATATATATTTTTTATTTTCAATTATTAATTGATAATTATTTGTAACAATCCATTGCGAGTTAATTAAAATTACAATTTGATTAATTCGTTTGATCCAGTCGCTATTTAATATTGCACTTCTGTTTATGCGTTATTGTTGATAAAGCTTTATCAACGTTACGTGGAACTGTTAATCCTTTCGCTTTGTTATCAGGCGCAGTTTTTGACTAATGAATGGGATTTTCACAAATTAAATTCAACTGGATACATATATGGGTGGGATTACAAACCGCGCGAATGGCGACACTGTTGATGCTATGGATTCATTAATTAATAACACGATTCCTGGATTAATACAAACTATACGTGATACAGATATATAGCATTCAGCTGAATAAATATCAGCCTTTTTGATAATTCAAGATGCACTAAGAATGTTATTCATTTAAAGATATGTTTTAGTTACAATAATCTAAATTAATAGATGTGTAATGAAAATGCCATAAATTGTTTTTATATTAATAAATAGAAGTTAGTCATAAAGAAACTTCTGAATACTTTGTCTTAATAAGATGCCATTAACTGTCGTTGCCTGCTATTGTGAACTAGAGTCATGATTGTTAATATCTTTAACAGTCATTTGAAATGATAAAATGAAATGATACATTATTTTTTTTTTTAATTTGAGACTGATGTTAGGGTTTTGAAAAATATAATAGATTTAATTTGTTCCTAGTTAAAGAGATTACGAGCAGCCAGGGCGGTACGCTTAATTTATTTAATATATTCAAACATCTTTATTCAGACTATACAGATAATTTTATCGATATAAATAATTACAATACATGTAGGTGTAATAAGTTCAGAGGTCTTTCTTTCCAAATTTGTTTAATTTAATTAGTTTAGTTTAATTTAACGAGTATAGAGCCAATTTGTAGCTTGCACAATCTCGAAAACTATCTATTTATAGATCAGTGAAATAATAATTAATTTATTGTATATTTTATTATATTTATATATGTAATTAATCTTTGTAGATCTGTGTAAAAGGAGATTCCGTCAATAAATAAATAAATAAATAATTTTCAATAATATTTAACTCCGGACCAGGATCGAAATTCTAAAAAAATCTCTATTAGAAAGTTCGCAGTAGATTAAAGTTTAATTTAAACTAAATAATTATGTTTATTTCCTTTAATTAATTGCTGCCTTGTTTTCAATTATTTTTATTTTGAATTTTCGAATTTTTTTTTAATTCCATCAATACAAAACAACAATGAAAAATAATACGCTCAATCCCAATCGCAATTATTTCGTTGCGGGTAAAATCGGTTTGCCCAATTTATTTCAATTAATTTTCAATTCTATTTATTTACATCGATAGTATTCCATATCAAAACAATACGATTAAACGCAAATAATTATTATTTCAAATGCCGCAATTCAAACGGTATTTATTTGCAATAATTGTTATAACGACAAACAAATAACAAAACAACACATTTCCTGTCGGTTCGCATCGCATTACGCACCCGTCTATCCTTTTTAGTGCCGGATTAGATTATCATAACTCGAGTGTTCTGCCTACATGGGGAATTATATTAATGAGGAAATGAGGAAATTCTTCGGGCGCAATTGCAATTTTCTGTTTGTGAAAACAAATGGAATGAAAATTGAGTGCAACAACAATTAAAGTAAATTGAATTAAAAAAGTTGGAAATAATTAATTAATTCACAAGGCTAGCACAGATTTTTTTGTAATTCTATGATGATGAATTACAAAAAAATCTGTGCTAGCCTAATGAATTTATTAATTATTTATTAGGCTAGCACAGATTTTTTTGTAATTCTATAATGATGAATTAAAAAAAATCTGTGCTAGCCTAATGAATTAATTAATTATTTCCAACTTTTTTTAATTCAATTTAGATAGGGCAGAAAGTCCTCCCATTAATGACTAACACACAATTACCTGATCGGTAATTGTGTGTTAGTTCAATTTCAATTTATTTATTAATCAACGGAAATCTTCTTTGTACATAATATATAATAAAATAATAATAATAATAGTATATTTAACGTATAATTCCTCTTTTATATACCGAACTAACTTAAAATAAACGTGAAAAATAAATGAATAGAGTGTGAAAGAAATAACTACAAGAAATTGTTAAAATAATTAAAATTGTAAGCGCAAAAATAAAAATCACTTAATTGAAATCAAACATTTAACAGATAAACGTATTAGTAGCGTTCTAGCCTACAAATTAATTCTTATTGTTAATATAATCTTGGAATTTTCTATTATTTTGCTTGAGCAAATAATTTATACGCAGTTGTAAATAAAACAGGTTTAAATAAGTAAACGAACCGCGTGCATACAAGTCGGCTATCTTATCATAAATTTTAATTTCAAAATTCTTTCGTTTTAGAAAACAACAGCGCTTAAACAATGAACGCGGTTCCCCGTTATCGCTGTTATTTACAACTCATTTAAATATTTTATTCAAAGTAGCTGCTCGAAGGTATTCGCGCGTATTTGTTTTATAAGGATATAAACTGAAATTAGTTTTAAATGAATGACAAAAATATAAAATACTTGAATGATAGATCACTTGCCGGCAATAATTTTTCGATTAATTAAATTTAGTTTAACTGTATAGTTTCGAGTTTACGCGAACGTGAATAGAAAAACTCTTATTCCTTAAATAAATGTGTTTTGAGTTCACTTGAAGTGTTAGTATCAATAATAACACATGAGTTTTTTCCTTACTTCACTGAAAGTAAGTTAAGTTAGGAATAAGTCTTTTTATTTTGTGAAATTTAGTTTAAAATAATAAATTTTAAATCTTTTAGTTTGATAGTGAGAATTATTAACATTGATTTACTGTTTTCTACAACTTTAATATTTATTATGTTGACACTTAGATAATAAATATAAAAGTTGTAGAAAAAAGTATGTAATAATACATTTATTTACGGAATCACCTTTTTACAAAACATGCTACAAAAAATGTAAAATGAATATATATATATATATATATATATATATATATATAAATAATATTCCAACTTATATATAAATATAAAATAACAGTGAACAATATTAATATTTAAATTATGATACAATTAAATATTCAATGCTTTATTTAAACTTGGATTAATATATAAAGAATACCTTCCTTTCAAAATTCTGTATCCCCAAAAATCCTAATATTCTTCCAAAATTTTCAAATTCCACTCTCATTATTGCGCTAGCTAGAACATATTTTTTTAATACATCACCATAAATTCAGACAGGGCAGAAAGATATCTTGTCCATGACAGAGTAACAAGCAATTGTAAATTGTAACTATGCATTTTATTGTAGTTAAAATTATTGTCTGTTAATAAAGTAATTTTAATTAAGAAGCTTTTTCACTTCATCAAGAATATACTGAAAAGCCCATTTAATTTAATCGAATAAATTAAAAAAAAAACATGCATTCTACAAAAAATGTTTCAAAAGTAGAAGTTGAATACTATTTAAATTGACCTGATTATGTAAAAATTAGTTCCTCTTCCAAACAAAAACCATCGACAATAATGAAAGAATTTCACTTTGTATGTATAAATGAAATTTTTATTTATAATTATAGTTTTTACGTCATTAAATTCGCTAATACAAAAAAATATGAATTGTATAAATGTAAAACATTGAGATATAATTTAAATTAATTAAATATAAAGTGGAAAACAAATATCTCTGATGGGATTTTTCACTTTATATTTAATTAATTTTAATTACACCTCAATGTTGTGCATTGAAATTTCTACAATACGTAGAAATAAATATAATTTGAAAAGGAATATCAATTTAATTTAATTAATCAAAAAAAAAAAAACTACTGAAGATAGAAACATAGTTTCCGAAATATATCTAGTTTAATAAAAAAAAATAGTAGGAGAAAGGACAACATTACATTGCCATTAACAAGAATGATTCTTGGTAATGGCAATGTGCTGAAACTAGTCGAAAAGAAATACAATTTTTATGTATAGTTTATGTTCATAAATAATTTGATATTATTAAATAATTTCACAGAAATAAACCAATTACACAAAATGAATAATTCAAAAATCTCAGCATGATCACCGTTAAAACTCCGCGTATTTACTTAAACAACAAAATACACAAGCGGATTGTTTTTTATCAAGAAAAAAATAAATAATCGAAAACTCACGTGACCAACCGCCGAATTTATTCGTGTAATTGAAACACATTCGCGCAAACAATAAATACTTTTCGCTGTTGTCCTGTTGTTAAAATGCTTTCATTTCGGAAAGCAAATAAATGCGAATTCCTGTATTAATCGAGCGAAATTTCGGTGTAATAAAAAAATGCGTTCATACCTGGCAATAACACGCCGGATCCCATAATAAACACGGCTCGATTAATGGACGTCCGTAATTGTTATTGTTTGCTCGATCAATCATTCCTGTTTGGTTTAATATTGAATGAGGACGACGTATACGTTTGGCTTATTATTACGCAAAACGAAACAAAACAATGGTTTTAATTATTAACTGAGCATATGTATGATTAGTGATCGTGATAAGTTCAGTGAATTGTTTGTTTTCTTGTGTATACAATTTTAAGGCAATAATTAAAGTTACACATCTTTTTGGACAAGTTTTTTGAGTTTACAATGATACTAATAATAATATAAAAATGTAAAGGTTTCTTGTCAATCAACCATAGGTCTTTCTGCCTGTCTTATAATTAATTGTCTTTATCTTCTTTTTCATTTTCTTTTGTCCTTGGTCGTCATTGTTAAACTGTCTATTGAATTGATTAGGGTCAATTTAACTGTCTATGTCTTGAAAGGATGTAATGAATTGAAATATTGTTGTGGAGGGATTTTTACGGAAAAGTCTTGTGTTTGGAGTAAGTGGGATGCATAAAGTGTGAAGAAGGTCGCGGGTGGATAAAATTATTAAATTTATTGTAATATATATTTAAAATGGGCTGATAGTCCATGACAGACTAATACATAATTGTAAATTGTAACTATGCATATCTATAATTAATGTATGTAAACATATTGTCTCTTAATAAAGAATTTTATTAATTTATTTGTTTAATGTCACTGAGATTACCTTTTTTATTTCAATTATTTTTTTCATCGCTAGAGTCGACCCTTGGGTTAATTTTTATTTTGCAGTTTCCGCTACTGATATTAAAATATGTTATATATGTAAAATTGTATTATTCTGTATATATATGATTTATAGTCATGCTATTTATCTAAACATTTTGAATATTGTTATTATTCTGTATAAAGGTGATTTACCGTAAATAAATGAATTGAATTGAATTTCTACACATATATTTATTTACATATTGGTTAAGAGTGACAAGTTAATAAGAAAATGAAAGTAAGTACAGCGTCTACTTTATTTATCAAGAACAATCTCAGATGAGCCCTCAATTTTCTCAACGGCATAATCAGCTTAAGTCCCCTTCCAAATCACGTCCTCTTATACTAAATTTATTGAATTGAGGAAGTGTATGATGAAAAAAAAATACTGATTTATGGTGTTTTATATAAAATCAATGTAGGAATTCATTAAGGTTGCTTTTTAGTAGAAAGAGATAGCTATGCAAAAAAACGAAAATACTGTATTAATAAACAGCCAGTTTCTAGGATTTAATAATGTAAATGAATACTTACATTTTTCTTTCTTTCAAGTAGATAAATATCAATAAAAAAATTTAAAATAATGACCGTATTGGGCTAATTCGCTAGTTCCTGTTAGAAAAGAAAATTGTAAAATATCATGAAATTGTTAGGTAATGAATATCGAGACATTTTAATGTAGAATTTAGTGAAATCACTGAAATTTTCATTCCAGACGTTTTTTTATATCGAAAATATACAGCCTGTTTCAAATCCGAGTCTCACCATGGGGATCTCGCTTATTATAAGAGATAGAGGATAGGTTTAAATTCGGCACTTTTGCAGAATTTCATGTTGATTAATATCCTGTTGAGAAAACTGGGCTAAGTTTCTTCTTTGTTTTCAAGAAAAATGAAATAAAAAAAATGAAAAATGCGATTTTTTTTTATCTATATCTTCGTTATTTGAAGCAATATTTCAATACAATGAAGGCATGACATTTTTCACCATGGGGATGGTGAGACTCGAATTTGAAACACCATGTATATTAAAAATTGACATTAATATGATAAATTTTCACTGGTTTTCATATTTATTTCACAGAAAAAAATCTTAAAGTGATTTTAAATTTATCTAACGAAATTCCAGTATGTTTTAATATTACTTTGTTATATAACAAAACATTTTTCATTAACTAGGGCATCAATGTAACACGAATTAATGACTGCCAATAATGATATAGATGTCTCTTTCTACTAAACCGCACCCTTAAGAAATTCATTTATTCTATTCTATTCTGTTTTAGTATTATTATTTTCATTATGAATGAACCCATTTTTTTTTTTTTTCGAAACCTCTATTTGAGATTAATTTTTGACAAAAACAAATTTTAACTCAAAAACTGTAAGAGTTGTCCACATAACTATTACAGTTTTTGAGTTAAAAATTTATTTGTCAAAAATTAAAATCAAATAGATTTCAAAAAAAAAAAAAAAAAAAAACGTTAAAAATGGGTTCATCATTTATAATAACCCTATATAATAAAACAGATTAATAAAATTCATATAAGTGGATAAGTAATTGAACGGGGAATCCAAATAAAATATAATGTGTTCGGCTGAAAGACCTAAGGTCGATAGCCATTTATAAGTTTAGATCAAATATATTGTATAATATATGTATATGTAAATACCGCAATAAAGATGATTGTATATATATAATGTGTTCCATTTAAAATAACAAAGTTGTTAGCCATTTCAGGTACAACCGGAAGTTATATAAAGTGAAAATATTTCCTATGATGACGTGCACGACCGTGCATTATTTTTTTAACAATAAATTCCTTATTTACCACAATATTATGTACATATATTAATACAGTCTAATAATTGTAAATCAAAAGTAGTTACAGATTCTTTTCAAATATTTCGTCGGTAAACTTTTAATGGCCGTTATTCGTGAGTCACTCCCTGTATATATAAACAAAAAGTGTATAATCCTAATACAGGTAGTGGTCAAAGGGTGCAACAAGAGAATTAAGTTCTGGTTAAGTAATAATGGAAATAACTACATTAAATTAAACTTTCTAGCCGATTTTCCTGAATCGAAGTTAATTAATTAATAAATCTACGTACTTCTTCATTTAAATTGATTCCATATTGATATTAATAATTCCATTTTTTTAAATTAATATTTTTAATTGGCGAATCCATTATTCATCCAACTGATGAAGTCATTATAGGGCCAAAACTATTTGTACCGCAACATTTTTTTAATTTAATTTAATTTTAAGAATTACACTATTAGTGTTTTTATTTCTATAGTTAGTTAGTTTTTATATCTAGTTAAAATATTTTTATTTATTTATTTAAACCCAACAGCCATAAAGGGATATTATTAGAATATATATATTTTTTTTTTGACAGTTTGTATAAGCAAAAATATTTCCTGAAGTACGTCCTAGGACACAAAAGTCTCCAAAATTTTAAAATTCTAACTTAATTAATAACTGAGCTATAGATTAATAACTAAGCTGCGATACTTGAATGGTATTAAATAGTAATAAATACACAAAAAGCATTATTTTTTGTCTGTTCTGTACCTAGTAGATACAGAAAAAATATATACTTTCTTTTTCTGTACCTATTACTATTTAATAGCATTCATTTTTTTTATAAATGAAAATAAAAACACAATATATTCCTATCGTGAAACGAAATGCACATTCTACATAAATTTGACCTGTCTGGAATTCAAACGCAAACGCAGGATACGTTTACAGGAAACACACGGATCGGACACTCCTGTCTGGCATTGTACGTTATAATGGTATAATTACTCGGAAGTGCCCGGAATAGAGCAGCCCACTTTCAGCGCAAACCGCACGCAAAAGTTGGCTATGCATAGTTCTAATTGGTTTGAGTTTACGCTGAAAATGCCTGTAAAAGGTTGATTAAAGCCCGTGAATTGCAAATAGCAAGTTGGTATTACGGTGGCAACGACAGGAATTATTCATTATTCAAGTCTCAATTGTTTTTCGTTACTCTTCATTGGAATTTCGGATTAGGTGATAAATATTCGCGATTATTTATTGATATGAAATTTATTTGAATACTAATGTTTGTATTTGAGGGCAGAAAGTCCGTTGGTCGATAGCCCAGACAGACTAACAAAAATAATTATATAGCAATTAAATATAAATGTATAATATAAAAGTAATTGTAATTGTTTCAATAGATGTTTGTAAAACTTACAGTGTAAGTATTTTTTTGCAGTTGGAAAAAGGGATTGATCGAATTTTATTGATCATTGCCAAAAATTTTCCTTGTTTAATTTCATTGTAATTTCTAGCAAATGACATAAACTTGCACTTGTTGCTATTATTATACCTTGAATACTCTTTATCGTTGGTACTAGTTTGTTCCGTTTTGCATTTTTTATGAGTTTTCAATATACCTATTATGAGGGACTGGTCGCTTTTAACACCATTAAGATATATTATTTATTAACATAGCCAATCCTTAACCAGGACCCTTTCACTTACTCGGTACAAGCTTATATTTTGATTAGTGTTGGGCAAAATAGAATAATATTAATAATCGAGTATTACTAAATGTGTCATTTTAAGTATTTAAAACGAAAAAGTAACTTCAAATTTATGTTTATTAATAAATGGGAAGTTATTTTTGATATTTTTATAATAAGTAACATTCATAAAATTATAATATACTTAATTTAGAAATGATAAAAGATCGACTTTGCCCATCACTAATTTTGATCGACACAATACAAATACAACAAAAAACAATCAAAACAGCTTGCCAATAATCAATTCTCTTACTTGCCTGTTCTCATTAATCATAATTAATTCGCGTACCTTCCATTTTTGATGCACAATCTGAACATAAAAAATAAAACGTTATTACACCATTCAAGATGACATATAATTGTTCGGGACGACTGAAAGCACACTTGACGAGTTAATATATCTTAAGGATGCGCTTAAATGGCTCGACACAAAGGGACGTCCCTCTCCTCCTGTTAAACCCACCACAATGTTTCCATGGAGACCGGTCAGTATGAAAAAATTCCGTCTGCTGGGGTCCTAATAATAGTACACGTGATTTAACGTGACGGGATGACTCGACTGGAAATTTACACTCGTCCAGGAGATTCAGCCACCCTTTGATATTTCCATGCTTTGAAATATTGATCATCGAAAGTTACTGACATGCGTTAATTTATGTCACCGTAAAAAAATAAATTGACGAATAAAAAAACATATGAAATATATTTGCATTTTTATTTGTAACTTACTACTACTAAACATCTTTATTCGTGTAATATTTATACATAGTTTAGATAATTATTTACACTGTATTTGTAGATTTATATTCACATACATTACATGAAATGGCCGAAGGTCTTTCCGCGTTTTATAACTTATTTTGTAAAATAAATTAAATTTGACATATTTGCATTTTTTATATGATCAAGTTGAAACTTATTTATTTATTTATGAAATAG
This sequence comes from Philonthus spinipes, assembly GCA_963082785.1. NCBI lineage: Eukaryota > Metazoa > Arthropoda > Insecta > Coleoptera > Staphylinidae > Philonthus > Philonthus spinipes. The sequence continues at coordinate 8,602,818 of OY720308.1, read as the reverse complement.
ATAAATAATTATAATTATTTATTTATGAAATAAATAAATAAATATGAATAAAATCTTGATTTCATGAATTGATCCATTCAATTCATGAAATCAATATTTTATTTTTATATTTATGATAATTCTCCCGGAATGTTCCCTACATAACTTTAACTTTAAAGTTTTGGGATCTTGTTAATTCATGCAAAAAACAAATGGCTATCCAAAACATATTTTCCAATGATCAGGAAAGTGATTCGACTGAGCAGGCTGTGGAATTATTTAGTTATCATTTTTATAAAATATATATAAATCGATCACAAGCAAATGTGCATTTAAATTACCAATCGACGCAATATATAGATGTATCTGAACTCAACGTTATATTAAAAGAGATATTTATTTTTCTTCCATTTTCGGCTCATGCAATAATGGCCGCGTATTTTTTTTAAATATGTCTATGTACTCTGAGTGAACCGATACATACTATTTTTGCAGATCTCAGGTGTATTTCAGAAATCCTGGAAAGTGAAATTATATTACCCCTATATTTAAGTATTTAAGAATAGCTCCAGGTTTGATATAGCGAACTACCGTGGTGTTTCCATTCAATCTGTTTTATTTAAAGAACTAGATGTATATCTGGACATTATAGAAAAACTAAAATAATTTAAAATAATTGGAAATTTGGTTATATATTATAAATCATTTACTTTTGAAAATGATTGCGTCGGATCCAAACACATGCAAGGCAACTGAAAATAAAAATTTGGATCTCAACAAGTGTCTTATGTGTTTTGTTCCATATTTATTTCTTTTTAGTTGCCTGACACGTATTTCGATCCGTTACGATAATTTTAAAGGTATTATTTATTAATAATTTCATTAATTTATTTATATTTTGTTAACTCACTCAATTATTGAAGCTAAAAGGTAGCGAGCTTTAAAATAAATTTAATAAAATATTGGTGGATGCGCCGGGAAAATTATTGTAATAGCTAATAGAAATATTATAATCTCTCTCTCTCTCTCTCTCTATGTCTCTCTCTCTCTCCCTCTCTCTCTCTCTCTCTCTGTCTCTATAAATATATATATATATAAATATTTTTTATTTCTAAACATCTCTAGAGCATGTATTTAATATATTTAAAAATTAATACACGTATACTCTGACATCTATTACCCATTTATCTTTAGTAATGAGCTATCAACCAAAGGTCTTTTTGGATCCTTTAGAGTCTATTAAAATAAGTATAAAGGATTAAAATTAATTCTCTAAAGAGTAGCATTTTATTACATAATTAGTGCTTTTATGCTTCTAAATTGTGAATAACTGACTGCCGTTTTCTATGTCTATATTTATGTTGTTGTTTTTTACTTCAAACCGACTATATTCTATTGTTGGATTAAAATTAATTTTCTAAAGAGTAGTATTTTATTACATAATTAGTGCTTTTATGCTTCTAAATTGTGAATAACTGACTGTCGTTTTCTATGTCTATATTTATGTTGTTGTTTTTGACTTCATAAGCAAAACAACATTGTTGGTTACTTTATTTATTTTTATTAAATTTCAAATCTATTTAGTATATTCAAAATAAATAGCTACTATTAAATGAATTAATATAAATCTTTATTGAAAATATAGTACTAATTTTTAATAAAGATTTATATTAATAAGTCACAGTTAATAAATAACGCTAAAAATTACTAATTAAATCTTAGTAACGGTAACGATTATAATCGTTATTAAAAGGTAACTGTTTATCTCATCTCTAGTATAATAATATATTTATTTACGATATCTCCTTTTTACAAAACATATGCAACAAAAATCAATATTAAAACTAAATATATAAATGTATGTAAATGATAATCAAACCGAATATGAGTAGATTTTATTTCAATAAAAAATAGTAATTTTTTATTTAAACAAAAATTCTATATAATAATTCCTTGCCAATTTATTCAAATCTAACGCTGTGTATCGTCGCGTTTAATACTCCGAAAAGTTCATTCTGGAAACTGCTCCCGGTCGGATTTAAAATTGATTGATTCCTGGAGAGCATCGTTATCTAAATGCGACATTCGGATCTGGCGGGATTTTCTATTTTCCCTATTACGACCTTTTCCGGCACTAGATCTATCGCCCGTGATTCACCCTCAAAACCGGCCTCATCTAAATTCCATTACTGGAAATGCGTTGCCGGCTTTTATAATTTAAATTTCTTTCTCTCGCGCACTCGCTCATTCCTGAAATATTCCGCGGGGGACATTTCATTAGAGTTTTAATATATTCCATTACGCAATTTAGTTTTTATGCCGTTTGTTTATTAATCCGGTTCATGGAATTATTTTTTTTTTTTTTCTTGCACTTAGGTGAGTATTTTTATTTCAGCAAATGGAGCTGAATGATCCGACAGGATTATTTAATTAATTATTTAATTACGTATATAACATAAATATGAATAGATTATTAGAAATCAACCAAAAATAAATACAAATAAAACAAATTGAATAATTTTGAATACTCGAACAGTTTATCTTCTCAGTTTTCAAGAGAAACTAATCGAGAATTCAAAATTATTTTCAATTTGAGTCTCATTAATCACTTGGTAAAATATTTTAGTAATATTAGGGATTGTTAATGCAATGTGCCGAAACTAGTCGAAAATAAATAATTTTTGCGTGTAAAACAAACCAAGTGAAACTTACTTAACAATCCCTAATATTCAAAATTATTTATTTATTTGTATTTTTTGGTTTAATTTAAATTTTAAATTTGTTTTATTGGTTAATTTTTAATAATCTAATCTGCTCAAATTCTACATAACAAAACTAACGGCCAGGTAGGTTCTGTTATGCATTTATTAAGACTGGAAAGGAATCATTTATAATTAGTTTAAAATCAGAAATAATATTTACTTGGTTTTGTTTTACTTAATATATTTTTGTTTCAACTTGTGCCATTATCAATAATAGAATACAAATGGATTTTTTCAGTTATTTAAACAAATTTTTCTTGATTAATCAGGTAGAACAGCTGTGTCTAACATTTTTATTTTTACTCCTATCCGGAAAGATATTCCCATTTTGTTTGTTGTCCCAATCAGGTTGATTGTTTCCACTTTTGTCTCTTTTTACCTAAACCACTACTAATCAGGTAATAAGGGCACTTAATATCGGGCAGTTCCAAAGGTCCTCGTTATCATTGACCACGTGTTTGTTAGCTTTTAACGCTTTAGCTATTTCCAGGCCTTCCCGATAATTAAGTTCATAAAATGTAAAAATCCGACACACAGGTAATAATAATCCCTTATTATTACCTTTATTTATTTTCTGAAATAAATAATGATTGAGTGTGACGCAATGTTTAGAGAAACAGATGGTTTATTTTTTTAATTTTAGATGTATTTTTTATGTTATTTTAATTCTGGTTTCAAAAGATCTACCGGTTTGTCCTATGTACACAGTCATCACATTTTACTTCATACACACCACTTTGGTTTAACTTACAATTTTCTGATTTAATTTTATTATTTATTAACATTTTTCCTAGTTATTTGGATTTTTAAAAGTTATGTTATGATTCTTACCTTTTAAAGTATTTTTTATTTGAATTAATAACGGTTTAATGTATTCTAATCTATTCCAAGAAGTTTCCTCTATATTTGGTACTGTGTAAATCATTTATTATGAGTTATGACCTAACACAAAATTCCGATATCCATTGTAAACAACTAAACCGTTTGAAGGTAGCGAAACGTACAATATGGGCGAACAGAAAGGGTGTCGTATTGCATCAGGGTAACACCAGGACTCACACGTCTATATTAACTGGCAAGAAACTCTGGGAGCTTGGTTGGCAACTTTTGATGCATCCACCATGTTGTCTTTATCTGGCATCAAGCGAATACTATATTTTCCTTCCATTGCAAAACTTCTTTAGCGATCAAAAATTGACATCAAGAGAAGATTGTAATATTGAATTACTACAGTTTTCCCCAATAGGGACAAATACTTCTACGAGAGGGGCATTATGAAGCTACCCTTAAAATGGTTACAAATTATAGAACAAAACAATGTATACTTGACAATCAGAACCCTATTAAATAAAGTCTTGTAGTTCACGTAAAAATAATGGATTTTTCCTCAAACTTATATTAAATCTTGTTTTAATAATGATCCAACTTTATTGCAGGACATTTTGTTTAGTGAGCAGATATCAGAAAACATATTTACTTCACACGCTAACTAAAACACAAGTTCATGCATATCATAATCAAAGAAAGACGACGCGAGCGCCATCTTTCGCCTAATTTCATGTGGCTTCGTCTACGATTCACTGGTTACCCATACGCTAGATGAATGGTGGCTGAATATTTTATTAAACAAATTCATACATTTAATTAATTCCTCGGGAAACATCTCCCCATCAATATACAATCAATTTAATTCATACACCCATTTTAATACGCGAATAGCGAAACAAACAACCGAAGTAAACATATTAATTAAATTAATTTCATATTGATTGGAATTTATCAGAGCTTGCAAATATATCCATTTTCCCGTGCTAATAGACACGTTTTGTTCACACGCATGTCGATATTTTGATGCCGCTGATGCACTTGCTGTTATTTTCGGAATTAGGGTTTCACAATTTTGATGCGAATCCTCGGCGAGGAACGTCCGCGTGACATGATTTTATTTTTTCCGCGTTTCTGAACTCGGATGCGTGATATTTGCGGTTTGGCAGGAAGCCTCGTTGTGTGCGAATTTTGTTTATTTTTAAAGCGCTTAACTTGGGATTACAACCCGGATACAAGATTGTCGTGCGGTTAATAATAATTTTCATTTAAATCAGTTAGTCTGATTCACCTTAATGTTTACGTTAATTTATTAAAGTATAAATTTTAGTTTTAGAAACATAAATTATTTTAATTTTCTGTTTTATATTAATATTTTTTAGAGTATTATTATACACACGTGAATCACCATTTAAAATTTAAAGAAACAATTAAATAATAAATAGACAATCGATATTATTATTTGTCCTTCAAATCGGTTTCTTTTTGTTATAATAAATGTGTTTTAATTGATTCGGTGTCTCTTAAAAAAATGAATACCCTGAAATGTAAGCATTCCTTTAAAATGGAATTCTCCATTATAATTGTTTACAGCATACAATAATTTACATATTTGTATATATTTAGGTCGGTATTCCTAAAGTATTAATAATTAATAAGTAAGAGAAGTGCATTCCCAAACGGTTCAAAGAATTGATTCAATGTTGCTTATGACCTCACAAACTAACATCTACGGGTATACGTTGTATTTTTTTACAATAATAACAATATAAATACAATACATTTTTTTAATCATTAGATATATATACATACATATATATATATATATATATATACATATATATATATATATATATATACATATATATATATATATATATATACATATATATATATATATATATATATATATATATATATATCAAGTGCAGCACTTACTCGATCATTCGAGTCTTCGAGTTAACAACTACTTCCCGGGCAATTACCCCGTCATTACTATCAGAGCACGCGGCTGGTAAGGATCGCGTAATTTAATTTTAATTAATTCGAGCCTATTCTGTAAGGGAAATGTTAAGTTTATTTTTTATTACCACAGTTTTAAGCATCATAGAATGTGAAATTAACAGATTTTATTACCATTTCCCGTACGAAATAGCCCCCATTATCATATCGCTAAATATTAGAAAATAAAGGGTGAAGAACAACAGTGTAAATTTATTCATAATTATATACTCTTCACGAAACTCAAAAACATATATCGATTTTTAAGAGACACTCAAACAATTAAAACACATTTATTATCAATTTTAAAGGAATGTTTACGTTTCAGGGTATTACAATTTTTAAGAGACACTCAATCAATTAAAACACATTTATTAATACAAAGAAACCGATTTGAAGCGCAAACAATAAAATCGATTGCCTATTAAAAGCAAAACTGCCCGCGTTTTTTTTTTTTTTTTTGGTACATCTCTTCAAGTTTCACGCAGTTTTCCAATAAATTCGCCGGGAATTTACCTTAATCGAAATCCCCTAGAATAAATCACCCGAATTTCCGAAGAGCGATTTAATCCACATCGGATGAGATTTTTATTAAAAAAAGTTAACCGATTTTTTTTTGCGCTTTTCTCTCCGTTCCCCTTTATCTCCCTGCACTGGTACTCCACACAAAAGAGCCCCTTTTTACGCCCTAATTATAATCAACGGAAATGCTCTGAATGAAAAAAAAAACAATAAAAAAAAAATTGCGTAGAAAACAAATAAATTCATATCCGCGCGAATAATAGGGGATTGAAAAAAAAGAGATTAAAAAGATTGTTGCCGTGAAAAGATTTTTCCGGGCTATGTTTTTGAATTGAAAGTTGTTTCAGCGTGTTTTAATTAAAATGGTAAAATACCGGGATTCAACAACTCCGGAGAAATAATGATTCAATTTATTAGTCTAATAAAATCAGGTATTTTTATTTCACCAACACCAAATAACTTTTAAAGGATTTTTTATCTAAATTCATTTAAGGGTAAGGTCACACTAGCATAAAAAAATAAAATAAAATGTTTTTACCTTAAAGTTTAAAGTGCACTTTGAAACTGCAATTGGTTCTATATCGATCTGAGCATTTCCTGCGAAGTTATAAGCTTTAACGTGAAATGTTTTTTTTTTCGTAACGCTCAATCTTGGATCTTGTAAAATAAAGTATATTAATTTTAATGACGATGTTAATATATATATATATATATATATATATACAAAGACAATCTCGACTCAGAACCTTATGATGACATCAACGTCCATATGTGGATAAATTGTGCATAAACATGGTGATTACGTCTTTCGGCGATTTGGGTTAATGTTAAAATAAAGAAGTATAATTTATCATTAATAATCAAATTAAATAAACATATTTCATATATTTCAAATCAAAAAAGGTTTGTGAAGACACACCCCATAAATTTTATTTTTTCTGTCAGTATAGACATTGAAAAATGTCTGCACTAGTTCACGTAGCGAACAAGCCTTTTGTGAAATGGGTAAGAAATTCAGTGAACCCGGCGCATTCACCAATTTTGCTAATTATATGAGATCGAAATAAATCAAACAGCATGAAGATTTTTTTTATTTTGCAATTAATTATAAATTTATTATTGGAGTAAAATATATAAAAAAAACATGCTTCGAATATATTGGGCCATCTAAAATGTAATTTTCGATATTTTATCATCAACGCGTATTTATTATGAGTTGGGGTTTAGCCCAATTATCAAAGTAAAGATCTTTATAAATTTATTTTATACATTGTTCACGCAAAAAGTGTAGAATTTTAATATCTGAAAAATAAATTCGGAATATGTATTTTTAAAATATTAATAATATATTGGTTTGTTTGTGAAATTAAAGAAAGTGCATTTTTCAAATATAAGTATAGTGATTATGATTCATTACGTGGTCTAATGAAAACTGAATAGAAAATATAAAAAAATATATTTTATATATTAGATATAATCTAATAAATCTATTAAATACATTTTACATTTCCAAATAAAATTTAACAAAATCCCAACACAAGGGTTTTTGATAATATATATATATATATATATATTTAACAAAATTAATATAAATTATATCTCTGAAACTGCGTATTTGAAATTTTGGAAACAAACATCACGTTATATTAAATAAAAATGATTTGAAAATAATTAATAAATTATTTTCACATTTAGCTTGGTGATATTTTGACTTACGTTACGTAAGTACTTTAAATAAATACACATTAAAACAACTACTTCCCGGGAAAATACCCCACCGGACATTAAATTTGCCCGGAAAGTAGTTGTCTTAATGTGCATTTGTTTAAAGTACTTACCTTACGTAAGTCAAAATGTCACAGAGCTAAATGTGGAAATAATTTATTAATTATTTTCAAATCATTTTTATTTAATTTATTTAAATAACTGTGACTAAGTGAATAAATACTCTTTTCTATTTATACTAATAAATGTTATGTATTTGTATATTTTTCAAATATTAATGTTTTTATTATGATTCATTTCATGTATTAATAATGATCAAAAGGAAAATCTAAAAATACAGATTCTCTATATTAAATATAATATAATAAATCTAAACGTATCCCAAAAATTCACTCGAGATTCTGTCTTATAAATAACTCTCTCGTTGCATTCTGATATTATAAAAGTTTCAATTTTACAGCCTTCGTGTGTTTGCGAGTATAAACAAAGAACCTCTGACAAGGGACGGATGATTATGCGTCCAAGTCTCGGATAAAGCCGGGGATCAAAAGAAGTTTCCGCAGGGAGATGTAAAAAAAGTATGCAGCGGGTATTTTCCCTATAAGGAAGATGTAAACATATTCGTCGATATGCAAAAATATAGGATATAATGGGATATCTATAATTTAGTATCAAATCATATAATTAAGTTATGTTGTGTGAAAAATATTTTAAATAATAATTCTTATAAAAATGTTAATTATTTGTTTCGCATTTATCACTTTGTAAAATATTTTTTACACTGATTGCGATTATGTGGGAGGTTTACACAAACAATTATTGACGGTTGAGGCTTTACCTTGATGAAACTCCAAAATACACCATTTGTAAATAAAGCTTAAGTAATGTAAAATTTAATAGAAGAGAGAATTTATTCACTTGATCACAGTTATTTAAATGAATTAAATAGAAATGATGTAATTATATTATTTTGTATTCTCTATATAGTCTTAATAAAGATATGTATATATATATATATATATACATATGTTTTAATGTATTGTTTTTTCTTTCTTTTAGTAATTAACATTTAACAAGCAAGACAAACAAAGGTAAATATTACAAAATCATTCCATGTGATTCAATATCCATTGAAAATAAAAGCAAATAATGTAGGCATAAAAACTTGTTAAGAAATAATAATGTGAGAAACAATGCACATCAAAAAGTATTTTTCGTTAAAAGAAAAAAAGTTTGAATTATCATTTTAATAAATACAAAATGGAATTTACCCGCCGCGTCCATCCTCCCTTTCAGGTGAATGTAAATATTTGAAATACGAACGCAGACCGGCTTAACGGACAGGACAGGACAAGTCCGCCTTCCTTTAGTGGACGAAAATAATGATTCTCGGTCGCCTATCTCGTAGACCCAAATCGTGAAATTGAAATTATGCAAAAGGTGGCGCTTGCGTCGTCTTTAATTTATTATGATTATATATAATACTATTTCTGCTAATTCAATTCTTAATTGCTTCAGCAAGAGTATCCATTAAAAATAAAAAAATGTTTCCTATACATATCTAACATAATACACACGAAAATCGAACTGGAGGATATAAAGCTTGTGATCCAATTAAAATTTCAGCACTTCCTGAAACTCGCGTAATTCTATCGAGAACCCCCAGAGTCCATCTATGAGGGGAATTAAGCCGTAATTAAATCATTCTCCAAGCTTAAAAAATCATATCGCTTCCCACATGACTCAATTCACAATATCGATTCAACATCCTACGAGGTTTACAGACAAAGGGTGAAGGAAGTTCCATATATTCTCCCCTATCAAGGATTTCATAACACGTAAACAGTGGTTAAATGGGTCGTGTTATTGTCGTTTTGTATACTTTTATTCGAATAACAAGAATAAAACATTATTAAAACGATTTCATTACAATTTTAGAGATATGCAGCTAATAATGAAAAGCGTCCAAATAATTGTGAATAAGTGAATGAATATTCTTTTCTATTTATACAATTTTAAAAATAAACTTTTCATATGTCTAATATAAAGCTATATACAATATTTTATTTATTAAATAATGTATACAGCTTATTAGACAATTTTAAAAATAAGCTTTTCATATGTCTAATAGCTGTCTAATAGCTTTATATTAGACATATGAAAAGCTTATTTTTAAAATTGTATAAATAGAAAAGAATATGGGGCTGAAAGACCCCATAAAGGTCGATAGTCCGGACACAACATTTATTCTTGTTAAGTAAATATAAATGTATATATAAGTAAATATAATGTTGTCTGAATAAAGATGTATATAGAAAAGAATATTCATTCACTTGGTCACAGTTACTTAAAGAAATTAAATAAAAAAGATTTGAAAATAAATAATAAATTATGGCTGAATGACTTCGGGTCGATATACATTATTCTACATACATATACACATTTGAATAAAGATGGTTAGTTAGGTAATAAATTATTTCCATATTTATTTATTTTTAAAATTGGTTATTTTTTATAAAATTACTTTCTTGAGTATTCAAGAGGTGAATTTGCTAAAATAGGGGCTTTATTGTGGTTATTACATGTGTTTTTTGTATGTTATACTTATATCCATTTACGTTGTATTAATTTTATATGATTAAATTTTATTATTGTATTTTTTTTGTAATATGAAAGGAGATATTCTTAAATAAATACATTAAATATCTACGTACTTACAAGTAATTAAGTAAACATGTATTTAAAACAATACATTATAAAATGCTACTTCTGTTAATTCAACACTTAATTGTTTGAGAAAATATTTCATTTAAAAAAATAACCAATTACAAAAAGTAACGTTTCCTATATCTAACAAAATACATACGAAAATCGAACAAACCATAAAGCTAACGCTGGTGATCCAATTAAAATTTAAGCACTTCCTGAAACTCGCGTAATTCCATCGCAAAAACCCCCAGAGTCCATCTACGAGGGGAATTAAGCCGTAATTAAATCATTCTCCAAGCTTAAAAAATCATATCACTTCCCACACGATTCAATTCATAATATTGATTTGAACATATTGCTAGGTTTACAGAAAGAAGGGGTGAAGGAAGTTCCATATATTCTACCCTATCGAGGATTTCATAACACGTAAACAGTGGTTAAATAGATCGTGTTATTGTCGTTTTGTATATTTTGATTGGAATAACAAGAATGAAAGGATGGATAAGAATGAAGGAAAGTTTTGAAGTTTTCTAAATTTAAAACTAAAATTTATTACACATAAATATCTTCTGTAAATTTGGTTTGAGTGTACGTGAAGTGCTTTATATCAATAAATTAAAACTTGTTTTTAAACAAAGTTTTAATTTATTGACACATAAATATGATTTTTTTAAAAATTATGATAGTGACTTCGCGGACGGTCATTAATAGCATTTATTTATTGTACAATGAGGAAATGAACAATATTTGAATTTATCATTATTGACCTTTTTGTGGTTATAATGTTATCTGTGCGGATGAGATACTGAATTCCTTAATTATTTTGTACATAAAGCAACTAATATTATATATCGAGCGTATAACAAAAATCGACGACGAAGTTGGCGTTGGAAGTCTCCAGTCATGTCTGTACTAAGAAATGGGTGTGATATTACTGGCTTCATATAGGATGGTGTTAGATGGATTATGGAGTGAGTTTTTCGGGTGTCTGATTTTTGTTAAAGCTCTAAGGGCCGACCTTTCCGCAACTTGGAGATTATTTAAAACATTTGGACAAGCCACAAAATGCAGTAACTGATTAATTGGTAAAATATGTACATGAAATATTTATGATAATGCTAATAATAATGTAAATTATTTTTATAAAATGTACTGCGGTACATTACAAAACAGTTAACTGTATTAATTAAAAATTAACAACAACAATAATATCAATTCAGTAAAAAAGCAGGCTAAACCAATTGTAAATAATATCTATGAGATTTGGAGCTCTCCTATAACATCCGCACTTATTATCTGATTTTATGATAGCATGAATTTGTTTATATATTTAGTTATTAAACTCCTCTCTGAAGATAACCAAAGGTCGAATCTAGTCGAAGAAAATATAAATAAGTGAAACAAACCAAGTTTTATTTTAATTAAATTATCCTGAATTTAAAAATAAAACATTAAATACATTTTCCCTCTCGTTAAATAAATGCAATCAAATACAATTTTCTATTATTATTATTAATATAAAATAGTCGTTTCATAATTTTTTCTTGGAATGAAATGATCTGAATAAAATAAAGTTTCCCTTCTATTTTCCACCTTTTAAATTTACGAGTGTCTTAGTTCGTGAATTGGAATCTACGAAATAGTTGGGCGACTGCATTTAGTGAAGTTGGAGTGCACCGTGGGCAAAATCTATTTAATACCCTGCAATTTCGGAAGGAGGGAAGTTCCATAAAATTTATTCAGCGAAATTAATCCTTTCATTTCCTTAAAGCCGACGGATGGGGAATGCAATATCGCATATTGATTTTCATGGGCCTCGCATGCGATTATCTGGGTTAATACCAACGCATATGACGATTCTCTCTCCCTCTCTCTCTCTCTCTATATATATATATATATATATGCATATGTACATGTAGAGATTATTAATTAATAGAAGTTAAAGGGAGCAACACGAGATTAATTAAATTACTGTCTATTTTTTTTTCTTATGAAATGTTTATTTTGTAGAACATTAGAATTAATAAAGTTTATGAAATGCACTTAACATTTGAGTTTATGACTTTTATTTTGTAAAATACCACAATTTTCTACAACATACAAGAACAATAAAATAATGTGTGTTTGATCTATTTTTTGTAGAGAATCTAAAAGTTTATTTGTTTTATGAACCAATGCAGCACTATTACATTTTATGCACTGACAATGAACAATCATAAATACTGTGTACTTTAGAAACTTTACTTTTACAGGTTCCAACTTTCAACAGTAGGTTTAAGACTACATTTAATATGAATCACAATAGATTAAATTTTGGCGCTAAATCACCCATCAGCAAAATATGTAACAATTTTAATCAACTACCAATAACTTGTGTTATCTTTAAAAATCTATAGTCGCTTTATGTTAATCAAATAATAACTTTTTTATTATTGTTTTATAAAATAATGTATTTTAATTATTGTTGCTATCTTGGGAAATTATTATTTCCTATTGGGAAATAAATATTGTTATTATTATTTTAAAAAAATATTTTTGATAAGATTATAGTCTTATTTTAAGCTTGCGATTAATTAACCTCTCCATTGTAATTACGTAATGAGGTGTACGAAATAAGGAAAATCAGCTTACTTAGTAGTTCGCATAAACCAAGCAACAGCCCCACCTCCGCCTTTCCGTCCCCGAGATCAACCCCGCGGCGTCCATAATTCTCTGTATGCATAAGCTCCTTTTGAGGGAGCCTTTTCAGTAAATTAATAATTCATGAGGCATATATTTATGATAACGCGTAAATAATTTTCACTCGAGATGATCAAGACTTTATTTACAACGAGTCAGCTCCGCTTAATTTACGCTCAATCACCGTCGAAGCGTGATTACAAATAAAATTGGCTACGCGAAATTAATTCTCAATTTTAAATAATACCAGTAAAAATGGATTAGAATAAAAAAAGTTTCAGGTTTTTGTACTCTTATACACATAGCTCAGTTAATAATGAAAAAGTGAATATGAATAATGAAAAATGAATATACTTTTAAATAGGAATGGGATTTTGAATTATCTTTTGTTACTATTAAATATACATTCTGTTCCATAATTGTCACATTTTTCTTTTCTTTCTATGTAGAGCATACTCATTATCATGTGAGTATTTTGGACTACTAGTTAATCAATTGTAATGCGTTTTAAAATATACAATTTTTATTATCTCTATTAATTCTACATCAAGTTATTTATAAAACAAATTATATGTGTGTCGAATAACAACATATACAGTAACTATATAAGTATATAATATGAAAATATTATAATTAATATTAAATAAATAACATAATATTATCATTTCAAAATTATTTTGATTGTTAGACTCTCTCTTTCTTAAAATAAAGGATTTTTTAATAAAGAAAATAATAAAAATTCAATTTTGCATTCACGTCTCCAAATGTAGCAATATTTCCGTACACTTTAAGAATACTTGATTTTTTTGTTATTGTAAATTTATCATACCATGTTTTCTGACAGAATTCACGGCAAGTGAGTTTTGCTTCCCTTATTGTAATATTCAACAATTCATTTTTTTATAATTTCAAATTTCACATTCAGCATACTCGACATGGTTTTTGCAACTGTAACAAATAGTTTCTCCTTACACCTAACGGTAGAAAGAAAAAAGATTAAAAGAAAACAAATAGTTTCAATAGGGATGCATGATGCTAAACCCAATCTTAAGCTTTATTTGGTTTTAGGAGGAAAAATAAATAAAAAAATCAATCAATGTGCTTTAATTTATAACTAATTTCATAAAAATAAAAGTATTTAAATTTATAATAATTTTTTGCGATTATAAGCTTTTATGATTCCATGCTTAATGCACTGAGCTAGATTTATACACTCAAAACCTTAAACATAGTCTCCAATTAGTTAATTTTTGTTTGGGTTTTAAACTAAACTTAAGCTTTTGTTTGTCCTCAAAGACGACATAAAAATCGATGGCAATAATATCAAAATAATGTTCGAAATACTTTAAACGCTAGTAATATCACGCTTAGCGCACTCAGCATGCTTCTCACAACTTTCACCCTTAAACATTTATATGGATTTTAAACGGAATCTTAAACTTCATTTGTTATTAAGGAGAAAATAAACAAAACAGCAATTACTGGATTTAAATTTATAACTAATTTATTTATGGGCGATTTTAAACTTAAAAACGTTTAATGCACTAAGCTCAGTTTTTTTTTTTTTTTTTTCATTCAAAACTTTAAGCCTCAATAATTTTTTGATGGGTTTTAAAATATGCTTAATTTTTTTTTTCTTAAAGAGTAAATAAACTTTAATATTAATAATAACGAAATAACTAATTTAAACGCTCGTAATTTCACGTTCTGCACACTCATCATGCTTTTAATAACTTTGACATTTGTTTTAATCATTGTCTTAAGAATTAACAATTGATTTTGAGCTGAATCTTAAACTCTATTTATTTTAGGAGGAAAATGAACAAAATCGTAATCGTATTTAAAATCAAACTTCTAATCTATTTATTTTTGGGTAATTTTAAGCTCTTATAATTATATTTTTAATGCAGTAAGTTCAGTTTTAGAACTAAACTTAAAGCCCAGTTTTTACCTCAATATATTTCTGTGATTAATTAAAATAAATTGTTATTCCTTTCGTAATATGGAAATGGAGATTCCGTTAATAAAGTAAATTGAAAATTATATTTATATCTATGAATTGTAGAAATTTTCAATGCACAATTGTCTGAGATTGATATCACAGGTAATCGGGGGACGTGGGTTCAAATCCCATCAGAGATGTTTCTTTCCACCTTATATTTAATTAAATTTAAATTATACCTCTATGCTATACATTGAAAATGTCTACAATTCATAGATATTTCTGTGAGCTTAAAACTATACTTGACATTTTGTTTTGTCTTTAAAGAGGAAATAAAAAATAATATAATTAATAACGAAATAATGCTCGAACAACTTTAAGCACACGCATCTTCTCACTTAGCGCACTGAGCTTGGTTATTTTATTCAATACTCTAATCTTAGTTTTTTTATAAGTTTTTAATTAAAATAAAGCGGAAGTTATTATTAAAAATAAATTCATAAGTAGCAATTATACAGTTCATTATTTTATTTTTCGCGAGGAAATTATTCCATTTCAAATTATCTCCCATATTCCATATCTCTATTCAAACTATTCTTCCTTATTTTTTTCAAATGATTAACAATGCGACTATTTGCGCTCTCTTGAAGTAGGACGTCAGATAAGAATTTATGTTTGCCGTTAAAATGTAAATTTATTCATTTCAACCCACACACCAACATATGCATACATATTATTCATACACAGGCATCACGGGTTACTAAATACGTTTGTGTTTTCCATAACACATACATCCACGTTCTCTCTTTATGACATTCCCGGCATTTACGCAATCGCAATTATTTCGCCGGGCCTTTTATTTCTTTCGCAGGGTTTCTGATGGCAGATAAATACTGGAATTAAATTATTTCGTTGCTAATTGGATATATAAGGGGATATTTGATGATTAATAAAAACAGGGGTGTTTTTTTATCTAGGTTTTAAGTTACATAAAAGGGGATTGCTATAACCGAGTGGACAAAAGCCTTGCTCGTGAGATGGGGACTATAAAACAAATTTCATCTGGGGTTCATTTAGTATGAATGTTAAATTAAATATTTTCATATTCTATGTATACCTAATTCATAATAAATTAGTTTCCATTTAGAGGTTAGAAGTTAATAGGTTGAAAAATATATACAACTTAATTAGTGAAACAAATCAAGTATATTTTCAACCTATTAATATTGTTATCATGTTTCATAAAGTGGTTAATGAGAACCAAATAAAAGATTTCGTTAAGTTTTAAAAATGCGACCATTATCTTTATCCGTCTTAAATGGATTTTTCCCTTCCACAAAAAAAAAACAAGATAAAATATATTTGCAGAAATATCAGTTTTGAAATAAATTTACTTTTGCATGGCAAGCTATGCTGAACCCTGAATAAGTGAATTTATTTCTAAAACCGATATTTTTGCAATAATATTTTAAATTAAAACATATGAAAAGCTATTTAAAAAAAAATATATTGAAATTTCTGAATACAAATTAATTTTGAATAAATGATTCCGTTGCTGAGTTTTAGTTTATATTGGCAATAATTACTCTCGCAGCATATTTCAGTAATTGTGTCTACATTGGCGCGTTGCCAGAGAGCGTGGCATTGTCGCTTTTAATAAAGGCCTTCTAAATGTGTCTTCGGGATTGTGTAAACCGCGTTATATTTGTAGGTACGAAAACACCTCGTTTTACTTCAGGACGTGTTTGCCCAAGCACGACTGGTTCAACCGCAACGACTCCGCTCATCAAACCTCGTTGTGTTTACAAAAAAGGCAACAATTCAACAGTAAATATTTGCACGTTCTCTGTATTTACTACAGGGGTGATGATTGCTTTAGAAGGAATTGAATTTCATTATTTTTTTTACATTAACATTTGTGGGCCACATTTAAATATTACAGATAAAAAGAAATAAAACAAACAATGACGATTATTATTATTATCTTTGACTTTATTTTCACCTTATTTTTAAATGATACTTTAAAATATTAATAAGGTTTTATTGGACAAGTTTGGGATTCAATTCACCTATTAGGCTTAGGATTTTATTTATTATCTAAGATATTTGTTGGTGAGTACGTGAAGTTTCTTGATATAATGTAGTAATATTTTATTCCTTTCTTCACCATTTTATTTTTATCACTATATGTACATTTCAAGCACAACGTGCTCTTTGTCAATTTTACATAAACAAGCTATTGATAAAGAACACGTTGTGCTTGAAATGTACCTATAGTGATACAAATAAAAAAGTGAAAAAAGGAATAAAATATTACTACATTATTTTATTTATTAGTTTTTTGTAAATGAAATGTAAATTTTCAAATGGAGATTCCGCATATAAATAAAAAAATAATGACTTATTAAAATAAATTAAATAAAAAGAATTTGAAAATAATTAATAAATTATTCCTTCATTAGCTAATGTTACATATTTGACTTACTTTACGTAAGTGCTTTAAAACAAATGTTACTTATTTAAATGATAACACATATGTAGTATTATTTGTAAATAAACGATGCAATAACTTTGTCCAAGGATGAATATACAAATTAAAAATAAAATAAAAACGCTCGAAATAGATTCCTATTTTTTCCAGTCTACAAAGTCTCACAGTGACTAACCCGACGAAATGGAGGAGGAAGACGAAGAGACCACCCAGTCGATATCGAAGACCTCATCGACGGTGACGCTTACCCAACAGAACGTCTCCGTATCGCGAACCTCCTCCACGTCTACCGCCTTCGTGGAAGTAGGCTTCCGGCTCGAATCCTCCCCGCAATGCCAGATAGTCACCCACCAGGCGAGCGGCGATTCCCAAGAAAGCGAAGAATCCATCTCCGCCAGAGCCTCCCCCAGATATTCCCTACTGAGCAAATCACCGCACTCAAGCTCCTCGCAAGAAGATTACGAACCGAAGGGCCAGTTTTTATCAACGGGAATCCGCACGGATTCCGCGAGGAGCATGGAGAGCTTACGCACGGCCACAACATCAAAGAGCTTTTTATCGACGAGCGAGCGGGATGTTAGGAAATTCATGTCGGAGAGCGTCGAGACGAAAAGTTTGGATTGCTTCGATCGGGAGATGAAGTTGAAAAGACATGCTGTCAGCGGTGAGGGTGGAATGTTAATGACTGGGTCTTCCGAGGAGACCATCAGCGCGGAGAAAAGGAGGGGGTTGTGGTCGGGGAGGGTGAGAGTGCCTTCGCATTTGAGTTTGCCGCCACCGGCGGGGTATTTGAATTTGAGTCCGGGGGATAGGAAGCTGACTATTCTTTCCCCACATTCGCCGCTGAGGGCGCCGGATTACGCGCATCTGACTCAGAGTCTTAAGGTTAGGAGGAAGAAGGTCATGCTGCCTAGGTTGATTCTGCCGAGGAGTGATTCGGAGATAAGCGAGGTCTTCTGTGAAGGATTTGAGTAAGTTAATGATTATAAACATTTGGTAAAATCAGGTGAATTGTTTAAAATGAGAATACTTTACGAGGAATGTAAAATATTTGCATTTTATCTTCTCTTATTAGTTTATTATTTGGGAGTTATAGGGCGCTTTAACATCTTTGGTCATCCCCGTTGCAAATTAATAAAATATCTTAAATACTAATATCACAGTCAATTTTGGTACACATATAAAGACGAATTCAAAAAGGGGCTACAAAACCCAACATTTAATACAAATGAAATATTGTGCCATATGATGGAGAATTTCTCTACTCCAGAGTGATTTTATGTTTTTAGTAATAATAATAACAACGCTTTATTATCCAATTATTGTATTTTAAATGTATTAATACTAATTTGTTACTATTTTAATTTTATTTATACTGTTATATTTTTTATATTACCGCACACTATGTTATATTTGTAATTATTGTATTTGTATTTTTAAGTATTACATTTATTTGTTTTAATCCTTTTTAATATTGTCCTACCCTAATTACAAGTCAATAATAACAATAATAATAATAGTATTTATTCACACTTTACATGCATACCTTAAATAGGATTACAACAAATAAATGTAATACATAAAACTACAAATACAATAATTACAAACATAACATACTGTGTGGTAATACAAAAAATTTAACAGTATAAATGAAATTAAAACAACAACAAATTAGTTTTAATACATTTACTCGACTGAAAGACCTAAGGTCAATAGCTATTATAACTTTATATTAAATGTATTTTATAATATGTGTATATGTAAGTACCACAATAAAGATGATTATATAGAATATATACATTTACGCAAAATTGAGATTTTACTTAAGTATTGATTTAAGAGAATCATAAAAAATATCGCACGAATTTTTTTATATATTTTATATTTTGTTGGCACCAGTGAATAAAAAACAACTAAATCGTCACATGTGTAATTATTTATCAAATCAAATTATTCAATTTGTTGGAATAGCATAACCCATAGCATGTGATTTATTTTATTGCCAATAATTTTTGTTAATAAAAAATTCAAAGTACTGTAGAGGAAAATAGTAATCGATGATATGTTATAAGCCTGAATAGTTCAATTTTCGTTATTACCATTCATTTCTATATTTCCACATCGATGGCTGATTGCTGACGCTTTTATTCGAATCTCATGGACGGTTGTGAATATCAATTATAAGCCGGGGAAAAAGCCCCAAAGGTTTATATTACGAACGAGTTGAAAAAAAAAATACAAAAAAAAACGTTCGCTTATCAGAGATTATGAATACAAATATCAATTAATTTATGGCATTTTTGTAGTTTATGCCGTAATGGGTCGTTACTATTACGGGAATGCTAAAAATAAAACCGGGGAATGGCCGGGATATAAAATACTGACGGATATTAATGTGATGCCGTTTTTTTATAACATTTATGTATACGTGGAATTTAGTTATTGTTGTTATATTTTTTATTATCCAGTAGAAATAATAATAAATCATAGGTTCGATAATTAAAATTATTCTAGAAAAAAAAATAAAGTTGCTGAATTAAAAACAATTTAATTCAGCAACTTTATTTTTATTGCACTTTAGATATACAAACATCTTTATTCCCAAAGAATACATATTGTATATTAAATTAAATATGTAAATTTAATATACAATATATGAAAGAATTTAAAATAAATATATATTCTTTAGAGAAACGGATATCAACCGGAGGTCTTTCGGTCATTGCATTTTATTAATACTTTTAATAATATAAAACAGTATTTATTCATTTGGTCGCATTTATTTAAATTAAATTTAGAGAGAAAACATTTAATTCATTATTCAATTCGATAAATTAATTATTTTCAATTTTGTTTCATTTAAATTAACATAACTTTTATTAAACGACAATTTTTAATCAATAATGCAATGTGAAGGCTTTTACTTAACTTTTAACTAATTTTACAAGACAATAAAAATTTTAAAAAATACGAAACTCTGGTCATATTCAATAAATTCGTGTCATATAGAGTTAATTAATCAAGTTGTAATAAAATTAATAAATAATTGTAATATTATTTTACAATTATTTAAATAAATATAAATATTTTTATTTAGGACAGAAAGACCTATAGCATGACAGACTACTAACGCATTTGTACATATTGGTATTATAAATTTTGTAATTTTTTGTTGTCATATTGTCTGAAATTGTCTGAATAAAGATGTTTGTATATATATTTATTTATTTTCTTAACGAGTTGAAAGAAAAAACACAAAAAAACGTTCGTTTATCAGAGATTATGAATACATAATATAAAAATTATATAAAATTTGAAATTATATAAAGAGGAATAATCAAAATAATGAATACTTTAATAAAACATGAAATTCATTCAACAAGACGAATCGATCTTTACCAATATATGTTAAATCTAAAAAAAGTGTTTTCATTTAATAATTAACCAAACATCTATATTTATGTAAATAAATATACGTAATATCATTTAGAAAGTTATACTCTGAAATCGAAATATCTTCAAACTTACAGAAAATGGAAGCTTGGTTGACCAACAATAATTTAGTTTTGAACAAAAATAAAACGTCTTGTGTTCTGTTAAAAGCTAATCAAGGGTTACAAAAACCAAACCATATAACCTTAAATAACACTAATTACGACCTGACAAGATCAGCGAAATTTCTGGGAATCACAATGATAGATGATACGCTTACATTTTCAGTTCATATAAGTAAATTGTGTAACAAAATAAGTGGTGCTTGTTTTGGATTGCGAATTTTAATAAAATCGGCTTCGATTGAAATTTCTAAAACATTTTACTATGCAAACATATCTCAAATATGACATAATATTTTGGGGAGGATCAGTCGATTCAAATAAAATATTCGTAATCCAAAAAAAAAGCACTACGAATACTTTTCAACATTAAGTACGATAACAGTTGTAGAGGTGTTTTTAAAAAGAATTATATATTGACTGTATTTATGTATTTGAAACATATTTTTTTTTTTGGAAACACAATAATTACTTTAATAACATCTATTCCAATACTTTAAATCCTAAAAGGAATGGCCAGATATATAATTTGCCTCAGCACCGTCTGAAAAAATATGAACAAAGTTCTACTTATACTGCATTTAAATTATATAATACTTTACCTATGCAGATACAAAAAATAGAGAGTTATAATAAGCGCAAAAAGGCATTACATAAATATTTAGTCAACCTTACTGTTTAAGTGACTACTTTAAGAATTAATTCGTTTTATTACTATTATTTTGTTTTATCTGACGTAGTTACATCATACATTTGTATAAATTCTGTATATGATTTGTTTTTGTAAATAAATATTACTATTACTATGAGTCTTCCAACAACTGCAGGTCTTTTAGCTTATTTCATATTAATATAAAATATAAACAGGCAGAAAGACCGATGGTCGATAGCCATTTTCTGAGGCTTAACTAGAGGTTTATGATTGTAATGTAAATATTGTAATGTAATTTAACGTATTTTTCAGAAATAAAGATTTTCTATATATATAAAATATAAGACGGTCGAATGGCCATTTATGAGACTTAACTAGTTGTAAATGATTGTAATTATTATGATGTAATTTAAATTTTTAGAAAGTAAAGCGACGTAATGTCGATACAAGTCAATTGTGTCTATTTCAAAGTCATCATTGGTGAAAGCAAATATTCTATCTTTGTACGTTTTACTTTCAGAAATAATAATTTTCTATATGCATATATAAAATATATTTAATTAGTAGTGCTCCATATTTTTAATTATATAAATCGTGTATGCTAGACATTTTGAAAAAAATATATGGTTAATTATTTCGTTGTATATCGGAGACCATAATATACTATCTACACAGTTATTAGCATGACCGAATATCATGTTAAGCCATCAAACATTACAGCGTAATAACTTTTGCATAACGACTCGCAGCTTATATATTCCTGTGATTTGTTTAGCACGCACTGATAATCCAGTTGAAAATAGATTTCTTAATACATACCTAAATTAACCAGAAACATGAATACAATCGCAAAAATAATAAATGCTATTTTTATAAAAAAACGTTTTTATTACAAGTAATAAATTACAAATATTGGAAACAAGTTAAATTTGTGATTCGGGATTAGAGATGGGTGATATTTTCCACACTTTACGATAAATCGGCTTCTGCATTCGCATTTACTAAGCGGCTGGATGAATTTCTTTGAGAGAATCCATGTAAGAAAATGCATACGCTTTCAAAGGAACTGAGACTCTTTGAGGGAGGAAAATTATGGTTTCAGTTCCATTGGCAACATTCGGATTACTGTAGTAGTTGGTGGATGCGCCGGACACGAAGAAAATATTCTATTTTTTTGGTGAACAGAAATCTTTATTATTAATAAATAATGTTAATATTAATATTTTAAATGTTATATTTACAATAATATATAAAATTTAAAATGAATGGATTTTGAAATTAAATAAAACAACAATCGAGTAACGTCAGAAGCCTTTCTACCAGGGTTTGATAAATTACATAATGGTGTAATGTTAGGTGAAATGAAATGTGGAATGATAATTTGTGATTTATGTATGGTGATATTATGTTATGAATTGAAAAAGTGTTTATGGGGGACTACGGAATTTTTTTTGGTAATAATATTCGTAGGTTTAGGAATGTAAAATTCTGATAAGATATCATAAATGGATTGGTTTGTGAGAGGTTGTGTATTCTGTCGGTGATATTTTTTACATTGATACAGTCGTATAAAAGAGTATACATTTAAAAACAATTTTTGCAAATTCCTTTTTAATTTTAGAGAAAAACTGAAAGAATTAAAATGTGTTCAGAATTTTTAAACCTGTTTAAAATGTTTCTTCTTTCAATTTTAGAATCGAGGTATAATTAATTAATAATATATTAAATGAGATTAAATTTAAAAATTATCGCATTACCCATGACTTTCATGTAAAATAACCCATAATAATTAACTTCACTTTTGACATATTTCTATTATTGTAATTTAACTTGGATTTGTTTCTTATTACGACGTAATAAATTGCAAATATAATTAATATTTATTCTTTCTTTCTTAATCTTATCCTTTTTGACCCGTATAAGGTGTCAAGGATCAATATTTATTAATTATCCATAAATTATACATCGATTTTAAAAGTTAGTATAGTTTTTCATTGATTTTTAAATTCTCAACATATATCAGTTCTTTCAATTTTTCTCTAAAATGAACTGGTAAGGGGGAATTTGCATACAATTCTTAGTTACGCCTTTCACACGAGCGGTGGCTTTTTTAAAAAAGACGTTTATTTTCGACACACGATGTGTCTCAATTCAAGTTCAATTAACCACTCTTTATTTACAATTATGCCAGATGGTTTTCTTCACAAATAACGCTTACAGGGCGTCTGAGTAATATGAGCTTATCTCTTCTGATAAATACATTGTTGGAATCGTAATTTGTTTTTACGTGTAAAATTCAAATTTGTAAATTTTGGTTTTGCACTTTAATAAATATGATTTTTTAAATTTGTCCATCATTATATTATAATATTATTAAAATACAGGGGTTTATAATAATATATTATAATATTATAATATTAATATCATCAATATGAATATTTTTACTAAAAAAAAAAAATAAAATGACACGCATTTATAAAATACATTTTCTACAGCCATTATATTTCTATCATATAATAAATTATGGTGCATTTTATAAAGACTATGTTGCATTCGATTGTGTGCCGGAAATTACGTCGGAAAAATACATTCACCTATTTTTCGTTTGTTTAGCTTTTTTTATCGTTTCGGGTCGTTTGCTTAAATTACATAAAAATCGCTCAAGGCGAAGCGAACCGTTGACGTGCACGGTTTATCGATCTAATACGAAAAGAATGGCCAATTTTTATGATTGGAAAATATTGTTCGTAAACCTTAAGAAATCAAAACACAACATTCTTACGGCAATATTTGTTATATTAAAATATGTATCTTAATATTTATATATTACAGGTTTTATTGTATCAGCGTGGGTTAAGTGAGACATCAATTTAAAACAAATATACATACAATACATTCAATATAAATAAATATTACGTAATTTGTTATTACTTTTAAATCGTACTTTGGAGTTATTTTTTGTCGCAGTAGCTAAAGGGGAATAATAATTATATTTGAATTCTTTTTATATATATATATATATTTATTCAGACTATATAGATAATTTTAACAATATAAATAATAACAATATATGTAAGTGTTAGTCTGTCTGGGCTATCGACCAAAGGTCTTTCTGCCCTGTCGTGAATTTATGATGAAATTAAAGAAAAATCTATGCTAGCTAGCTGAACTGTCCAGATGATTAGCGCAAATGAATTGATGAATGGTGATTGTAGGAGAATTCTTTTTATTTACATAGAAAAGAGTATTTATTCACTTAGTCATAGTTATTTAAATAAATTAAATAAAAATGATTTGAAAATAATTAATAAATTATTTCCACATTTAGCTCTCTGACAATTTTGACTTACGTTACGTAAGTTATTTAAGCAAATGCCCAATAAAACAACTACTTCCCGGAAAAATACCCCGCCGAATATTGAATTAAATAATGTACACTTCTCTATATATAATTATTTTAAATATGTTTGCTACTTTTTTTAAAAATTACTCTAAATTATGTTTAATTTTAAACATTTTTTTTGTCTTGTTTAATTTTTGGGTAAGTTTGAAAAAGTGCTTTCCTTCGTAATTCTTTATTAATTAATTTTTTAATCGTATGATATGAAAAAACATATTTTTTTATAAAATTTAATTCATTATTGAAGGATTCGTTTGGAAGTGTAATTTTGAAAGCTTTAACGACATAATTGCATATTTTGATGGATCTAATGAAAATTTAAATTTATTTTAGAATACATAAATTCTTTAAACCTACATGTTAAATTTAGAAATTAAGTTAAATATAGAGATCAACTTCTTAAATTGACAAAAACAATTAGACAAAATTTGATCTTTATAGAAAACCAACTCATAACTAAAATACTATACCTGTTCGGAGTCGGCATGTAATTTTACACATAAATTACTCCCTACGTGCCGATCCCTCTGTTTTTCTGTGTTTCGAGAAAGCTTAGTGGTTATTTTTATTTGTAGCTTTTATTTTTTATTAAACTAAATATATTTTGGAAACTATGTTTATATATATTTAGTTTAATAAAAAAATAAATAGGAGAAATGACATCTATTTTTATTTAAATAATTAAAGTCTCCATAACCAACAACCAACATAAAGAAGATTAAAGATTCTATTGTTTCGGGTGGATCCAACAATATATATAACATCCACCCTTCCACAAAATAGCTTAATACACCACAATTCTCTTTTTTTTTGCTTTTTAATCAACAACTAATTCCACTCTGTTTTTCTTTTCTTTCCAGGTAAGTCGCTGATGATAAATTTCATTTGGTCTGAGTAATTAACCCCACTGGTGGGTTAGATCGGTGAGTAGGTAGGTCGGTAATTAATTCTGCGGAAGATGGATGTCGGACGCAGCGAGATAAGTGTATAAATAATTTAGAAAATGATGTTGCCGAGAAAATTGCACGTCTTGGGCAACTATTTCACCGGATTAATTGGGAATCGCGTAATTGAGAATGAATTCGTCGCGAGGAATTTCGAATTAATTCCATTGTGTTGGGGAATTAATTTGATTTAAATTTGTCGCGAATTTAGTGAGTTATTTACGATTGCTTGTAAAGTGTTTCAGAACGATTTGTCAATTATTTATTTCTTAGACAATTAAAAAATGTTCATAAATGAAATAATTATATTTAGTTTATTTTGCGAAAATCTTCTTTCTACAAAATGATAAGCATCTACATACATCATTACAAATAATAAATACACAAATAAGTCAACTTCATCCCAAGTGGTTCGACAGTTCAAGATTAAGAAATAATAAGATTAAGAATGGTACCACTTAGATTGGTACTTACAAAAATAAAAACATGCTAAATAAATATTCAATTATATATTAGTAAGAATATTATTTATATATATATTTGTTATATATTTTTTTGTAGCATATGTTTTGTAAAAAGGTGATTTCGTAAATAAATGTATTGTTATTATTAATTAATTAATTAATTAATTGATCGCTAAAACACTCCATTATAGCCTATTAAATATAAGGCCGAAATGTCGGAGTGAGGAATCCGGGACACTACTATAATGCAAGCAAGTCAAATTGTAATAATTATTTTTTATGATAAGTATTTTAATTTTCAATTAAAAAAATTAAAAATTTATGGTCAATCCTTAATATTATTTTATTTCGATGAAAAAATATCAAATTAGGTTAAGAAATGATCATGAACGAAACGTTTCTGTCACGATGGTTTGCAGGTGAATGAATTCTCTAGTATCTACTAAAGATACGGACCGGAATATCGTAGTGGGGGAATTCGAAATCTCGGAGTCTAGGAACTCGGAATGCGCGTAAATTCAGTCGCCCGAATTCTCTCGTTCAAATACAATTACATGCCTTATTTGCAATTATACCATATTTTATAGTTAATATAATTTCATTTTTTTAATACATTGATTTGTAGTTATTCATTTTAGAATATATTTTTGTTTAAAATAAATATTTATCATTACAACTACATCTGAAAATAATTGTTACAATTATTTCATTTTTTTTAATACATTGATTTGTATTTATTCATTTTTAGAATATATTTTTGTTTAAAATAAATATTTATCATTACAACTACATCTGAAAATAATTGTTGCAATTTAACTCGCTTGCATTAAAGCAACGCGCGAGACAAGCAGACGCTTCAAGGCAAGGCAGACTAATGCATCTGAGAGTTTCTCGGACATTCCGGTCCGTATATTTAGTAGGCCTGAATTCTCTCATGTCGACTCCGAGTGGACTCCGAGATTTCAATTAAAAAATGTTCATAAATGAAATAATTATATTTAGTTTATTTTGCGAAAATCTTCTTTCTACAAAATGATAAGCATCTACATACATCATTACAAATAATAAATACACAAATAAGTCAACTTCATCCCAAGTGGTTCGACAGTTCAAGATTAAGAAATAATAAGATTAAGAATGGTACCACTTAGATTGGTACTTACAAAAATAAAAACATGCTAAATAAATATTCAATTATATATTAGTAAGAATATTATTTATATATATATTTGTTATATATTTTTTTGTAGCATATGTTTTGTAAAAAGGTGATTTCGTAAATAAATGTATTGTTATTATTAATTAATTAATTAATTAATTGATCGCTAAAACACTCCATTATAGCCTATTAAATATAAGGCCGAAATGTCGGAGTGAGGAATCCGGGACACTACTATAATGCAAGCAAGTCAAATTGTAATAATTATTTTTTATGATAAGTATTTTAATTTTCAATTAAAAAAATTAAAAATTTATGGTCAATCCTTAATATTATTTTATTTCGATGAAAAAATATCAAATTAGGTTAAGAAATGATCATGAACGAAACGTTTCTGTCACGATGGTTTGCAGGTGAATGAATTCTCTAGTATCTACTAAAGATACGGACCGGAATATCGTAGTGGGGGAATTCGAAATCTCGGAGTCTAGGAACTCGGAATGCGCGTAAATTCAGTCGCCCGAATTCTCTCGTTCAAATACAATTACATGCCTTATTTGCAATTATACCATATTTTATAGTTAATATAATTTCATTTTTTTAATACATTGATTTGTAGTTATTCATTTTAGAATATATTTTTGTTTAAAATAAATATTTATCATTACAACTACATCTGAAAATAATTGTTACAATTATTTCATTTTTTTTAATACATTGATTTGTATTTATTCATTTTTAGAATATATTTTTGTTTAAAATAAATATTTATCATTACAACTACATCTGAAAATAATTGTTGCAATTTAACTCGCTTGCATTAAAGCAACGCGCGAGACAAGCAGACGCTTCAAGGCAAGGCAGACTAATGCATCTGAGAGTTTCTCGGACATTCCGGTCCGTATATTTAGTAGGCCTGAATTCTCTCATGTCGACTCCGAGTGGACTCCGAGATTTCAAACTCCCCGCTCCAATATAACAGCTTGAGTAGGTTCTGACTGTAATTTATTAAATCTGCCAAAATTAAAATTCGTTAAACTCATTACCCAGCTGTAACAATCTGATCCATCGATCCCGATGCAGTGTAATGGTAATTAAAGTATAAAAATGTGTTTATTCTAGTGTTCCTGATGGGCACATTAAAAATTAATTGTAGTAATAGCTACATTAATTGTATCCATTTATAATGCAATATAAGAGGCATAGGTCAGCAATTACTCTGCGATTCTTTAAAGATGTTAAATTGAGGGTATTCATTACTTAGGTGCATTCACCATGATCGTGAGCCCCAACTTACACTCGATACTTCGCAGAAATTTCCTTTGAACAGCTTCTAAACGATTCACTTTGAAGTTTGAACGTGGAGTCCAGATATGCGACACCTATTCGAAATAGGACCTGCCCAGCGAGCAATAGAGAGTCTTAATACACGGGAGTTGTAGACGTACATTTCTATAATTAGTTGTAAATAGAAGATAAACGTGGTGATTAGATGATAATTATATATATATACATCAACAATGAATACAACGGAAGTTATTGTTGTTGTTTCAAATACTTTCTCTGTCTCCAATTTAATCATAATAATTTTTTTTTTCTTAAATTCAACAGTTAGAATTCAAAATGAAAACAATTTACGAACACCACAATGAACCCTGATTATTAAAAAAATATATATTTGAATTGACAAATGCATATTCTAACTGTTAAATTAATAATAATATGCATAACCACAACTATTGAGATTATATAGATAATACAATAAAATAATATAAAATGTTAATACTGTAACTAAAGTAATCCCGTAATGCATAAATGCGTTTTAATGGAAACTAAGTTGAATGTAAACTAAAATCATGAGCGCAGATATTGTAATTTCATAGATAGGGAAATTGAACTGAATCAATATTCAATTAATTTAGAAGACGAATCGACACTGATATTTATAAAACTGCAATCTCATTTCCATTCCAATTACGCTGAATGAAATGCATTTATTCAGGCAAATCGAGAGAATACGGTGAGAATACAGTTAAGATAATTTATTAAAAAAATGCGTCAATTAATTCAATCGTAAATACACGAAATTACGTTTTTAATTATTTCTAAGGAAGATAAATAGACGTCAATGTAATTTTATTTGTGTTACATAATTTTGGGTTGTGTTATTTAATTTGTTAAATGGTAAATTTTTGATAAAAATTTTATTATACACATTAAATGCTGTTTTAGTCAATGAAATATTTACGGAATTTGTTTTTTAAAATATGCGTTACAAATAAATAAATTTAACAGATTAAATATCCAATGCACGTTTTTTTTTAAGTTAAATTTCATTCTACTAATTAAGGTTTGCATAATCACTTATCATAAACATTGCGTTTATGTAATGTTTTAGGAAACAACGAAACTAAAATGTTATTTACTAAGCCATCATTTTTTCATTTTAAAAATGTTTGTATGGCCTTGATCTGTATAATATTAGTTAATTTCAATATTTAATGATATGGAAGTAACTTGGTCGTCCTGGCCAGCTTCCCCTTCTGTTATAATTAATTTAAATATTAATATTGTTTTTGGTATTGTTTGATAATGAAACAAT
Source organism: Philonthus spinipes (assembly GCA_963082785.1). NCBI lineage: Eukaryota > Metazoa > Arthropoda > Insecta > Coleoptera > Staphylinidae > Philonthus > Philonthus spinipes. The sequence continues at coordinate 8,572,408 of OY720308.1, read as the reverse complement.
TTTGTAAAATGGTGATATATATATATATATATATATATAAAGAATCTTTATTGTCAGTACAATATACATATAAATGTGAAGGAAATTAACAATAAATATTATTATTTTATTTACCGACAATCGGCTATCGGCCAACAGCCTTTCTGCCATGTAAAATGGTGAATTTTCCGCAAATAAATATTATTATCATTAAAATTACACTGTTATATTATGATTTCATATTAGTTAGAATATCATTTATATATATATATATTTGTAATATTGATTTTTATAGCATATGTTTTGAAAAAAGGAGATTTCGTAAATAAACGTATAATTATTATTAAATATGTAGCGTCCATTTTAAAAGGTGAATTCCGAAAATCAATATATTATAAAATGAATATTTCATTCCTTATGAAATGTCTTTTTCATATTTATCAACTTTTATTCCATATTTCATTCTAAACAAATATCATTAAGCTCCAATTTGCAATGCATATATAACTTTTGAAATAGCAAATACTGTATGATAAAATATTTATAAAGACGAGGAACAAATCCCGAAACAGATGGCCTTTTATACATTAGTTTTGTTTTGGTAAAATATTGTTATAAATAGAAAAGAGTATTCATTCATTTCATTCATTCACAAAGAACACGTGGTCTTTGTAATTCGTTTGAGTGACAATATTTCATTGATGTTCAACTCAAGCCTTTAATCAAACGTCAAAGTTTGCTTTAATGTATAGTTTTCGCGTCTGATAAGTTGTTTTGCTTAGAGGTCAACGTAATAATAAATTTCACAAAACTACTTGTAATTGTATTAAATATTTAATCAATTTAGTTGTTGCTAAGGCTTTTATTTTATATTACTATTTGAAATAACCATGTATTATATAATGAAAAAGTATTTTTTGTCTACTGAATATTCTGCAAATAAAAATATCCAGTTGTGGCTTTGCTAACAGGATTATTTGCAGCAACTGTTTTTTCCACTTAGAAAGAATCCGCTATTCATTCTAAAGGTCAGAACTTTTAATGAAACCCTCGCGTTTATTAATAAATACGATAATTGTTAGTAAACTCTATTATGAAACAAGGACCGTTCCTGTTCTGTTAATGAAAAGTAAATTTACAAACTACAGGCGTACCCTCATTAAAATTCATAGTTACGCTTGGGTTGCTCCAATTTAATAAAAAATACGCTTTTGATATTATTTGAAAATATTTATGATTAAAATAGATGTCTTTCACTTGGTTGCATTAAAAATTTTAATTTATTTTAAAATATTTTTAAACACAGTCATAAAGACAAATGAAGACTAGATGTTTATGATTGTAATGTTGTAAATATTGTAATGTAATTTAATGTATCTCTCAGAAATAAATATTTTCTATATATATTTTTAAACAGTAATTTATTAAATAATAAATGGAAGATAACGCAAGCGCTATGTTAAGGCCCTGGGTACCTGCGCTCGGTGCAACCCCCGTTTAAGAATAGGAGGGGGTGGTTGAGGCCGCAAGCGGGGTGTTTGTGATTAGACAGAACGCTCTGAGACGCAAAAATGTAAAGACATTTGTAATTGTAAAGTTTTTGAGTTTTAAAATACAAAGTTGAAACGACTCCAGTTTTTGTTAACTGGTCCATCTCGCCGTTTATTCCACACTCCACAACATCGAGCGTAATACGCTATATACAAACATCTTTATTCAGACAATATGACAACAAAAATTTACAAAATTTATTATAACCATATGTACAATTGTGATAGTAGTCTATCATGGGCTATCGACCATAGGTATTTCAGCCCAGGAAGCAGTATTTTATTAAATTTATTAATTATTATAATTTTTTCTTTAAAACTGTTATATATTAAAATAATTTACAAATTTTCAATTGAAATTCAATTGAGTTTTAGTATAGACCGTATTAATATTAACAGCTTAATTCGTGAATCAATATATTATTATTATTATTATTAACTTTATTTACGGCCTATTTTATAAATGTAAGAAAACACAATTAGCTATACATAAACATATGTAGCTCATGCTCATTACATTATTAAATAGAACACAAATAAAGACATTAAGCAACATAATATGAGAATGGGATAATCTGAATATGAAACAGTATCCCCCTACAGTTCAATATATGATTGGAAAATCCAAAAAAATTAACTAATTTGCAATATTATAAAAAAATGTTTACATAATAATTCATGTAAATGGCACGCCGTTGAAATAAATAAATAAATAAATAAATAAATAAATAAATAAATAAATAAATAATATTTATAATTAATATTTCTTTTATTACACAAATATTTTTATTCAAATAATTACATTTTTACAAATATTGTGTTTATACACTAAAATGAAGATTTGTTTGTCCTGGCCTATCAACCGAAGGTCTTTTTGCCCTCAATATATTATATTAGCAGCTTCTCTGTTTTCAATTTTCATTCAATTACTTGCAATTCAAATATTAATTAAAATATAAACGGTTCGCTAAAGTTAACTACACAACTTCTACTCCCATAATTAGGGAATAATCACTTTAGTTTAAGACAATTTAAACTTCAAATACAATTTTAACCTACTTTGGTGTGAAAGTGTAAACTGTTTTTAAGGTTTATAATATGTTTGAATACTTAAATAATTAAACATAAATTAATATTGTCAGAAATATAGATTTTAAACAGTTTCCTTCTAACCTTCTTTATGTTAGTTGTGGAGACTTTTAATTATTTAAATAAAAATGATCGTTTTTCCCCTACTTTTTTTTTCTTTTTTTAATGAATATATTTCGGAAACTACTGAATATGGAAATATAGTTTCCGAAATATATATTTAGTTCAATAAAATGTAAAAAAATGTGAGAAAGAATTATTTTTAGACAATATGACAATACAATTTTACAAAATTTATAATAACAATATGTATAATTTTGTTAGTTAGTTTTATTTACATAAATAAATATTATATATATACATAATCTTTATTGACACCTACATATACATAAAATATTACAATACATGCTGTAAGAGTTTGCCAATTGGCTATCGACCGGTGGTCTTTCCGCCTGGATTTTGTATTTTCGTCATTGTCAAAATAAACAGATAAAATGTGATGATCGTTAACAGTCTAAGTCAAAAGTCTCTGTCGGATATGTATGTCACTTAACTGTCTTGAATGATTTGAAATGAGGTGATGAATTCATGGAGGGTTATTTACGTTTGGGACTTATAGTTTTGTTAAATAAATATTAATATTATGAAGAAATTTTATAATAAAATAAATCAAAATTAGGTAGACAAACATTCGTAAAAAAGAACAATACATTTAATACAAACTCTATGCACTGGATTAAACGATGAAGTGCATTAATTAGTTCATTAACAGTTTGAGAACACTTCGTGTTCGTATCTCCTGATGCCAATTATTCAGCCCCACATTGATATTCGAGGGGTCTTGAAACTGGATCATAGATTCCTATTACTGGCTACTAAATCCAATCCTTGATTATTAATGAAAATGTATTCTCGATTCTAATTTATAAACAGGAATCGAATATGGAGTATCTAATAATAATAATAACAATAGTTTTAGATGCACTCTTTTTTGATAATATTCCTGTTTTACTTTTATGTATAAATTTCAGTATTTAACCACAATATCCTTCATTTGTATTTTTTTATTTAAATTATTGTTTCTATTATGTAATTATATTCCCGTAAATGTAAGTTTGTGAGGTCATAAGCAACACTGAATCAATTCTTTGAACCGTTTGGGAATGCATTTCTCTTACTTATTAATTATTAATAGTTTAGGAATACCTACCTAAATATATACAAATATGTAAATTTTTGTATCGAGCGTATAACAAAAATCGACGACGAAGTTGGCTTTGGAAGTCTCGAGTCATGTCTGTACTAAGATCACACGCCTGAAATGCTGGTTGTGGTTAAACAGTGACATCTGACTTGTCAACATGAAAACCTTTATTTTACGCATGCGCGTGTGATTTTAGTTCAGACATGATTTTAGATTTCCAATGCCAACTTCGTCGTCGATTTTTGTTATACGTTCGATATAATGTAAACAATTATAATGTAGAATTTCGTATAAAGTTAAAGTTAAATATAACGTGGAAATGAAAAAAAAATGTTAACGGGCTTCAGTAAAAAATATATTTTTATTTTTAGATATAAGAAATTAATATTAAATAGATTTGCGAATTACAATCGCAACATAATTCTAGGAACTCTTTTATTATGAGCAGAAAATTAATGGTTTTTAAAATGATGCATTAATCAAATTTTCCGTACTGAAGGAGTCGTAATTAATTTTACGTCGCATCGACGAAAGTGCTAATTTACAGAACGTGAATCGCTCCACGCACAAAATGTAAATCCGGTTTAATAATTTAATTTCGGAAGGAGTGATGGACTGCGGAAATTAATTAAAAATATTCACTGCTTCGCGATTTCACGCAAATTTTATTTCCCCCCCCAGAAAATTTTCATTACGTTAATGTACAGCGTCCTCTTTTATATTTCATACTTTATTAAGTGAAATACATACTTTTACTGACATTTAAAAAAAAAAAAAACTTGAAAAATAGCAATAATTTTAAATTATACACTCCTTTTAAAAATTCTTATTCTTCTGGAATCTTTATGCGCTTTCTGGTGTCAGATTTTGTTTCTGATTGCTCTTTTTTTAGTTTAGTTATTTATTTACGGAATCTCTATTTTACAATATACATTTGATTTACAAAATCTAATAAATAAAATCCTAAGTTTAATTGGTGTATGCAGTCCCAAAACGGTCTTGTGCGCGTTCCTTTAATTTTTTGTGCCACTTGCCATTATTTTCATTTCTTTTAGTGTTATTCCTTTCTTCGTCCCTATTTCTTGAATTTGGTCAATACATTTTCTTATCGGTTTCCACTTTTTTGGCCCATACTTCTTGCTTCCAATAATTGTCTTGAGATTCTGTCTGTATTTATGTGTAATACAGACCTTATGTGTCCTTACCAGTTCAATTGTTTTTTTAATAAGGTACATTTTTTGAAATTAATTTCTTTTTTATTTTTCTGTTAATCTGATTTTAAGATTCAAATTCTCATAACAAGCTGAAATTCAATTGGAACTCATTTTCCGATTGGTGTTCACTCAATCGTTTCAAATTGAATGCTTTGTGGTATCTTATTCTAGAAAAAATCTAAAAGAGTGAAAATGCAACATATATACTATTTAAAATGCACCGTAGATACTATTTATCTAAATGACGTTATTAATAAGATGACATTGTGTTTTTACAACTTCTAAGAGTTGAGACGATTTTGAAGTTATGATGTGTGTGTAATTAAAAGTATCCGGTATTATTTCTTACGACTGAATAGTCACATACAATCAGGGCTATTCCGTAAGGGAAATCTTAAATTTAACTTGTACGTTATTTATTAATTTCTCATTCTATGATAAATATAAATTACAGGTAGAAAGACTGATGGTCGATAGCCGTTTTCTAAGGACAACATTTAATATAGTATTAGAATTATATTGTTAATTTATTGTATATAAAATTGTCTGCAGAAATAAACTAACTTCTATATATATATATATATATATATATATATAATATATAGAAGTTACATAATAGACTTCTTAGACTGTGAGGATAAAAAACATACACGTTAAACTTAAAATTTTCCTTGCAGAATAGGCTCCAGTATAAGATCAAAAACGTCTCAAATGTAGGGATTTGTAAAATGACAATGTCATTTTTTTTAATAATATAAATAATTTTATTACACTCTTTATTCCATTACTTCGTTCTCATCTTCAGTAGTTTACTTATATTTTGTCACCTTGCTGTCAATTTTTTGTTGCATATGTTTTGTAAAAAGGAGATACCGTAAATAAATATATATTATTATTATAAATTTGTAATAAAAGAACTGAAACGTGTTCATAATAAATGATAATGATATTATTATGATTAATATCAGGTATATAGCCACAAAACAAGATCCGCCTTTATCAAGGCATTGCACATGGAACACACTTGTCTGATGAGGTTAAAAAACTGAAATGGCCATCACTAGTTATCCATACGTAGATGAATGGTGGCTGAACATAAAATTGAGAGAATCATATACATCAACTTACGCATAGCGGTAGCGTATGGATAAATGAAACTGGTTCAAGGAACTTTTTGAGATTTATTTTAATTAAATTAATTATTTTTAATACTTACGTATGAAGAACTATGTATAGTAAAATACAAATTAAATAATACATTTACATTAAATATAAACGCGAATGTTCACCGAACTTTTCGTTGCATAAAGCCGAGTCCGTTTCTTTTTCTTATTCTTTTCTTTCAAAGACTGTCAACGCGGATTAAGGTTAGGATGGGATGAATGTCCCGACGATTATAAAAAAGGAGGTAAAAAAGTTGTAATTCGACGCCGTTGGGCGATGTTATAGGGGTGGGTAAAAACGCAGTCTGGGGAATAATTTATTACATCGCGTGAATGTTTCTAGAAATGGCTTTGTCTTTAACTCGGCGACGCAAAAAAATTCCGTATAACTTTTCAACGATGCACAGAAAAAAAGTTTAACGGGGGAATAAAGGGAGAAGTACGCTATAAAATTCCACTATACTACAAGGAATCAATCAAATTTATTATTTATTAATGAAAACGTAATGGATACTAGAAAATGTAGTAACTGCTATTACTTTCTGTACTTTTTATTTCCTCCGGAACTCTTGTTCAAGGGAAAGTATTGTGATCGTAAAAAAAATCGAATCGCCAATTTCAACGAATATGCGCGTTTTGAGGTCCACTAAATCCATTCCATCGAGTTTTGAAAATTTTCTGAGTGTGTGTTTCCGCGATAACGCATAAATCACTCAATGGATCAAACCAAAACTTTATATCTAAGATTTTTTATAATGTGGAATGATCGAAAAGCTTTTGGTTAAAATCAAAACTCATTAAGTACAATTGATAAATAGCACTAATATCCTTTCTTTACACTTTTATTTTTATTCTATATGTACATTTCGGACACAATGTGACCATTATCAATGGATTAATACTAACTATAACACTAAAGTTCAAAATAATATATACTTAAAGGATTACAATATTTGGCGGTGGGAGCAAATAAGGGCAGCGGTATGGGCGGTATAAGCGTATTAGGGAAAAAACACATATTAAGGTGTGGAGATTAAATCTAATAACGTATTTTGAAGTGGACCGAGATCAAAATTCATTAATTTATTTTCGATTTTTTTCATTTGGATTACTTCTAACATGTTTAATAGATAATTCGACGATTGTTTCAATAATTTTACATTTTCAATTTTTATTTTATGCCCAGTATCGAATATATGGTTGGCTACCGCTGATTTTTCTTTATTTAAATTTATTGCATGCGTTATATATTCTTTGTATCTGATTCGTAAATTACGTTGTGTTTGGCCAATGTATACTTTATCGCAGTTGCAACAACTAATTGAATAAATACCCGATTGGTCAAGATCTTCTCTCTTGTCAAAAGTAATTGACTGAGTTTCGATTTAGAATGATAAGCTGGTGTTAAGTTATATTTTTTATATAATTTATTAAAATGTATTTCTGAGGTGGGGGAATAAATAAGTCTAACGATTTTTTTGTCATTATTGGAATTGATAGGTGTTAAGCTGGAGGTATTATTGAGTTTACTTTTGAACGCATGTTTATTAATAAATTTTTGAATTGTATGGCTATTATACTCTAGGTTTCATGCGATATGATGTATGATTTTTAATTCATTTTCTCTATTTTTTGTAGATAAGTGTAAGCATTAAGTGCAATATTCACTATTTGTTTTCAGTTATGTGAAGTAATAAATCATTAATAAAACATTAAGTGCAACTTTACTCTTAGCGATTTTTCATTTTTTTTATTTCGGATAGAAAAATGTTTCAAATAAAAGTTATAGATCTTGAAAAATTAAATAATTTTTGTTATAAAACTTATTGTAGGACCTTTTTTCATTTTACAAACGATACCTGATAAATTCCCCTACAAATAAACAATTATTTTTATAATCTTCTTTAAGTTAGATTTAAGCTGTAAACTTTATGTAAACATTTGTTAAAATGTGTATACCGTAAATAAATAAATAAATATGTTGGCCGTGGAGGATTTAATTATTGAAATAATTATTTTTATGTCAAATAAAACGTCAAAGTGCCGTAATAGTTAATACATCTTTCGCAAATGCCCCCAGCTACAAAAAATAAAAAAAATAGTGTGGAGAAATGTTTTGAATCCGTTGTAAAGTAAGAAATAACATACTAAATTGTAATATTCTTCCAAATACTCGGCTTTAACTTTAAAAAACAACAATCCATTTTTTTTTCAATTAATATTATTTCCTTTCCTATGAATTTTCAATCAATTATTTTGTATTTTGTCGTAATTTGTGATTGGTAATTTGCCTTTTTTTATACATATGTTTTGTAATCTTTTTAGAGCGTCACACTTTTCTTATAAAATTTTTAATATGTAATTATAATTGTAATTTGGAAATGGAGATTCCGTTAATAAAGTAAATTGAAAAATTGAAAAACCTTATTTGACCGAATTCACCGGGGCAAATACAATGATTTTTACTGAATAACTTAGGCTGACTAATGTGAAGTGTACAATAATATAGGTGAAAATAAAAATCCCTTGCTTCACTTTAATTTTTACTAATACACCAGATGTACATTTCAAGTACTAAGTACTCATTATCAATGGTAAAATTTATGTACATCTAGTATATTAATAAAGTTTAAAGTGAAGTAAGGATTTTTTATTTTCACCATGATTTTTATTTACTAATCAAATAGTATGAGGTGGTTGTGTTAATGTGTTTTTCTTAAATGGTCCAATAACGGATTATCTAATGTGCTTAAATCTGTATTTAAGAAGTTTTGTTTGTACATTTATATTTCTATTGCATTTAAGAAGTTATATTTTTGTTTGTAAATTTCTATTGCCTGTAGCATATTTAAGCGTTTTTTTTAATAATAATAAAATCTTTATTAACAGATATATACAGCAAAAAAATACTAAATAAATATTAAAATATTACAAAATCAAATTTATATTTTATATCTTTTAATTGGCTATCGACCAATGGTCTTTCCGCCTTTTTTAATTTTATAAAGTTTCACGTTTTCTAAATAATCGAGAATTTATATTAATATTTTTTTATTTAATACAAAAATGGCTATCAACCATCAGTCTTTACATATTTATTACTTTTATCGTGAAATCTTTACCAACACGTTGTTATGAACCAATTATTATTTTTTCCTTTATCGCAGCAGCTTTCTCCCCTTCCACATATCGCTAATCGATGATGCTTTCGTTGGCGTCGGGAATTGGATTCCGGGTGTGCTAGTCACAGATACGCTTATGAGATTTGTCATCTGGAATTCGTCGCGCGCCTCTCCGGGATATTTATAGTCAGTTTTCCTTCATCGGAAAATCCGGGGAAAGGACGAAACCCGAACCGGCGGATGATAAACGAGGGGTTATCCGCGACGCACAATGCTTTGTGGATAACCGCAAGTGGGGCCGCGTCTATTTGTGTCTTTCCATTGTCTGCTCGATTCAACTCCGATCAATCACACAACTGGATCAAGTTCTGTTTGATCCCGTAATTGTTACAAACACAGATTGATTCGAATGTAAAGTCTAATGTTTAATATCAAAGGGTGGGATTGGCCATTATAACTGATTGTTGATTTGCTTTGATTTAGTGTAAATATAACGTCATTAATAGTTTAATTAAAAAAATATGAAAATCAATATTTCAAGGCAAAAAGACTAATGTCGATAGCCCATGACAGACCACTAACACAATTGTATATATTGTTATAATAATTTATTTTTTATATATACCAATATTGAAGTTCAAAAATGATTCGTTCCTTACTTCACTTTTTATTTATAACAGTTAAATGTACCGGGTGTCCGAATAAGAAAGGTCACAGGCTATATCTTAGGAACTATGAGTGCTAGAGCTTTCAAATAAAAAAAATGTTAATAAAAGTGATTGTGATAAAATGTTGGAAATAAATTTCAAGTTCGTAACTCTTCCTGTAGGGGGCGCAATGAACAGTCGAAAAGTAATATTGTGATTACCTCAAAAAATGTTTAATAAAGACATCATATAACTACACTTATTGAAATCATGATAAGTTCGTGAAACAAAAATGTTACAGAAATTTTTTTCTTATTCTTGAAATAAAGGGTGGAGAAGGTCAGAATTTATAAAGAGCAAATGTCAAATAACTATTTTGTTTTTTAACCGATCTTAATGATTTTAATGTCATACGAAAGAACTTATCATGCTGATTAAAATAACGGATTGTCTAATGGGCTTAAATCTGTATTTAAGAGGTTATCTTTTTGTTTGTACATTTCGATAGCCTCTATGTGCTAGAGCACATTTTTTTTTATTTTTTTAGTTTCACGTTTTCTAAAGAAAAAAAAGGTGGCCTGTTTTTAAATTATGATATGCTAGGGCAGATTTGAAAATATTTTTAGTTTCTACGTGATAAATATGTTCTATGAACCTCTTTAGTAAATTCCTTTAAGTTAACTTATCAATAACAAACGAGTTTGTTATTGATAATGACCACTTTGTGTGTCGAAATGTACATCTAACGTGTTAAATAAAAAGTGAAGTAAGGAAAAAAACTCTTTGTTATTATTATCTATCTCTTCTAATAACCGAGATTCCCTATAGTAACATTCAATTTGGGCCACCCTCTACATTATCAATAACTATAATGAAATAAGGAATTTAACCAAGTTTGATTTATTAACTAAACTAAGCTAAATAACAATAAATTATAGTTATAATAAATGTATTTGATTATGTAAAAAGGTGAATTCCGTGAATAAATAAATAAATTAATTAATCATAGTAAATGATAAACGACGCAAGCTCCATCTTTCGCCTAATTTCAAGTGGCATCATTGAGTATATACACTAAAATTAAGGTTTGTCTATTCTGAGATATTTAATTGTTTAATGTAAATGAAATATATATGTAAATTCCGTAAATAAATAAATAAATTTTAAAAAACTTATATTTTTAATTAATTTCTCACTTAACTCGTGGTGGAACATTTTAAACTTCAGACTATTGATTAAAAAACTTCGTGTTAAAATAAAAAAAATCAGAGAAACAGATTTATTTTAATTTTCCTTTCTTCTTTTTTTAAAAAGTGAATAAAGGAACAAACCACGTGTTAATTTATTGACTTAAAACACTTCACACGTAAACTCAAACCAATTTATAATAAACTAAATATATAAAGGCAAATGTATTGTTTTTTTTTTTTTTATTTAATTTTTACATCTCGTTACAATTGCTTCGAACAAGACGGCTTTATCATTTATCGTCCACCGATTTCAACCCCACCGCAAATCCCCGTTCAGTACGAAGGTGACTCCCGTAAATCACCCGATTAGAATCTCCCTTTTGAATTACTCAGGAATGCAAATATCACCTGCATCTAAACTATCGCAAGATAAATACGACCGTCGCGACGACGAGCACGCGATTCCGTCCCCGCGGGGGGTGGGAATTATCCGCTCTCCTTGACATTTTACCTGCGCTGCTCGAATAAATCGCAGGGGTTAATTAACGCCGCGGTGTTTATTACACAGAAGGAATAATATAAGAAAAATAAAGCAGGACATATTTCCATAGAATACGAAATACGACACACTAGTATAATAGATTGTGAGTTGAAAAGAGAAGGCGGAATGTATTTAAAAAAAGAAAAAGGAAACCTCAGATGGATTTCGCGTCGTAAGTGGCTTGTAACATGATACGTGTGTTCTGTCGGGAATCTTGGGTTTTATTTTGAAATCTCTTGAAAACCTGAATAGATTTAATAATAAATGACAATACCAAGAAATACATAATAGAAAAAATATAAAATGTACATGTAAGTGTATTTTATTTTTATTTTACTTATTTAGGATTTTTTGTGGCATCAACTACTTTGGATATTAGCCGCTTAGATTCCTAAATTCACAAATTTAATTATACTATTTTAAACTACAATGTTTCTTCAAATTTGTATGTTTCCTATTTTTAAAATTTCAATATTTTATTATTATTAGGTCTTTCTGCCCTGTCGTGAATTTATGATGAAGTTAAAGAAAAATCTATGCTAGCTAGCTGAACTGTCCTGTTGATTTGCGCAAATGAATTGATGAATGGTGATTGTAGGATGTTTGTATTTAGGAAGGATATTAGGGTTACGGGGAATACAGAATTTTGTAAGACGGGGTAGATTATCAGAATTATTGGCAATTTTTTTACTTAAACGTTGGGATATGGGTGGGATTTGGATGGATTTATTACTATTATTATTCCAGAACAAGATAAACATGTTTTATGTATAATAACAAATTTATATAATGTAAATGATACTGTTACTTGTGTGAAGTAAAGATTTAATATTACTATTTTGTGATTTCTCACGAATTTTCTTCACAGTTTGATAAGAAGTAACGGGCTAAGCCAAATTGTTTTTGTCTATTGTAGAAATTGTTATGTAATGCAAAGTATTGACAATAGCATAGTTTTTTGTACATTTGTGTGTATTATTTTTATAACTGGGACGTGGAAATATCATTTATAAAAATAATAATAACGAATAATCGTTAGTGATGAATTGTTTAAATCCATTACTGGCATGTATTCAATGTAAATAAATTTTACTTCTTTCTTTATGCGGATGCTATTTTATAAAATTGTGGGAAAATTAAGAGATTTTCAGACACACACAAAGAAACAGACGTACAGACATTTATCTGAAATTATCCTCAAACTATATATACCAGTTGTATGTACTTATTTTTTTTTTTTCATGATCACAATATTTTCCCTATATATTTGAGATAACAAAAATAAAACAAATATGACAGAGAAACCATCGATAACAAGTTCACTGTTGTAAAGCTCTTATTTTGATCTTAATATATTTTTATACTTTTTTCGTTATAACTTTCTGCTTGTGTGCCCGGCGCATTCACCATAGTTCCAGTATATTTTAAATATCATTATTATTATCTTTGTTTACGGAATTCACCTATTTTACAAATGTAAGAAACTACAATTAGCTATACATAAACATATGTAGCTCATGCTCATTAAATTATTAAATAGAACGCAAATAAAGGCATTAAACAACATAATATGAGAATGGGATAATGTGAATCTGAAACAGTATCTCCCTACGGTTCAATAGCTGAGCTTAAATTAACGCTGCTTATCTGTTATATCGGAATGTATACATAAATAGAATAAATATTATACATAGATAACGGTGTAAAAAAAAACAATTTATATACAAAGAGATTTTTTTATGCGTATACATTATGGGAAGTGTATACCTGCAAAAAAACGCTAGTCAAACGTAGGGGAAATGTATACTAATAAAAAAAGCTCTCTGTATACGTTTATTTATATACATAACTTAAAATAGTAGAGAATAATACTTTTAATTCTTTCCAAGACAATAATAAGGCAGTAAAACAATAAAAGATAAGAAACAGGAGGAATATTTAATTTTCTGAATTACAGACAAAAAAATATATAATATTTACGTAACGCAGAAATTCATCTCGATTTACAGAGATCAGGTATTTTATTATTTTAATTCAACAACCATTATTAAGTTCCATCAAGGACTAAAACTACGCGAGTTTTCCCGGGTGTCACGTGAGGACGTTGGCAGCAGCAAGTGCAAGTTGGACGCCGCCCAGGACCGTTGCATCCTTGGGCGTTCGTTTTTCAGGCGAGCCCAGGCCCAAGCATCGATCCGATCTATTGTACGACTCACTGTATGCAATGTAATGGAACCAACTTGTTCGTCCTGATTGTAATTACCGGGGCTTGATTGTAACGGGAATGCGTCGCCGGCTGGGGGTGAGCGAGTGGACTTTGTCTTCAAATTTGCTTTGTACTTTGCCGAATTAATCGGAATTCCCGTTAATTAGTTTCCGACAGTTTTCGCAGGAAGCCGGATTATGTGTTGTGCATTTCGTGTTGTGCACGTTGCGAAATTAATGGATACGTGGAATAATATGGGGTTTTGTTGTGTTGGAAGTAACTGGCTATGTTTGTTATTGTTACATTTAATAATGGAAAATTACACAAATATCACAAATATATAAGGTGGCTAGAAAATTTTTGACAAACTTCGAAAGTATGATGCGTTGATTACTAAATCTTTATTATGTCAGAAAAATAAATTATTGTATATAATCTTACTAGATTTGCATGATTTGGTTTAAAAATTATGGATACTAGTAATATTAAATAAAGATTTATTTAACAACTAGTTTAAAGCATAAAAACAGTTAACAAAAATATAGAATGAAAACTTAGAATTGAAAGTAAGATCTAACGCTGACACGACCGAAAAATATGATGTTGCTTGTTTCTAAGTTGAGAACAGGCTCTCTTATTTTAAGAAAATAAAATACAAATTTTATAAAAACGAAAAAAAAAAGGAGTATAGAGGGATGAAAAAAAAAATGTGAAAAGGATATAAGTTAAAAAAGAAAGAAGAAACATAGGGCCGGAAGTTTTTTGAGGTGGTTCGGGGTTGAAAATGGTTTCAAGGAGGACGTTTACAATGTAACCCTTCGCCCGAGGATTATCTCGAATTGAGCCTAATTACGCACGTTTTTCTTGGCGTCCTTTGTAACTCAACAAAAATTTAACAAATTCAGCCGTATGCAAAATTAAAGAAATATACAAAATATCAATAAAAAATAATAATGTCCACCCGACGACGCTTCGGTTTTTTTTGCAAGTTCTTACGCAAACACTAACATAATATAATAAATAAATATTTTCATAATATATTCTCAAATATGAGCCATCAACCATTGGTCTCCCTGTCCATACGTTGATTATTTTTAAGTAAATAATTTAAATAGGCAGAAAGGCTTCTGGCCGTTAACTCATGCTCTATTATTTCGTTTCAAAATTCATAAATTTAAAACGTAATGTATTATTGTATTTAAAAGGTGTATCAGGTAGATAAATAAGATAAACAAATAAATAAAATATTGTATAAACGTAGTAATAATGATATATATTATCCTTCATTAATAAAATTTATTAATTAAAATACACACAATTTATTATATAATTTCCAATTGAAATACTTGTTTCATTTCAAATTGTTATACTTCTGTATTTCTCTTGTTAAATTCATATATATATTCATAATTTAATATTCAACATATTACACTCAACATTATTATTATTATCATTGTTTTTATAATGCTTTAACGTATTATTTTAAATCTGAACCTCGTAAATATTTGAGCGCCATCTGTGCGATTGCGGTGAAACTCTCCGGAAAGTTTTAGCAGGAGCGAAAACCAGCGTACGCAGCGAATTTCCACTTTCCGGAAAATCGATGGAAACTCACGGTTTTGAACATGGCCGGTAGAGGGTGCTAGTATACTACAGATTTTCAGTGAAATTTTATAGTTACAGATTAACTGTAAAACATTAAAATAATATTGTTTATTTTTCATTCATCAATTGACAATATTTGTATTAATACATTTATTTAAAAAGACTTCAGGAATAAAATATATATTCTACAGATTTTCAGTGATATTTTGTAGTTATAAATTAACTGTAAAACATTTATTTTATTCGTTTATTGATAAGAGTAGTTTTCATAAAAATAATTCACAAAATAAAAGCAACGTTTATTTTTTAAAATTATTTTATAATAATAATAATTTTTATTATTGGTTAATAAAAATTATTATTATTATAAAATACAATACAATATATATATAACAATAACAAAATATTAAAATAGATAATAAAAAAAATCGAATGTATAATTTTTCACTCAATTCTATATTTTTTTTTGACCACCATCTCTCGAAGAGCAGCAAAAGGGTGCAACTTTGAAATTATAATATTTTTTTATTATATGTCGAATAAAATATTCAAAAGTAGATAGACATGGTTTATTTTGAATAACTTATTTTAGCGGTTAATTTCTAAATTAAAATTAAAATTTTATATATATATATAAACATCTTTATTATTATTATTAGAAGTTTTCTTGATGACATATTTATATTCCATCCTTCACTTCATTATTTTTTAAAATAATATATTTCGAGCACGGTATGCTCTTTATCAATATTATTTTTATAAAATTAACTAACAAATAAATATATACAAAATTAAATATAAAAATGTGATATATTTGAAAATTAAATATAGGTAAATTATTAAATCAAATCAATTTTAATTAATTGTTGTTTTAGGGATCGAAATTTAAAAGTTTACTAAAATGTTTGTACTTGTTAATTGCTTCTAAAATTTATTGGAAATAAATTTGTTTATGATTTTCAACAATTATTTCGGTGAATAATTTAAATTCTTAACCTGAAGGAGCTACAACGTAGCGAGGCGTTTGCGGTGAAATTAATAAAAGGTTAAAAATTATAAACTCTTTTATTTATTTATTTACTTCTCAACGTTCGCAAATATTTCGATAAAAAACAAAATATATTCAATATTAGGGAATTTAGCATTTTTAAAATTATTAAATTGTTTAATGACAATTTATATCCAAATGTGGATAATTGCGGAATTTTCTCCATTGTTTATTTTTTAATAATATATGTGTTCTTTAAATCTTATTTTTAAGTTTCTTTTTGTTTCTCCAATGTAATGTTTTTCATAATTACAGCATTGTGCTGAATGAATACTTCTTTTTTCTAAATTATAATTTTTGTTAAACTTAGGAAATACATAATATACATTTCGTTTTAGTTTTACAATAAAATGCTGGTGTTAGGTTAATTTTTGAATAATTTAATTAATCTCTAATTTAACTTGGGTTATATACATTCAAGCATTTTTTGTAATTTGACACAAGTTTTTAATTTTTAATAGCATGATTTTTCGAATAATAAATTTACAAATTACAGATTATAATTTCTATTATAATCTGTAATATTATTTTTCGAATAATAAATTTACAAATCACAGATTATAATTGCTATTATAATCTGTAATATTAATAGAAATTATAATTTGTAAATTTATTATTCGAAAAATAATGCTAATAAAAATTGAAAACTTGTGTATTTCTGCACAGAATTTAATTTAATTTTAGATGTTGCAAATTTTGTTTAAATTATGAAACAAAAAAATGAAATATAATACATCTAATAATTAAACGACTAAATTAATAAAAAACATTGAATTAAATTCAAATACAAAATTAAAAATTATTCATAAACCTAAATTAACTTATATATCAATTCAACAATTGAAAAAATAACACCAGCATTCTATTCTAAAACTATAACATTTTTTTAGTAGGAAATACTTTTAATAAAATTAATGATTTAGAAAAAAGTGGCTTTTATTCATCGCAAGGCTGTAATAAAAAGTGTACATTGGACAGACAAAGAGAAACTTAAAAAACAGATTCAAATAATATTATTTAAAAATAAACAACAGAGAAAAAATCCGCAACTACCAATCGTATAATCACAATTCTTTAAACAATTTAAACATTTTAAAAAATGTTAATTTCTCTAAAATTGAATATGTTAGAAACAATTGAGATGTATAAAAATTCTAGTAAACGTTTAAATTTCGATTTAACTCCCTCCAATAAAATCTTATGAACTTTTATCGCTAGCATCCGATTTTTTTTAATACAAAAGGGGGTTCCGATTTTAAAATTTCAAAGTTGTCCCCTGCCCATTGAGGGTGCATGGGGCTGAATTTAGGAGAGGGTTTTCCCTTAGGAAGCATTAATTTTTGGCCTCGTAACGTTTTTTCGTACGATTCATATTTTTCGAGTTATTTTGATATGTCAGGTTCAAATATTCTTTTATTTCAAACGTACTGTTGTTTTATTTCAAAAGGGCTGTCCTTTTATTTCAAACAGAATTACCTTTAATTTAAAATATGAATGCTATTGATTTAAAAAAATGCAAATGTGAAATATATATTTAAAATTATTTTGTTTCAATAATTTTTAAAAGTGAAGAAAATAATTTCAAAGGGTGTTAAATCATCAATAATTAAAGGCATAAAATGAATAAACATCCATGTTTCTCTAGCAGACATTTTCAATTTGAAGGATTATAGTCTAATTTCATCAATATAAGATGTAAAAATATAATAATCGAACTCATTTTCACCGTATTGAGATTTTTACGACTATTAAAGGTGTCTATGGAAATTAAATTATTACGTGTTAATAACAATAAAATATTGCAAACATCATTCAATTTTCCAATACATAAGCAGCTAAAATTAAAAAAAAAATAACAAAGTCCCGAATAATCCATAATCTAAATTGCACGGAACGAAATTAAACCCTTTAGCGCTTTTCAATGTTAAATCAAACCACCATCAATATTTCATTCGCCCCGAAATTGCACATCCCTGTAACGATTTCCATTCTGGCGGAATTTGGGGCAATCGGGCGGCGCGCGGGGCGGGCGGAGGGGGCGGCGAAAGTGGTTCTAGTACGGTCCACGAGGTGGATGGCGGACGAGAGGCTGCGAGGGCGCCGGCGTTTCGGGTTGTTCCCACCAGTGGCGTCCCAGTCGCCGTTCGCCCCCCGCTCAAATAATAACCCTCTGTGACCCGAACACTGTAAACAAAAGTGCTTCCCGGAAAATAATCAGAAAATTTGATTTATTTAAAAAAAAGCTCCACTCCAACCTGAGTATTATCGCTTTTTGAGAAGGGGTTGATTCATTGATAATCATCACCGGTGTGAGGGATGAAGCGGTAGCACACGTGCTCGTGTAAGTTTATTTATAATTGTTACTAATTATCATGACTTAACAAATCAATTAATTTATCTGAATTAAACAAATAATTACGTATATTTTATTTCGTGTGAATGATTTATGTGTGGTTGTGTTAAATAGCCCGGCTAGGGGCTCTTTGACGTCACGGGCTGTATCTCGTTGCCACGTTCGATATTTTATTAAGTCTTCCTCGAAGGATCAATCCTCACCCTCAAATGCAATTATTTCGGTCATGAAGGCTTAATTTTACCCCAGGGTGGCGTAGGACAATAAACTTCAATTAGCTCGTTTTATTATTAACGGGAAATACCAATTGAATTATTCATAAAGGTGATTTTTATTATATTATTTGTACACAGATTGCGAATATATTTAATTTGTTCCCATTACACTCAATGAAATTATTTTATGTACTTAATTTATGTTTGTGTTGACCCCTGTTGAATGACCCCTTTCTACCCACATGGGTGTAGGGTATTACAATTTAATATAATTATTTAATATTTAAACAATAATAAATATTTATTTATTTTTAAGGAATAGCCATTTTACAATGTACATTTCATTTACAAGAAAACTAATAAATAAAATCCAAAATAGGTCGAAAGACCTCCGGTCGATGGCCATTTCTCTTAAGAATACATATTTGTTTTAAATTGTTTCATGTATTGTATATTAAAAGTATGTATTTTTTCGAAATAAAGATGTTTGTATATAATATACAAAACCTAAAATCTAATGTGTTCAATGAGTCCTAAAATGGTCCAATAATTTTAAGATAATAATCCTCACCTTTACTGTTGAAAAAAATATTAAAAATCTGCAAATGAAATAAATAATAATAAACATTAAATTAATTAAACTTCTGGCGTAGTTTCGACTTATCAACCATAAATGATTAGAGTTTAGTTATTCAATTATATCTGCTTTTTGTTTATTGGTAAATTGTTAATAATTCATTCATATTCAGTTTTATAATTATTTTGATAGTGAATATTTAAATTGTTACGAATTTAATTAAGTATTCTTTATTCTGCACTATTCCATAAGTGAAATAATAAGTTAAAAATATAAGCTATTTTAAATGTCACAATTTAAATATACACATCAATTATAAAATTCGCTTAGACAGTGACAGTAGAATTTTGCCCTTTCATGCACGGAATAGTCCAGATTATTAATATACACATATTTTGTATTTAAAGTTGTGTGTTATTGCGAATAAAATCAAACGTTTTTGGTAGTAACTATTTTTATCAAATATATTAAGCCAATCATTAGGTTTTTCAATCAATTGAACAAATTACTGTAAAATTAACACCTATATTTAATTTTAAATAGGTTTTATTTCACCGTAATCTGCTTTTTTAAAGTCTTCAAACATAAATAACGACAGAAACTGTTTAACAACAAATCAGACCATTATTCATTTAAATAAATAACTTGAAAAGTATCATAATAAATAGAAAACGACGCAAGCGCCTTCTATTGCCTAATTCCATGTGGAATCGTCAACGATTTGAAAAGTGTATTGTTTTAGCAGCCGATCCGCTGTGCCATGAAACTTGAGGATTTATTTAAATTGTGTGTTCAGGTAGCTTCCAATTAATTTCAATAACGTTTCGACTTCATTTTTAATTAAATTGGTAAATGATAAGATTAATGTTGCATTTTTAAAAGTGTTTATAAACTTTGTACATATTTTCTTGTTATTTTTATCATTACGATTTTAGATTTGTACGAGTAAGGTTTTTTTTTGAATACTCATTGTTGGAAATTTAAAACATTTTTCATTTCGTACCGTGAACAAAATTGAAGGCCTTTACAAAGCGTCGTCTTACAAACGACAAAGTGAAAATAAAACACAAACCTTTACATATTCATTTCTCTTAAATAAATCGCTCATAGTAAAAATTTACACCGTTTCTCCCTTTTCTTTGCTACACAAGGCTCACCTCTCTCCACTCCTCTAAAATAAATTTTACTTAGATATGCTTCATTCTACTCAATCCTTCAAAAAACATGCCTCAATTCGTCCTCAACTCTAGTACCCCTGCTCTTCCTAAAACTCTGAAAATCTTCCTCATTGGCACTCATTAGGTTCACAAAGTGAAAAAGTAAACTTAACCCCTACAAAACTCAACTCCTTTAACAATTACAATTTAACTATCATAGAACCAATTCTACCCATCTTCTAATATAAAATACCTTGGAATTACTGTCGAAAACGAACTCAATGCAAGCACGCAAGTATCATAAAAAACAAAATAATGAAACCAGCGAAAATGTTCCATAACCTAACCTATAAAAAAGTGTATGTAAATATGAAAGCGGAAGTCATAATTTACCAAAAATATATGTAGTTCTTTAATTTAATACGGTTTCATCTACCTGTCCAAATCCTACCATATACAATATTCAAGTGCTAACACGAGCGAGCATACCTGAGAAGCATAATAAATTGGGAAGTAAATTAAATTAATATTTCTTTTAAATTAATTTTACATCTGTGATGTGTAGAAATTTAAATGTAAAACATTGAGGTCTAATTTAAATTAATTAAATATAAAGTGGAAAAGAAACATCTCTGATGATAGTGTTTAATCAATTTCAATTTACTTTATTAACGGAATCTCCATTTCCAAATTATCAAATTCCCAAGCGATTTTGTTATTCTTAATTTCTAACAAAACTGTTTTGGAATATATTTAGTACACGTAAAAAAAGTAGGAGAAGGGAAAATCGTTTTTATTAATAAATCATGTTATTTATTTATGCCTTAATATATTACGAGGTTTTGAAAAAAAAAAAACAAATGTAAATAAAACGGGAATTTTCCATGATTGCTGAATTAAAAACCATATTATTCAAAATCTTAATAGAACCTAATGTCAAACGTTGATCATCAAGGGCGTAGTTAATTATATCGTTAGCGCGTAACAGAATATTGGCAATTACAACGAAGACTTGCACGCTAGTTAGAACTTCCAGTATACAGCGCTATTATCTATTTATTGATCGTGTGCAGTAATGAACCCGAAATTTTGTTACTAAACTTTAGCAACTCGGGCCTTTTTATGGACGACATGCAACCGAACTTGTTGCTCTCTGACGTTCTCGTTATAGACCAGATGGGTTATTAGGGATGTATTTATAGCTAAATATACCTTTAATGGCTAGCTGATATGTAACTACATTGAAACGAAAGGAAATGTATTAAATTTATTCACTTCCATTAACAACGAGTTTTATCGAGTTTATTGTTTAAATTCATTCAGAGTATTTTCGTCGATTTATACAAAAATTAAATTCTAATAGAAAATTAAATATTTATTTACACTAATTACTAATTATTGAAGTAAATTAAGGATCGGTAAAATTGTGTCAGAGAATGAAAATTTAATAAAATATTCAGCCACTATTTATCTAGTTATGGCCATTTCGGTTTTTCGTACCTCATCAGACTAGATGGTGCTTGCGTTGTCTTTCAGTTATTATAGAGAATGAAAAGTCAAAGGGTTGATGATAGAATCGATTGCTTTCATATACTTGTGTACTGCAATAATATATTTTTAATTATCAATGTGAAGTTACCCCATGGTTTTTGAACCCGGCGCATCCACCACAGCGAAGGCTCAAGGATGGCTAATTATATTTTCTATATAATAAGAACACTGTAAACTTTTCTTCACTAACTAACTAAAATAAATTTAGTGAAGAAAAGTTTACAGTGTTCTTATTATATTCATTAATCTTCACGTAACTCACACCATGTATATTTTCTATATTCCGAAAAACAAATTAAAAATTGTATATTTTATTTAAACTAATTCTTCAAGTAAGTGTATATTGAAGTTTCAACAAAGAATTTTCTAAATAAACATTACTTTTTACGTTTTCTGGGAGCTGTATTTCCCACGTTACATAACACTGTTTGTCATTTTTTTGATTTTTATTTTGACATTAATTTATTGATGAGGGCTTTAAAATAATATATTATGAGAATATAAAAGTGGGATGTTTTAAAACAAATTTTTATGATTTTTTGTCCCAACACAATTGTTTGTCATTTTGTAGAGTTTTTATTTTCACTTTAATTTATTGCTAAGGATCTTATTAACATATTTTGAAAATATTAAAGTGGAATGTTTCAAAATAAACTGTTTGTGATTTTTTGTCTCAGTCCACGAATTCATCGATAATTTTCAAAGTTCTGTAAGCCATTGATTGTCTTTTTTATATTCTTACTTTTGACGTTAATTTATTGCTAAGGACCTTATTAACATATTCTGAAAATATAAAAGTGGGACGTTTCAATATAAAGTTTCAATATAAACTTTTTATGATTTTTGTTACCTCAGCCCACGGATTAATCGAACTTTTTCAAAATCCTGTAAAACATTGTATTTTTTTATTTTTATAAAATTTATTATTTTTTTAATATATTGGGAACGAATTTATTAACATACTTATTTTAATAAATTCGTTCTCAATATAAAAGTGGGATGTTTCAAAATAAACTTTCGATTATTTGTTCTGTCTCAATTTATCGAAATTTTTCAAAGTTCTGTCAAACATTGTTTGTCATTTTTTTTAGATTTTTTTATTTTCATTAATTATTTTGTTAATTTTTTGCTAACGACCTTATTAACATATTTTGGCAATATAAAAATGGGATGTTTTAATATAAACTTTTTATGATTATTTTGCTCTCAGCCCATGAATCCTTCGAAAATTATGAAAGTCCTGTAAAACATTGCAATAGTGTAAAATGTGGAAATTTTGATGTACGCTTTAGTTTGAATATAATATATAATTTTTACTTTATTGATAGAAATATCGAAACTATTAATAGAGATAACCCTGCGTTCCGCTATGGCGAAGGCGCCGGGCACAAAAACCGTGTGCTCGAACCGTGAGGTAATTTCACATCTTTTTTTTTAATTAACAATTTCCAAAGTCGAATTGACTTGAAACATATTAATATATCTGTAATTACAATCAAGATATTAATATACCGTGCATAATCTCCCCAAATATAAATTCCCCCGCAGAAACGAGAAATCAATTCCAGATAGTGGACAATTATAACCATTCCCGAAGTGGCGACTGCGCTGGCTAATCGTCCTCGGCCGCAAATAGCTCTCGGAAATTATTAACGGGCACAAATTTGAATCTATAATGCAGAACGTTTTCAGGAGGTGGCGTTTCCTCCCCCCGCTTCTCTCCCCCGCGAAAACCGCCCCCCTTCGCCTGTAGCCAGTTCATTGCCGGCGCGCTTACTGTTAGCCACCGACGTTCTCCGCGAACTTTAAATTTCCGCGCAGCATTGATTTTATTTCAAACAACACAATGAAGCATACAACAATATGTTAGAATAGAAGTTGAAAAAAAAAACGTAATGTTTATTATTTCCTTAAGAAAGAAAAATCGATGGTGGTAAATGATTTTTTTCCTTAATGCTTTGTTGTTAAATATTATTTTTCATTGTTGGAGTGATTTCTTTAAAGCTTTCTTAATAAACATTATTTAATTTAATTAAAATATGTATTATCAAAATTACTGTACAGTGAGAATTATTTTTTATTCATTAATCATTTCTATCAAAATTTCTTAAATAAATAAAATTGAGCCACCTTTCTTCACAATATTTACTAGTGTTGGGTAAAATCGAGTGAATTTAGTAACCGAGTATTTTCTAAATAATTAAAATAGGTTTAAAAATACAGAATAATCCACTAAAGGAAGGCGAAATTGTCCTGTTTATGAGAACAGCTAGATGAATGGTGGCTGAACATTTCATTAAAAGTGAAATTTAAATTAAATTAATATTTGGTTTTTAAACGTATTCATCATTGGCTTACCTATAAAATTTTTCAAGTATGAAAAACAAAATATTTCAGGAGAGCCTAGTACTGAAACTAATATTTATTTTTAGATTTATTTATTTATTAGGGACCGTTTTAATTATTGATGGGCAAAATCGATTATATTAATAATCGAATACGAAATAATCGATTATTTTCAATAATTAAATGTTGATGTTATCATTTATATCAGATTTATGATTCAATACTCAAATATAGTTATAATTACTAATTCTGTAATTGGTAAAGCTATATTCAAAATACACTTTCATTATTTTTTGAATTTAGAAAATGAATCGATTCTTAAATCAATCGATTTTGCCCATCACTAGTTTTAATCGGTTTAGGTTTAGAAATTCAATATTATTTATGGACGAATATTTCTATAAATAAAGCAATATAACCAAAGATGGTTGAAATGTTTCACACTACAGATTCAATTAAATTAAAGGAAACAAAAGATTTTGAAAATAATTAATTATTCGTTATCTATTGCTCTGCACGTTACTCGGGGATGTTCTCTAAGTGAAATGTTTTTTTTTTTTTGGGGGGGGGGGGCTATGGAAGGGGAAATCCAGTTACGGACGGAGTGTGGAACTCCTTCCAGTTAGCTGTTAATTGGAAGCCTACCCACTAAACCCCCTTCCACTTTACCAGCTTCGACTGCTAAGGTCATTAGCCGGTCTCAAGTTGAGATCTATGCTCTGACTTATTTTCTTTTGTAAAACCAATTTATAGTTATGTCAGGCATTGCATTATATATTTTTTGTATTTTTGAAAAAGGAGAAATCCGTAAATTAATAAATAAATAAATAAAATGTAAAGTTTAACGTGTACGTTATATTTTATCATCACAGTCTAAGCAACTTTTGTAATATATATATATATATATATATATATATATAGATAGAATGTGATGGTATTTCATAATGTATACGTTAAACTAAACATGTTCTGTGCGGAATAGCCCCGATTTTCTTACAATAAGAAGAAAACAAATATCAATTAAAACAACTACTTACATGTTAAAATTCCCACGCCAGATATTATACGATAGATATTTATCGTTACAGCTCAGTAATGCTGATAAAGCAACATTTTCTTGAATCAAAACCTACTTTTAAAAACAAAAAAATAATTGTGTTTAAAAAACCATCTCTTTTTACGTGTTTCAAGAATAATTCCTTGTATGTACAAAATAAATAATATTGAAAAATGTGCTGTTTTTCCGTGAATCTCCAGGATATTACGTACAACACTGTATTGACATAATCAATGAAATAAATCAATGAAAATGATTCTGGATTAAACTTAAAAAATAATGAAACAGAAGCTCACATCACCAATCCTTAAATATATAATCGTAACTCGCGTAGACTGAAATATTCTGTCTGTTTTTATAGACATACACGGATTCCATTTTTTTTGCTAACTGCCAGAGTACAGTACGTTTTGAGTATTAGAGACGCGTTGCATTTTTGGTCGCGATAAGTATTTAAAGAAATCGAAATTTCGTTTGGAAAACGGTTACCGGCTGTTAGTATAATTATAAAGATGGTTGAAATGTTTCACATTGCAGTTTTAATTAAATTTTAAAATTATTAATTAATTATCTGAATTCTAATAATTATACAATGTTCTATAGGTATAGGATGCTCTCGGTAATCATTGATTTGATTGTTAATTGAATTCTTGCAAATGTATGTTAGTTACATTAAATATTTGTATTTTCACACTATTTGTAATAAAATTGTGTTGAAAGAATTTTTACGTTAATACAGATTTATTGTTATTAATTGTTCTCTTTCTATTGCTAGATATTCGATTTTTCATTTTGCTTAATTTGTAAGTCAATAAATTGTAAAGCAATGTGTTGTGAGTTACGTGAAGAGAATCCGACAACTAAAAATAAAACGCTTTGTATTCATTTCTTCACTTGTTTACTTGTATGCTATACATACATTTCGAGCACTATGTGTTCATTATCAATAACTAACAAAGTACTTTTTAAATTGCAGAGCAGTTAAAAGAAAATAATTAATAATTTTGTTATTGATAATAAGCATTTTGTGTCTCGAAATATACATCTAACATAAAAATATAAAGTGAAGTAAGGAATAACAGTCTGTCTATTTTGTTATTTTCTTTTAATTTAATATAACCAAAACTTTTAATTTGAAGATATGAGAAAACCGTTGATATTAGACAATGTATAAAAATATCTTTAATTGAATTGTCCGAACATTGCACTTACTTCTAAAAATATCCCCAACGTGGCAACGAGACAGCCCCTTTATATATATATTTTTTATATCACTTTGAGTGTGCGTGGGTAAAATAGTCGAGGGACAATAATGTGAAAAGGAGTGGTGTTAAATGCAGGTGATGGGCGAAAGCGGCCGCTGGCATCAGTGTCGTCAGTGATCTGATGTCGGTGTCGCTGATAAGTGCGGACCGGCTGGAGGATTTTGCTGATTCTATTTTCGGTGCGGCCGGCGATGGGGCAGGATTTTTGTATAAAGAAGAAGCGGAAGAGGACGGGGAATTCCTGCTGTCCCTGCGGCCCGGGATTAAGGGTTCATCCCTCACGGTAAAATAATATAAAAGAAATCTATACCACATTTTTTTTATATAGTGAATGTGTATTTACTTATTATTTCAGTAGTTATTATTATTAGTTTAGAATAATTAAACCAATAAGTTTTTAATTTTCACTTTAATTTATTCTTCGCGAAAATTATACAGTAGCTTCTTCAAGCGAAGAAATATAATAATTATATTTTTTCGCCAGAATAAGTGTAGTTGTATTTACGGATTAGTGTATAATAGAGTACAATAATTTTTATTAATAATTATTATTATTATATATTTTTTTAGTAAAATAAAAATAAAAGTTGTGTAAGATATAATATGCCAAATAAAGATTTTTCTACAAAAAAATTAAATATTCAATTATTTCTTATAAAAGAAATTATTCACGGTTATATGTAAATTCACGCAAACGCCTCGGTTTTTATTGTTAATATGTATGTAAATAAGTGGAAATATATATTGTTATAGGGAAGCACTTGCGCTGATTGCGCCTTGATTGTATACTCACTGGAACGTTAAATTGTCCGTTTGCTTAAAACGTAAATGGTGAATGCGCCGGGCAGTCATAATTTCACGCTCGGCTTCGTCCCGCTCACAAAGGTCGATCCGCGCACATCCACTTTGATTATCATGCTATAAAATCATGAAAGAATATAAAATCCCGTGTAATGAATACGGAATAAAATAAAAACGAGACGAATTAAATTTTATATACAGAAATAAAATGATGCAAGGTTATTTTTTTCGTTTGTATATAAAATTGCCCCAACATAAGGGTTTTATTACAAAAATTATATACAAAATTACGACTTATTTGTTGAGAAGAACGGTCTTGACCCTCAAAAAATGTAGGGACTGCTCAACTATGGTGGGATACAGATTATACTCAGAGATAAGTATAAAAATGCTTTGTATTTTCACTGTGGTGAGCCTTAACCAGAAATCGTAAACCATATACGGTCAAAATAATTGAACCTTCTTCAGTGCACAAACCACATAAAAAAATAGTTGCTGTTGTAAAAACACACCGGAAATTATCAAATACTGCAATGATTTAAATTTATAATTCTGCAAAAAAGTTAACTGCAGATTTGCTATTAGAATCATCAATCATCAAAAATTGCCAGAAATACCGTACAAAGCAGTGGGACTTCAAATGAGGAAAATTGGATGCGATCAGTACCTATTCTTGATTTTGACTTATTTTCATATTCTTTGAAAATTACATTTTTAGGAGACAACTGACTTCATTTTTTCATAATTGGTTGAATTAAAATAGATGATGAAACTTGTTGATAAAGCAGATATCTGTTTCTACATCATTTTTAAATGATTGGTTTGTCAATTGAAGAATTAAAATAGATGATGAAACTTTTTGATTAAACAGCTATTTTTCGCTCCACACTTAACGAAAAATACGGTATTTCTTTTCCTTAATATATTATTATTTTATTCATACGCAGTACAATAAAAATTAACAACCCTGTATAATAAAAAAACTAGTACTCCTCATACACATACTGACATACATATCCACTGATAACACTGCTCTCATTTTTTTCATATTTTCCCCCCATTTTTTCTGTTGTTTCGCTTTGAATATGACGGATCAATGGCGCAACGAGAACGCGAAAAGTGTGGCGTCGCGACGCCTGCCGTGGCCGATCCGCGGCGATCAGCGACGTCCAGCGTATGGGAATTTTCACTTTCGCTACGTTGAGATAGGTCGGTTCGACAGCGGCGCACGTACGTCGCGGATTGGGCGTCACGGCGCGTGACGTCAGTCCGACAGCGCGCTGACGTCATTGGGGAAAAACGGGGACGTTAGACGATCGGGTCGAGGATCCTTATCGACTCTGCATTCGCATGCAAAAAAATAATAATATTCTGTGTTTTAACATATAAATGTTTTTTTCTTTCATGTATTTTTCTACATGATTGCTATTTACAAAATAAAATTATAATATAAATAATTTATTTACGTAAATTCTCGTTTCGCAAAAATATACAAGGTTTTTCAAATACTAATCTAAACTAATAAATAAAATTAAAAATCTAATTGATGTATTGAATCACACTTTTCTTGTAAAATTTTTAATATGGAATTTGGAAATAGAGATTCCGTTAATAAAGTGAATCCCAAAATGGGATTCAATGCAATTCAATCCTAAAATGGGAATGAATTTTTTTTTATTATTAAGATAATACTGCTTAAGTTTACTCTTTAATTTAATTATCATTTCATTAATTTTTAATTTCTTGATATTGTAGCTATATTATCAACTTAATTTCTACATTGATTCCATAATTTATATCATCTCATATACATAAATACATGTAATTAATAATTCTCGACTAAGCGTTATATTCAAATTCCCCGTGTTTGTTTTAATTATCGTACTAAGTAATTACATCCATTGGGTGTTTCACTAGTTTATTTTTAGTCGGGTAATGAATTGGAAAATAATTAGAGCTTTTCGTTATTATCTTTCTTTACGTAAAAAGTTAACGACCCGTTTTATTATTGTCGCAATAAAATTAATAACACGTTGTGTGTCACCCATGAAATGTATTTTAATTAAATAGTGGTTTATTTTTACTTCATAATTTCTTATACGGAACACAAGCACAACATATTCACCCATCAGAATGAAATCGTAATTGATTTTAAAATTAACATTATTTAATTTTATTGTCGATGAAATATAAATAATTTTGAGACATTTGTCTACCAACTTTGAAATTACAAATTTATATAGGTTACTGGGTTATATGGTAAAAGATAAAACCGATATCCATGTGTGAGTGGTTCAAAAAAAAAACAATAGCTTTGTTAAGTTTCACACGATTTAATGTAAAGACACTGATACAATTGTTTCGCCGACACAGTGGCGTCGTTAGGCACATGATTAATCATCAGAAATAATCATCATCAAGCAGATGATTAATTATCCAAAATTTGTAACATAACTTAGAAATAAATTTCCAATAACTGATGTGATAGAAATTTTACAAATGTTATTGAAAATTCAAAAAGACAATTCCAAAAACACCTTTAATAATTAAGGTAAGGTTACTAGTAAAACACTCGATTCTCACATATTTTTACTTTTTTTCTGAAATGTTAGAAAACAGTACCAACATAATCTAACCGTACGTTAATTATTTCAATATATTTCACCATGTGGGGTTGAGATATCCAAGTGGGCAAAGACCTATCCACAGTTTCTGTCCCATGAACTGTGGATAGGAGTGCCGTTCCGGATGGAATTTGTTTTTGAAAGACAAATTTCAATCGAAGTGTATGGGTGTATTGTGACGTCTTAAAATCATATTAAAAATAACAGACTCTTCAAAAGAGCCTAGTAACCAACGCCATTATCCTCAATTCATCATATCATTTCAATTAAGTGTCAATTTCAAAAAATATTTTCCCATTTGATTAACCTAGTACGTTAATCAAATATTATTTAATCCGTACCAAAGGATTAAATAATAAACGTGTTAATTTAAAAAATAGTTTCCCATTTGACACTTAATGAAATGATATTATGAAATATTTGATTAACTTACTAGGTTAGTCAAATATTTTTGAAACAGATTAAATAATAAACGTGTTAATTTGAAAAATTATTGCGCACTAGGTTAATCAAATATTTTTGGTACACAATACATTCCCGCGAATAATAGAGTTTAAATTGCAGAGAACGTCATCGGATGCTGATTACAAATTATTGAGAATTACTTTAGATATCATGATTGTTGAGATGAATAATCATCTGCCTGATGATGCCACCCAGTGTGTTGACGAAACAATTGTAGCAGTATCTCTATAATAAATTTTTTGAAACTTAAAAAAAAACTGGTCTTTTATTTACAAATAGTTAAAATTATTAATTTTAATATAAGTTCTATTACGTTAGGAAAATTACAACCAATTTTTCATTTCACATAATTAATCATTTAAAAATCCATTCATTTCCCAGCTCTACGTTAACGAAACAATTGTAGCAGTATCTCTATAATAAATTTTGTGAAACTTAAAAAAAACTGTTCTTTTATTTACAAATAGTTAAAATTATTGATTTTTATCTAAGTTCTATTACATTACGAAAATTACAACCAATTTTTCATTTCACATAATCAATCATTTAAAAATCCATTCATTTCCCAACTCTATTTATTTCTTTTTTTATGATTATCTGTATAAATGACTCGATGCGTTTCTCCTCCTCTCTCCTTTTTATATAATGACGTTTCCTGATTTGGTGGATGCATTAACATATGTCAGAGGTTAAAAGATGATAAATTGGGTCCACGGGGGTGGAAAGCGGCGGCGTCGGTCGTCGTGACGCACGAGCCGCCGCATGCAAATAACGCGACGAGAAAGGTGTGAAATTTTAAATTGTGACTGCCGCAGATAAGCCCGTGATGAATTACCTGTTGGACGGGGATTTAAAAAAACACACCGACGATTTTTTATGCGTACGTTGCGGAATAAATAAATAAAATGTGTGGAAAGATTTAATCACATGATTTTTTGTGTAAAAATATTTTGGAATGAAATATAACCAGCATTCCAATCATGCCGCAATATTGCAACTACAATATCAATCTTGAATGCAAGATTGATATTGTAATGCAGCGATGTTAGACTTGCAGTTACAATAATACAAAGGTACTAGAATTTAACAATTATTTATACATTTTTAAAACACCTAATATTGGTGATTCAATTGTGGAACCTTTATAATAACAATATTGAACGTTAATTGCAACGTTCAATTTTGTTATTATAAAGGTTCCACAATTGAATCACTAATATTAGGTGTTTTAAAAATGTATAAATACACAACATTTTAAAATTTTTATTTCTGAGGTGTATTCCCTTTACACCTAAAATTATTTTCATATAATACAGGGTGTCTCAAATACTATATAATTATCAAAGTTGTGTTTCTTAAATAGAACACCCCATATATTATTATATTTATAGATTCTACTTTAAAAATATCTGTCATTTTCATTAAGGTTGTTAGTACCAAAACCTAATGGTTTTTGAAATAATTTGATTGTTGTTAAAATATAACCTATTTTTCAAATTTCAACCATTGGTAGACTATTTGGGCAATGTATGTGAAAAGTTAAGCAATGTATAATATAAAATAAAATATTATACAATTATTAAAACATTAAACTTTTTACAGGGTGGCACAAAATAATTATTTAATAATAGTAGAAATCAAAATTAAAAAAAAAAAAAATAGTGTACTTTGACCACAATTCTACGTTTCGTATTGCGTGTTTATACACGTGTATTTATGTATATGTTTAATATTTATATATATATACAGGCAATACACATTTTACAATATATTTATAAACATTATTCAGACAATACACATTTTACAATATAAATATTTAATATAAAAGATGCATGATAGTTTTAGTCGACTAAAAGTCTTTCTGCCTTATCTTGAATTTGTGGTGATGATTCGTAGTGATGAATTAATGAATAGTGAGTGTATACACAATTTTGATGAGGCCATTAGCGAGAATTCTTTCTTCCCACAGTAACTTAATAAATTTATTAATAATAAAAAAATATAATTAAATAACATAATTTTTAAAACAACTTATGTTTTGAGGAAAATCATTCGTTCAAATTTAAAATAAAATATCTCAATTAAATATAATTTTAGATATCATTTTGAATTTGATTTTTATTAATAGTTGATTGGAAAGAATCAGATGTCAAAAAATGTAATTAATTTATTAATAACAATCTGTGATGAGAATTCTATTTGATAAACCAAAGAAAATCCTTTAAATCCCACTCCAGATACATGGATCAGAGATTGCATAATTTAACACTTCATACGGTTCAGACGCACTTCAAAATTTCATTCTTTAAAACAATAATCTCGAACTAGGATTAGTCGATAAGTACTACGAATAACAATACGAATTATTTTACCTGGTATTTTTTAAAATTATACCTTATATGTGTTTATTTAAGATAAATTTTGTACTGTGTTAAATATTTTTCCACGGATATCTTTAATTAATTTTTGGTTGAATAAAAATATAAAACAACGTACATTTTTTTTAAATAAATGTTTTCTATAAATAAAAATGTTAAAATATTGCAACGGATAAAAATGTTAAAATATAATAATAAGCATATATGTATTACGTGTTTATTGTTGTAAAATACATAAAACTGAAATAGTCACGTCGGATCAATCTTTGCGCTTTCCATACATAAAAGCGGTCGGCAAATATTTCAAGCGTTTTCACAAAATCGAATTTTCTATATCTCGACCTGAACGCAGTTTTCCGGAAGGACCGTGTGTATAAGGAAATTGAATATAAACATACGCTCACGGGTTTTATTATTTCTTTTATTAATTCGCCGTTGGTGCAGACAAATCGCATTTTCAAGAGGGCCTGGAAATTGAAAATAGATCGATTTGTTTAAAATATATAAATCACTAAATTTTATAATAAATGCGCAAAAAATATGACAAATCAGAAATAGTCACAAACAAAACTGATTTAAATTCTCGAAAAAGTTTGCTATAATTTCAAATATTTTTTTCGAGAGTTTGAATCAATTTGGTTTTCTCACAAGGATGGTTCAAGTTAATAAAATGGTGAATGCGCCGGGGTATGCAATTCGTGTCCAGAAATCTGCGGCCAACTTTTTGTCAATGTAAATATATGAATGATCTTTAAATGGTTTAAACATTATTCGTTTAAATATTTTAATGATTGCAACTAAACAACGACTGTAGAAATTTATAGCCTTTAAATGGTTAAACAAATAAATTTGTTATATTGAACTAGCAAGACAGATATTTGGTTATACAGGGTGGCCAGAAAAGGTGTGGTAATCTTCAGTTAAAGTGTTTCGTTAATTAATTTTAAGTATAAAAAACTAAAAAAAGTCTTTAAAAGAAAAAAAAAATAAATAGTAAAAAATTAAAATTAAATAAAACGCAAAAAAAATATTGGGTAATTATTCAATAAGCTTCATGAGGCCTTTAATATCCTAAATGTGTGATTAGAATTTGTTTTTAACATTTTATGTATAATTATTGCTATTAATAATCGACTTATCATTAAAAAAACATTTGCAATGTTTACCTGGATGTCAATAGTGCTAATTTTAATCAAAATATTTTAAAAAATATTACTGATTTCTAGTCACATATTTATTATATCAAAGGCCTCGTGAGTGTAAATGAAGCACCGTGCGATATTTTTTTTACTTAAATTTTCTACTTAATATTAATCAATGTGTTTCGCAAATTAAGTCCATTTTATGATGGTCATAATCGACCCACTGAGCAGGCTATTGAAGCCATTATGACCAAGTTTCGCACAAATTTTACTCTATTGGACATTAATCCACCAACCTGTATCCTTCGTGCGGTTTATGAGTCGGTTACATCATTATATTATTTTTTCGTTTCACAAAAAACGGCAAACAATTGTCGAAAATCATCTATTATTTTGTATTCAATCTTTAAAATGATCAATTTTACGAATCACTAGTTCGAACATTGATGTTACGTTAATTTATTTATTTTTTCGTTGAAATTATTTCGTTATAAATTAATTAATACGGTATTTTTTTAATAGAACATATTTGCGACATAAATTCTAATAGTAACAGTACTACAAATATATACTATATTGTCTATAAATTCTAGAAGCCATTTTAACTTACTTTATTTTTTAAGATAATTAGACATTTTTAAAATTATTTCACATAATTTTATTAGCGGCTAATTCTAAGAAATGTAAATTATTTATTTATTTACGGAAACTCCTTTATACAAAGTAGATAACATGTGTGTACAATGGAAGATTAAAAAGTAAATATACAATTATTAGATATAATGTAAACTATAATATAATAATAAGTGGTGGTACAAAGTGGCAAAAAAGAACATCTGAAAATAAAATTAAATAAATTGTGAATAAAATAAACTAAAATAAGTTAAAATCAGTGAATACTAATTATTTTAGGTTTTTCCAATAATCCGATCCCCCTTTAAATATACCGGTCACTTTTGTAAACGTCATTATTTAACTATTGATAATGAACACCTAGTGTTCTAAATGTATATGTAGTGTCAAAGTAAAACAGTGAAGAAAGGAATATAACTAGGTTTTATTTATTACTATACATTCTTCACATAACTCACAAATGTACATATAATATACATATATAATTTTATTATTAAACGACATATTTAATATATTTTACACCTAACAATGTTAAAACAAAGTTAAAAAAAAATCGATTTAAATTTAAAGTGTATATATAGTTCACCCTACACCCTGAGGGTGGACGGGGTGTCTGATATATATATATAAATATATATATATATATAAATATATATATATATATATATATATAGAGAGAGAGAGAGAGCGAAAGTTACAAATCTTACAAACGGTCGCCATAAGAAGCTAACTCCCCAATCCTCCTGCTAGATACTAACACAATGTAATGGCGATGACAATAACACTAATAAGAATATATATAATAATTAAATAACAATATAAATTTTATAATAAAAAGATTGATTGGTAAATAACATGTATTTAAAAATTCATCATTCTAATACGATGCTTTAAATATTATTGGAAATTCTTAATTCCAAACATTGATGAAGAATTTCAGGGATTCCTTATATTTCTCAAGAAATGTCATCACCCCATTATACATCACGAGAATATTATCGATTAAACATTCATGTGCCGAATAACAAACTACAAATCATTTGTACTAAACGCCGGTTTCTCATTCATATTTATTCATGAGCCGCTAAACCCTTGAAAGTGTACCGAACGCGAAGCGATAAATTCCGCTGATTTAATCTCATGTTAAAAGCGAAAAAAACGTCACACGGAAGAAAAATAAAACAAACTGCACAAGATTGTGCAAAAAGGGAAAAAAACTGCAACACACGTAAAAGATAGAGAGGAGCGCGCCCCGGCCTTCCGAAAAATCGTTACTTTTTAATTTCGAACCTCGGTTCTTGTGCGACAGATGGCGTAATTACAGCTTTGTGTATCTTTGTAAAAAAATTGAGCGCGTGTATGTGTGTGTATAAATGCGGATTCAGGTTTGCTCACTCTTCGTGCGCCCTTTTGGATATATTAGATCCGCGCGTTGGGATGTTTCGAGCCCCGGGGGTGGCAGCCCCTGAATGGGGGTAGTAGGGAGGCAAGGCATGCGCATTGCTACCGCGGAATGGCCGACCGATGTTGTGTTGCCGCCGCAAAGACACATGCTTCGGGTCCTTTCAGTGTTGGAATGGAAGGGCTTTAGGTTTATTTTGAAAGGGGGTGCACGAAAAAATGGGAAAAACTCGTGCGGGTTGAGAGAGTGCGCGTGCGTTGTGTTTTGATTTATAAAAAATAAATAAAAGAAACTGTGTGTAAATAACAAGTGCCTGACGTTTGATTTTTAGTTGCGATTTGGAAAGTTGTTGTTCACACCTGAAGCGATTTGAAGCCGGCCTATTGATTAATAATAAAATAACGGGGACATATTTTAAAAAATAAGGATATGTTTATTTTATACGAGTTGGGATTTTTAAAAAAATGTGAGTTTTAAGTTGTAAATAGTAGTGTTGAATGGTTACGCATGTGCTAAAAGTGTGTTGCAGTCTGAGGACAATGCGTGCGTTTCGCGAAAGGAAGACTGGCGAGGAGACTCCCGAACCAGACGTGGTGTCAGGTCCCTGGAAGCGGCGATCAATAGCATTAGCACTGTTGCTTGCCCCAATAACACACTGAACTCTAATACTAGTTTTAATTTTAAAATGAATAATTAATCAAAACAAATCATCTTTCTCGATATGGATAAATAAAAACAAATCCTCCTTAAAGCATGATGGAATGAATGTTGCGAGGAAGCGGTGGTGTTATGGTCTTTCCGTAGGGGAGGAGGTCGAACGATGTTGACTTTGTTGTTCTGGCTATGGTCCCTGATCCGCGGTCTGCGCCACACTCCCGTCACCCCCAAACCGCCGCCTCCGACCTCCGAAGACGAAATCTCCATCATCCAGCAAATCACCCAATCCCAACCCCAATCCCCGGACCTAGACTTAGACCTGGAACATCCGAGCGAGCTTTCCTCAATCACGCGCTTCTCGAGCGAAAGCCGGAATTCCATAGCCGGCAGCAGATACTCCGGCCTATCGCGAGATTCTTCCATCGAAATAGGCAACGAAAGCCGTTATTCGGTCACCTCAATATCCTCCTTTTCCACGTCCAGCCGTCGCTACGAGATCATCGGGCAACGCTCGATGGACTCCCGCGCTTCCGTCACCAGCCTTTGGTCTTCGGATATGTCCAGGAGGGATTCGGAGGCCATACCGGAGCACGAAGTTGACTCGTCCGATTCGCGTGCCTCTTTCGCCTCAGCGGGCTCCATTATTTCCTCAGAGGGTTCCCGCAGATATTCGGAAATACTCGCATCAAAGAGAAGGAGGTCTTCGGCGAGGTCTTCACAAGTCAGAAGGCATACCAGAAGGTTTCCTATTTCTTATGATAGGAGACGAACTACTGGAAGGTAAAACAATAAAAAGGAAACAATATTAAAATAATCCTCTTTGGAATCTATCCATCTTATTGCAAAAACTTGTTAGGTATGATGAGAAAGAGAAGAACATATGAGACAATTATGGCATATCCTTATTCTAACATAAATATTACGATATTTATGTTAGGTTTGATCAAGACCGGAGTTAGACTTTTCGTCGCTACAGACTATCTAGATTTAGCTGTCCCAAACTAAATACTTGTACTCGGTACAAATGTCTTTATGTGGAGTGTAATTTAATTTCAGAACAAGCCCTATACCACTGAGAGATTATATTTTGCTCTAATAATTAAACCTAATTTTTGAACTGAATGAATATTGTAGAAATACAGCAGACTTTGTAAATTCAATGCGGTACAAATAAAACTAAAAAAACTTAAAAATAAAACAAATATTATGTTTTTTTTTGCGAAAGAAAGATTCACAACTATTTTATATGTGCCAAGTTTACTGACATTCGCTATTTATAATGAGTACATGGTGCTTGAAATGTGCATTTAGCTATTAAAAATTAAAAGTGAAGTAAGTAACGAATCGTTTTTCATTTTATAATTCAATTCTTATTATCTATTAAGCTTTTAAGACTCGATTTTGCTGGGACTATCTATATAAAACGGTTATAATTACACAAAAATTTCCAGATCGAATAATAGAAAAGTTAAATTTATAAATAACAAGATTTTTATTATTTCATTCGACAATAAGAAATTTATTATTAATAGTAAATCTATCTGATCTATTTATTTTCAAGAAAGTTTTTTTCTATATTATTTATATATTATTATTAACTAATGTTTAACATAATAAATGGAAAGATAGCGCAAACGCCAAATATCGCCTAATTTCAAGTGACATCGTCAACAACGCAAGGTACGTTCAACCGCCTTCGTTAAGGCATAGAACATGGAACACACAAGGTCCAAAAAAAATGAAAACAAGAGCTGACAGTCGACTTACAAACTTAGTTTGCTGCTTTTTATTCCCTTACAATCAATATATCGATTGCCCGTACTGAATTACCATCAATAACCACCCTATCCCGCCATCTCCCACCTGTAGGTACCTTGGAATAACCCTAGATCCGAAATTAACTTTTATCAATCACTTCCAAAACCTCCAACAAACGTTAAGAGTTGCGCTCGATATTTTAGATCACTCGCATACAAAAAGGATTTTCTACAAAAGCAGAAGTACACATATATAAGATTATATGTCGACCCCTAATAATCCTCTTCCAATGCTTTTCTCTACGAAATATGGAAAATTCCCTCTATTAAACATATACTTGAAATCCTTTCCTTCAAATTCGCCACCAATCCACACATAGCTCCTATTATAAAACACCTATGTATCCCTCGTAACTTAGACACAGGACTTATACAGTAATGTGAGCAATTATAACGATTGAATAAAACGACAAGTACTGAAGAAAAACAGGCAGAAAGGCCGATAGTCAATAGGTATTTTTGAGGCTTAACTAATTGTAAATTAGATTAAATAAAAATTATTTCAAAATAATTAATAAATCATTTTCACATTTAGCTCTGTGACATTTTTACTTACGTTACGTAAGTACTTTAAATAAATACACATTAAAACAACTAATTCCCGGGCAAATAGCCCGTCGGACATTGAATTACACAATGTTCACCAGTTGCTGTACATCAATAAAATATTGCATC
The DNA here is from genome assembly GCA_963082785.1 of Philonthus spinipes. Taxonomy (NCBI): domain Eukaryota; kingdom Metazoa; phylum Arthropoda; class Insecta; order Coleoptera; family Staphylinidae; genus Philonthus; species Philonthus spinipes. The sequence goes on along the minus strand of OY720308.1, from coordinate 8,532,735 downwards.
ATGCAATATTTTTTTATCAATTAAAAAACAAAACAAAAAACTTTACTTAACATAAGGCCATCTGCAGACACGTGTTTTGGGATCTATGCCTCGTCAGCACAGCTCTGCCTTACATAATTTAAAGATGTTAAAATAAATTAATCAAATTAAATCAACTATACCCAGCCAAATTAAATCAATTATAATAAATCAAATCAAACCAAGTCAATTTAAATTAAATGAAACCAAATTAATTCAATTTAAATCAAAATCGAATAAAATTAAACGAAACGAATTTAATTAAATTAATTAAATATTTTCAAATTATGTAAATATTGTGATGTAAATTAATGTAGTTCTCAGAAATAAATATTTTCTATATATAAATGTAACTAAGCTAAAAAAAAATACAGAAGCATTCCAATGGACAAAACATCATTGTTTGAAAGAAGCCAGAACAACTGGCTTCTTTCAAACAATGATATTTAATTAAATTAATTAGATATTTGTAAATTATGTAAATATTGTGATGTAAATTAATGTAGCTCTCATAAATAAATATTTTCTATATATAAATGTAACTAAGCTAAAAAAATACAGAAGTTTTCCAATGGACAAAACATCATTGTTTGAAAGAAGCCAGTTGTTCTGGCTTCTTTCAAACAATGATGTTATTAAAAAAACTTGTTATTTAATAAATTGCATACAAAAGAGCAATCATTTCAAGCAAGACTGTAAAAAATATTTTATAAAAACATATGAATGGATGATTTATTGAATTTTAGCATCACTGCCAATGTAAAAGTTGTTAAAGTCCACCAACTATTATATAAATCTAATAAATATCTCAATAATAATAATATTCATAACTCAGAAAAAAAGAAAATAGTTGAGAACTTCTTTTAAAAACTACAATCTTATGGAAAAAGTATATTATATTTTCTGTAAGTTATAAATTTGATATCTTTTTCTATAAATTAATTATGAAATTTTTATTAAATTGTTGAGTAGCTTTAATTCAATATGCCTGGGTATATCTGTGAGTTTAATATGTATATTTTAACGAAAAGTTCGTATTATAACTTTCAGTATTATTGATTTCACTGAGCTTGTGTTTGTTTCTGAAATTCGAGAATTTAGTTCCATTAATATTGAATTTAATTTCCACCATTTAATTCCAACAACTATAAAATATCTCAGGGGCTGGAAAACCTCTGGTGGATAGCCGATTTATATTTCGATTCTATAATGTATAAATTTTAAATGATACGAAGCACATATAATACACGTGCTTCTTTACATAAATAAATGTGTTGAATTAGTTTTCTCTCGCGTGTTTTTTTTATTAGGAAAATAATTTTGAAAATAATCAATATTAATAAATAATTCTATTTAATTATTTAAGATAACTGTAATAAGAAAATCAAATAATGTAAATAATTCTGTTACTTGTATTGAATCGAGCATCGCAGTTTTAACTTGCAAAGATTACAACTTTGCGTATATTGGACAAACTGGTTAAAATATTCAAAACAGATTCAAGGAACATCTGCCCTCTTTTCCCCAAAATTTGTTGGACAAATCAGTGTTTACCAAAACACTTGATAGATAATAATTCACTTTTGGTGAAGATGTACGGGAAAAAAGATTATGCGAAAAAATTAGCAAGATGAATCTCTTTCAGTCATTGGAAATTCATAAAGCTCATAAAAACCGGGAAATTCCCGTAATTAATGACCATATTGTTTTAAGTAATCTTAGTTTGATAAAGACAAGTTACAATTTCTGAAACCATTGTCACTAAAATAAATCAAAAGTTATACAAATCAGTATTTTTATCAAAACTTAAAAAAAAATAATAATAAAATAGAAGCCTCTATTATCAATACTTTTTTAAAATCCTCGTGTTTTAGAGTGTCACACGACTTTCCTCCTTTTCAAAATACACATTATTTTTAAAATAAATATTGAGTATTCTTTTTCTATTTTAATTATTTTAAATAACTGTGACCAGGTAAATAAAAAAATATATTTTCTATAACCCTCGTTTCTTTAGAGTGTATTTTTCATGAACCAGTCACTTCGCGAATAGACAAATTTATCAATGACAAACTCACGTGGAGGGTTCGCATTTCTTGTCCAATGGTGAATTTATCGACGACAAGAAATTCCATGTGGGTGGGGGGGCAAATGACAATCGGTGGACCCCCGCCTCGGATCCCTCAATGGGGATCCAATAAAAGAGAGTGCTATCGATTCTCGTATTAAAGACATAGGCCCTTTTCAAAAGGGTGGAGTGAATCGGGGCCAAAGTGGTCGTAAAATGGTACTGTAAATGCAAACATTGTTGTTTATAAGTCATTCCGTAATGGAGGAGAATATCCCCAAAATGTAAATATTGAATGTTAGCAATAAATATGAACTAAAAAAAATAACATGTTGGCAAGAAAAGTAACCACACGTTATAGGTTATGTTATTCAAACAAATTGAAGAATTTTATTTGATAAATAATCACTACATAATTCGTATTCCTCTTTTGTCTGCTATTTTATTGACTGACTACTCAATAAAATATAATTCACATACTATGTATGCGTTTGCAATAGTCTATAATATGAAAACACTCTGTACACTTTTCTTCACTTATTTATTTATTAACAGATGTACATTTCGATCACCATGTGATCGTCCACAAAGTGTTTTCATTTATCTTTCAAATCTTCACGAAACTCAAATTTAATTAAATGATCTATAATATTATTTACAATGTTAAATCAATAAATTCGTATAGAAAAATCGCACACTTTAACATTACTGTCTAAGGCAATTAAAAACAGATGGAAAAGACTGAGAATATATTTCAAGGTCATTTTATTTTGTGCTCACGTAAAGATTTCAAAATCAATTTTTATTTCGATATTAATTTATTTGCAAGGAAAAAACAATGCGCCCATTTCCTGTTAAATAAAACAATCATGTAACACCTCACCATTATTTCAAAATGATCTTATCCACGTCGCTATCGCCGACACTAGCTCGCCGAATAATTTTATTACATGCCGTGGCAATAATATAAACACAAAGTATACAGCTGATAATCACTATCAGTGTCCTGATAATGCATAATCGGTATTAGATCGCCGGGCCAGATCGCACCGACGACGTTTTCCTATCCGCGCCGGGAATTCTCGACAAAACACAATTATTTTGTTTCAATTGCCGAAGAATAACGGGGTCAATTTTTTTGAATTAAATTAATTACGTGTTCGGCGAGTTTCGTGTGTGTGGTTTAAATTTGTGGAAATCGTGCTGGTTGTTTGTTTGTTTTTTGTAGATAATAAAAATACGTGCAATGGCCATACAGTTAAATGTTAATATAAGGAGAGGATGTGCTCGCAGGAGATATTCTGATTTTATTCCATTGAAATTGTGAGTTAAATTTGATGTAATAATAATAATTTATTTATTTTTTATACAATATAATTCAAGAGATTATCAAAATTTAATGCTTGATGTAATTAATAATTTTACAATTTAAACATTGGTAGTTGATTTTATACTAATAAATATTTGTTTATGGGGCGTATATATAAATCTTTATTGGTAGATTTGTTTTTAACATAATAACATATATATATATATATAATCAGTATCCCCTTTGACCATATGGTGTCGTGTTCATAATAATAAATAAATAGAATAAATAACTAATATAAAAATAAATTCTTCTGTTAATTGGCTATCGATCCTTGGTGTTTCCCCCATATTTATTTACTTATCCGCAACAGAAAATACATCCAATTACAGGGAATGTTATATAAAGAAAAACAAAAATTAGCATATGCGTAAAACAGCTACAAACTTGAAAAAACAAATTACTTCTACATTGGAATTAATTCATCCACAAATTTAATACAAAATTGTTAACATATTTTAATATAAACAAAATCAAAAGAAATATGAAGCCCGCAATTGATACAAAAATAACAATCATTAATACAAATTATAAAAATTGATACAGTTTATACCAAAATTTAGTTTTGTTATAAGCTGTATCAATTTTTATAATTTGTATTAATGATTGTTACCAAAATTTAGTTTTGATATAATCTGTATCAATTTTTAGAATTTGTATTAATGATTGTTATTCTTGTATGAATTGCGGGCTTCATATTTCTTTTGATTTTGCTTATATTAAAAAAGCGAAATAATTTTTAAATTGGTAGAACGAGAGTCAAAATATCTATGAAAGGATGAATGTTATTGTATATTCTAAGGACGGATTTAATGGGTCAATTATAGTGAGAAACGGAATTACTTTTAGATATATAAAATAAACTGTTGCTTCTTTAATTAAATTGAGGAACATGAAAATGTATTTTCGAAAGTAGATTAGAATCATCAATAGTATTGTTTTGTAAGCCCTTTTAAAATAGTACTTTTGAACTAATTTCCATTTTGTAAAGATTGCATTTGAGTTATGAATAGATTATTAAAATTCTATTAACAAAATAAATAAAACCATTATAAATTGAATAACTTTAAATTCCACTAGTTTTTTAGTAGATTAATAATCTATTCATATTTATTACTAAAATATAATGTAGTTATTATGACTATTTGTAGATATATAAAGTAATTACATTTTTTTTAAGTTCTTAAAAGATCGGAAATTGTCGATTTTTATAAAAAATGTTTAATGTATTTAAATGTGCACGAAATTGTTAAACATTTTTGTAACGAAATATGATTTAAGTTAGGTAGTTTTCACACACATACACAAACATCTTTATTCATACAACATCTTTACATAATCGTAATGTATATAACATTTATATTTAAATAAGAAAACAAATATTGTGTTAGTCTGTCCGGGCTATTTGGGGTCTTTCTGCCCCACAGTTTTCACATTTTGTTAAATTTGTTTCTAAATATAAAAGTATATAGTAAACCTAGTCAGTATTTCCCCATAATTTAATGTATCACATTATTTCTGTATTAATTAATACAAAAATTAATCCTAAGCAAATTCTTGTTAACATTTATTTTTATAAATAATATATTTTTGAATCATTAAAGATACTTCAATTCTTTACATACAATAAAATATACATATTATATTGGATAAAGCATTGATCAAACTTCTTTATCCAAACCATGTATATACATATTTAATTTATAAATCAATAATGACAAAGAAAAATGAAAGAATACTACTACATAATGAAACTCTAGCTACTGTTACATTGTGAAGTACGTTACTTCAAAATAAATTTACAATAATTGACACTTGGTGTTGCATAACAATAACATATTTCAAGCATTTTTATCATTGGTCTGTATAATTTTTAAGGTATGTTTATAACTAACTAGACATCTTTATTCAAATGTGTATATGTATTTACAATAATATATAAAATTAGAATTATATTCTGCAGATGTATCGGCTATGGTCTTTCAGCCATATTTTTATATTTTATAAAGATTATATTTTAATATAGATTATAAAATATTTTCCAATAAATCCTTTTTACATAAGAAAAATTTATTTATATATTTATAAAATTTTATTTTTATTATTTTATTTTTAATATATTTATAATTTGTATTTTATAAACATTCTATTTTAATATAGATTATAAAATATTCTCCAATACATCCTTTTTACATAAGTAAAATATATTTATATATTTCATATAAATTATAAAATCCACGGCGGAAAGACCATTGGTCGATAGCCTATTGGCAAACTCTTACAGCATGTATTGTAATATTTTAAGTTATTTGTAGGTGTTGTATTACGTTTGTCAATAAAGATTATGTATGTATGTATAAAATCAATCCCTGCTCAACACCATAATCTTAACTAATCAAAAAAATTCAACAAATCCTAATCTATATGACTGCACAAAACGCCGGTTTTATTAAAATTTAACGGAAACCGAATGAAAGTGGTGTTTAATTCAGGACGCATTTGGTGCCGGTGAATAATTCAATAAAATCAATAGCGATGATAGCTTGTTGTAATGATTGCGTTGGTCGACATGCACGAGCCATTAGAATTACTTTCTCCCTGCGGGGATTGGCCTTAATAGCCCGATTCCAGATTTCAACCCCCACTGCGTATTAAATGGATTCTCGCGTCAGCGCAAATCCCTTGAAAATAATGAAATAATGGACAAAATAATGTTCATTGCAATATAATCAAATTTAATTTAAATAAGAAGACATATTAAACGGTTAATTAATTTTTGTGAGATTTACTTAATCAATTATTCGTATGTTCTTGTAATAAGACAGAAATTATTAAAATTTTGAAATTTAACAATTGATAATTTAGTGATAAGCAAAATCGAGTATTTAAATAATTTAATAAAATGTTTAATAATTATCTTTCCAATTATTATTTAAATAAATGTTTCAAATAATTTATATTGGAATGATACAAATAATCGATTATTTTTCCAATTGTATAATTCAAATCATGATTTGAATGTTTTGAATCAGCATTCGATTAACTGATTCAAAACATTATGATTGAAATATAAACAAACCGATAATAATTTGAAATCATATTGTGTTTAATTTATTATTATTTAATATATATATAATTATATTAAGAAATAATAAATTCTTTAGGCTAAAAGACCTCTGGTCGATAGTCGTTTTCCAAGCATGAAGTCAAACAAACACCTTTATTGATTTAGATGTATGTATTGTAAATATATATATAATATTTGGAAATAAGGATTATTTATATATAAAAAATCCATAAATATGAATATCTTTCTCTTTATTTCTTGCTATAATTGAATAGCAATTTAATTTTCCTGTCCATGATAGGTTTGAGAGAAATAATTAATAATTAGGAAATAAAAATTCATGCGCTGCTAAATGCGGTTAGTAGATTCGTGTGATTTAAAATAGTAATTCGAATGGTGATTCGAATCGTTATGATTCCATTTGAAAAATTCGATTATTTTGATATTAAAAAAAAATTGATTAATACATTAATACAAGGAAAAATTACTGCAAACCGAATATCGATTATGTTCATTTGTTATGATTCTATTCGAAAACTTCGATCATTTTCATAAAAAAAATAAAAAGTCGATTATTACTATTATCTTTATTTACGGAATTCACCTATTTTACAAATGTAAAAAAACTCAATTAGCTATACATAAACATATGTAGCTCATGCTCATTAATTTATTTAGCCAATTATTTTTGATTACCAGCAACAGAATTGCTGGTAATTTATTCTTGTTTAATTTTATTTTATTTATCTTTTCTTAATATAATAATCGAAATTTTCGAATTTTAATCATCATTCGAATTACTGGCTATTTAGTCCTATCAATATAATAAATTATTAATACAGGGTTATTATAAATGATGGACCTTTTTTTAATAATTCTTATTTATTAAAGTAAAAATCCAATCTAATAATAATAATATTTGTAGCCATGAAAAGATCAACTTTTAAAGTTTTTCATGTTGTAATGTTGAAAGTGGATTTTGCAAATTTTAGTGAGAAAGTCAACAGACACAATGTTCGCTTATGAAAATTGTGTCTGTTGACTTTCTCATTAAAACAGAAAATTCCTTCGTCGATAAAAATTATACACTGTAGAAACACGTCATCCTTTATCATTTCTGGCACATAAGTACAAAATTCGAAACGCTTCTTTTTGTCATTAGGGTTGAGACCCTGCACAAGTTGTAATTGTACAGCAAACGTCGCTCAGAACTTTCAATACAGTTAGTTGGGGTATTCCAAATTGTCTACTAGCTCTATTGGTAGAGTTACTTGAACTGCGAACAAAATGTTCTTCAATATGTCTGGCATCATCCTAAGACACACGCGGTTTACCTGTGCTTCTTTTTTAACACACACTTCTAGTCTGTTGAAATTACTTAAACCAACGCATTGGAATGGATATTCTAGTTTGTAGAGTTGATTGGGAATTATAGGGCGCTTTAAATATTTCGTCATTCGCGCTCAAACGGTAGACACATTGAAAATTTGTAATGTATTAAAAAAACGTTGATACTTCCTCTTTTCATGGCTACAAAGATTATTAATTTTAGATTTGTACTTTAATAAATACGAATTTTTAAAAATGTGTCCATCATTTATAATAACCCTGAATTTTATTGTGTAATTCAAGGAACAATTAAAAAAGTACCAATTATATATAAAACCAGATAATCACTATTAAAATTGTCCTGTAGTTTTGCTCTCACTAATCAAAGATGATGTTCCCTGTCAAATACGTTTGAAAGGTATGCGTCAATATTTCGAGTCGTCAAACTTTTCGGCGGTAAAGTGTAGATTCGTTCGTATTTTGGAATTCTTCTCGTGGATCATATGCGGCCACGTTAAATTTCATATGGACAGGGATTCAATGGGAGACGCGATGAAATTTCTTAGAAAAATTCCCAGGCATTTCAGTAATAATTTGGAGACTACTACGCAAAGGTAAATAATTGTAAATGAACATATCGAAAAAAATAGAGAAATTTCAGGTTAAAATTCAAACAACATTTAATTTATAATAATTAATGAAAGCTTTTTTTTCTTTCAACAGTGATAATAAGAATTAATTAAAATATAAGATGTAATTCTTGGGTTATATAAATTAGTGTTGGAAAAATCGAGTGAATTTAGTAATCGAGTATTACTGAATAATCAATTTTAAGTAGCTAAAGTTAATAAATAACAATAAATTGGAGTTTATTGATAAATAGGTAATACTTCTCAATATTAATATTATAAATAATACGAAGAAAATTGTAAATTGTAAATTTTTTGTCACTGCATTCTGCAGTGACAAAAAATGTCGAAAAGATGGAGTCTGCCCATCTCTAATATAAGTATTAATGAATTTTTATGAATTAAATAAAAATAATTCGAAAACAATTAATAAATCATTCCCTTTTTAGCTGCTATTATTTCTAACTTATATGGCTTTATTATTAATTATTTTAACAACATTTAAAGATCACTAACATAAAAGAAATCATTGACGAATCTTATTTGAACAGTTCATCAAGTTATAGAGGAAAAACTATATTTCCAATTAGATTAAATAAGATATAACAAAGGGATTTCTGTAACAGAAGAAAGGTTATAAAAAAAACATATTGTTTCATTTTTGAATTGAATATAAACTTTTAGAACTTAACTTTGTGGTACCTTTTCTTAATAATAATAATATCTTTGTTGTCCAACAGTTTACTCAATTTAGGACATAAGCATACAATATAATGGATTATTATAAAATATTTTTTGGTAATGGAACTAATATACTCCTTTATACTACTTACACTATATTTACTTCTGTAATTATATTTCGTATAGTTCATTTACATTTCAGCATAATATAAAATTTTTGTGTATGAATTCTTTATATAATACTCACTTACACTATATCAACTTCTATGACTATTTTCGTGTAGTCGAAACTAGTCACAGAAGTAAATAAAGTGTAAGTGGTATAAAAAAGACTATTAGTTCCGTTACACAGAAGTCAAGGATTTTATCGGGTTATTAGCCCATTTAAAATTTTAAATTCTCTTGAAAATGGGCTAATAATCCGAAACTAGTTGAGAATTTAAAGTTATCAAATCGAATCCGTGTTTCAAGGATTTTATGTTTTTGTGCAACTAGGTCATCAATTATCCATATATAAGAATTGAATTTTTAATTTTCTATTAAATTTATATAATGTAAATGAAATGTATCTCATACATAAACACACATTATACGCGAAAAATATTTCGAGCACGTCATATTAAGATAAAGTTCACATGACATAATCGATAAAGTTAATCCTCAAATATTTCGTTCACGTCGTTCGCTCCCTGATGATGATTGGTAGGGGATATGGGCGAAGAAGACGGCGGTGAAGGGTTGGGGGAAGGGGGGGAACGAAGGGCGAGGGACTGTGAGTGAAAGGGAGGCGGGCGATAGATTGGTTTAGCGTTAATCCCATCTTGAACACGATAAATTGGAAAATCCACGTCCGCCCGTTTCCTTATTTCGAAATAGAAATGTGCACGCAATTTAAGTTTCGCGAAACGGGACCGACGGACGATCCCGCGCCGCCCGGATAAATAAGGGTTATTTTTATTGCTCCGCTCTGCTCGTTAATTGCTTAAGTTGGCGATTAGGAGGGATTAATTAATATGAGGGATTTGATGGATGGGTGGGTGTTGGCTCGTGAAATTGCTTTTATAAGTTCGTTCGCTGGGTGTTAATAAAATAAAAATAATGCAGCACTATAATTTCCCAATGAAACCAACGAAGTAACAGGCTCTACAATTAAAAATACATCTGTAATCAATTTTTATACTGAATACCCCTCAGTATAAGAATTAAAAAAAAAACATCTGTAATCAATTCTTATACTGAATACCCCTCAGGATAAGAATCAATTCTTATACTGAATACCCCTCAGGATAAGAATTGATTACAGATGTATTTTTAATTGTAGAGGCTGTTACTTGGTGAACATTTTAATTTATGCGTAATATCATTGATTTTGATGTTTCACGAAGAATAAAGAAGTTATGTTGTTTTCTACCTTCTTTCATATTCATCATTACTCTAACTAACAAACAATAAATAATATAAAGGGACATAGTTCTGCAAGACTCTGAAATATATCGTTATAAGAGAGTATTCACTGTCCAGAGTTAAAAAATCATAAAAAATTAAGACTAATATTTTTATACTCTTTAAATAACATTTCTAGAATGTTACTAAGAAAAAAAAATCCACAAAAAAATCGAAATTAAAACGTAAACAATTAATTAACAATATTAATTAATTATTTACGTTTTAACTATTTTAGTTTATAATTTTAATTAAATATCCTGGCGCCTCCGTTATGATGGCGGCGCCGGGCAAATCCTTCGTAACTTCGTTTTGGTTAAAATTGAACATTTGTATTTCTTTTGAAAATATATGCAGAGAGTACCTTATTTTATTAAACATAGCCCTATCATACGTTTTAATCCATTGATCCTTAAAATAGATTATTTCAAGCATTATTCTTTTAATTATTATTTTTAATACAAACCAATGTGGTTAAATTGTTAGACACGGAGTTAAATTATACATAGGGCTATGTTCAATGAAACAAAATTCTCAATGTATATATTTTTAGCTCATGTTCCTAATTTAATTTGTTTAAATAATAAAAATGTATCCAGATTTAAAATATTCACCATTTTATTGTAATCATGCGATTTAAATTCTATTTGTAACAATTTAAATATCTGAAATAAATTAATACAATTCTGTTGGTAAATATTTATTCCTACTTAAAGGTTTTGTTTTAATGTGCAAAATTTAAAGAAACTGACTTTCAATGTCAATGTTATATATAAATAAAGCGTAATTAATCCAAAAAGTAGTATAGTCTTCTCAAGATTTGCATTTATAAATAACCTAATGCCGAAGAATACAGATATTATATAATCAGTGTGATTATTTTTTCTGTGAGTAAACTTATATATTTTTCATCTACTAAGGTCAAAATTACGAAACATGTGATTTATTTATATTATATTTGTGTAATTTTTGTTATTATTATTAATTTTAGATATTACTGTTTCATTTAATTTGAAAAATTGTATCTATATTCAATAAATTAATCAATAAATAAGTTAATTAGAATTTGTTTACATTTCTCTTTACATATGTAGTAAATTAAAAATTGTACAATATATTATTTATATTAGTCTTCTTATAACTTTAAATACACAGCATAAACAACTCAAGATGTCGAAGCGCCCTAAAAGTTAAAAATTCTTAAAGACACAGCCAGCATTAAACCAATTGGAATTGCGCAAAGTCGATCTTTTATATCTTGTTTGTTATTGCAAAATTAAGCATATAACAATTTTATTAATTCATTACATGCCGGCGCTCTATTTAAAGGATATTACGAAAAGATTATTTTTTAGTTCTTACTGAAATTATATATTGAAAATAATTCATTCACTTGTTAAGTATAATCCCAATAAGCCGTTTAGAACATTCTCATAAATAGGACAAGTTCGCCTTCCTTTACAGTCGCAGCTTAAACCTTGAATCGATCTAGGATTGATAAATCCAGGATTCGCGTTAAAAAATAATCGTCTCAATAATCAATATTTTTTTAAAATAATGGTAATGACTAAAAATGTACATTATTTTAAATTCAAAGTAAAATATTAAGTTATTTTATTCTTCTACTAATAGTGTGAATGCAATCAGTCGTCGATTTATTTCAATGCACATAATTTATAAATTAATAAATATAATAAATTAAAATTGACGAATACAAACATCCTACAATCACCATTCATCAATTCATTTGCGCAAATCATCAGGACAGTTCAGCTAGCTAGCATAGATTTTTCTTTAACTTATCATAAATTCACGACAGGGCAGAAAGACCTCTGGTCGATAGCCCAGACAGACTAACACCTACATGTATTGTAATTATTTATATTGTTATATTGTTAAAATTATCTATATAGTCTGAATAAAGATATATATATATATATAAAATTGACGAGACTGATAATTTAGTTGAAAGTTTATATAATTTAATAATTTCTTCATATGTATGGAATTACATCTTTTACAAAATATAAAATGCAAAGTCAAATGTAACAATAGTCTTAAGAATTATAACAATACAATATTTACAATATAATCTATAATTGTGTCGACTATTTTATACATTTTGTTGCGATCCAATAATTAATTCTCAATTCTTAATCAATCCCTGACTGTAAGTATGGTTAGTGGAAGAAAAAGCGATTCTCAGTCGTTGTTCGTCGGTCGACCCAAGTTGTTGACGATGCCACTTGAAATGAGGCAGAAGATGGCGCTTACGTTATTTCCCAAGTTTTATCACATGTTTATTTTCCTTATTTTATAATATTTTTAAATGAAAACAGATTTGTCCGTGGCATATTCGCTGTTTATCTCTTTTTTCCATAAAATGTCCTTCGTTGTCATACCTTATCTTCTTTGAAACGTCTTCTAAAAACCTTTTTGATGTAAAACTTGATAACAAAGGACATTTTATAAAAAAAAATAGAAAAACTGCGAAGATGCCAAGAGAATCATTTAGAAACATGTAGTATCAATATTACTTGATTTTGCCCAACACTAACACCAATAAATTATTTAAATGTCAAATTTGATTGGTCATGTCAAAAAGACATTTTATACGTCACACTTTAAATATCTCCATATGATATAGACATGCAACATTTCGAAACGCAAATTATTCATCTGAACAATGAGCGGTGAAACGTAATAATTACTCTTACGATTTAATTAATTAATTTTAATATGTCGTATTTTTCTCTTTGCAGTTTTGATGTTGAAAATGGGGCGAGCCCGGGCAGGAGCCCCTTGGATGGGGCGGCCTCCCCCTCGGCGGGTTTGGTCCTCCAGAATTTGCCCCAAAGGAGGGAGAGCTTCCTCTATCGGTCGGACAGCGATTTCGAAATGTCGCCGAAATCCATGTCCAGAAACTCTTCCATCGCCAGTGAAAGGTATGTGCTTTAAAATTTACTATCAATTGTAATAATTATAATAATGTAACAAGCAGGTAATTATATTGTTATTTTAAGACTGTATTCTATGTTCTTGTCTTGTATTTGGTTTGTAAATGGTACACGAAATTTCATGCTCACTAACTCATTAACCAAATCACTAACGATACAGATTAAACATATAATAAAATAAAACACAAAAGTGTATAGTTTCAAATAGTTCTAAAAAATATTGTAGTGTAGAGGCTTTTATTTTTGAAACTTCATACTTGTTGGGATAAAATAAAACACAAAAGTGTATAGTTTCATTTTTTTTAAACTATACACTTTTGTGTTTTATTTTATCCCAACAAATATAAAGTTTCAACAAATAAAAGCTTCTACACTACAATATTTTTTAGTTATGTGGAAAACTTATTTAAGGATGATACATTTATTATAATTATTTTCTATCGTTGATTACAGAGGCACGTAGTAAAAACAAAACATCTCAACAATCAATAATTATTTTTTTATTGATTGCAATGATTTCAATTGTAAATTATTTTAAATATATTGAAAGTAAAATATTTAGTTAAAAAAAATATCATCTCAGGAATCAATAATTTGATTTTTTATTCATGTAATTACAACAATTTTCTAGTTTATATTACTGAGGCAGGTAGTAAAAAAATAATCATCTCAATAATCAATATTTCTTTTATTAATAGTAATGACAAAAATTGTAAATTATTTTGAAAATTTTAAATGTAAAATATTAAGTTATTTTATTCTACTAATAATATGAATTCAATTAATCGTCAATTTATTTCAATGAATATAATTTATAAATATAATAAATTGAAATTGACGAGACTGATAAATTAGTTCATAATTAATATATAAATAATATTTACATACCTAAGTCAATTTCCTTCTGTCTTCAAAAAAAAAAAAACTTTCGATTCATCCAACTATAAGTTTTTTAAAATATGAAAATTTTAAACTACCTTTTTAAAGTATTAATTATAAATTAATAAAGAAAATGATTGTTATACTTTTTAAAAAGGATTTCCTATTCATTTGATTTATCGCAATTTGATTTAGTTACATAAATCAAACAATCAATCACTCAATCAGTTGGCTAGTCACCGAAGGTCATTGCACGGTGATACGATTTTCCGGAACTGGCGCTAGGAAAATGCCTATTGATTTTTCCGCAGCAAGGACTCGAACCGAATCCTTCGCTTAGTCGAGCTTTCCGCCGCTAGAGTGGAAAACCGACTGTAGGAAACTACCCATTTGAATTATTATTTTCTCATGAAAAATATTCCCTTAATACTTATTTAAATATTTAAATAAAAATAGTTGCCCTTTCTCCTACTTATTTTTTATTTAAATAATTAAAGTCTCCACAACCAATAACCGACAAAAAGAATATTATGAAGGATTTTAATGATTTTAAAATAAATAAAGAAAAAAAGTTCGCTGGAAGTTATTCTCAACATTTGCATTAATTAAAAAATGTTGATGTGGGAACCAAACAAATGCTATCTTTAACTTTATTTTACGGAATTCTCCATTATAATTGATTACATTATACAATAATTTACATATTTATCGGAGAATTAGTACTTAATTCTGGATTAATCTTTGAATATTAGCACGGAAATTAGTGTTAACCAGATTTGTTTTAAAATACTTATGTAACATAAGTCAAAATGTCAGAGTAGCTAAAGAGGAAATAATTTATTAATTATTTTTAATTTCTTTATTTGATTTAGTCTAAACTTATTAATTACATTATTAATTGATCCACATTTCTGTCGTATGAATTAATATTGGAGTGTGTATTAATTCATACAACAGGAATGTGGATCAATTAATAGGTGAAATTTCTTAAACCCCTCGCGATTAGATTTTTTTAAATCTCTTATTAATTGCTTTTCAAATATAGATTACGAAATTCGAGATATCAAAAACATATTAAGAAATTCTATAATCTATTTGAATTTTTAATTGATTCAATATATATTTTTTGCAGATAAAATTGTGATTCTCATTACATTAGTTGTTTTAGATATTAAAATCCGATTTTCTACTATTTAAATAAAAATAATTTGAAAATAATTAATAAATTATTTCCTCTTCAGCTACTTTTGATTTATGTTGCGTAATGCACTTTAAAACTACTTCTCGGGCATGTACCCTGCCAGACATTGAATTACATAATAGATTTTTATTCCCAACTGAAATCTACATTTTCCTATTACAATGAAAAAATAAAACAAAATCAGCTAACTATTATTATTATAAACTTTCTTCTTGTACCCTTTCGGGTGTCGAAATTGTTTCATTCCCCAGTTCTTTCCTTTATCAATTTTTTCAATTCGTTTTTGTTATTCCCTTTACTTCTGTGTAGGTGATCTTCTTTTGTTCTTGTTCTAAAGTACAAAATAAGTGAACAGAACAGATGTAGTTTTTATGATTATAATGAAATATGTCGGTCGCCTCCATAACATAGTTATAATGGATACATGTTGTTGAATATCAATACCATATTGCATAATGCAACAATATTTTCATTCGAGAATATTTAATGCAACAAATAGTCTTTTCTATTATGTAATATTTACTTGGCTGGTATTATTATATACATAGTCATTTTTATTGTGATATTTACAATTACATTAAATTTACTAATCATTACATATTTATTTACAAGAAGGCAATCGACCTACGATCTTTCAGAAAGGCAGCCCTTGTCATTTGTCTCGTATATTATTTAGTTATTTATGTATATTGATATGAATTCATAATTGGGGATGTTTAAATTTTGAAGGGATGTTGGGATTTATAGAAATGTAGAAAAGGTTTAACAGTTCTCGGGTGGGGGGTTTTGTGTGGTATTACTATTTACGAGCAATTAAGCCCTTAAATAAAGCTAATGCAAGGATGTTTTTTTATAAATATTAATCATTAATTCAATATTTAATAGCATTTGATCCTACCTAAAGTCGAGTGCACACACATACATAATAAGTGTGTTAGTACTGCGGTTTCGTTTTTGATGGTAATCTTATCGGTTTGAATTATGCGTTAAGTATTTAAACAAAACAAAAAATTATGTAACTGAAGTATGCATTTGCGTCTATATTTATAAATATATCTTTTTTTAAAAAACAATTACATACATTTTATAAACATTTGGTATACACAAGAAAATAAAAGTGCTGGTTTGTTCTGTGCTATCGACCAGAGGTCATTCTGCCCTGTCTTGAATTTATGGTGAAGTGCAATTGAATAATTAATTAATTTCCCTTTAGCTACTACATCTTTTTGTTTCAAGAAAAGTTTGTCCTTTTTGTATGTATTTAAGGCTAAACAATTAGGCAAAACTTAAACACGAGGTTTGTTTCACAATAAACAAACTACGTGGTATTGAGGGCGCCTAAGTAATCCCCTAATGCGCACATTAAGCATGTGGACGGTTGAGCGGAACTTGATTTTTAATTGCACTTCACCATAAATTCAAGACAGGGAAGATAGGCCTCTGATCAATTGGAAATATTAATTAATTTCCCTTTAGTTTAAGCATCTTTTTGTTGTTTCAATATGTTTTTTTATATACGTACGCTATTTACGTCAAAAATTCTTGTAGCTACAGGAAAAATTACTATCTAATTTTATAAAATAATTATTTTGAATTTTTTCATTCAATTTAATTTAAATAATTGAAATAAAGAGAATAAATACACTTTTCTGTCACCACAAACGTGTTATTATTTTAATAAAGCCACATCATGGTTGTATTTTATCTTTACATCCCGAGGATTGTTTTTTATGTGTAAATAAAATCGTTGGTGTAATCAACAAAACAAATACGCATTTTAATTGAATTGATGCTATATTTGCTTTGTAAACAAATGCTTTTACAGAATTTATTAATTTTTGCTACGACATGAATTAACTATAAAAAAATATGAGTTTTCATTTATATTTAAATGGAGAATTAATGTTTTAAGTTTTTTTTGTTAAATATTGTATTCAAAAAGGCTTGGCCGTTAATAAATAAATAAATAAATTTATTACAGATAATTAATAACTTTTTCAAGAATGGGTTATTTATTTTTTGAAAATATGTTTTTATTAAGAAAATAATAGATATAACTAAAATTAGACATTCTAATAATCCCTCCAAATTTTGCAATGCCCCTGAACGCCTCCGAAGTTTATCCTTTAATCCATATAACAGAGAAATTCTCAATCAACTTTGTATTCCCCATAATTATATCATCGATCCCAAATATAATATTCCTCTTTCTACAATCCATCAGTTCATCACAATTCATCAGTAGAACACTGATACGACGTTTACGAACATGATAATTAAACAATGAAACAGACTAGTCAAAGACAGCTGGAACATGGAATGAAAAGCTGTTATATATTTAAATATTCTTTCTTTAATCTTATCTTGTTTTACCCGTATTGGGTAATATAAGTATTGTATTTTTTTATATTTTTTGGAAATAAAGGAAAAATCGTGTTTTCATTTTATCAAATATACAATGAAAACATTTTTTTTTTCAATAAAAATGTGCTTTAAAAAATTGCATCTGTTTAAATAAATCAAGTAATATTAAGCTTATGTATATACAAATATCTTTATTTAGGTAATTATATTTTTACAAACATTGAGTATATACACTAAAATAAAGATTTATCTGTCCTGGGAAATCGAACGGAGGTCGTTCTGCCCCCAATTAGTTATTTTATAAGATTATATTATATAAAAAAAATAATTTTGAATAATATTTATAATGATGAAATTGTAATTAATTAATGTTATAATAATTAAGGATTTCCACAAAACTTTCAATTTCAATAATTCATTAAATAAAATAAAAAACGCAATTGTTTGAACTTCAATAAAGTTATTGCTTTGTTTGGAATAAATGATTTATTGTAAATAATATGTATAATAATAAAAACGCATTTATTACAAGTTATAATAATTAAAGGATATTATTTAAGGTTTCCGCATATTCTTCAAATATTTACTTTAAAAAAATAGGCTAAATGGTAATACATCTAGCGGCACCAATTATTTGTTTTCGTGTTGTTGTTATTATTTCTTTATTTTTATTCTACAATATATAAATGTTATTGATTATATTGTAGATTTGTAAAACAGGTAAATCCGTTGAATAAATAAATACAATTGTTCAAACTTGAATTAAATAATATTAAGCATATATTGTATTAAAATAATGTTTTAAATAATATACAATCATCACAAAAACATAACAACGAGCTATAATAATTAAAATAAATAATTGAGGATTTTCGCAAAATCATTAATTATTTTCTTAAAAAAAACAATTTTTCAAATTTGAATGAAGCAATATTAAGCTTTTATTGTAAATGAAATTATTTAAAATTTGCAATACTAAAAAAACGTAATTATTACAAGTTATAATAAATACAGGAAATAATTGTAGATTTTCTCAACCCTTCAATTATTTGACGATATTTAAATAAATAAGAACAGTTGGTTTCTCTCATTTATTCAACTTGTAGTTTTACTCGACAAGTTCTATTTATTGCAGTGTTATGAAGAGTTACGAGAAATTCAAGAAATTTAAATTATTAAGTATGTATTATACAAAAAAATCATTTTAAATAATATTTATTCTGACAAAAACGTAATTATTATAAACTATAATAGTTAAACGAAATATTTGAATATTTTCACAAAATATTCAATTATTATTATAAATTGTATATTTATTTTTAATCTTCCATTGTACACACATGTTATCTGCTTTGTATAAAGGAGTTTTCCGTAAATAAATAAATAAAATTTACTTAAAAAACCATGATTATTTAAACTTGAATTAAGTAACATTATACTTGTATTATATACAAATCCATTTAAAATGATATTATTATACAATATTAAAAACGTAATTATTACATATTTTTTTTATAATTACAGAAAATAATTGTAGATTTTCACAAACTCTTCAATTATTTGAGGATATTTAGGTAAAGAGGAACAGTAAATTTATTTTATTTATTGAAGTTGTATTTTTACTCGCCTAGTTTCACTTTCTACAGCATTATCAAGAGTTACAAACGTATTTATTGCAAAATATCAATTATAAATAATTTCCATTTATTATAGTAGGAAATAGTAATATAGAAAACTACTTGTATTTTAAATTGGCGCGCTTTATAAAGACGAAGGTGCTGTTTCGTAGCGCGTGCTGCCATCTATTGGAAGTCCTTTGAAATGCTTCAAGTTTAATATTGACGTAGTTGCGTCTATTTCCAGCAACATTCGTTAGGTGGCGTTAGTCGTATTGTTTTCCACCTGAATTTAACATAAGGACGAAAGGATGAAGTATTAAATAAAGCTGCTTTCAACATTGATCAGTTATTATTAATATTTATTAATATTAATTATTCATTTAAAGTTGTTGAAATCTCATGTTGCTTCTTTAGTAATTAATAATTAATTGTCTGCACTGAACAGAACTATTTATTAACTAAATGAAAAAAAAAATATATATATACTTATACTTGTTTATCACTTTTATATTTATTCTCTTGAATTGGTTCTGTATTACGGCATTTTCGGTATACTTATTCGATTTCTTAGAAATGTTGCTATAAATTGTTTTCAACTTCCTACATGTATTTTATGTGTTTTATTCTGCTCCGTACTTAATAATTTTGGAAACTACTATGTCCTAGAAAGAAAAAATGTACTTACAATTTGTAAAAGAAAACCTTTACTTGGCATAAACACAAACATGAATAATATTTAACATAGATCAACTTATCTAACTTTAACTTTATTTTACGGAATTCTCCATTATAATTTTTTATATTTATATATTTGTATTTGTATTTATACTATAATTATCCATGTTATTTATAATTCAATAAAGATGCATTAAAGTTACTCATTTTAATCTGCATTTTAATTTTATTGGTATATTGTTGCCAATTTATTGATATTTATTATTACAAAATACATATTATTTTCTCACACATTTTATTTTATGTAAATTACCAAGGGAAGTAGTTGTTGTAAGTACTTTATTTTTTTTTTGCTTCTTTAATAAAAACAAGTGTATACAATTTATAATTACAAATATTCTACATATTAACTAACAGGCCGCCAGTCAAAAGCCATTTTCTTACTGACTTGATTAATGTAAGTAAATTATTAATGATACTTTTTATTTATTACCTGAAATTATTAAACACATATAAAAATATTTACAAGTAACTCGATGTTTATCGAAACAATCTTCAAGAAGAAAGAAAACAAATAAATGCATTGCCGCTTGGATAAATTCCAAAAGGAACTTTCAAATAACAAAAAACCGTTGTATCCCTTTGTTTATTAACTTAAAGCGGCAATGCTGTAACTTTGACAAAAAATAACATTGTTTGCGAAAAGTTTCAGCATGAATTTAATTAGTCAAGCGGTAAAGCTTATTTTTTCGACGTGCTGCCAATTCAGTTGAAAACTTTTCTCGGGAGACGTTGCTTGAGGAAAACGCTTGCAAGCATTTAAAAGGGAGACTAATAAAATGTATTTAAATTAATACTGTAATTTACATAAAAATTGAGAGCGACTGGCTTGGTACACTAATATCCTAATTAGTGTACTATGCATATAGCTCTATATTTTTGTCTAAATTACAGTATTAAATTAAATACATTTTATGAATGAATTAAGAGCTATTTGATTAGTACATTAATATCCTAACTAATGTACTATGCATATTGCTCTCTATTTTACCTGACCAGAATTCTTTCTGTCCTGTCACAAATTTATGATGCTGTCAAAGAAAAAAATCTATAATAGCTAACTGAATTGTTTAGACAATTCGCAGCAATGAATTGAAAAATGATGTCTGAATGACGCTAGTATTTAGGAGGGATATTAAAGTTATGGGGAATGCAAAATTTTGTAAGATGGGGAAGGTTAACAATTTTGTTGCTCAAGGCTAATGTTCGATGAGTTGGAAGGGAAGAAAAACATGTATCTTAGCATCCACTTCTGATATGACTAATTTAAATATTAGTATTGTTCACTGTTATTTTATATTTATATATCAGTTAGATTATTATATATATATATATATATATATATACAGAGAGCTTTTTTTAACAGTATACATTTCCCCTATATATACCTGCAAAATACGCGAGTCAAACGCATTGAGATGTGTGTGTTTAGTTGCCTATAACACGCAACGGAACACACATATACCAAATAAGCAACTAAACATACACACATTGCATTTGACTCGCGTTTTTTGCAGGTACACACTTCCCATAATGTATACTGATAAAAAAACCTCTCTGTATATATTCGTAATATTTTTTTTGTAGCATATTTTTTGTAAAAAGATGATTCCGTAAATAAATGTATTATTATTAAAAATGTAATATTAATGCAATATAGTTGTTATGGTTTATTTTTGCTTTGTTTTATTTTTTGTAGTGTTTAATTAAATTGGAACATATTTGTTTAAAACGTGATAATAAAATTGCTCTTCTGATATTTGATCGAACTTTGTAATAACATTTTTTGTGTGAAACGAAACAAAGCGCGAACAAATATTTAACAAAAACAAATCGAATAATGGAAGCCTTTATTTAATAAAAGAAAATACGTTTCTATAAAAAAATATTAATCGAATTTCAAACAATATTTTCTGCTACTATTTTAATTAGTGTTTGCAAAGTGTTTATGTTTTGATTCCTGATATATAAATCACATAATTTTATTAAGTTGGGGGGTTTGATGCTCTAATGACCGCTTAGAGATAAATTAAGAGATCATTTTAAATTATAACTGTTATTAATATGAACTCCTACCTCTATGTCTCAGATGAAATATGTAAATATGTAAGTTCGCTCAATTTTTTCAAAATATTTTATGCCGTTAGGAAAGGCCGATAATTGAATTACAAATTGGCACCTTTCATAATTCAATAGAGGTACTAATCGAAAATAATAGCAATGTAAATGATTAAGCTTTGAAACAAACCTATAAAAGTTTATAAAATAAAAACACATATACTAAAATATATATTAAATTTATCATTAGTACTACTCAAAATAGTACATTAAAACAAAAAATATTTTAATATTTTAAATACCTCTTAATATTAAATTTAAAATATACGGAACAAATAAAGATAAATTATAAAAAATGCATTATTAGTACTACTCTTAGTACTATGTTTAAATTTTAACACACTTCTACTCAATTTATTTTCTTTAATAGTATTTTGAAAAGCTCTCAACATAGACTTCGAATTTATGGCAAAAATAGGAAATGTATATATATTTTTTTTTCATTGGTACTACCCTTGGTTGTACGTTTAAAATAAATAAAAAATATAATATAAAAATATTAATATTGAATGAAATAAAATTGTTACTATTTTTTTATTCAAGTTGTAGACTTTATATATAACTCTATTTATATCTAACATATTTGCGTCATATTTTTGTTGGTTTATTGCAGGAATATCTATTAATTAATCAAGAGAGTACTAGAATAAACCGAACAAGCAAATTTTGACATAAACAACAATGTATGAAGTTTAATTAAGTTTGATTAATTAACACACACACGCAAACAATCCTGTTTATGCTCGGGAGGGAATTAACGAAAATAAATATCGAAATTCCCGTGCGGTTTATCACCGTTAAGCGCCATGATTTTCATTTCACGGCCAAAACAATATGAAACAAAAAACAAAATAAATAAATATACAAGTGATTCTCGTTCTCGCTTTTCCCCCCGGATAGTTTCACTCTCTCGCCGCCCTTTCGGGCTTTTCCATTTTCCCGACATTTCCCCAACTCTACACATCGCATCGAGGCCCGGACAAATCGATCAACTCTCCACTCCGTCTGCCTGCCTAAACGACCCGACAGAGCCCACCCTCCCTCTATCAAATTGCGCCCTTAACCGGCACTGAATTCTGGGAATGTAAATATCCATACACTTTTTGAGTGTGCTGCATACGTGTGCATATATTGGGAATTTATTAATTATTGGTTGGACGGGTTTATGTGTTTGCAAATATGTAAATTGTTATATTAATAAATACGGTGCAGAAAGAATGTTTTGCAAAAAAACAAAATACAATTTATTAATATTTAGTTTGATTTGTAAATATATATTTGAATTATTTCACTATAAAATTATTATTTTTTTAAAACTTTATTTCGTGTCAGTATTAAATATTTATTACGAAAAACAAGAGAATTTTTCTTGTTTATGGTGGAATCGCCGGGAAAATCCGTGGCTGGAATATACTTGACCATCTTCACATCGGTTCTAAACCTTGTTTTGTATAACAAGTGTAACAATGTAGGCGTCTGTACACTAGAAAATATGCCAGTAACGATATAGCTATCTCTTTCTACTAAATTGCAACCTTAAATTCCGTGTGTATTTTTATTTAATTAAAATAAACTTTATTTTTGATTCTTTGAATATTGTAAATTGATTTAATCTGGAACAATCATATATTTACAACAAACCTCACTCATCCATTCTCACATATCTGTCACAATAAACATTAAGGTATACAAAATAGAATGTACATATTTATACATAAAGTTTTCAACTTTACAATAAATACATATTTTATTCATTATTTGAATTTTTAATTAATTGGTTATTTTATTATATAGATTCTTAGATTATACTTAGTTCGATTACAAAAAGTGTTTTCTCTTATTTATTTAATTTAGTAGAAATTATTATCAATGTGCGCTTCTACTCTTTTGTAAATACTTAAATCAAATCAAAGCAATTTCGTTTCACTCCTAATTTATTTCTTTAATTTCGTGTGATACTGTATGTGCAATGTATTTTACAGATTCAAGGAGACAGAAAGCGTTTTGGAGCGATCGTATGTACTCTGTTTATTTGGATTTTTTATACATCTAGCAATTTTTTATTTTTTTTTATTTTCGCTGTATATCATAATGCACATATTTTTTTTAGTTTTCGCAAACTTTAGATTTAGTTTACTCGGAAGGTATAAATGTTTCTGAAACTTTCTTGGTGTGCAAGCTTTGTTATGGTTTTGCTAACGATTTGCATGTTTTAACACAATTTTAACACTAGCTGTTTTTTTGTTATACTTTTGCATGTATTAGATTAGTATGTGTGATTTTTTTTATATATTGTTTTTCTAGGTTATTATTTTTCAGAATTTCTTCACAGGTTTTATAATGATAATTGAGCAATGTTTTCTTATGCAAAAAATTGATATTTAATAGAAGATTACGTTATAAATAAATTATTCAATTTAGAGACTATACAGGGTGTTCTAAATTAAGTGCGCACCATTGCTAACTTTGTTTTTAATTGAGCTAGAAAGTCGTTTAAATTAGCAAAGAAAATATAAACTTAAAAAAATATACTTTTAATATTTTCTGGAGGTTACAACTGTGAAACGAGAAAAATAAAAGAACATGGCAGAAAGACCAATGGTTGATAGCCATTTTCTGAGGCTTAACTAGATGTAAATGATTGTAATGTTGTAAATATTGTGCTGTAATTTAACGTATCTCGCGGAAATAAAAATAAAGATTTTCTATACATAAAAGAAGATCGCATTAGTACCATCGCGTTTTTTTATATTCGAAAGAGTAAAATATAAAATACTGTCAAAAATAATGCTTTTAATATAAAAAAAACTGTAAATACTTTATTATTTTTGACTAATTAAAATTATTTTAACTAAAAGTGTTGACAGTTTTTTTTGTATGTTCGAAAGAGTAAAAGCATTATTCTTGTCTAATTTCAATTTCAATTTACTTTATTAACGGAATCTCCATTTTCAAATTACAATTATAATTACATATTAAAAATTTTATCAGAAAAGTGTAACGCTCTAAAAAGATTACAAAACATATGTATATAATTAAAACAAGTTGAACTAAAAGTATTGACAGTTTTTTTTTTATATTCGAAGGAGTAAAAGCATTATTTTTTGACTAAATAAAACAAATTCAACTAAAAATATTGACAGAATAGAATATAATAAAACTGTCATCACTTTTATTTGAAATTGTTTTAATTAATCAAAAATAATGCTTTTAAGATCACTTCTAAGATAAAATATTAATAATAGCCATACAAAATTTACTCAACATTGTATATATTCAATAACACCCGCGTGAATTTCAATACTGTTTGTTCACCTGTTTTGTGTGCTTACGTGTGTGGGAATGTCTGTAGCGTGAAAAAAAAAAAATCTGGAAAACTAGACTGACACGTGCGTTATTGATTGGAAAACGGGCGATAGTCTTTTTTTTTTGTTTGTGCCAGGATTAGGGTAACAGTTTGGAGATATTTCGATCGTTATCGCCTTGGGACTCTTAATATCGATAACGATTCAATGGCGTCGCTCCAGCGCTGATAAACCCGACGCCTATGGGGGACGGTTTATCATCCAGAACATGCTCGCAATTAAATTTGGGATATTGTTTGTGTTTTTTGTTTAGTTATATGAAGGTGTTTATTATTAAATATATAAATATTAATAATACATTCCTGTCATTAGAGAAAAAAATACCATCAAATATCGAAAAATCATCGCAAAAAAGGGCTTAAAGATTTTGCAAAGTAATACCACAGAGAGTAAAATAATTCCTCTATGGTGATACGTTTATCTAAATAATCATTTTTGGACTGTCGAAACACATTGAAGGAATTTAAATTTTGGGTTGGACTTTTTCAAAAATATAATTTAGAAGAGAGAAAATAGATTTTTTGGTCACTATAAAAATGGGGGTACACATTTTTTTTAATGAAGCGTGTTTACTTAGCTAATATTTAGTTACATGAAGGAGTTTTATATTAAATGTAAAAATATTAATAGTACATACCTGTCGTTAGAGACAAAGATATTGGATATGATCCAATATCTAATAATAATCGGAATTGGCTGAATAATTGTATTTATAACAATGAAATTAAACAATTTCTTATGCTTATGCTATTTCTTAAGTCTTCCCGTGTTTGAGATCGGTTCTCGTATACTTTTGAGCATGTAGGCCGCGGATGATCTCCATGCTGAAATAGCATACATCCCGGAAACTTCTCTCGCAAGAGAGATAAATTTTACACATAAGACCTTGCACCGTCTTGTTGAAACCAGGCAACATCAAATGGTAACTTGTGTTGTCTTACGAGAAGCAGCCGTTTCGACATTAAACTCTTGCCGGAACTGTCGCAGTGTTTGAATAATTGAATCAAATCTTGAAATCTTCTCTACACAGAATATTCTTTGAGCAATCGGCCAGTAATCCATATCTAACAAGACTTGAGATATGTCACTATATTTGACATTTATAATCGTTACAACTAGATGTTTAAAATTGTTGTACTAATAACATTTGTGGCAGAATTGATTTCTTAAACACGTCGATTAGGTTACTTATGAGGAGTCTCGCGGATATTGTACACTAGATGTTAGCTTTCCCACATACATATATGTATGCATATTTGTGTAACTTATGTTTTTAGTCAAATTGTAAATGGCTGGTCCGTTCAATAAAGAATTGTTATTATTATTATTAATAATTCAAATGGGGTCACTCATAATTTGACACCCTTTAAATTATTTAAATTTAATTACTGAAAATTTAAGTTATAGAAACAAAGTATTCGAAAAGTGTCGAACTCTTTGTAGGTTTTGAAACTACCGATAAATGTTTATGTTAATTATACAAATGTATATTATACAATTATTGATTATTTGTATATTAAAAAGCAATCTACAATAAAATCTAGAATGGTATTTTGAAATAACGATGATTTTGTTTTCATCTCAAGGAATTTCCTTTCAAATTGTATTTATCTCTCCCCCTTTTATATCTTCATACTTTGTAATAGCTGTTTGCAGTTTTTACGATCGTAAAATGAGGATTTTTTATTAATTTATTTTTAGGGCTGTTAAGAGTTTTCACTGCGGAGCTTTGAAATGCCGCAACTGTGAATCCGTGTGTGCTTTGATTTTCCGAGAATTTTAAGGTCGGCCCGTTTCGTGTTTATCGATCGACCTTTTCCCCCAAATTGTAAAATATTGTGTAACAGAGTTTTCCAACCTGAATCTATTCATTTCAGTTTTACAAGTATGAATACAAGCCAAAACTTGTTATAGGAAATAAAGTTTTTTTAAATAAATTTAAACTTTTTTCACGGATTAGAAAACTTCAAAATGGAAAATATAAATACAAGTTAAAAATTTGACGAGTATTGTTGTATTTGCCTTTAATACGTAGTAAACTTAAATATTAAATAGAAAAGAGTGGAAAATATAAATACAAGTTAAAAATTTGACGGGTATTGTTGTATTTGCCTTTAGTACGTAGTAAACTTAAATATTAAATAGAAAAGAGTATTCATTCACTAGGTTACAGCTATTTAAATTAATTAAATAAAAATGATTTTTTTACCAAATTAAATGTTTATTAAATCTATACGTTTTAGAAAATAAAGACTGTTTTATTTAATATTCTTTTTTTAGACCATTTCAAAATACGAATGAAACTCTAAATAAATTCAGCCAACAATAACAATATTTAATAGTAACTAAAATTATTAGGTATAAAGTGAAAAAAAAAACAATGTTGAAATATTTACGTAACGTAAGTCAAAATGTCACAGAGCTAATTGCGGAAATAATTTATTAATTATTTTCAAATAATTTTTAATTAATTTAAACTTGAATACGCTCATAAATATCTAATAAAGAATTAATTTGTAAAAATATTTTCATATTATCTGGAAACAGTAAAAAATCGGCGTATGAAAAGCAATGATATCATTAATGAATATATTGAATAACAATGGTCCTAAATGAAAGCCCTGAGGTACAACTGAAGTAACACATATTGAACGGGATAATAAATGACCAATTTTAACATATTGTAGACGACAAGTTAGGCAATTCAGCAATTCATCAGAAATACCAACATGAGCCAACTTGTCTAGACAGACACGTCGAGCGCCGGAATAAGGACAGGACACAGCAAACTAATGTTAGAAAAACTCTGCTGCTGAGGCTATAAGACTCCACAGAAATAACCTTAGAATAGTCACAGGCATAATAACTGGACACTGTACCCTAAAGAAACACCTGCATAATATCAAACTCTTTACAGAGAAACCTATATGCAGGCTGAGCCATGAATAGGATGAAGATGCCTCTCTTGTACTATTGGAGTCTCGCATTTACCTCCTGGAGGAAAGAAATCCTAGTTCAAGGGTATCCAGCCTACTTCCCGAAAGGAAAAATGATCAGAAAATTGCTGGAATTGGCAAACAACACCGATCGACTTTTTTCCTAAGAACTTGTCGATTAACAACAGTTATGGAAGAAATTCAATAAGCCACATGGCTGCGGTGTTAGGGCAACAATAACCCATACTTCCAGTGCTTGTACAACAACAATAAAACAATGTTTATGATTTTCAACTTTTTATTAATTTCACTACAATTGTTTCGCTATGCTTCTTCATTTACATTCTTCACCCGAAGAAGCTACAGAGTAGCGAAACAATCGTAGTGAAATTGATAAAAAAAGTAGGATTTAGTCTATCCATGAATAAGGGAGTTAATTGAGAACCACCACACTTAAATGTAAAAACTCTTGAATTAATTATTTTAAATAAAAATGATTTGAAAATAATTAATAAATTATTTCCACATTAGCTCTGTAACTTTTGACTTACGCTACGTAAGTACGTTAAACAATTGCACATTAAAACAACTACTTCCCGGGCAAATACCTACGCCGGACATTGAATTACATAATGTACACCTGCTGTTGCACATCAATAAAATATTGCATAATGCAACAAATTTTGATCCGAGAAAAATTCAATGTAAAAACAACAAAAGGAACGTTACTTAATATAAGGCCATCTGCAGACACGTGTTTCGGGATCAATCCCTCGTTAGTACAGCTTTGCCTTACATATTTTCAAATCATTTTTATTTAATATAATTAAATAACTGTGACCAAGTGAATGAATGAATACTGTTTTCTATTTACTCTTGAATTAATTTCTCACTTAACACTTGGTGAAACATGTTTGAACAATTAGGTAAAAAGATTAATATTGCAGTTCAGTCGCCAGAGTCAAAAATATTACTCAAGGACTGGACTCTTAATAAATTAAACTTTCAAGCGTCCCAAACATTTGCAAACTTTTTGTTAGATTTTTTTTTTGTATAATTTTCAAAATAAAAGTAGTAAATCAAATTATAAGTCTGTTAATTTAAAACAATTGTAAAATTATTCTTCAATAAATGTGGTTTTTGAAAATCCATACTTTCAGCTAAAGAAATTTATTAAAATCCGCTTTACAAAATTTCTACTTCACCTATCGCGTCGTTTGTGTAATATTCGAATATATGAAATGATTGATTAATTTCGTAATCAATTCAACTGTAAAATCACTACAGAAACGTCGATCGACGAGAACGATATTGAAAATGTAAACGCCGGTGAGTTTGAACAAACGGGCGGTTTAATTAACCGTCGAGCGTGTTTGTACTTTTCCAGTGAAATAAATGTATGTACGTGCGCGTATTTCGTTGCGATATTTCGCGTGGATGGATGGATATTAATGAAAAATATGGGCGAGCACCAAAATATTTGAATTCCCGATAATTACCCGCTCTAATCAACCGTAAATGTTTACACATATTGTTTCTGATAAATGCGCATTATAATAGCGTATTATAAATTGAAATATTTTATAATAAACAACAAATTATTTTTGTTTAATTAAAATTATTTCTAATAATAGAAAAAAGGCTTTATTCACTTGGTAAATAAAAATTATTTGGAAAAAAATAATTAATGAAGAGTAGCAAAAGAGAAAATTTATTAATTAATTATTTTGAATTAATGGTTTTAATATTTAGACATTGGTAGTTCATATTGTATGAAATAAATATGAATAAATTATTAAAATTCAACCAATAAAACACAGATTAGATTGAATAACTTTAAATAATGTGTCTTATTGGTTGATTTTTAATAATTTATTTATATTTATTTCATAAAATTATTTTGAAATTCTTTTTATTTAATTTAAAATTATTTATTTTTTTAGACAGAGACAGAGATATGAAGTTATTCTCTAAATAACTTCGTAATGAAATAAATGTGAAGTTCATTAAATTAATCATTCTGCCAACATTTATTTGCCATATATTTGGTGATGTCCATTTCGGTCTATCGAACCTCAGCGAACTAGAACACACTAGTTCATGTACCTTGATGAAGGTTCTTTCGAAAATATTTCAAGAAAAAACTTTATATTTCACATATCGGTATCGGTCTATATTTTTCAAATTGGAGGACAATCACACCATTCGTACTACGACCAGTCCTACCAAGCTCTAAAATTGATGCCAAATTAATTTAGATTTTTCTAAAAATTAAAAATCAGAACATGGAATTATGGATTTTCTATAAGAACTCACACTAGGCACTAAAATCGATTCCAAATAAATTTAGATTTTTCTAAAAATTAGAAAATGGAATTATGTTTTTTTCTATAAGATACAAAAATATTGTTTATAAAAAAAATTGGAGTATATTCCGAACTGTTCTACCATCCAAACTCAAATATTAATTCAGAGTTAAAATAAAATCCCTATAAAAATATCAGCGGGTTAAATAGAATTAAAGAGTATTTATTCACTTGGTCACAGTTATTTAAATATATTAAATAAAAATGATTTGAATGATTTAAATTGATTTAGTTTAATTTGATTTAATATAATTGATTTAATTTCGCTGAGTGTATTTGATTTAATTTAATTGATTTTTTAACATCTTTAAATTACGTAAGGCATAGCTGTGCTGACGAGGGATAGATCACGAAACACGTGTCTGCAGATGGCTTTATATTAAGTAAAGTTACTTTTGTTGTTTTTACATTAAATTTTTCTGGGATCAAAATTTGTTGCATTATGCCTTATTTTATTGATTTGCAACAACAGGTGTACATTATGTAATTCAATGTCCAGCGTGGGTATTTTCCCGGGAAGTAGTTGTTTTAATGTGCATTTGTTTAACGTACTTACCTGATGGCTATGAGGAATAAGCACTAATTTAATGAGGAAAGATGGACATAGTCGATTTGTAAACGAAACACCTTTATAATTTAAGTTTAAATTGAGATGAGATAATGTAGAAATTATTTGAAATAAAAATATGTAAAAGGTAACGTAAGTCAAAAGTTACGGAGCTAAATGTGTAAATAATCTATTAATTATTTTCAAATCATTTTTATTTAATCAACGGGTATGTTATTAAAATTTAAAGTTTGCTCACTCATTTGAGTTTTATAACCGTTATTAAATTTCATTGAAAATAATCACAAATAATTCCTTCATTACCAGAGATGCATTTCGTTCCACTGTTATTTTACGGGACAGATAAATTTTATTACGAATTTGCGCAAATGAAGCAATATCAAAAGTTTCCCAGCGACACATAACGATCATGGTCAAAACTCTCCCGAGCCATCCGGAAAACTTTTAGCGTAACTCTCGTTGAAACTTCGGTGATTAAATTATTACCCAATTTACATTTAGGACACTCCGCGGCAATTTCAGAACTGCTGAATACGTACAATGTAAAAAATACAATCCAAATTTCACGATTCAACAATTTAACATCTGATGTTTTCTTTTTATGATCAAGATAATGAGATATTAATTTAAAAAAATGAATAAATGCAGGAAATAAATAAGAATATTTTTCATTAAAAAAGTGAATACTTTATATACAGGGTGAGTCATCAAAGTGTCCGTGATCGATATATTTATTGTGGTTAGAAATTCAGCTTTAGTTTATTAATAAAAATTGCTTGGCTACTGAAGATGCATAATGTAAATTTATTTATTTATTTAATCGGCCGACAAATGTCTAGCGCGTCTCTCGAGCGCCTTAGCCGCGGGTATTTCACGCGCAATCTCCTTCCATTGTAAATGTTTTCCATATATACAGGATGACTCATTTTCCCGGAATTGATATCAACTTTGATATTTTAAATGAAACACCCTATACAGTATTTTTTTTTTATTCGATTCCCCTTTAAATTTACATCAATATCACATAGTGTGTAACTTTGACTGACCGTTACTGCAGAAAAAAATATTTTCTAAACATTTTGACAGTTGCAGTGGTGTACCTCAAAATCCCTACTTTTTTGTGTTTGAGATGGAGCAATGATTTTTTTATACATATTAAGATAATACCATTCAATTCAATACATTATGCGTCTTCAAATGTTAAGGATCTTTTTTTAAATAAATTAGTGCTGAATTACTAACGATAAGAGAGATTTCAAAGTCTTCAATGACTCAAACATTTTTATACATACATGTAAGGTGTAATGGAAGATCAGAGTGTACCTCGGTACGCATCTGAATTGCATCTTTTTTTCCAGTATCAGAACTATTATTTTTAGGAATCGCTTATCATTGTCATAAATATTTTCGTTTCTGTATTTTTGTTCTGTAATGGAAAAATAAAAATATTATTATTATTATTATATTTAATATATAATACATGAAACAATTTAAAACAAATATACATCCTTAAGAGAAACGGCTATCGACCGGAGGCCTTTCGGCCTGCCTTTATCTAATTCCAGTCGTGGATTAAACCGTCATGATTTCCCGTCCTTCTAAATTTGATGAAAAGAATATTTTTGAGTTATGTTTGGGTCTCGAGGAATACATAAGTGTTTGATGAAGGGGAAAATGTGTGAGTTAGTAGCAAATTGGATGGTTCAAAATAATGAAACCAAGATTGTTCGCCAGCAATTATTGAAAAAAGAAAGTCATTACCATTTTGCCTACATTCCGTGAGATGTTGCAAAGATAAGCCCATTCGCAAGCGTTTTTGGTCCTCTGTTGTTGGATGAAGGGGACATGGTGGGGGTTAGTAGCAAATTTTAGGGCGTGGATTTCTAGTCTTTCCTTAATGATTGGGATTTGGCAGGTTTCGCACAGAATGGAAGGGTGGGCAGAAAAGCCCACTTCATAACCCACTCAATTCCACCAGAATAGGTGTTTGGTTTTTATTAACACTCTAAGGGATGATCTTTCCGTGACCTGGAGATTTCTGGAGATGTCCAATCAACCTGAAAATGGTTGATTGGACATCAGCGTATTCAAGGAGGAATCGACAGATAGTTGCCGTAAAGACATTTTAAAGAGGAATCAAATGAAAATATAATATATAGGGTGTTCTATTTAAACTAAAACAAACAAAGTTGATATCAATTCCGTGAAAATGGATCACTCTGTATATATGAAAATAATTTTATATTATGCGTCTTTAGAAGTCAAACAAGTTTTGTTAATAACTTAATGCCGAATTTCTAACGTCAAGGGAGATATCGAAGACAGGCGCTTCGGTGACTTACCCTGTATAGTCTCGCTTTTTAATATAATAAAAATATTTTATAAAGAAAACTAATATCCAACTCATTTCTATATTGATCGTTGATAAACATCAAAAACTCCTTTCACAATATTAATATCGCTCGCAGTCAAACGAAACAAAGAAAAATTCCAAGGAGGAAAGCGAAAATAAAAACAGCCGGGCGCGTTCGTACCTTCAATCAATTTCCGCTGATGGAAATCTAAAATGCCGTCCGGCGGTTTTAATTAAAATTACACATTGAATGAGGTACTGGGGAGAGAATGCCGGCGAAAAGGTGATATTAATTACGGCGAGTGCTGACCAGAGATGGGGGAGGAAATTACAATTCGAGAAAGCTGACGGTTTCCCGTTTGGAAAATGCCCCATTTCGAAAACAGCAAATAATGTCAACAGGGTGAACGGTTTTTATTTCGTCGGAAGCGAAATTAATGTTAACTGAAAAATGGGAATGAGAGAATTTAGTGGTTGTTTTTTTTATTGCCCAAAAGGGTGATATAAATATTTTTAATAATGATTTAAAATTAAAACACTTGTTTTTTTATGTTTCACAGATTATACTTTATTCTCCGACTAGTTTCAGTCAGTGACCATTATCAAGGAGTGAGTGAGGTCACTGACCGAAACTAGTCGGAGAATAAAGTATAATCTGTGAAACATAAAAAACAAGTGTTTTAATTTTATATCATTATTAATTAATCGGGATAAGTGAGGAATTTATTCAGAATATAAATATTTTTAATTGTGATTAAAATTCTTTCTTGGCATTCACGGTTTTTGTTTCTATTGAAATGATTAAATTGATAAAATGCATAACATTCCGATTTTATCTAAAAGAAGCAATACTCTCTAAGACCTGAAAAAAATTTGCGCGTTTCCATTGCAGCAATGTAAGCCATCATCGCTGCAATGGAATGGATGGATTAAAATAATGAAACCAAGATTTTTCGCCAGCAATTATTGAAGAAAGAAAATCATTACCATTTTGTCTATTTTCCGTGAGATGTTACAAAGATATGCCCATTCCCAAGCGTTTTTGGTCCTCTGGCTAAAGGCGAAGAACCCCTTTAGAACAAACTTTGCTGTGATCCAGTTTATGTACGATAGTGTGAACAGATCTTATATCAATAAATTAAACTTTGGTTTATTCCTTTATTCCTTTATTCACTTTCAAAATAAGTGAAGAACCAAGTTTTAATTTATTGATATAAAACACTTCACGTAAACTCAAACCAATTTGTAGTGAACAGATCTTATACTTAGACCAACATTTTCTGAAATTGCTTTAATTTAAATTCGACGATTTTCACTAATTGGGCCTTTCATAAATCCCACATTTCTGTCAATGCAGTAATCAATACACCTGGAAGCGGCTTATCATTCGTCTCTGTTCATCCACTATTAAATGTTCGACAATATTCTTTGACTTGCATTGGTGTATGAATTTGCAATGGTTGAAAACCTTCAGCACACAAAAATTGAATGACCTGATTATATTAGGATAGGTTAACAACAATTGCCTTTTTAAAGTCACAATATTTAAAATCGCTGTCATATACAAATGATAGGAACTGATCAAGTCTGACTAGCAAAACAAAACTAGTTGCAAAAACATTAGTTGAGTGATTACAAGTGTTTCCAAAGCTAACCTAATGAAAGATGGGTTTTAATTGAACAAGCCTCGTATATTTAGCTGAATATCGAAAGCAGTAATTAAAACCACGAATAAGGGTTCATCTGTCATTAACAAGCAAAGAATTTAAAAAAGAATAATCGACGTAGGAATATTTGTAATACTTCAAATAAACCACCCTTCTCAATTTTTCGCATACGAATTGTTGTACTTGCAAATGTTTTCATGCGAATTTTTGCGAGCGATTTTAAATAACCTCCCCCATTAAATGCGGCCTTAGATTCAGACACTTTAAGTGTTCTTGTAAAGGTTGAATAAATAGAATCATTTTTCATTCACGTTCAGAAGGTTCTTTGCACTTTTTTCCCGCGCGAGATTCCTGAATTGTGTTTTATTTACGAACGCATATTTCTTTTAAAAAAAAGATGCAAATGCTCTTTTTATCCCCGGGCAATTTTCCATCCCGACTTAAACGTGTTTACCGTAGCGTTCACCCCTTGTCTCTCTAAATACCCTCCGAATCACAATTACCCTCGAGGGAACGCTTAAACCAGCGTATAACACACCGTAATTTACCTATGACTTTCTTTGTGTGCACACGACGGATATCGAAATCCCTGCGCGACGGGGGTGGATTAGACGATCTATGAATCTATGTGAATGTGTGCGAGTTGGCGATGGAGCGGGTAAGGGGGGTGGTATGTAAATAACTTCATAGGGCGGCGGAATGGGTGGTGGGGAGTTTTGGAGTTCATCCTCTCTTCCTCCCCCGCAGTACGATGTGAAAAAGACACCTAGGGCGCGCGTATAAAAGCAAGAGAGACGGACTGACAGCGTGTGCCGCCGCGCACTCCGGAGGCAGTGATCGCACGTCCGCGGTTCGATTCGGTCGCGAAGCTCTCCCCCGGTGTGACAGCTTTTGGACTTTTTCATGAATAAATAAGCGAGAGAGAAAAATTAGCTAGGTGAAAGTAGAGTGTGGAGTTGTTAATTAATTAGGTAAATGGGGCTGTGATTGAGGGGGGATTACTGGCGGCGGCGGCGGCTGAGGATTAAAGGCTTTCACTTTATGCATGCACAGAGATCTGTTAATCCGGAAAAAAAGTAATTAAACGCGCTAACGGGATTTTTTTTTCTTTTCTCGGAGCGAGTAATTTATATTTTGCATGAGGTTATTAATTCAATTTAATTAATCATTAAAGTTAGCGAAACCAATTCCTTTTTATTCCAAAATTTAATATATTTTCTCTCCAATATTCTTAAGGTAATATATTCATTCGAGTTCACCAGAGAAAATATTTAAATCACTATTCCATATATTTAAGTACAACTAATAATATTTAAAGGATAAATTAAACACTTGGTTTATTTCGCTATTCAGCAATAGCGAAACAAACCAAGTGTTTAATTTATCCTTTAAATATTACTAGTTCAAAATATTTCACCAAGTTATAAGTGAGAATGTTAATCAAGAAATTTAATTATATTTTCAATTAATTTTAATTAAGACACTTAATTATTATAATTAATGGTTTTAATAATTTATTAAATAACTGCGAGCAAGTGAATGAATACTGTTTTCTATTTATTTTTATTGATTTAAGTACACGTTATTTTTATCATCACAGTCTAATCGAATTTTATAATATATAAATATAGCTGTAATTTATTCTTGCTTTAAGTATTTCTTTCTAACGTTTCTTAAATAAAACACTAATGTGTGATTTATTAATAAGTCAACAACATTGTATACACTTTGAAGATTTGAGATTTGCTGTTAAGAAGTATATTTTTTCAATGATCAAAAATGTGAAAAACACATAATTACTGTTTTCAGAAAAATGAAATAAAATACTGTGAAAATAAACAGAGAAAAATTATTTCAGAATAAACAGAACAAAAAATCATTTTAACTACAAAATTTTCACGTACCGTACTGAATAGATTTTTTCAGATATCAATTATTTTTTTATCGATTCGAAAGAAATGCCAAAATAAATGTATGTATATTATTTTGGTAATTGGCCATTAGCCAGTATCAGCCCGGAATAAAAAAACACTTGATTTATTGAGAGAACGAAATAGTTTCAGAGATTGTTTTATTTTCCTCCTCGGAGTGAATAACGACTATTAAACGGAGTTTTAAAGCCTCGCAAAATTTACACAACTCACTTTCAAGTTGAAACAGAAAAGGAAAACCATCAACTTTGATTTAGACAACAATGTTTTAATGCTGTTAAAATAGATTTTAATATGAGTATTAATTTATATGAACACTACTCATAAATATTAATAATTATATTGTAAAGTAAAAAGGTAAATCCGTTAAATAAATAATTAAACTTATAATTTCTTTGATTCGTTTGTTGCTTAAACCTTTCACGACTAAGTTATTGTGTAATTAAAAAATAATAATAATAATCAATCCCAAAATTGTATAATTTTATAGTTAGACGCTAGAGTTTTATGAGAGATTTAGGTTTATTAAATTCTCATTCTCTATAGTTGCTCGAATTTAAACTCGACCTCGATTTTTATATCTTATAAAACAAGTGTTGTCTTCAAGATTTTTTCCAACACTAATTTCAAAAAAAAGTGAAACTTACTCAAAAATTTCTACTATTTTAACCATTTAACCATTTAATTGTTACTATTTTGAACAATAATTCAGCCCATTGTTCAAAATAGTAACAAAAAATGAAGGATTTTGATGTTTCAATTATTGTTTCTCTTATTATCTTAATGAATATACATTATACATATGTTTTGTAATCTTTTTAGAGCGTCACACTTTTCTTATAAAATTTTTAATATGTAATTATAATTGTAATTTGGAAATGCAGATTCCGTTAATAAAGTAAATTGAAATTGAATGTACGAATCCTTGTGAAGTGTAGCTGAAATTAGTTCGACTAAGAAAACATACCGAGAAAATACAAATGACAGAATATTAATTGGTATTTTTTCTTGTTTAATTTTATTGTAATTTAAATAAATGTAAAAGTGTGAATAATCTCTGTTTTATATTTATACAAGAAACGTTGCGAATTCTACATTCAGCACAACAAAAATAAATCTATGAGTCATAAAAAATATCTCTTCTTCAGCTATATTATTCCATTTTGTTCTTTTATTATACTCCATATATTCGTTGACATGTATGTTCAAGTTGCACATTTATACAGATCCACGAAGTGAGAGGGAAAGAAAATGTGATGTGGACGTGTTTAGGTAGGAGAGTGGAGCTTTACATGAAAACAGAGCCGCTTTTCGAGATTACTGACTCCGGTTCCATGCATGCATTATGCAGTTCATATCCATTAGCGAAAATTCATTCGGCTTCGCAGTAACATCGCTGAATAAACGAGAGCAAAGTAATAAAATCTGAAAAACCTATCAGCTATAAAACCGTGGGGATTAATAATATTTCTTAGAATTGAGCTTATTTGAAATTCATTTGAAAAGGCGCAGTTCAAATTTGATTATGTTGATCATATTGAGCAGTTGCTCGTGTTATTGAATAAATAAAAATGTTCTTGAAATATTGATTTTTTAAATAATAAATATAATGGAACATATAAAACTAATTATCATATATCCCTGGTATCACGCAAAAGTCGTTTAAATATCACCTAGCAACGTTTAGAATTGAATCATTCATTCACGCCAATATACAGAGAGCGATTATTCTGAAGACGTGCAACATAACTAGAAAATTCCTACGATAACGCACTTGTTAGACTTGACATAGTCCGTCAACAAATAAGAAATTGGCTGAAGCAATCAGCGAACAACTGCATTAATAATAATAAAAAGAAGAAGGCTGAAAAGCCTCTGATCGATAGCCATTTCGAAAAATGTTACATATATGCGTTGTAAATAAAAAAATAATTATGTAAAATTATACATTGTAGAATCTCCAGACAGAAATGTTTCGTTTACGGTTCAAAATCTCATCATTTAAAAAAATTCTCATTAAG
Organism: Philonthus spinipes; assembly: GCA_963082785.1. NCBI lineage: Eukaryota > Metazoa > Arthropoda > Insecta > Coleoptera > Staphylinidae > Philonthus > Philonthus spinipes. The sequence continues at coordinate 8,493,051 of OY720308.1, read as the reverse complement.
CGATTCTTTGTATCCTATATAAATTAATTTAGCACTTATCTCATGGCGAAACATATTTTAAAATGAAAAAATGTTTGATATAAATGATAAGCCTGATTCGTATCAATACATATATTTTTTTAAGTTTTAAGTGTTTTCTTATCAAAATATAAATACGATTTTTAACAAAAATAAAAGCACCGACAATAAATTTTATTCATTATATGAAATTAAATTAACAAACAATTATGAAACATATATTTATATAATATCTATACAATTATATTATTAAATATTAAAATTTATGAAAATCGCAAGTATTTCCTTAATTTATTGTAATGGATAAAACGTTCCCCCAACGCTTTCATTTACGTCCATTTTGACGTTTCTAAGGACTAAATCACAACAAATTTTCCCTGCTACGTTTGTTTTTTATCATCGGGTAATACACATGTAGGTACGGCTTTTCTTGCATTTCATTGATTTAAGGATGCGGTTTAGACGAAAGGGATAGCTATATAAATATTGGCAATCACTAATTCGAGTTAGATTGCTGTTGTGATGAATGAACAATATTGTATTATACATTAAAGTAATCTTATAATAAGCAGGAACTTCATGAGATGAATTAAATTTTATTTTAATGTTTAGTTTGTGTTAAAAACAATTATCAAAAAGTAATGAAATTTGATCAAATTTTAAATTATATTTTTGCTAATAAAAACTTGTGCAATGAAAATTTAAAGGATTTGATTGAATTCTGCATTCAAATAACTTAGCAGACATGACCTATTAATTTCATTATATCTTACAATTTTCTTTTCTAACTTGAATTAGTAAATTGACGTAATACAGGAAAATTAACGATTTATTTTTTATTTAGACTGATACGTTATACTTGGTGGATAAAAATGTAAATACATAGTCATACTATTAAATCCAAAAGAATGACTTTTTTCAAACGATTTTTTCCATTTTACTGTATAGCTATCTATTTCTACTAAACCGCAACCTTAAAATTCGTTCTAGTAGGCTTTGAGTTTTATTCTCAGTGAAATAAAACAAGTAGAAGAAAGGATATGAATTGTATTTAATTATTATATAATTTGTTGTATTTTCTTACAAGTATTATAAAATAATATACAATAATATTTATTAGCCTGGTATTTCAATTGCACTAGTTTCTAATAAAAAAACTACATCGCATTCCCGGCGCTGGGAATGCGAAAAATGTACGTACATATGTCGGATATCAAGGCCCGGCCACAATAAAATTATAAATAACCGCTATGAAAAATTACGTTCCGCTTTACAAAGGAGATACACGGGGAGATACGTTTATTGTTGTTAAATTACCAACGGCTTTTGATGAATTATTTCCCTCCGAGATGAAAGTCAACAAAATAATAAACACACACACAAACACGCCGGCGAATTTTCATTAGTGCGATATTGTGCGGGGTAAATAATGATTTATATGTTTTCGTTTTTAAAATTAAAGCGATAATTATTTCCAGGCAGTGTTACAATATTTTCATTCACCCACAAATAAATCATATTGGAGTAGTGAACTATGTTTCTCATTTTGAATTAAATTCTTACTTATCCCGTGGTAAAACATTTTTATTGGGATAAAATAAAACACAAAAAGTGTATAGTTTCAAAAAAATTTTGCTTTATTGTCTCACGACAATTGTTTCGCCACATACAGACATCATCTTTACCTGAAGAAGCCACTGTTTGGTGAAACAATTGTCGTGAGACAATAAAGCAAAAACCTTTTGAAACTATACACTTTTTGTGTTTTATTTTATCCCAACATGTATGAAGTTTCAACAAATAAAAGCCTCTACACTACAAAACATTTTTTATGTAATAAGTTTGAATTAATTTAATTATTTATTTAGTGAAACGAATAACCAGGGGTATTAAATAAAATAATTCATAATTATTATGTTTTTCATTTATCACTTTCTCAGATGCTGAGATTTTTTATTGGAATTAAGGAATTAATTGAACGTTAAACATAATTTTGCTGCAATAAAGAACAGAATATTTAATAACAATAACGATAGCCAATTAAAATATATACATTTAATTTAATAAATTTCTAACCACCATTCATGAATTTCGTTTCCTGTTCTCATAAACTGTACAAGTTCGCCATTAGTGGACGAAACAACGATTCTCAGTTGTAGTAGTATATTTGTTGGTGCAAATATTGTAATAACAATACTTTGTGAATAAACAGACTGTTGTGATTGTTATTCAAATTCCGTGCTGGAACTTAAGTTTGAGCCGGGTCGAGTATTAGGGAAGAAACTCATTAGTGGAATTAATTCGAAATGCAGATGCCCTACAGCTGGGAATTTCACAGGAGGACAAAGTCCTTGTATTAGAGCATTGCTGCAATATTATGCATTACATTTAATAATGAAATTGTCGGACATAGATAAACAGATCAACAACTACAAAGTTTATAATTCTGTGGTAGTTTCCAATGAAATTACTTAAATTTAAATAAAATACAAATAATTTGAAAATCGTTAATTATTAAATAATTTCCTTTTAGATACTGTGATTTTTTTGACTTATTAATCGAGGTGGCTGATAATTGTTAAAAGTTCATTTTCATTATTTTAAAGTAAACATGTTTGTTGTAACTTTCAAATTATGTTTATTTTTGTATTTTACTACAATTGTTTCGCCATACTGTGGCTTCTTCAAATGAAGATCGAAGGTGAAACAATTGTAGTAAAATACAAAAAATAATTTGAAAATTATAACAAACGTGTTTACAATTTTTACATGCATTATAGTGTAATATTGTTTTTTTTTTTTTTTTCGAAAATATTTACGTCTAAAACCACGGACACGTGTAGTTTTTCCCGTAGTTAAAAAGTTAATATAACGCCGTCATGATAACCATATTCTTTTCTTATATTCATAGCTAATACAAAGAATTGATCATTTATAAAACCTGATTTGCTCGATGAACCAGCAATTGAATTTTCATTATATTCAAACCTATTATTACACGCATTACCGCTGTTTGCAAACATTACTTTGTTTCCGAAATCGTTTTCAAATTCCTGCAACAAATCATGATCGTCCTGATTTAACGAACTAATTTCGAGAACATTGTAATCATTCGAATTTAAACCATTATTAATCTGATTTCCGAGGGGATTATTTTAATTGCAGTTGTAATAATTGTAGTTCAGTGTGTCTTCTATGACCGCCTATAAAGAAAGATTTTTTCCGTTTCGAATAAAAGTAGTATTTAAAAATGTTGTAATGGTGTTATTAAAATAAACATAAGACGAGAATACGGCTCATAATCTTTGTATGCAAATAACATAAAACACAACGAGTGTTATTAATCACATGGCTAAAAGAGATAAAGTTCCTTTTCATTTACACCATCCCTCCTTTTGTTACGCAAAGCTCCCTTATCACACAACTATAATACACTCGGGTTACGATACCCTTTTCCCCTTTATTATCATTATTATTATTTTTAATTAAAACGCGAGAAGTCGAGAGGATGTAAAGACGCTTTCGAACAAAGCACTTGCACGGTCTTGTATTTTTTTGCATTATTTTTTTTTGTGTGTCTGCAACAAAGGGCGCACACTCTACTCGACCTCTCATGTTGATAACAAACAGGGCGAAAAAGTCGTCATCGTCGTCCGGTCAACCCTAATTAGATTCGTAAGCACTTCAGCGAAATCCATTGTCTTGCTCTGTGCTTCAGAAAAAAAATATAGTTACACGCGAAACCTTTTTTAGATGTTTTTCCCTTACTGGTGTGTGATTAAAGAAATGGATAATTGTAACAAATGGGAGAAGGGAAATACTTCAATTTCATACAATTTTTGTTTGCTTTGTGCGTTTAAGCACATATAAATGAAAATAATTTCTCAGAATTAATGTTTGCTCTCGGTGTTTTTATCCATTATAACTAAATTGGTATATTCCAGGATTATTCTTCTTGTCTTCCATTTGAGTATAGTCGCTTTTGTTGTACACCTTAAAATTTAAAAAAAAAAACCTGTTTGAGCTAAAAGTGTTCTTGAAGATTTTGTTGGACTTTGTTCAAGCCGCCAAAAACATCTTCTGTTAAGATAGACTGTCTTTCAGTTCATGAAGTTGATATATTTCAGAACAATTATTCTTGCCTTTAATCTGAATATAGCGATCCTATTGCTTTGGGGCCATTTTTCACCGACTTAACCGGTGATATCCTTCGATCATAATAAAAAACATAAATGAGAACATACACACTGCATAAAATGGTCACGAATTTCGTTGCATAAACATTAAAATAACTTTTAACGTTAAAGTAATATTGATAAAACGTTTTTTGTGTGTCCAATTAGTTCAGTAAGTAAAACATTCAGTATATGATAAGTATCTTGTTAATACCAACCAAGTAGATTTTTATTTATTAAAATTGAATTATTTATTTAAACGGTAAAAAACATTTTTTAAAAATAATTAATTAATAAGAATTACAATGCATAAGAAAGTTAAAAGCCTTGAGGGTTTTAACTTTAATTATTTTAAAAGATTTTATACCGTTTAATAAATAATTCAATTTTATTAAATGAAACTTGGATTTCTACGTTATACAAACAAAGTAAAAAGTGTTTTATTTAATTGTAAAAAGGTGATTTTCCGTAAGTAAAGAATTAATTATTTTATTAAAATTTAATTATGATAAATATAATTTGAAAGAGCATCATCTTTTGCCTAATTTATAAATGGCATCGTATTTCCAAATTAAACAGTCTCTTCATAAATAGAATAGATTATTCATTCACTTTGTCATAGTTATTTTAATGTGCATTTGTTTAACGTCCTTACGTAACGTAAAACAAAAGTCACAGAGCTAAATGTGGAAATAATTTATTAATTATTTTCAAATCATTTTTATTTAATATACAGTCTCTTCATTTTTGTTTCTACTATTTCATATAACATCAAGAATCAATAGCTCAAAAGCGTGAACGTCGAAATAAAAGGATTCACTTGAAATCCATTCCCAAGGCGAATTTACTCACACGGGTCGTAAATCGATGAGTGTTCTTGCGATGCGCAAATATGATGAGTGTCAAACCTTACGAATGATATTGATATTCACTTTGGCGGCAAATCCGATAAATCCGGACTGTTTATAGTGGAATCGAGTGGTCGCTCGAAATTGCGTCGGACCGGGAGCTTTCAGCGATTCGGAATTAACGAGATTATACCCAAAATAACACGCCGATTGAAATTAACGGCGATTAAAGCATCAATATAACGGGTTTTACCGTTGATATATCTACACACAAAAAAATGCAAATTAAGATAAATTGAGATTGTATTAAAAAAAAGCATTCTATATTTAAAATAAAAAAAAAGGAAAAATTACTGGAGATATTTGCTAAAATTTGATAATTCCCTTTTTTTCAACGGCTGCAAAAATTATTTACATTTTACGTTTTTTTGCCATACATCTATTGATTCGTACATATATATATATACCGATGAGAAGTTTGTTTTAACCCTCATTTCTTATATTTTAAAAAATATATTCCTGTCGTGCGTATATCCACCACACATACGAAATTTAATAACATGAATATATTTTCTTTTTTTATACAACAAATGAGGGTTAAAACATTCTAATCATTTATAACCGTTCTAGATACAATGTTTAAACAATCAGTGAAGACATTTGAAAAGAAAGTATGTGCCTCGGGAGATATGATTTTTTTTAAATTTCGTTTGTGTGGCGGACATACGCACAACAGGAATATATATTTTTTACATATAACAAATGAGGTTTAAAACATTCTGATCATTTATAAACATTCTAGATATAATGTTTAAACAATTAGTGAAGACATTTTGAAATGAAAGTATGTGCTTTGGGAGATATAATTGTTTAAAAATTTCGTATGTGTAGTGGACATACGTACGACAGGAATATATATATATTTTTTAAATATAACAAATGAAAGTTAAAACATTATGATCATTTATAATCGTTCTAGATATAATGTTTAAACAATTAGTGAAGACATTTCGAAAAGAATGTATGTGCCTTGGAAGATATGATTTTTTAAAAAAATCGTATGTGTGATGGACATACTCGCGACAGTAATATATTGTTTAAAAATATAAAAAATGAGAGTTAAAATATTCTGATCATTTATAATCGTTCCAGATATATTTTTTACACAATTAGTGAAGAAATTTTGAGAATAAAATATGTGTCTTGGGAGATATGATTTTTTTACTGACATAGTTCATAATTAGTGAGATGGTGGAGGCGCCAAAATTCGTGACTGGAAATCTGTGGCCAACTTCTCGTCGGTTATATATATTGATTTTTATTAATCAGTCAGTGGAACATACTCATGTTAATTTCAAAGCTATTCAAATGGCGCGAAATGATTGAATATGATTTTTTTAGGGGGTAGAGGTTCGGGGATTTATCAAATAGTCAAGGTTGTTTCTACCATTATAAAGACAAATAAACTAAATTTTGAATTTTCTTGAAAATAGGCTAATATTCCGAAACTAGCCGAGAATTTAAAGTTATTCAATCTAATCTTTGTTTTATTTATTTTATTGGTTAATTTTTAATAATCTATTCATATTAGTTTTATATAATATGAACTACCAATGTTTAAATATTAAAAAATATTAATTATTATAAAGAACCTTGTGATTTTTATCAGAATATTCGAAGCAAAACATTTTTCATCGCTATTTATGACAAAAAGTAGAATTTCAGTAAAAATGCAAAACTCTACAAAATCCTCATATTATACCAGCATATAGTTAAAGAATGGGAGAATCTTTAGCTCAGTCCACTCGCAAAATTGGCTCTTGTAATTTTAGCGAAAACTTTTATAGTGTAGTCGGGGATGGCCTCTTCGGGGGGTTGGAAATTAGACGGTCTGCATTTGTTTAAAACTTTAATAATCGCTAACAACATTTTCACATAACGTAACGTAACCTTAATCTTCTAATCATTCTCTGAACATAGCTCCCCTAAAATTTCATAAGTCTAGCCAACATAAAATACATTTCCTTTTCGCGGCTTTAGATGGCGCGCGCGGGCGGGTAATTCAAAAATTACGCCTATAATAGATATTTGCAATTTTTTTAGTAATACGTGAAACGAAAGAATTTTATGAAACAAATTACGTCCTTTTTATTTAAATTTATAAGTACCAATTTTTGTAAACGGATACTTAACGCTAACAATAAAGTTTGTTATGAAAAACAAACTTTATTGTTAGCGTTAACTATTAATGGACGACGGAGACATGCAGTTTTGATTAATGGGAAAGCGTCACCAGTTTGGTATTACGTGCAGTACTAAATAATTGAATAAACCGGGCTGCATGAAATTTCCACCTACTAAACTCGAAAGCGAATTTTGCACGAAGCGGTTGATAATTTCCATTATCTGAAGCCTCGATTGTTCGACAGGGCTTTTTATCACGTGTATAAATTGAGTTACACGGGATGCTTAATAATTGAATATTGTTAAATAAATAGGTGCAGTAGATGTACTGTTAAAATTATTGAATATTCATTTTGTTTTGTAATGCAATAATAATTATTAACGCTTTTGAAATTTTGTAAATCGAGTGTTGAATTAGATAACATTCAACACTCGATTTACAAAAGCAATAAAATAAAAATTTTAATTTGTATTACATTTTGTGCCCAACACTCGTAAGGGTACAAGGGTTTCTGATAATATATATATATATATCATTTTGTATCGCGTATTACAAAATGTACTTCGTTTGTATAAATCTGAGTTATACAAATAAAAAAAAACATATTTCATTTATTAAAACTTAATAAAAGTATTTAAAGCTGATCATTTATAACTGTTCTAGATATAATGTTTAAAGAATTAGTGAAGAAATTTAGAAAAGAAAGTATATGCCTTGGGAGATATGATTTTTTTAACATTTCATATGTGTGGTGGACATACGCGCGACATTAATATATTGTTTAAGAATATAACAAATGAGAGTTAAAATATTCTGATCATTTATAATTTGAGTTATACAAACGAAAAAAAAAGGTGTTTCGTTTATTAAAACTTAATAAAAGTATTTAAAGCGTGAATATTTTTATTTATTTATTGATTTATTTATGTATTATCATTTATCATGTCCTGACCTAAGAGATTACATTTCATTCCATTTGCAATGTAATATCTCTGGTGTGCAACTCGGTGTATGACTGCGCTGAATTGGATATAATTTTAAAATAGCTACAAAGTAAAACATAGCGTTTGAGTCTTATTTTCCGCGTAAGCAAATCAAAGCGATTGAGACATCCCTTTCCGTATTCGCCCCTTCGGAATTTTCGCCGCAGCGGCCGGCGCGCTGTTTTCAAGCGCGAAAATACCCCGGCATCGCATTAACATAAAACGTGAACGTCCTCAGTAACGCCGCCCCCAGACCCGGTCCGCGACCCAAGATGTGAGACCCTTGAGCCCTTTGCGGATTCGCCTATCGCCCCTCGTTCAGACACTTTGTGGTCCCGACTCTCACCTTTGTGTAAATAATAATGTGCGGAGTGCGGATATAATCCTCGCAAATCTGGCATCGTCGGAGACCGGTTCGCCGCCCCCTCTTTCCCCCGACTCCCCCGGCGACGACGACGACAGCAGCAGTCCGCCCTCGTCGAGGGTGGTCTCGCACCGCGGGTCGCTGTCAAGGGCGGCCGTGGGCAACTGCTCCAGCCCCTCGCTACTGATGGCGTCGCCGCCGCCCCAGCCGGAGCACCCGCCTTCCCTGCCGCGCACCCTCTCCACATCGGTGCTGCGGATCAAGGGGAGGACGTCGTTCTGGGACAAATTTTGGAACGAGAGAAGCAAAAAGGATTAGTAAGTAATGATCAACAATAAAAAACAAACTCTGAATATAAAAAAAAAATCAATCGAAAATAATACGAGTTTCCATAGATTTCCAAAAATATTCCTGCAAATTTAAGAAATAACCACAAAATACTTATAAGCTCGGCTATTGCTCACAAATTAATCATCTAAGCTTTGCCATTCAAGAATGGCAAATAACAAATAATCGATATGAAGTTACCCACAATTTTCAGCCACGAATTTGTCAGACTCCTCTACTATGGTGGTGGCGCCGGGTATTTTTTTATTTTATAATTGATTCACATATATGAAAATACTTTGTACACTTTTCTTCACTTATTTATTTATTAATAGATGTACATTTCGATCACCATGTGATCGTTATCAATGTTTGTGCATGATCTATAACAATATATATCAAACTTAATTTAAAATTACTTTTACTTTCAATTATTAGCCTCGAATCAAGGCTTGGACAAGGTGTTTGTCACAATTCAGGAAATGTGAATCACTTTCAAAACAATTAATTTACCATAAGCCTCCGCCATGGTGGAGGAGCGTGACAAATCCGTGGCTGGAAATCCGTGGATAACTTCACATCGGTTAAAAATATATAATAGAAATTTCGAGAAAAATATTATGAATGCAGGCAGAAAGACCGATGGTCGATAGCCGTTTTCTAAGGACAACGTATAACATATTATAAGAATTATATTGTTAATTTATTGTATATAAAATTGTCTGCAGAAATAAAGATGTTATATATATATATATATATATTATGAATGCAACACATATTGGACGCCGTATTAGCCACCTCACAAAAAGTTGCATTCAGTCCATACAACCAAGAAATCTTCAACCAAGGATACATATATCCCATGAAATCCTAACATCCCTCCTAAATACAAATTCCCTAGCCATATTTGAAGAAATTGAAGCGATTATTTGAAGAATCGATTTATTTGAAATTTGTATTTCTGATGAAAATTGAATTCCAAATTACCTCAAATAGTTATAGAAACAATATTTATAATCATTTTGGTTGAGTTTTTAATCATAAAATATATGATTTTTAATTATAAAATATATGATTAAAAACTCAACCGAAATGATTATAAATGCTGTTTCTATAATCATTTCAGGTAATTTTGAATTCAATTTTCATCAGAAATACAAATTTCAAATAAATAGATTCTTCAAATAATCGCTTCGATTTTTTTTTTAAATATGGTTAGCGAATTTGTATTTAGGAGGATCGTAAAATATATGATTAAAAACTCAACGGAAATGATTATAAATGCGATAAAATCATCATTCGATTATCAAAAATTATCGATTATTTCGTATTCGATTATTGAAATAATCGATTTTGCCTATCACTACCCTACTTTAATTCGTTTCATTATTTTAATCGGACAATAGTGATCATGACATAAAACCATTGTAAACTGGTTTACACAGACAGAAAAGGAAAAAAGAAACAAATTAAGAATAAATTCAGGCAGAAAAACTGCAGGTCGATAGGCACTTTACGGAAAAAATGTATTATATATACGAGGGCGGTTTCGATAACTACTTAACCTACAAAAGAAAAACGAACACTTTTGGAAAAGTGGTGATATATTTTTCAAACATAATCTCCTTCTAACTTGATACACTTGACCCAGCGATGCTCCAACTTCTTTAACCTGCTGATTATTATTCAGTTGAGAAAACTGGGCTTTTTTTGTTTTCAAGAAAAATTAAAAACATGGACGTAAAGACCACTGGCCGATGGCCAATTATCAAATATAAATTATACAATTTTCTAATTTTTATTGTATATATTTTTCTGCTGTATATTTTTGAAAAAAAAAAAGATGAAAAATGTGATTTCTTTTTTTATGTATATCTTTGTTATTTGAGACAACATGTCATTTAAATTATTTACTATAATAATATAAAAACACTTTCTTGGAATTTAATTGCATTCCAAGAAGGAATTATTAATGCTTTGTAATCTCTAAATTACTCAAAATTATTTATTATTCATATCTAGCCAAATATTTATTCCACTGGATTATTGTGGTCTTATATTAAATATTTGTTTTGCATTTTCGGTCACTAAAAATCTTGATTTGATTGAGTGATTCAAATATTTAAATAAAAGATAAATTAATGGTGATTGCTGTACTTATTAAAAATTCAATAAAAGTCAATTTGTTATGTTCTGAAAAATCACTGTCTTTGGCATACGTAATTAGTTATAATCTAGATTTTGTGATGATACAAATTATTTAATTGATAATGTTCATAAAAATGAATAGATTATTAAAACACAACCAACTTTTTAATAATCTATTCATATTTATTTTATACAATATTAACTACCAATGTTTAAATATTAAAACCATTAATTATGATAATGTTCATGTTTTTGCTAAATTCAGTCATTTCTTTGACGAGTGAAATTAAATTTTCTAATTGGGAAATATCTTTGGCACACAGAAAAATCAATTGATAAATTCATAATTTCTTGATTGCTACATTTATATATAGAAAAGCACCAATTGGTAAAATGGGACATCGATTATATATATATATATATATATATATATATACAGAAAAGAGTATTCATTCACTTGGTCACAGTTATTTAAATATATTAAATAAAAATGATTTGAAAATAAATGTGGAAATAATTTATTAATTATTTTCAAATCATTTTTAATTAATACATTTATTTATTTTAATATTACTCGAATGAAGCGTTCAAAAACATTAACACGTAGGTAATAAATGTTTCCATATTCGGTTCATAAGTAGCCTAATTTGATGCACGTGTGAATAGTACAGAAATTATTTAATTGTGCAAAAAATTTGGGACGAAAGAAATTTCGAAATAACTCAAAAACTACATGCTCTGGATACAATATATATATATATATATATAGGATTACAATACTTTTATGTTCCAAATTGTTATGCCCTACGAGATAAAATATTGGTCATTCTATTTGAAACAAAAATGATTTAGTAGGAACCCCGTAAACTTTTAATGGACGTTACTCATGGCCCACCCTGTATAGTCAAATACAATTGAAAAACTCTGTTATTAGTCGTTTTTTTTATTTCGTAATATGCTTAGTCACCAGACTATCCATTTTTTTTCCTTTTTAATTTCGTAATATACTTAGTCGCCAGACTCTATCCATTTTATACATTTAAGTACTTAAATCCCTCCACTCTCATTATAAGCAATTGCTGCTTGTTTACGTTCGCAGATTTGGCGCGATTATTGATCGTCATATTGCGACAATTACTTTGGCACATATTAGCTTTATCATGCCAGCAATTCAAGATCGGTCACCTGCGAGTGAAATCACTGTACAGTGAAATAATTCCAAAACACGCATTGTAAGCAGATGAACTATTGTTGCAATTTCGAATCGTTACATATAAATTGATTTTTATTAAGTTGATCTACTTGATGAAAGAAAGGCTAGAAACACATCTGATCGATAGCTAAGAGAGACTAACATAAAATTGTATGGTAAAAAAAACAAACATCTTTATTCAGACAAAGAAGTTTTTTTTTTACTTTTACAGATGCATAAGTCGAGACGTACGCGTTTCAAGAAAAAAATCAGATATCAATATCACAATCGTCAACGACTTTTATTTCGGGCGTATAATTTAAATATGATCCGCAGTTTTTATTTTTCAAAATCACAAGACTTTTAATTATCTGTGAACTTTTTGTTTTTTTTATTTTTTAACACATGGCGCTGTAATAAGCTATAATCGTTGAATGCTCGTGGCGTTCTTGATATCCAGAAACATTAAATATCTCCACTTTGTTTTATCAGTAAACATTTCTCTATGGGTACCAATAAAAAAACGCGAGTTTTCCCATAGGGGCAATGTTTACTGATAAAAGAGCTCTCTTCGTGGGGTTGGAAATTAAAGGGAAAGCATTTGTTTAAAGCTTTAATAATCACTAACAATCTTCTAATCATTTTCCATGACTTTATTAATCTGCAGATTTTAGGAGAGCTATGCTCTCATAAGTCTAGCCCACAAAAAATACATTTCCTTTCCGCGGCGTTAAATGGCGCGCGCAATAATATAATAGTAAAAAAACTATATCAATTCCAATTAACCGAAATTAATTAATTCTTTATTTACGGAAAATCACCTTTTTACAATTAATGACAATCTGTAATTAAAAAATGCAACAATATATTCAATTGATTTAATAAAATTTAGACTAATAATTCCTTGATCAAGCATAACCATTTAGTTTTCCAATCAGATTCCATAAACACAATAACAATAATGATGCGCACCATGAATAGATATATAAGTAAATCAAATACACATAAAATATTTTACAAAAAATAGTGCACTTATAAAAAAGCTATATTTCGCTTCAATGTTAATTTAAATAATGAAAATTAATGGTTTTAAATAAAGCCTCTGCATCTATTAATCATAGAAATTATTTTTCTATCATTATTAAAATTAAAGGTTTCCATTTGAAATTTTGTGGTTATTCTTCATCGGCTAGAGAGGGGAATATGGGAGGGGAGGTGATTGATATTGGATAGGTTAATTAGCTCCAGTAGCACTATAATTTTTTTATCTCGGCGTGTTTTTTTTTTCTTTTTATACTTTAAGATATGTGGCTTAAAATATAAAAAGAAAAATTGGTTTGTAAGTTTTTTTTACTTAAAAAATGTTTGCTATAAATGAATTAGTCGGAAATTTGCACGCTCTAAAATTGTCGCAGTACATCGATCAATAAGCGCAAAAAAAATGTAATTCATTTTAAGACTTTAACTAGCGCAAACTGAGTTTTAAGTGTAATTATCGCACAAACTAAAAAGTTTCTTGATGAGTTTCTATGGCCAGCTCTAATAATTTTTATTTTTTGTTAAATTTTTATTCATACTTGCAACGAAATTATACCACTTTATGTAAATATCGACATATCATAGGTCAAAGGGCGCAACCCTTAAACACGCAAAATTAGAATAACCAACGTAATAATTTCTATAGGGGAATTTCAGCGGTTCGACTAACTGGCGTAAGTCACAAAGTAAAAGCTAACTTCTCTTAGTTTACGAACAACATGAAAATAAAATTATTAAACCGGCGTCTATTAAAAAAAATATCCGTAATCTATAAATCACAACTAACATGATAAATTAAATTTGTAGCATAGAAATATTATTCAGCAGCTATTTGTCACAGTAGCTAGAGAGGAAATAATTTATTAATTATTTTTGTTTAATTTATATAAAAAAATATCTGGCGAGACTTTTTTTAGATATTTTCCCTGTCAGCGTGAGACGAATAAAATTAATAATTCTAACGGATGGGAGAGGGGAAATACTTCAATTTCATGAGATCAGTCTGGTGTTCTTTTTTATTTGCTTCGTTTATAATGAAATTATTTCCCAGAATATTTTTCTTTCCAATTGTTTTTATCCCTTATAATACAATTGGTATATTTTACATAAATCCCTTCTTGCATATCTATTGATTCATTTAAAAATGTTTGCTGATATTTTAGCATTGGTAGTTAATATGAACTATTAATAAAGTATAAAACTTGACTTATTTTTCATTACCTTGGTGCTGCAAAAAATGAAACATTTTCTTTTGGGGTAAAAGGGGAAAATCCTTATTGGACGGTGTGTTGGACTCCTGTTAGCCATGGCATTATTATACTTAGTGCATTCCTCTAAGATGTGCTTGACTGTATGAGAGGTGTCACACGTACTGCATATAATTGCCGATGAGGAGACATGAATAGGTTAGATGTCTATGTCTTACCCTAAGGCGGACAAGAGCCACTGATTTTTTTTTGTTTCATTTAACAATAATTCATAAGAGATCTGTCTTCAATTTATGATGATGTGGAATAAAAATAAATGGGTTAGGTATGTATGTCCTACCCTAAAAAGGTCAAGAGCCACTGATTTTTATATATTTAAAATTGTAATCATACATTTTTTTTTCAAAATAATAAATATGAACAACTTATTAAAAATCAAACAGTAAAATTAATAAAAACACAGCTTACCTTCAAACTCCTATTATTTATAGTTTTTTTTTTCAATTGTGGAGGCTTCTGCTTCGTTATACATGTTTAAATATGATAATAAATAACACTTGTAAACTTTGTTCTGTATAACACTTTATTTTTACTTGTGACTGCAGTTTCGATAAATTGAATTACTGAAACTGTTTCGACAAATTCGACGTGGTCCAGGAAATCTTCCGTACAACGGTGTAAATCGTGAAATACGACAGAGAATGATGAATTGAATTTGTCGAAGTCACAAGTCAAAATAAAGTGTTATACAGAACAAAGTTTAGAAGTGTTATTTATTATCATATTTGTAGTTTGTTAATAATTTATTCATATTTATTAATTAAAAAAATGTTGTATGATTACATTTTTAAATATATAAAAAAATCAGTTATTGATTTCAATTTTTACAGCACAAAAGTACTGAAAAATCGTTATAAATCAAGTTTTATTACTTCACATAATTCAAAATTAAACAACAGGGAATTTACTATCGTAACAAACGTTTCACTTTAAATTCGCAATAAATAAATTAGACGGGCTTACTTTCTTTGTCCTTAATTCCTAGGGTTCCTAGTGAATATTATCCAATGAAATCTACGGTGGCAAATCCGAACGTTAGCAGAGTTGATTGCTACGTTTATTGGAGTGGATTGTTGGATTAGATGGGGACACAAAGGGCTCCTCTCTGTGCCAGTTTAATGCCTTTAACGGTTATGCGTCGTGCACAATCACACACGCCCATACACACACAGCCGCAAACACACTCATTTATATTTCCGACATAAACCTGCACTTAATAATAAACACACGCTGATTATTATTAAATGTGTAGTGGAAATGAAACACACAGCGAATTTCAATTAGGGGATGTTGATGTTAAATAAAGGGATAGATTTTTGATAAAATATTATGCCATTGTTGATATTTTATAAAAAAAATCTATCTCTTTATTTTATTTGTATTTTTATTTTTGTAATTTTTCTAAATTTGAACCTCCTGAAATTTTATTTTATATTCAGAAATAATAGAGATGAGTTAAGTTTTATTTCATATTATATACATATTTATATTATTAAATCCTGGGGACTAATTCTTTTTTAAACGATTATTTCCACCTTACTGTATTCTCTCTCTACTAAACCACAGACCTAAGTGCTTCGTTACATTTATTTTGTACAGTTAGAGTTTATATAATTTCGTTAAATGGGGATTTTTCTGCAATTTCTTGTTGCAATTTAAATGCATTTGAAGAAATGTTGATTTTTTTAGCTAAACTTAATAATTTCTTACTTTGTATGAACTAAAAATAAATAAATTATTAAAAATCAACCAATAAAACGCAGATTAAATTGAATAACTTTAAATTCTCGACTAGTTTCGGATTATTAGCTCATTTTCAAGAGAATTTAAAATTTCTTACTTGTTCCTCAATTAATTCCATCATTGTTTTTGATTTATGTTTCAACTTCCTTGTTTGAGGGAGTGCATAAATAATTTTTAAATGCCTACATTAAGTGAAAACTAAAAATCCTTACATTACAATATTTTACATTGACGACGTAAAATATTGTAATGAGCGCAAAGACCTTCAGTCGATGGCCAATTTAAATAATTTTAAATTATTATTTATGGTTTATGTTAATCATTTTAAATGTATGTATAGTTGAAAATATTCCAACATTGTATATAAATAAAGTTATTGGTTATTGTAATGTAAGGATTTTTAGTGATTTTTAACACGATATTTTACACAATGTTATTCAAGAAAGTTATTTTATTATTATAAAAAACCTTAGCACAATGGTAATAGGCAAATTATCATTGTACTGAGGTTTTTTTTTTCTTTAGATGGAAAAATATATAATTGAAACTCACTGTATGTAAAAATATTAAAATAAAAATAAGTTTTATTTATATTGAGTACGGCGAGGAATTTGTTGTTATTTTTTGATAACATTTTTATACTGTGCTATCGATACTTCCCTGAAACAAAGTATTTTCTTCAAAAAAAAACTTTCTACCTTTTTTCACCGTGCCTTTTTCAACTTTTGTAATTTAAACTCCCTTTTCCTCGTTTAAATTACAACCCGAGGTCCCGAACGCCTCAATCGCAGCGGTAATTGCTCTCGACTGTACAATATCGAATATCCTGGGTCCGATCCCGGTTCTCCCCCGAAACGCGCCGGATCCACTTACCTTCGCGAACTCGTGGATAATAATGTACGAAGGGGAGGGAGAACGGAATCGAAAATTTTCCCTCCCGTTGAAATTCGTTACAGATAACGAATGCGTGACGTCTACATCGATTTTGATATCGGATTGTAGCGTTTTTGTTGTAAAGGGATGGGGGAAAGGGAAAATAAGGCGGGTTTATTTATAGCGTTGCTATTAAATAATTCACTGGAGAATATGGTTTCAAAATGTGAAAGGGAAATTACAAACATACAGTTTATAATGATACTAATGATATAAAAGTTTATTCATAATTTTTCATTAGCGAAATATAATAATAGAAAAAATGATAAATTCACACTGTCACAGTTATGAAACGAATTTAAACCAAACAATATTCAATGTAATCAGATTATTTTATAAATAGAAAAGAGTATTTATTCACTTTGTCACAATTATTTAAATAAATTAAATAAAAATTATTTGAAAATAATTAATAAAATATTTCCACATTTAGCTCTGTGACATTTTGACTTACGTTAAACTTTAAATAAATGCACCTTAAAACAACTACTTCTCGGGCAAAGTACTTACGTAACGTAAGTCAAAATGTTACAGAGATTAATGTGGAAATAATTTATTAATTAGTTTCATTTTTATTTAATTTAGATTATTTTATACCTGAGATCGTGACAAGAGCAGTACTTTTAATTAATTTACTTTTATAACTTTATAAATTAATTAGGTAGAGCTGTATAAATCCTAAAAAACGTGTCTGCATTATTACGTAGCGTTTCTTTATTGTTCCTTGCATTAAATATTTGCGAATAAAAAATTGTTGCATTATATAATTATTTGTTCTGCAACAGCAAATGTCCATTATATAATTCAATATCTGCAGGTGTATAGGTCCGAGAAGTAGTTGTTTTAACATTTATATACAATACGTGTATGTGTTAGTCTATCTGAGCTATCGACGAGCGGTCTTTCTATTTTAAAAATTATACTTTTAAAAAGAGCATACATTATATATTATATTGTATTCACCTAAACATAATAAATATCTGTTATTAATATTATTACTATATTTTTAGAATTCCTAAAAAAAATCAAACATACATAATATTAAAACAAAAAGAAAAGAGTATTCATCCACTTGGTCACAGTTATTTAAATATATTAAATAAAAATGATTTGAAATAATTTATTAATTATTTTCAAATCATTTTTATTTAATATTTTTATTTAAAACATAATATTACTTTAGTTTTTTTGTTTCATTTGAAAATAATCCATAGACCTGTGTTGAATTTGTTGTGATGTGGAATAAAAATATCTGTGCTTGCTAGCTGAACTGTCTTACTAGTTCGCAGTAATGAATTGCGAAAACAAAATGTTCATATTTTTAGATTTTATAGGATACAACATTTTGAGAAAATGAATATTTTATTTATTTAAATAATTAATTTAAAACAATGTAAAATAAAGTAGAAGTTTACAATAATGACAATAAATAAGTAATCACACAAACTCGATCCTTTCAACATTTAACCCCCCGCCTCCTCTATATACCACAGACAAATTCCGTTATGTACTCGAAATGGAAATCCATCGAATAATACATGCACGCGCGCATATTGATGATGATCATGACAGTCTTTCTGTCGATCCAATCGAAATTTCATTTGCATTCCTGATATTCGCGAACATCCAGATTGACAAAGTTTCCCATGGATGAGAGTGGTGGGCGCTTTTGTTCACACTGACACATCCCACCGGTCCCTCCGGGTAACGAATGGGATACACGTGTTCGCGCATTCCCCAAAGGGAGAGAATACATAACTCTGTAAATGGGCAGGGAAAACCACGCAGCACGTTCAACGATTCATTCCCGAATTAAAAAGTTATGTGAATAGGAGGGTTGATTTTTTTTTTTTTTCGTTGTTGAAACATTCATGTATTGATTTGGGTTTTTGTGTATAAGTGAATTTTTGCAACAAACCCACACGTTCTTTAGAGGATTTTGAATAAAATATTATTTTAATAATAAATATTAATTTATTAAAAATCTACCATTAAAATAAATAGAAACATAAATTAAATTAGTAATTTTTAATTGTCATCTATTTTCGGGTTATTACACCATTTTCAAGATTTAGAATTAGATTTTTAATAATGTATTCATATTTATTATAATAATATGAATAATGAAACAAGTCCTCATCCCTTTTTAGAGACGTCGCAACGTCCCATATAAGATAAAAATCTACGAACATTCCATTCTCCCTAACAATTGTTGTAAATATCTAGGAATTACAAATGATTTCCGATTTACCTTTTCAACACATTCCAAAAACCTAAAAGCAAGTACTAAGAGCAACGCTAAGCACTTCAGTTTATTTATACGTTAATAAAATAAAGGCATCTCCGCAAAAATAGTTGTGCATAGTTTATAAAATAATTTGTCGACCCCTGTTCGAATACGCTGTTATCCTGTTTCATAATCTTCAACCTAATCTCCTATAAAATCTTGAAGTTGCTGAACTTGAGAGTGCTAATTAAAATCAAGCATCGAAATAATCCCTTACGCAACCCTTCCGTTACACTGCTCTACTATAAATAATATAGTGTAGGTTAAATCTAACATTTCATGTACAGTATAGCCCCGAAAGTTATTTTGGACCCGGCGCATTCACCATTTTTATTATAAAATAATTTCAATATATTTAAATACTAAGCCAGCGTATTGTTCTTGTAAGTGTCTGATACACTTCTCTACTCTAAAGAATATCGTGTACGATAAATATAACATTTCACGTACGGAATAGCCTCGAAAATCAATATAGACCTGGTGCCTTCAGGTCTTATAATATTTCAATAATTTTAAATACTAAGTCAATGTATTGTCCTTTTAAGTGCACTATACACTCCTCTATCCTAAAGAATATCGTGTACGTTTAATTTAACATTCCACGTACGGAATAGCCTCAAAAGTCAGTGTAGACCCGGCGCATTCACCATTTTTATTATAAAATAATTTCAATAAACTTAAATACTAAGCAAACAAGTCTTTGTAAGTGTCCGATACACTCCTCCACTCTAAAGAATATCGTGTACGTTAAATTTAACATTCCACGCACGGAATAGCCTCGAAAATCAGCGCAGACCCGGCGCATGCACCATTTTTATTATAAAATAATTTCAATATATCTAAATACTAAGCCAACATATTGTCCTTGTAAATGTCCGATATACTCATCTACTCTAAAAAAATATCGTGTACGTTAAATTTAACACTTTACGTACGGAATTGCCACGAAAGTCTGCGTAGGCCCGGCGCATTCACCATTTTTATTATAAAATAATTCCAATAATTTTAAATACTAAGCCAACATATTGTCCTTGTAAGTGTCTGGTACGTTCCTCTACTCTAAAGAATAACGTGTACGTTAAATTTAACATTTCATGTACGGAATAGCCGCGAAAGTCTGCGTAGGCCCGGCGCATGCACCATTTTTATTATAAAATTAATTTTATTATTTGATAATTTTAAATACTAAGCCAAACATACTGCCTTTGTTAGTGTCATACTAGCTGTCAAAGCCTAGTCAGTTCAATATTTTTTGTAATATTAAAAATATGAATCAGTATTAGTCGTTTTTATAGAAAATAATAAAAACGTAATTCCACCTCAAGACGAATTATTTTAAATATAATAATAATAATATTTATTTTTAATAACGAATAAAGGTTTCTCACGAAACGGAATTCCATTTGATTTAGACCGATAATTTGGCTTTACATATTACTGTCAACAAAAAATAAATTATTATCTAAATTTCACTAAATTATTCCTTCAATCATAACCCAATTTATTTTTGCACGAAATAAAAAAAAATCAACAACGAATTGATATTGCGTGTTTAAGAACAATTTGCGAATATTACATGAACATCATAATAAAGTTAAATACAGTGTAACGCGCGCGTTTCGCTCGTAATTTTCCTTTTTGCTGCGAGCTTAAAGGCGAAATTAAATGCAAGCGATGGTCGTAAATTTTAAATTACGCTCCGCAATAAAATACACCGTTTAAACAAAGTTGCGTCGTTATTTACACTAAACTCTCGGTTAATTTGTTCAGGAGGGAGATTCTCCATTGGAATGGTTTATGTTCTTAATGGCGATTAATTTAAGGGGATTATATTGTAATGTGTGATTGATGTTGGTTACCGTCGAGTCCATTAAATGAGAAATGTGGCTTTTGTAAGTTAGGAGAGTTTTGGAGTAATATTTATGTGGGATTTTTTTATGTACTCATTTAGGGCTATTCCGTTCAGAAAATGTTAAGTTTAACGTATACGTTATTAATTAATTTCACATTCTGTCAATTCATATATTAATTAAACAGACTGTGATGATAAAAACGTACACGTTAAACTTAACATTTCCTTTTTAGAATAGTCCCGATTATCTATAATACAATTTCTACAATAATTAAATTCCTAACATCAGTAATTTAATTATTATAGAAATGGTTTTGTAATGATACAGATTATATCATTAATGGCTGACAATGGTTATTTATTGTTTCATAACAATATAGATAATGATAAACAAATTAAAAAAAAAACATATATAAAACTAATAACGATATTGATTGTGCATAGACTGCTAATCGCGACTAACTGGAGATCAGACTTATAATAAACTTGTTTTGATAATGACTCGCTGATGAGTCGAAACTAATCGCCGTAAAAATAAAATTTGAATACAAAAAGATAATTAGGGTTATTAATTTAAATAGTTAAAATGTATTACAAAGTAACCGCCTCCCCACCACTAATGTTAAAGAGTTTTATTAATTTATAATAAACCAATTTTGTGATTTTTTCTCGAATTCGAATGAATATTTTGAAATGCCGTTTTGTCAGTTATTTTGACCAAACAATGGACTACACATTTAAAGTTTTTAGAGAAAAAAAAAAACATCCAAATTTAGTGTCCAATCGGACACATTTTTAATTCTGCGCGGGTCGTTCCTTAGCCCGTTCAGAGTGTCAAAAATAGAAACAAATTAACAGTTAACACAGTAGATTGAATTTGGGGGCTTGACCGTCACGGTATTAATAAAGAGTATTAAAAAACTAAAAAAAATGACAGCTATTTAAAGAAAAAAACATTTTTTAGTGTTTGTTTTACTTCAAAGTCTAAAAAAAATATATTTTTAGTTTTGAAAAAAGGCAAACGGCAAGCCCGCATAAATTGAATTTCCTGTCTCGAACACTAAGATTGAAGTTATTTCGTTTATCGATTTGAGCGCTAGAGCAGCAGAGAACAAAAGTTTCAAGAAAAACGCATTAAAAGTAAAATTGTTCTATAAAAATGCCTCGGCATTGTTTTGCTCAACCGGCTGTAACTTGTAAAATACTTTATATATTGACAAATTTCTTTCAGCACACTCTTGTATATAAATGGGACTTAAGAAATATGTAATAAAAATCGATTTTTGGTCCAGAACCTCCCTGTAATATATGATTATAATTCGAATTCATATTGTATTTGCCGCCTTATTTTATTTGCGTTGTGCCGATTTTTTTTATTATCGCGGCTAGAAAATATATTTTTTTATAATGCCGAGGAAAATTAAGCGCAATGGCTCAAACTTGAATTGCAAAAAAAAACTGTTTTAATGAGCCTTAAAAAAATTTGGAGATTTCATCTGATTTGTATCATACGACATTTAGGTATTTTATTTACTTATTTATCTATATACACCGTGTCCAGCATAATAATGAACAGCATGGGAATATGAATGGAAATTATAGGGCGCTTCGATATCTTGGTCATTCGCATGCACATCATGGGGATCTTGAAAACGGCAAGACTCAGGGTAGCTTAAATTATGAAAAATTTTACTATGTTGAAACTATTTAATGAAATGTTCAGCCACCATTCATCTAGCGTATGGATAACTAGTGAAATTAGGCAAAAGATGGCGTTTGCGTCGTATATATATAAATATATTGCAATAATGAATGAGAAACATACTCGCAAAAATAGCAGAAAACTTCTCCTTCATGAATTCTTCTCTTTATTTCACAGTGGTGTTAGCTATCATTATTTAATTGACAGTACATTGACAAAATAGATGAACGAGCAATGATAATGTTAAGTGAATATTATTATGAAATCGGGTTTAATCAGACAGAAATAAATAAAACGGTGTCTATTTATTTACAGTACACTAAATACATTGACATCACACTATCACTATTTATTTATAACGAGATGTTGAGCACTCGGACTTTCGTGATAGACTGACTGATCGCGCTTAATAGCGTGCTTGTTTCTCGAACTTTCCGGAACTTTCGATGACGCCGCGTTTACCGTCGCGCGCTCTGTGGAACACTCCAGAGTGTTCTTTCCAGTTTCTTATTTCACTTTCGTCACAATATGTAAAATTATATGGTCTATAAAAAAATATTGTTTCTAGGCAGAAAATTAAACTTGCTTGAAAATTCAGAAGTGATTAAGTTTTTATTTGTTGTATTGTTTGATTTTTTATAATTTTTTCACATTGATTATTTATTTATTATACTTAATCGAAAATATTTGTTAGTGAGTAGTGTAATTTTATAAAAAAAAATGTTTTCTTATTGAAACTAAAACGATGTATAACGATTCTTAAAGCCCAAACCATCAATAATGCAATTGTGTATATCATCTCCATTGAATTTGATTCTATTTATAGCATAAACGTTATATTAACATTCACAATTAATATTCATTGTGTGCTTGATCAATAATTAATCAAACAATCCATCCGATCAATTTACACAATGTATCATTCCCTGTTACGATGGAAATTCAGAAATGTCCCAATCCAGTCAATCGCCTGATGCTAATTGGAGCAACTTGGGTATTAATAACGGCCGAGATTACAGGAATTACATCAATTCGGATCCGTATAAATATACAATAATCGAGTGAACGTCCTAGGGAAATGCAAATGTAATATATTGTACTTAATTTATATTTATCTTAAAACTAGCATAACACTGAAATGAATTTATTTGAGAGATTTCATATTTTTTTAATCAAAACAATTTTTTACATTTTATTAACAATTTATTATTTACAATGCACATACGAATATTATGTAAAATTCCTCACCTGATAACCGAACACTTTATTACCTCATGTCAGATTACATATATTATTATTCTTTTAGCAAGTACTTCTTATTGTCATTATGGTGTATTTTAATCTTCTTTATGTTGGTTGTTGGTTGTGGAGACTTTAATTATTTAAATAAAAATACTTGTCCTTTCTCCTACTTATTTTATTTTAAATATGTAGGAGAAAGGACAAGTATTTTTATTTAAATAATTTTGTATTTTACTCAATGCTTTATTAAATACGTCGTAGAAATATAACTTACCATAATGTTCTTTTGCTTTTGTTTCCACAAATTGCATTTATTCGAAAATTAAAGTATTTTAATTATCAATGAAACCATAATTTAAATATTAAAGAAATTTATATCTATTTATAGCGTCAATTTAAATAGACAAAAAAGTAAAATTGCAATACTTTTTAACATTGTTTTCATTAATCGAAGAACCATGCATAACGATCTAGAAGCCTTAACAATTAATAAAAATAGGAAAAGGACTACATTCTTATAAAAATTAATTATAATTATATAAAAATCTTTTGTGTTTTTAATTTCTAGTAACAATAAATATTAAAAATTAATAAAAATAGGAAAAAGACTTCATTCTTATAAAAATTAATTATAATTGAATAAAAATCTTTTGTGTTTTTAATTTTTAGTAACAATAAATATTAAAAATTAATAAAAATAGGAAAAGGACTTCATTCTTATAAAAATTAATTATAATTGTATAAAAATCTTTTGTGTTTTTAATTTTTAGTAACAATAATTTCCTTTCTCCTACTTTTTTTGTATTTTTGTTAAGTATATTTCGGAAAAAAAGTAAAAGAAAGCATTTCATTTTAAATTATAATGAAGTGGTTAATTATTATGTAAAAAGTCAAATAACATGAAGGATTTATTATAAACTCTTAATAGGTTAAGACCAAATTTACAGTGTACAGAAAAAAACTGAGTTTTGTTAATGAGTGAAGTAATTTGAATTTGAAGTTTTTAGAGTGCTTCGACAACGTTGGTCATTTGCGCCTATGTGAAGTAATGTTTAAGATAAATTATTCGTATGACTGGAAAAGAGTACTTGTTCACTTGATCAAAGTTATTTAAATAAATTAAATAAAAATGTATTTAATAAAATGTTCAGCCACCATTCATCTAGGGTATGGATATTTATTGATGGCTATTTCGGTTTTTCGAAACTTACCAGACTTGTGTGTTCCATGTGCAATGCCAAAGCTGGCGCTTGAGTTGTTTTTTATTTATTATAAATAAAAATGATTTGAAAATAATTAGTAAATTATTGCCACATTAACTTAAATTATTCGTTTTTTACTTCACACCCAAAACAACAACAATTTACACACAAAAAACATTTGTTGGTGAAACGAAATGTATTTAAATTAAATCATTATTATCATATTTAAAGCACGATAAATGGTAATGATAAATTAATTTAAATTTATTTTCCCTCCAGAACAATTTTTAAAATTAATGCTTTAAGCTTACGATATATGCAACCCAACATTATTAGCCGTACATATTTCGCCTATATTGAACTCTCATGTGGGTGTATTAAGCGTTATAGAGGCGTCGCGTGGGCGTCGCGTCGCAGTCATAACTGCAGATATGGCTAGCAGTGGATTATTTATAGTCCTTCTGCTGTGGACGGTGTAATTACCACTTTACACGGTTTAACGCTTATATTGCTCGATATAAATAAAATCCACATGTTATGTACACGATGACAGTGGCTATTTTCTATATAAAATAAACTAAAATGAAAACTGCGTTTTAAGCTAGTTTGAGATTATTACTAAACTAATAATATTAGTAAACTTAGTCGATTATTATATTATATATTTAGTTAAACCTATGTTTTTTGTCAGTATATATTATTAGATAAAATATATATTAATAATTATCCTACCCAACAGGCAAAAAAAACAATTACATAGAAATAAGTAATATAAATGTATACACATCTTTATTCAGACTATACAAATTGTATCATTTGTATAGTTTTAAGCTAGTTTGAGATTATTACTGAACTAATAATATTAGTAAACTTAGTCGATTATTATACTATATATTTAGTTAAACCTATGTTTTTTGTCAGTATATAATATTAGATAAAATATATATTAATAATTATCTTACCCAACATGCAAAAAAAAAAAAACAATTACATAGAAATAAGTA
Organism: Philonthus spinipes; assembly: GCA_963082785.1. Classification (NCBI taxonomy): domain Eukaryota; kingdom Metazoa; phylum Arthropoda; class Insecta; order Coleoptera; family Staphylinidae; genus Philonthus; species Philonthus spinipes. Next base: position 8,466,540 of record OY720308.1, on the reverse strand, counting down.
ATATAAATGTATACAATTCAGACTATACAAATTGTATCATTTGTATAGTCTGAATAAAGATGTGTATACATTTATATTACTTATTTCTCTGTAATTGTTTTTTTTGCCTGTTGGGTAAGATAATTATTAATATATATTTTATCTAATAATATATACTGACAAAAAAAAACATTTAACACAAATTGTTTTGTATTATTAACATAAACAATTATAATACATATATATGTTAGTCTTTCTGGGCTATCAACCGGAGGTCTTTCTGCCCTATCATGTTATGATGATGTCAAAGAAAAAATCTATTCATTCTTTATATTTCTATTTTTTTATTTTTTTCTGTATATCATTAACAATAAATAGAATTAAATGCTTATTATTACAATGAAAAAATATATATATTCTTTGTTGTTCAACTTATTCTCAAACCTTTTTGTTTGTGAATAATAATATTCTTTAACTCTTAATTAAAATGATTTTTTCTCGCATAAAAAAAATGTTGCATGATGCAATATTTTATTGATATGCAACAACAGGTGTACGTTATGTAGTTAAATGTCCGGCGGGGTATTTTCCCGGGAAGTAGTTGTTTTAATGTGCATTTGTTTAAATACTTACGTTACGTAAGTCAAAATGTTACAGAGCTAAATGTGAAAATAATTTATTAATTATTTTTAAGTCATTTTTATTTAAAAATGAATAATATTTCTAATATTAAACAAAGGTATAATAATAAATATTAACTTAACACTGAAATAAAGTAAATAAAAACATACATTAAATTGAATAATATTAACTTAACACTGAAATAAAGTAAATAAAAACATACATTAAATTGAATAATTTATTCTATATTGAATGAACATTTGACCCCTTTTCGGCTGAAACAAAGTGATAAGTTATCTTTTGCAAAACATCTTTTAGATGAAAAAACACACTTTTGGAAATGATGTACTTACCATAATCCATCATTCCGAAAAGGGTTGTGAAATGAATTTACTAAAAGCTTTAGAAATACAAAAATCCCGCGCTAATTCGGGAATTTAACTAACGACCAGGTCGACCTAATTTATACCCCCATTTTTTACCGCTGTTTTATAATATTGTAAAATCTCTAGTTTAATTCACTCCATGTTTGATAATAACAAGTTAATTTATCGAAACTACAATCACATAAAATAAACAAAAGTTATACAAGCAAAGTAAAAAGTGTTTTATTGTGAGTGTTTTTAAATTCTCGACTATTTTCTAGAAAAAAAATATATATATGAAAATGCTATAAATTTTAAACTCAAGCAAAATTCTACCAAAACTCGAAATTGATCGAGAATTTAATGTGCGGCTAAAGTTGACTTTAGAATGTGATCTGATATTAATTTAGTAGCAATTTTGCCTTTTGTTTGCATTACGGTGTTTTTTGGCACTTATGTATTGCAAATTAGTTTGTTGTTGACGTTATTTTTCGATGATGCTGTTATTATTAAAAATATAAAAATTGAAAATAAAAAAACATCATTGTATGTTTTTTTTTAGGTATTGCATTAAAAAATCATTTCACACATTAAAAATACATTTTAATTTTTACAAATCAATTTTTATCACAACCATCACAAAACCCGTGCTTTATAATCTGTTGCTAATTACACATTAAAACAATGAGAATGAGTGTCGTTTTAAAAAAAATCCGGTTCGCGTTATTTCGCGTCGCTTTAATTACGGCGGGGTTTAAAGAGATCAGTATATTAAGAACGCGCAACCGACGCTCACTAGAAACTGTAATTGCTTTATTTTCAGATGATTTATCATTGTCTAGCCTTCAGCCCGAGGATTACGGAAAGAATAAAAATACACATACAATAACCAGATTTTTCTGGATCGGGTATAAAGGCGAGATTTTTTTCCCCGAGAAAAGATAATTACCCTAATCCATCTCGAGAATTGTGGTTTAACATGGTGTGTGTTGATTATTTAATTTAGATGGATTAGGGTAATTGTCTTTTCTTGGGAGTGAGAAAAAAAAAAGAAGATCAATACGTATTATTTATATATTTATTTTTTATTGTTTACCTATTATTTGATAATTAATAATTATTATATAATGTGTCTTTTTCTTCTACCTTGTAATTTGTTTTCTTTTAATTTATAAGTTGGTATTTTGTATGCTCAATATATGTAAACATATTTTGAATGTAGAAATGGTGAATATATATATATATATAATTGCATGGCACGATCATGGTATATAAATATTTGAAATTGAAATTATTTTTTTTATATATTCTATATAATCAAATAAAAATATCTTCTTATGGCATTGATTGTTAAATCGTCTCTAACGGCACCCTTTACTGAATTGTTTTGTAGCGTGTATAATTCGTTAATAGAACACATCATAATATAAATTGAGAACTGTGGAGGCTTCTACTTTAGTATACATGTTGATTAAAATAAATAAAGCAATTCAACTTTCTTTATATAATACAAATTATTTTTTATTGTTACTGCAGTTTCGACAAATTAACTTCCCATTACAAAACAGAGTAATAACATAGAGTAGTATTTCATCCTCTTTGGCAATAATCTGTTTGATAATGGCAAGTTAATTTGTGTATTACTTTCGCTTTATTATTATCTTAAAATACAACGAATAACAAGTGTATATATTATAGACTGACTATTTTGTTTGAATTTCAAGAAATCCGAGTAAAATTTATCTTTTGATTAATGCACAATGAGATAATTGCGCCCGATTATGCGAAAAGAGAGGCGCGGATTTCATTTCATAAAGTGAAATGCCCGATTGCGCAATGAGCAAACATCGGCGGACTCAATTTCACCGTAAACAATTAATTAAAATCTCTTAATCTGAACAATACGCTAATTAAACGGTTTGCATGGCGCGCCCGTGTGTGCGTATGAACGCGTGGGAATTAATGGGAAACGTGCGGTGTAATTGTTGTGTAATGAAACTGCTTATTGGACAAATGATTGATGACTTGGGTTATTTAATTCAATTTTCACAGTAGGAATGAAAATAAAACAGACGAAATGAACAATGAAAATAGGATTATTAAATATAACTTCTCACAAATTTATTATTTAATTTTATTATGGCATTGATTCGGAGACTCGTTTTTTTTTGTTTTCTTTTTATAGATTTTATATGTAATTCATTACATTTTGTTTCGTATCATATGGATTTAGATTTAATTTAATTTTGCAATTTTGGAATATAATTTCCGTTGATTGTATGAATAAACTAAATCGATTTAGTTTAATTTGATTTAATATAATTGATTTAATTTCACTGAGTATAGTTGAATTAATTTAATTGATTTGTTTTAAAATCTTTGAATTACGTAAGGCATAGCTGTACTGACGAGGCATAGATCCCGAAACACGTGTCTGAGGATGGCCTTATATTAAATAACGTTCCTTTTGTTTGTTTTTGCATTAAATAAAATATATTAAATAAAAATGATTTGAAAATAATTAATAAACTATTTTCACATTTAGCTCTGTGACTTTTGACCTACAATATTTATAATACACATACAACACAATACTATTACACAATAATTATTACACAGGGTGAGTTTTTTTTTTTTTTTCGTGTTCTTTATGTGTATCTCGGAAACTCTAAGAGATAGAGAAACGGTTAATTGGCAAGGAAGTGCAGCTTAATAAAAAGCTACTGGTACGATTTTAAAAAAAAGTTAAGGGTAACTAGATATTAAAAAAAAATATCAAAGGTGCCATTCTTTTTAAATCGATTTTTCTCGGTTATTAATAGAGATACTAATATCCTTCCTAAATACAAACATTCTACAGTCACCATTCATTAATTCAATTGTGTTAATCATAAGAACAGTTAAACTAGCTAGCATAGATATATATTCGTCATCGTTATTCCTTACAAGTGTTGTATTTTTTTACATTTTTGACAATTTATTTAAATTTTAAACAATGTTCTTGTAGGAATTAGCTATCGGTCGGAAGCCTTTCAGCTAACAAGCATAGATTTTTTTTTTCAACTTCATCATAAATTCATGACAGGGCAGAAAGACTTCTGGTCAATAGCCCAGACAGACTATCACCACCATGTATTTATTTATTTATTTATTTATTTAACGGAATATACCATTTTTACAAATATAAGGTATAAAATGCAATAAATGTATATGTATTACTAACTAATTTTAAATATTGTAATTGTTTGTATTGATATATTGTTAAAATTATCTGTATAGTCTGAATAAAGATGTACAATATAGAAAACAATGTAAAGGGCAAATATTTACATAATTTTATGCTAAATAATAAAAGTGTATTACATATTTTTACTGTCATTAGTTATTAGCCAGTCCCGAATTTGCTATCGACCAGAGGTTTTTCTGCCAAATTACATATATTATAATTTCAATACATTGTGTTACCTCAATATTTTTCGTATGAAATAAGTATGAATAAATTATTAAAAATCAACGAATAAAATACAGATTCGATTGAATAACTTTAAATTCTCAACTAGTTTCGGGTTATCAGCCCATTTTCAAGAGAATTTAATTTTTTTTTTTCAATATTTTTCATTGAGTAAATAATCTAGTATTAACACAAATTATAAATAACACAAATATTAATTTTTTGCAGTTGGAAAAAGGTATTGATCGAATTTTGTTCATCATTGCCAGACATTTTCCTTGTTTAATATTAAATTAATTTTCGTTTGCATCAATTTTGGTTAAAAGTAATGGTTAATTTTTGCTCTCTATTATTTGTCGTTAAAATTTGTACAGAACTAACCTGTTGTCATTGAGAAACAGTAAAAAATAACATTTTCCATTATTTCTCGTTATTTTTTCGCTCTGTTTCTATTTTTCTGTCGCTGTTTTTATCTTTGCAGTTGTCGGCAGGAAACTCGTAAATTTGCAATTACGCAGTGCAAATAGGACAGCGGCAGAGTTACCTTTTATTAATTGGAAAACTCGGCATTAAAGTTAAATTGCTTGGGCGTTCGCCAGCGGAGAAATTAATTGAGAGAAAAATAAAATACATTTAAAGCTGCCGTAGCGGAGAGCGAGCGCGCAATTTTCAAATAAAACGCCGGGAATTATTTCATTAATTTAGAATCCAATCGATAAAATCATCGGGTTGTTTATGGCGGATAAATACGCATTAATACAGACGGGAAACAAAGTCATTAGTAGCCTTTTTATTATTAGTTTAGTTATTTATTTACGGAATCTCCATTTTACAATATATATTTACAAAATCTAATAAATAAAATCGTGAGTCTAATTTGTGTTTGCAGACCCAAAATGGTCCAATAAAGCCCTATAAATATTAAGATAAAAATGCTCAACATTACTATTTAATAGAAGAAATTATTATTATTTTATAAAAGACTATTTAATACAAGAAATTATTATTATTACTTTATTAAAGAAAATTTAATTTATTTATACAATTGAAAATTGTTGTTATTTTTCTTCTATTGTTTAGACCACCGAACTTTTTACGTTTTTACGTTTACGAAAATCAATTTTGTTTTCTAATATTCAAAAATAAGAGATAAGTATTAAGAATTAAAATGCTGCAAATAATCAAATTGCTGCAAATTACTATTGCAATAGTTTCTTGAATAACTTTCTCATTTATAACATGTTTGACTATTATTGATTACAAAAGGTGACAGTACAATAGTACTATATGATAGAGAACAATTCTTCTCTAGAATGCTATGAACTTTTTATTAAAAAAAATGGTGTTGCCACTATATGATCGAGAACACTTCTTCTCTAGAGTGCTTTGAACTGTTTGTTAAAAAAATGACGTTAGCACTAAAAGTACCTACATGCTATAGGTTGTTATACTAAGAAATTGAAGAATTTAATTTGAAAAAATGATGACACAAATGACGGTTTTATTTGTTTTTATTCACTGATGCCAAAAATCTAAAATAAATAAATAAAAATGGAAAGTATTCTATAGGAGAAAATTTCTCTATCATATGGTACAATAAAATATAAAAAAATACCTTCATGTTGTTTGTGTTTTGATTTTTTATTTGCGTGTTATGTATAAACAAGTTCTATTTTTGCAATTACTAATAAACCCATATGACGATGACATAAATACGTGTGCGTATACACATATCAGGAATTTTTTATATCAGTCAATCAATCAAATCACGGAAAATTGATCGCAATTACAGAGCCAATTATATAAATACGCCTATTTCGTTCAATTAATCAAATATTGAAAGCTCCGTCATTTCAAAATGATTTACCCTTATTAAACACAATGATATTTATCATAATAAATGAAAGACAACGCAAGCGCCATCTTAGGCCTAATTTCATGTGGCATCGTCATTTTATTAAACAATTATATTTATTAAATGCATTTTCATTTGGTAATATATATGATATTTTAATTAAAAAAATAGTAATATCAATGCAATTTTTCTTTGTAAAGTGTCAGAAATATAGCACAGTATATGTATTCACCTCCTTACACCTAACGGTAGAAAGGAAAAAGATTTTTAAAAAATATGTATTCACAATGAAAACAACAAATACATTTAAACTCCTGCCCATTATTTTCGATAAAAAATGCTCCGATAGGTCGATCGGTATTTTCAATTGCACATATTTTTCACTAAAATTTTATATACAGGATGTCCCATAAATAAATACCGATACAATGTTATATCTTTTAATGGAATTTCCTATTGGATATTTGGATTCCTCCCAAAATTGTAGACACTTTTTGTATATAGTATCCTATGCCTATCTTCAAATATTTACGAAATATTATCAATTGTTTAATAATTCCATTTAACATTTGTTACATGGCAATTATTCGTACATAAAATGTTCTTTAAAAAAATTAAAGTACTTTAATAAAATGTTCAACATTTATCTGGCGTATGGATAACTGGTGATGGCCATCCATATGGAATGCCTTGATGATGACAATCATCAATAGATGGCGCTTGCGCTACCTTTCTAATTATTATGATACTAATCTACTAATGAAAATACCAATATTTTATCTAAAATATAACTAAATTCAATCATTGCTTTTTTTTTAAAAAAAATTCTACTACTATAAAGACTAAATTACATTTATTGGACTATATAATCGTTTCACGTTTTATTTATTAATAACAACTTATGCAACTCGAAAGTTATTGTATTACTGGAAAATGATTGTAAAATAAAAAGGAAAAAAATATAATTTTAGAACAGGAAAAAAAATACAATGTCTTCTGCATATTGAATTATGGAACAATCATATTAAAAATCTAAAGCTACAAACAAATTATCACAAATTATTTAACAAGTTTTGCTTGTATTTTTTTTTAAATATCGTTATATTTTTTTCAATATTATATTAATTACATGTACAACTTCATACTACTAAATCTTTATTATTTGAGAAAATAATACATATTCAGGCAGAAAGACCGATGGTCGATAGCCATTTTCTGAGGTCTAACAATATGTAAATGATTGTATTTATATGTATTATAAAATTATATAATTTAAGACTCAGAAATAAAGATTATCTTATATATAATACATATCCAGGCAGAAAGACCGATGGTCGATAGCTGTTTTCTAAGGACAACGTATAATATAGTATAAGAATTATATTATTAATTTATTGTATATAAAATTGTCTGCAGAAATGAAGATTTTGTATATGATACATATGATATTATAAATAAATATTCTCATAATATATTCCCAAATAAGGTCTGTCGACCATAGATATTTCTATTTTATTTTTTTTCTTTTCTTTACAACCACATAATTTTATATGAAATGCAAGAAAAATTACAATGAAGCTCATATTTTTATTACATACTATATGTAGCAGGGAAAGTACAAAATATATATTCCACCATAAAACACCCACAGCATTATTTAAGCTACATTCAACTACAAGGAGAGAGTGGAGAAAAAATGCGGGGCGTTATATTAACGTGTAAAATCGAATTTTATGAGGAAAAATCCAATTTATGAGCGACATCAATTTTGCCTCTCTTTAAAGAACGCGCCCACACACGCGCGCGTCTCTAGAAAAAAGGAAAACTCTTGTATAAGAAGAATGAAGGGAAAATTGCCTTCGCCTCTTTCAAGATTCCATAATTATATGCAAACGACCTCCTTCCTCCTCCTCGCCCTTTCCGAAAAGGCTCAAAGACAATTATTTTCGAGAGAGAAATATAATTTCAATTTATCGTTTATAATCAAAGAGAGTGATGTAAAATTAAAGGTGAATGAGTACCTGAGTGAAGTGTTTTTTTTTTTCTATATCATTTGTATCTCGAGTTTTCTTTCGTTTATGTAAGATCGTTGATAATAAAGGCCATACAAATAATTTATTGTGAAATAATTCACATCTATAATAGAATGATATTAAGAGGATGCATAAATTTCAATACATTTTAGATAATTAATAAATAATAAATAATTCAAAAATTATTTTTTCTATATGTATATTATATAGAAAAAATAATTTTTGAATTTTTTTCTAAGATTAATTTTTTAATTTATAAATTGGAATTTCATCAATTCATACATACATTCGATCAACACGAAACATTTCATTGTTCTTATCCCTGTGCGATTTCAACAATTCCTGAAATTCCCCGAAGGTGTGTGCGTATATATATATATAGTTCCCCCGGGAATGATTTCCGGCCCGGCAATTTCGGGAATCGGACAGATCCATCCGAAGGAAATGGTCTCGCCCTTAATCGAAGGCCCCTGTTCGCCTTTATATTGCAGGAGATGAATTTTCGTCCGCCCTTCGGCCCTTTCGCATTAAATAGTCAACGCGTTGTTAATGGGATCGTGATCAATCCCTCTTACCGCATAATCCCGCGTCCGTCCCTCGCCCACCACTAAATCATAAATCATTTCCAATTAAAGACCAATTCCCCGGACCAGGATTACTGAAACCGCCCGTGGGGTTAATTGCAATTGTGATATCTTTGAATTTATCATTATAAGACGCTTTACAGAGATTACTCATCTAGAGTCTTAATATATTTAAGTATAAATGTCAGGTAAAGTTTTTTTTTTTAGTTAAAGGGGATCATTAAATAGTGGTAATAATAGAGAAAAATATTGAAAATGATCAATAAAATTCTGTCATTCCTATTTTAAATACTGCAAATATTACTTACGCTGTAAGTATTATTTTAATTACAATATATTAAAATAGATTAAACAGTATTTTAAATCGCCTCTGTGGTCGTCTATTGAGTCCATCCCTCGGTCCTTGCCTCGCGATGCATGAGTCAAAACCCGTATTGAAGGATACCTGTTTGGTTCTCTTGAATTAATTTCCTTATTACAAAAAAAAAACAATAATCTACAGAAGAAAATATAAACAATATTCTTATAAATAGAAAAGAGTATTATTCATTCACTTGGTCACAACTATTTAAATATATTAAATAAAAATGATTTGAAAATAATTAATAAATTATTTTCACATTTAGCTGTGTGACTTTTTTTTCAACAATGACTGTGCGTAAGTTCATTAAATGCAACATTCAAAGTAACTTAAATCATAAACAATATTAAGAATAATAAGTTTCAAGGAGTTTTTTTTATTGTTGTTGAAAAAAGTAATATTTGTGTTGAATTTATAGAAAACAGAAACAATTTCTTGTTGTTGAATACCGTCCAATAAATTGTAATTATTAAATTTTGTGAAGAAAATAGACTCAATCTTTCATTATGATCTAATTTATCTTACATTATAAGGAATTTAATTTAACAAAGTTGTACAATCAATTTGTTTTTTAATCTTCTTGTGATAAAACTATCGACATTTATTTTTTCTGCGTTTACTTAATGAATCAAATGTCAACGTTTTTGAATAATCACAGTTTCCTTCGATAAATACTCCTGTAAACTTAAATTTTAAGCATTTAATGAAATCATCATTACTGTTAAACGTTTTTTACTAAAATAATATGAAATAGAGTAGAAATTCCTATGGTCGATGAACTGAATATATTATAAGAAAAACACAGGTTTTTTAGATTCACAAACATTATTATAGATACACAAAAGCATGTACACGATAATATATTTATGTATTGTGAAATAAAATATCCACGTATTTTATTTTATGTTTTTTTCTTATCATAACTTATGGAGTTTCATCAAGGAACAGCCACAGCCATAGAATATTTATTTTCTATATTATATACAATGCATTTTTTTTCGGATAATAAAGCTTTAGTAGTAGCACAAACAAAATATATGTTTTTGTAATTAAATTAAAACCTCGACACCCAAAACGGGTAAAAGAGATCTTATCCTCTTTTACCCGTTTTGGGTGTTAAGAAAGAAAGAAATTAATTAAATTGATATTCCTTCTTAAATTTTATTTATATTTATGAAATTGAGATATAATTGAATTTAATTAAATTAATTGGAAAATAAACATCTCTGATGGAATTGGAACCCATGTCCCCTAGGTTTGTATCCTAGTATGTAACCAACTATACCACAGAGACATGTGATGACAAATCTCCATTCAGTGGTTTAGGTTCACTTATATTCAATTTATACAGAGGCTTTAAGTTCCACAAAAGATGTTTCTTTTTCATTTACATTTAATTAATTTAAATTCTGAGATATAATTTAAATTAACTAAATACAAGTTAAAGTTTTACACTGAAATTTCTTCAATTTCAAAAATATATGTTTGTCTGTGGTAGTAGTAATATGGAATCCACACTGAATCAAAAACATATAAGTATTTATTTATTTTATATGATCTATCTTGTAGACACTAATATAATAAATTTATTTACGGAATCACCTTTTTACAAAACATATGCTATAAAAAAATATTACGAATAATATTAAATTATTACTTAAATTACTTGCGAAATAAAAAAACTTATTTTCTCTAAAAGTTATAATTCAGGTTACATTTATTTTTTGTCTTTATTGTCGTAGAATTTACAATCCTAATTAAATTCTCAAACGCTTTGTTCCGCGTGCAATTCTTTACTGAGGAAATTCCGATGAACGTAAGTAAATGTGTTTACATTTCGCTCGTTAATTAACTCGGGGAAAATTAATTACTGTGAGAAAGTCGCGCGCGTGCATTCATTCAATGAAAACTGAGAGATTAAAAGATTATCTCGGGACGTCTGGTTGGATAATCTCGGGAAATCTGGATATCATTTAAATTATCATGTACGAATACAATGTAGCGATCATATTATGTAATATACAGCGAGAGATTTTTATTTATTCATTTTTTTACAGCTTCAATAAAAAAATGAAGCAGACATTTATTGAATATAATGTTATTCAATAAATATCTGCTTCTATTTATTATTTTAATAGTATTACATTTCAATTTAAAGTTTTTACAAATGTTTTTCTATATTAAAGTTTCATCAAGTAAAATCCTCAAGCATTGATTAGTTGAGGATTTTACTTGATGAAACTTTAATATAGAAAAACACTTGTAAAAACTTTTCTTCACAAATATTTATTTTTACTAAATACGTATTTCGACTACGATGTAGTAATCTTCAATAGTTTTACAATTAATTTTTTTTTTAGTTTTACAAAATTTATTCTAGTCATCTTCAATAGTTTAAAATTATTATTTTTTTAGTTTTACAAAATTTATTCTAGATACTCTGCTACAAAGATTTTACAAAGCATTGTCAATTATAAAACTTATTAATCATCTGTGTGCTAACGAAATTATTGTAGCAGTATATCTATAATAAATTTTGTGAAACTTAAAAAAGCTGATTTTTTATTGACAAATAATTTCAATTTATATTTTATAACTTTGTAGGAATAATATTGCTTTAAACATAAATAAGTAGTTTCCTTTTTCTCTCTCCTAATTAAAAAGTTTTGCCTTTTCTAGGCATAACTAATTTCCTTTCTGCCATATCTACATTTGTTGTGTGTAGTGTTTTCATCTAACTGAAAGATTTTTTCAGAAAACGAGGCCCTACATTGGAATGTTTTTCTTAACACCTCTTGTGATGTTTTTGGCGGTTTACGTCATTTCCTTCCGTTGTTGGAATCTTTTCCCGTTCGCAAAATGGTTCCTAAAGCCTTGATTATCGTTTTGAGTTTCTTGATGTGATGACTTGTTTTCCCATTAATCGTTTGTTTTCAAAATCTCTAGATGCCCTCAAAGTCCTCCCGAAATCAGCCTTTTGTTGATAGCGCGGAAGGTGTCTTGCGTTCGTCGACCGACGATTTATTGTTAAGATTAATACAATTGCAAAGATCACACAAAGCACCATATTATGCTTAATAGGAAATATTGTACAACGCGCCACCTTTTGTCTAATTGCAAAAGATCGAAATGGCCATGATCAGTTTTCTAAACACTAGATGAATGATTACATGGTAATCAAAGCTACTCCGTATAGAAAATGTTAAGTATGCGTTATTAATTAACTTAATTTTCTATGTGTATGTGAGTGATAGATTCAGTAGTTGCTTAGACTGTGATTATAAAAAAAATGGGTACACCTTTAACATTTCCTTTATAGAATAGTCCCGGATAAAGTTTTTTATAGCAAATATTTTATATTGTTGTTTGGATTACTTCTAAATAATAATTATAATTAGTAAAAAAAGAGTAAAATATTTGAGCAACGACATAAGGATTAGATAAATGTGCTATTATAAATAACAAGAAAGGAATATTATATTACGAAATAAATGATTCAAATTTGCTTGCATTAATAAATATCTATGTACCTCGTTATGCTAATAGAAATGCTTAAACGATCTTTTGTCATTGATAAATTAGCAAAACCCATTCACCAGCAACTTGCACTAAAGCATAAACTTATAAGTAATCCACTACGGATAAGGTTCAATTTAGTTGGCCCCCCATTTTAAAATTTCTATTATGAAATTCCTCACTGGGTGTCGTGATTAAATTTGTATATTTAAAAATTCGTATTTTTGGCGAATGCGCCGGTTATACGAAATGCATTAATAGATTGACTGATATGGCATTGAGTGAACGAAAATCCGTATTAATTTTGTGTAAATTAATTATAAAGAAAAGAGTCCTTCGTACTCATTCAAGTTTTAATATTGCTGGGTGAAAATTGTCGCGAAACAATTGCAATGTTATATTAAATACATTTTCTTATAATTTCGAACAGTTTCACTTCTAAATTAATTTTCGCAAATTAAATAGGTTTATTTAACTTGCATGCTGAATATTTAAATTTTTAGAAAAAAAAAAGAATTTATTCACATTGAAATTGAATTGAAAATAAATTTAGAAATTATTCCTCCTCCCTCTTTAGCTACTGTAACGTATTGACTTACGTAAGTACTTTAAAACAAATGTGCACTAATGAACACTTGCATTTGCATAACAATAACATGTTGTATAATGCAACAATTTTTGATTCGAAAATATTTAATGCAGAGAACAAACATAAAAAAAATTATGTAATATAAGATTTGGTGAATGCGCCGGGAATATTATTGGGTTTTATGTAGTGTTGGGCAAAATCGGGTAAATTTAGTAAGCGAGTATTTCTAAATAAACATTTTTAAGGAGCTAAAGTTAATAAATAATAATAATAATTTTATTATGGAATCACCTTTTTACAAACACAATACAATATATATATAAATAATAATAAATAGGAGTTTATTAATAAACTTCCCAATGTTAATATTATAAATAACATTAAGAAAATTGTCATATACTTCATTTTGCAGTGACAAAAAATATCGAAAAGATCGACTTTGCCCATCTCTAGTTTTATGTTTTGGAAGTTACCTTATTTTCTCAATTGACAATATGTTAAAGAGAGAGAGAGATTCATTTTCCATAGCAAGAACGTAATTCGCTTTCAAATTAATAAATTTAATTGCTTCAAATGTTTAATATTTTTTAATAACTTCATTCTTATATTTAAAAAAACAGGACTTTTAATCATAATGGTTATTATTAAAATTTGTATAAAGATAGGCGGGTTGTATTCACTATTTCTACACTCTTTATTTTGATTTACTAATTGTATATTTAGTAAATGTAAATAAAGAGTGAAAAAATTGTGAATACGTGTCTTTCTTTATATAGATTTAAATGGCATCGTGGACAGGAATTTCGGTTCGTACGTGAACCACGTCATCTACTTCTACCTGGATCAGGTGGTAATATTGTTCTTCAAGAGCGGCTAAGATGCTCAGTAAACAGGCCATTGACCATGAAACGAATATAAAAAACCACCCTATAGCATGTAATTCCGTACAAGTATAACAAAACAAAAAGAAAATACTTAACAAAGCAAAAAAAATCCTTGTTAGCCTCCACTTCTGTTATGAGTAATTTAAATATTAGTATTGTTCACTGTTATTTTATAATTATATATCATTTAGAATATCATTTATAAATTTATATATGTATATATATATATATATATATATATATATATATACAAGGTGTACAGAAAATGAGTGAAAACCTTCAGGTAACTCAATTGATTAATTAATTTTTAATAGAAAATCCAAATAAAAAAATGTTGTATGGTTCTTCATTGAGGCTCACGAGGTCTTCGGAATTTTAAATATGTGACTATAAATTAGTATTGTTTTTTTAAATATTTTGTAAAAAATCAATAGCATTAACAATCAATTAGACACGTGTATAATTCCATTGATGTAAATGATTAATAAATCGGATATTTTTACAATTTTATAACTTCATCAGAAGCATTCTTTTAATGAAAATAGATCTGGCAACGACGCACGCTCGTTTGTAAAAGAAAAGGTGTATGCAACACCTCCAGCGGATGATGTAGCAGTTATAAACAGGATATATGCACACTTGTTTGATCCAGCGTTGCCAAATGTATAGTTCTTTTAAGTGGCCCGTGAGGCTTAAGGAAGGACCGTGTGACTTATTTTCGTTAATATTTTTATTCAAAAAATTAGTCAAAGAGTCACGCTACCTAAAGCTTTTCACTCATTTTTTGTACACCTTGTATATATATATTCGTAATATTTATTTTCGTAGCATATGTTTTGTAAAAAGGTGATTCCGTAAATAAATGTGTTATTATTATTAATGTATTATTTTAAACAATTGTACAAACGTATGATAATAAATATATTTACTACTACTACTATTTCATTTTAAAATTAATTCATGAAAAAATTGTTCGACACAATTAATAGAAACTAAGAAATTAAATTAACAAAGAGTTGAGACATCTTTCTAAGAACGTAATGATCTTCAAATTCTGCACACTGTCAATTATCGTCACTTTTTGTAAACCGAAAAACCCATTAACAACCTCGCCTTGAGCAAAAAAACTTAATTGAATTCCTGAAATTTCGCAAATTCCCATTTCCCAACATCTGAAAACAAAAATAAAAACGGCATACGTGCTCCGATCCCCGTATCTCTTTGCTCAATTTTATGCGTTTTGTTAATGGGTTATCATTTTGTCCCACATGAGATATGAATGGAGCCGTACGTGACGAAAAGCATGCACACGTGCGCTCTCCGTCTGCATCTACCTTGACCATAGAAAACAGAATCGGCATTAACGAGATGAATTGCGTAATCGTTCCCGATGGGTTATTATCTAATCAAAACCGCAGATGTTTTCGTCCGTGGCCCGCATTTTTCATTCTACGATGCGCCCTTTGCGTTTGTTTGTTTGTCCGTCAACATGATTGTCCTTATGGTTATATGAATTAACTGTAATAAAGTGTGTACTAATAATTTACTTATTAGAATTAGAATGTAGGGATAATAAAATTGTAACATTTTTATAACTAAAATAATTCTACTTCTAAATTTATTTTTTCACTTAACACTTGGTAAAATATGTTTAAACAATTAGGTAAAATTTTTAATTAATTTAAAATAATATCTGCATAAATTGAATATAAGTGGACTTGAAGCACTTAATGGAGATTTGATATCACAGATGTGGTAACGCGCTCGGCCGGAAATCGGGGAACATGGGTTCAAATCCCACCAGAGATGATTTATATTTAATTAATTTAAATTATTCCTCAATATTGTACATTAAAATTTCTATAATTCATAGATGTTAATTAGGTAAGAAATTATACACGTGTTTTTTTTATTTGTTTATTTATTTTATATAAGACAAATTGTAAGCGCAAAAATAAAAATAACTAATTAACAATATCCAGATTAATAAAAGATAAACCCAAACATCAGATTAATAAAAGATAAACCCAAACATCAGCTTAAGGTTGATTTATGCACTTGTAGATTGTTTATATTTAGTGTGCTTTTTTAACAACAAATTTGCTTATAATTATAGGTTACAAATAACTCGGATGATTTACTCCACTCGCCTCTAGCCTGTTTAGTAAACTTCATTTCTTGTTATTTATGACCATTATAATGCACTTTTGTAATTATTTTTTCCATTCTTATTTCCGTAACTTCTTTCCTCAAGAAAATCTAAAAATATATCCGAGGATTTATGTTTCTTAATAAAATCGTTCTAGCGAGCAGAAGTCCTGCCCCCTCACCGAAGGATTTCTCTAATAATCAAGTTTCCAGGAGATCTACCCACGCCGGAACTTTTTAAAGCTTGTTATTATCCTTCCGTGTGTGTATTTATTTCTCAAAAGGTAATCTGTTTTCTCGTTTGTTGCAGCCATGGAGAAGATCTGATAGTTACGCCGTTTGCACAAATCCTTGCCAGTCTGCGCAGTGTCCGTAACAACTTTCTAAGTCTCACCAATGTGCCCACCAATAAGTAAGTATCAATAGAAATATTTAGTGAGAATTAGGATTTGTTAATGTAGATTTTTTAAAATTATAGGATTTAAATAGATTTTTTTATGATTTCGTTATACTTGATTATTTTAAATAAAAAAGTTACAAAGCAGAAAGAACTATGATCAATCGCCAATTTCTTAGGCTTATGGACCAATGATGAAATTAGCTATAAAACTGCACCAAAGGACGACTTTCTTATCATTAAGAAATATAAATAATATGAATTAAAATTTTAAATTCTCTTGAAATGAGCTAATAACCCGAAACTAGTCGAGAATTTCAAGTTATTCAATGTAATCTGTGTTTTATTGGTTGATTTTTAATAATTTATTCATATTTATTTCATACAATATGAACTACCAATGTCTAAATATTAAAACCATTAATTATATTAAAAATGATTGCATGTGGATTTTCTGTTGACCTTGTTTGACAGTTTTAAGTGTTGACTCCGCCATTGAGAGAAACATATAGGTGGATTTGAGGCACTGTATTAGATTTTTGATATCACAAATGATTTTTTTGTATTATTTCGTAATATAATATATAAATTATATTTATTATTTTAATCAATTCAATATATTTTTTATCCGTTACTTTCACGTAATTATATTGCTTAAATACTTACTTTATTGCATTCGAATATGTTTCAGTGAATGAACTGAATAAACATGCACGGTGAAAGCGAGTGCTAATATTTATCAAACGGGGAGTTTTTTTTACGAGTTTCAAATGACTTAGCGTTAATTAATTAAAAATGTATCACACAGACAACCTTACGAGTAACACTTATGTCACTCAAAACACCAACAGACCACGCGAATGTATTTATTTGTTATCAAGCGCGAAGGCTTTTGCACTTTAAGATTATTGCAGCAGCGTTGAAGGCCCAACAGAAAGTTCCGCGAATTCGCGAACGCACTTTCTTTAGCCGGTTTTATTATTTCGGTTTCCTCGAAAAATTAGCACTCGCGTATCATAAAGAGTCGATTCGGTTTATTGATTTTTAAATAATATTGGATATAAAGAAAACGTTTGGGTCTGAAGGAATGTGTGAGTAAATAAATGTATTTTAAGAGAGTAAAATAAATCGTTAAAACTATAATTGCAGTATTTATTTTATTACTGATGAAGGTTTGAGTTAAATGGTTCAAACTGTTTCACAAAATGATAAATCAGAAAATCAATTAAAAAAAGTGTATTTTTTTTATTGAAATTTTAAGTTTATGATGATTCACACTTTTTCTGTTATTTAAATTATAATTAAATTAAATTAAACAAAGAAAATTTACTGACAATGATTATTAATTTTTACTATCTGCCAAAATTATTTACGCTTAATGTTTTTGACAAACATCTATTGAAAAAACTACTTCCCGAAACTTACAGTTTAAGTAATTTTTGCAGTTGAAGAAAAAAAGGGAAATAATAACCAAGTCTTTATTTAAAGAAAAATCTTTATACATTAATTATATTATATTCAAAAAATGTACTATTTAATATAATATGCGCTTATATTAAGTAATAACAATTTTAAAATGATTTTTCTATCATCAATTCTTAGTACTTTAATGATACTAACAAGAGATTTTTTAATACAACTCCTTTGTAAACAAACCAACGTTTCAATGTTATCTAAACGCTGTAAAATTAATTCAATGCCGTGCAAATACATAAAATCGAAACGTTCCCTTGATGTTTTAATGGAAGTTTAGTTACAGTTAAGTAAATCCATAAAAGTGATTATTATTTTTATGGCGACGTGGAAAAATCGCGCCGCCGGGTAAAAAAGCGTCGTCCTCGCGCACACGAAAATAGTGCGCGGTCTTTCGAAATACATGCAAGGATGACTTAAAAATATTTTTGTTTGTGTAGATTATGCTGAATTATTTATCTGGTATGAAGGTCTAGTGCATAGTTTCGAGATAATGTGAAGGAACGTTTAAAATAAGTAATTATAATGATATTTTTTTATCAAAATAAATAATAATAAACCAAATAAAAATTATTTGAAACTAATTAATAAATTGTTTCCACATTTAGCTATGTGACTTTTGACTTACGTTACATAAGTACGTTAAATAAATGCACATCAAAACAATTACTTCCCGGGCAAATACTCACGCCGGACATTGAATAATATGATTCAGTATTTAAATTGCTTTTGATTGCAAGAATTTTCATGATTGAATCAAATTATTGAATAAATTAAATAAAAATGATTAGAAACTAATTAATAAATTATTTCCACATTTAGCTCTGTGACTTTTGACTTATGTTACGGAAGTACGTTAAACAAATCCACATCAAAACAATTACTTCCCGGGCAAATACCCACGCCGGACATTGAATTACATAATGTACACCTGCTGTTGTAAATGTCCGGCGTGGGTATTTGCCCGGGAAGTAGTTGTTTTAATGTGCATTTTTTAATGTACTTACGTAACGTAAGTCAAATACCACAGAGATAATCTGGAAATAATTTATTAATTATTTTTTAATCATTTTTATTTAATTTATTCAATAATTTGTTTCAATCATGAAAATTCTTGTAATCAATAGCAATTTAAGTACTGAATCATATTTGTTATGGACCGGATAATGAAAATTTCGTGTTTTGCATATATCCAATTAAAACTGCTCGCTCTATAAGGCTTAATGGGGTTTCACGAAATTACCGTTAAATGCATATTAAATAAACCCAAATTTACACTACAAGCGCTGACGTGCCGTTTTTGTTTTAATCATTAGAGCCGGCTTTTGTTGCCAATAACGAATCCGTCGACAGAGTCCCAATGAACAATTAAAATTCTAATTAACACCGAGATTAATTTTAAAATGGAAATACTCTATTGTTATACTCTTGCATTTCGTGTTCGCAGAAATATTTCATACGCACAGTAAAGGAACATTTTTATATTTTATTTCAATGAAAATTTGAATAGAATTTAAAAATGATGGAGTTTTGTATTCAATTTTAATTTATCCATTTTTATATGATAATTAGAATATATTTTAATTATGACACTTGGTTATTCGTTTCACTATTATTTATGAATAACCAAGCGACTTAATTAAAATACATACTAATTATGATAGAGTTTACATTAAGTACAATATCTTTTTTTTTTTAATTCATACTATTTCTACCACTTATTTCCATCAAAAGATGTCTTTTAATATTTTTGTGTTTCAATGAAAAAAACTGTCGGGATTTCATATCATCCAACGAGTGTATTAATGACTGTCGAAATACAAGTTCATTTGATTTTTATAAATAAATTATGTTGTTTATGTTCTTAGAATGTAATAATTATAATTTTTTTTCTCAATAAGCATAGAAATATATATATACACTAAATTATAAGCCAAAAAGTTATGCATTTGGTGGAATTTTAAATGAATCGTTTATTTTAAACTTTTTACCTCCATTTCTGAAGTGTACTTTCATCAATTGGTCATACTGAATGACTCACATTGAGAAAAAAAAGGCAGAAATATGGTCTCAAGTAACAACCAAAATTTCTAAAGTGTACTGTCATCAATTGGTCAAACTGAATGATTCACTTGGAGGAAAAAAGGCAGAAATAGCATTCCCTTGCCTATTTTTTGAACATTTCTGCCTATTTTGTATGTATGGAATTTAATTTACTTAGAGATAAAAGGGAAAATTTGGTCAATAGGAAATGTAATTCAATGTCTGGCGGTGTATTTGTCATTTAATAAATGTATACTAAGCAACTACTTTCTTAATGTACATTTATTAAAGTATTTACGTAAAGTAGGTCAAAATTTCACAGAGCTAAAAGAGGAAATAATTTATTAATTATTTTCAAAATCTTTTTTATTTAATTTATTTAAATAATTGTGACCAAGTGAATGAATACTCTATTCTCGTTATATATAAATTTCATTAATACAATATAATACAAAAAAACATAAGTTTATATAATAATGTATAAAATTTAAAATAAATATTTAAATCGGAAAAGCTTCTTGCTTTTATCAACATTTAATTATAATAAAATTTAAACGTTATATTAAACACATGCAGATACTTACGTAATTTTAATGACAAAATATGAAATTTCAATATACATAACACAACACATTAATTTTAATTCTTCAAAGAACTTTAAAATATTGGTTAAAATATTCAATCAAATATCGTTATTCCTCCCTAGTAGATGCTTTATTTTTTTATTGTTTTTGTTTGCATTTTAATAAATTAAATTTTAGCAAAATTGCTTTCTGCGGTTGAGGTCAATTTAATTGTAAAAAAAAACTCCGTAGAGCAATCTTTAAATCGATTTTACGAGAGATTTTCTATTTCCCGTGACTTTATAAAATGTTAATTTCCTGATTTTCGCTTCCAGGTCTCGTCGTTCTTCGGGGACAGCCTCCACCGCCACCCCTCAGCCCAGAAATCTGGTTCCCGGAGGTGAGTCTCAATATCCTGTTCCAATAATATCTCTACAATATTACCTTTACAAAAAAAATGTGTTTATTCGGAAAGCAAACATAAAATCGATTATTATAGGGGATTTATTAATTTTAGTTTATTTTATATTTTTATTTCTAAATCATTTGACTTATAATTATTTGTGATATTGAACCAGTTTATTGTTATTTGTCTGATTTATCAATTCTGGCTGTTGTTATTTAAATAATTAAAGTCTCCACAACCAACATAAAGAAGATTAGAATTTATATTTGTTTAAGTTTAAATTAAAGTAATATAAATTCTAATCTTCTTTTAAGTTTAAACTAATATAAATTCTAATCTTCTTTATGTTGGTTGTGGAGACTTTAATTATTTAAATAAAAATAGTTTTCCTTTCTCCTACTTATTTCAATTAAACTAAATATATTTAGGAAGCTATGGTTTCATCTTCAGTAATGAAGTTTAAATAAATTAAAAAAAAAATAACTTCACTACTGAAGGTGGATGAAAACATAGTTTCCGAAATATATTTAGTTTAATAAAAATAAGTAGGAGAAAGGAAAATTATTTTTATTTATATAATATAAATTCTCTGAAATAATATAAATCAATATACATTTAGGGAATTTATGAATTATATTTTATTTTATATTTTTATTTCTAAATTATCTGTTCATTGTTTGTGTCATGACACAAATTTATTATTATTTAGGTGTGATTTATCAATTCTGGCTTAAATTTCGTTTAAATAAACCTTAACTGTTATGCTTTTCATTGATGGATTATTTCCAAATGAAACAATAATCAACAGTTTTACCAATTGAAATAGAACTAAAATTATATTCTACCATGTTTTAATTTACGTAAAGTGTCTTACTTGTTAATGAATATAAGAAAAATGTTTTAAGTCAAAAATAACTCCATTAAGAGCACTTTATATTCAATTTCTTTATCCTAACTTTTTACTAACAATTTTAAGAAGCCATAGGGAAAGAAAATATTTCATGGTATTCTAACATAAAAATAATATTTTGAGCCAAAAATGACCACTTTAGGCGCACCTTAAATTCAATTTCGTTATCCTCACTTCTTACCAGTTGTGTTAGGAACTTTTAAGCAAGAAACATTTTTTTATTATCAATTCTATAGAATTGGCCATATATACAATTTGCAGTCAGTCATTTTTAAAAATTTTAGATAGCATATAAGGCTCTAAAGTAGATAGTCATGTAGCATATCTGTTATCATTGGGCGTTCAGGGAAATTTTAGACATGCAGTGCTGCAGCGCAAAGCGCTTGATGTTCCCTGAACGGACAAATTGTAGTTGTCTGTACTGAAAATATGGCGGTTTTGTTTACAACTGCACGGCTTGAAAAGCGATCTAGCGGAAAAAATATATACTGTAGCGCTTGATAAAGCGCTGGAGCGCCACACATAAAGCGGTATCATTCAGTGACATCGTTTTTGTAAAGCGCTGCAGCGCTA
Organism: Philonthus spinipes; assembly: GCA_963082785.1. Taxonomy (NCBI): domain Eukaryota; kingdom Metazoa; phylum Arthropoda; class Insecta; order Coleoptera; family Staphylinidae; genus Philonthus; species Philonthus spinipes. Next base: position 8,443,789 of record OY720308.1, on the reverse strand, counting down.
CAGTTCCCTGAACGCGCCTATTATTAGCCATACTAAATTCAAGACTGAAAATCCGTGGATTTGTTTCAGTGAATGGTGGATGCGCCGGGTATAAAAAATCCGTGGCTGCTCCATGCATGTCTTTATTTCAATGTTTTATGTGTAAAATCTCTAATTCCCTAAATTAATCAAATTGGATTCCATTTCATTTCAATCAAATCTGGCAAATTGATTAATTATACAGAATTACCGCGAAAGCTATTTTGCTGCCCCTCACCATCGCACAAAGAGTAGGATTGTGTAAATCGGATTCGAATTCAATTAAATAGACGACGTTAATGTTGCAACTGCTCTCTTTTTTGTCTTGCTACTTACTACCTCCACTGCTTCCGCTTGCAATTGGAAAAGCTCCAATTCGCATCGCCGAAAAAGAAACTCAATTTATTTGGATTCTCAAGACGAAAGCTCGCGGATTCCACAGGGAATAAATTAGCGGTTATTTATAAAATTTATTCTGAATTCTGTGTTTCCTTTGTTGAATGAAATGAAAATTTACGAATACTCCGAATACTATTTAAAATTGATGAATCATTACACTTGAATATTTTAAAATGTTTATTTAAAAAAAAAACATAATTGAGGTTTTAACTTTGATATAATATTAAAGAAGGAAAGATCTTCGCTGGTAACAATATGTTGTGTAAAATTAAAAAAAATAACACGTGATTAATTAGAATTAAACACGAAATATTGGTGATATTTTTTTGATTGTTGACTCATAAAACACTTAGTTAAACATTATTTATCATTGGATATTTAGGTTAATAAAAAAACACTTTGTTTTTGTTTCACAGCAATATAAAATATAAATATTTATTTATAATAATATTTGTAATATAATTAATGGTTTTAATATTTAGAACTACCAATATTTCTAATATTAAATATTTATTCATACTAGTTTCGGTCAGAAAACGTCGAAGTTATGAATCTTGTAATTTGTTGATCGTCTGACCGAAACTAGTTAGTGAATAAATAAGTTTATATTTTGTTTGAAAAAAAAAACCAAGTGTGTTTGTTTGGTAATATTTGTTAGTAAATATATACATTATAATCATAAAGTAAAGAAAGAATATAATATTAAATTACGCCAAAAAAATGAAAATAATTAATTTATTAATAATTAATTATTTTACCTTTAGCTAAAGCGACTTTTTTTATTTTACATAAAGAAATTAATAATAATAATATACTACTACTACTATAATATCTTTATTGAAAAAGGAATACAATAAATAAACTTGATACATTCTTTAACAAAACCAATAAAAATGTTTCCTTTTCACAAGGGCTATCGACCATAAGTCTTTCTGCCCGGGGTTAGATGTGGATCTGTGTTTGTTTCAATATCAAGGTGGGAAAGTAGGGTAAAAGGAAGATATGTATTCGAAAAGGGTTATTGGTGGGTTTTTGTATTTAGGGATTATGTTGGGGTTTCTAGGGATGCACATTTTTTTAAGATGTTCGTAATTCGACTCGTTACATGCAAATCGTTCTGCGAGAAATCGAAGTCTATCTTTAATAGGGGTAATTTGGGTTATTTGGTAGAGGAGTACATTTGAGGGATTATGAAGAGGATTTTGGGGGTGTCGAAGTTTAGTGAGGGCTCGGAGAGAGGATCTTTCAGCTACTTCGAGGTTATTAATGGTGGCGGTAAATAATAATATATTTATTCACCTTTTTACAAAACATATGCAACAAAATCAATATTACAACTAAATTATATATTATTTAAAATATAAGCATCGATTGAAACAAATATATCCCTGTCAAATTTCTTTTTCTTTTCATTTATATAGTTTCATTATTTATTTTTTTATGTTTATTTATTCACTATTTATTTAGCACGGCTCTATTATTGTATTTACCACTGAGATTATCGTACCATTCTTAATCTTGAACTGTCGAACCACCTGGGATAAAGTTAACTTATTAGTGTATTTATTATTTGTGATGATTTATGTAAATGCTTATCATTTTATAGGAAGGTGATTTCCGTAAAATGAAATAAATTTAATTTAATTTAATGAATTTACCTTTAGTAATATATGTTTCAATATATTTAAGTTTATATTGAAACCACTAGCGATAATAATTGATCAATTTATTTGTTAATTTATTAATCAGTATTCTTATTTATTATTTATTTGTATGTAATGGCTTATTTATCTACTACTTATATTAAAAGTTATAATTTTGTAAAATGGTGAAATTTCATTAAATAAGTATAATAATAAAAAAATAAAGGTATTTTTTTATTGCTAAAAATAAATATATTAGAAAACATTTAACTTTTTTTATGCCACTTTTATTTTACATTACTTGGTTTGATAATGATAACCGTCACCAAAGTGAAATAAAAGTGGTATAAAAAAGTTAAGTGTTTTATTTTCATCAAAATCAAATGTACCATGACGTGAACGCCTCTAAAATATACAAAAATGTAAATTATTGTATAATGTAATCAATTATAATGGAGAATTCCGTAAAATAAAAAGTTAAAGTTAAAATCCAAGAAATATAAGAAAAATGCATAATAATAAAAATTCTGTATAATTTGTTACAAACAACAAAATTATTTGTGTGGAAAATTCACTAAAGTAAAATAGAAGCAATATAAAAATGTTAACTGTTTTCATAAAAATTGAAAATGTACCACGAAGTGAACGCCTCCAAGATCCAAAAAATATATAAAGTGCATAATAATAAAGCATCTGTGTTGTTTGCAACAAATTACACAGATGCTTTATTATTATGCATATTTATGAAAAACTTACACATGTTATGTCGAGGTTAATAACACATATTTTCATTAAAAATATTTACAATTTAATTACTCCTATAATTTGTATTTACCTTGATTATTGTAAATCGCTTCCCATTGTTACAATTTCACTGCATGTTTACCTGCCGGTAATTAAAACAAAATAAACATTATTTGTGCACGCGAAAAATATTCCACTCGGCAGTTTGTCGACGATAAATTGAAAATATTTTACTTTGCCCGTTGTTTTCCACTGCATTCCGCATAATTTTGTCATTAATATTGTCCGTTATATGTTCGTAAATATGCTTTTAAATAAAATTTAACATTAATGATTGATTACTGAATATTTCGTTGAATAACAATGTATTATTTTTTTGTTAAGTGACAGCCGGAAGTTTATGAAAATAAAAGTTTCATTTTTGTGGAAATTGAATGTTAATGGTTGTTTTTTAATTCGTTAATATCAATGACCTGAACATTTATTCTTTTGCCATTATTTAGTATAAATGTATTTTGTTGTTAATTTTTGTAGTTATAATATTTTCATCCACTTTATGATTAAGATTTATAAAGAATATTAATCCTGCCAATGGGATATTATATTCCAATGAAGTGTTTTAAGTGATCGATATTTTATAACACAACCTGTAAATAAAACAAGAGTTTTTTTAAGTTTCACAAAATTTATCATATAAATACTCCTAGAACTGTTTCACCAACACAGTGGCAACTGCCTGATGAACAGTGTCTCTACAATAAATTTTGTGAAACTTAAAAAAATGAATCCATTTTTTTTTTTAAATTTTTCAGTTAAATAAAATGACAATCGATAGCCAGTTTCAGAGTTGGAATGATACTGTGAACGTTAGTGTATTGTTAAATATTGTATTGTAACTGTATATTCCAATCTCAGAAATAAAGATGTTTATGCATGTAAAATGACAATACAGTGTCTTTACAATAAATTTAGTGAAACTTAAAAAAAATGAATTCATTTGTTTAAATTTCTGAATTAAATAAAATGACAATAATAATAGGAAAAGGATTTATTCACTTGGTCATAGTTATTTAAATAAATTAAATAAAAGAATATGAAATTCTTAATAATTAATAAATTATTTTCTTTTTTGTTACTGTGACATTATGTCTTATATTACATAAGTACTTTAACAAATTGTTCAATAATTCGGGATCAAATCCCGAAACACGTGTCTGCAGATAGCCTTATATTATGTAACTTTTATTTTTTTATTTTTTTGTTTTTTTTGCATTAAATATTTTCTATTCAAAAATTGTTGCATTGTACAATTGTTGTTATTATTTGTTAAAAGTACTTATGTAACATAAGTCATAATGTCACAATAGCTAAAGAGAAAATAATTTATTTATTAATTATTTTCAAATTCTTTTATTTAATTTATTTAAAATGACAATACATTTCAACACAGATATTTATATTTTATCCACAATTCTAATGATGATTAAAACATTGTGTTGTTTTCTTTTTAGTTATAGAATCGATACAAACAAAGCAATAAAAATAAAAAATAAAACATTCTATACTGAATACATCAGAGTAATTAGTGTACGATTTTACGAATTCGAACTGTAATTTAACGTGCGAGCCATTCATTCGCAGACACATTTGATGTATCGGATGGATTGTTTGAAGTCACTTTCAAATCGCACGGTGAAATTCGTGCAAATAGCGGAGAAAACACGGTGGTTATTATTATGACGGTTGAATAAAATATGAAATGATTAACTTTCTCGCTTTTAATGCGATCCAATTCGGCACGCTAATTAATTCCTTTTGAAAATGAGGCACGAAAGCGATCGCGCGCTTCACGACCAATTACACAAATTTCTAATGCCCCTCCATTCATCCGTTCGTTCATTCAACGATTTATGAACACAGTGTGGATTAATCAGTAAAGCGGTTTGAATCGAGAGTTAAATAGAAATTGAGATTTAAAAGAAAATAGATTCAAATCATATACCATATAAAAATATATACGAAAAATTTATTAATTATTTTGTAAATTTATGTAATAAATGCGACGTGAAGTCGTTACTTCACTTGTTTATTTGAGCACTAGATGTATATTTTGAAAACTATTCATATTCAATAGTTAATTAGTATTCAAAATTATTTGAACTCAAGGCCAACTATAATTTGCATTTGAAAAAATGGAACTTGGAAAAGCTCTGATTGTATAATTTAACTTAATGAATTAAAAGTGTTTTGTTTTCATGAAAAACAAAACATTTTTATGTTTTAATAAAAACACTGATTCACTTTGAATAACTTTTATTTTATTTTCGTGACTACAGTTTTAACAATTTTAACTAATTTAATAGTTGTTAAAGCTTTTACTTGGTTATACATTTTGAGTTTATTAAATAAAACACTAAAAGTGTTTTATTTAATAATTTTAACTAAGAATCTTAGCTTTAATAAATAATTCGTAGAAACTATAGTCACTAAAATAAAGTTATATAAAAAAATGTATAACGAAGTTGAAGCCGCTATTATCAATAAAACACTTTTATATATTATACAAAGTAGAAGCTTTAATAATAATAATAATAATAATGGATGAGGAGTGCGGAACTAAGAGATGAAACAGAAAGCTTAATTATAGCAGCTCAAGATCAATCACTAAGTACATGGTATCATGTACTCAGTGCTTGATCTTGAAGGGTGATTCTACATCAAAACGTAGATAGTAAGTGCAAAATGCGCCATCAACGAGAAGAAAATATTACCCATATTAGCCCTTACTTAATATACACATCGCCACAATAAAGAATTTTTTTAACTAACTTTAAGAATTAACAAAAAAGCACAATTTAATAATTAATTAATTTAGAGATTGTTAACAAAACACAAATTTTTACGTTATTGTAATTCAATGACAATCGGAAATGTAACGTCCGACAGAAATAAATAAAACATTCGTTGCATAAGCAAGGAGAGACAAATCTATTCAATTAACACGGTGCTGTGTCTATTCCAATATTCGAGTAAACAATGTTTTTTTTTGTTTTGTTGTTGCGGTAAATACGCGTTTCATAAATATTCAACTTTTAGATAGCGATTAAACGATCGGCTGAAGTGGGAAAATTTCGGTGAAAATTTGCATACGACGAAAATTTCCACGTTTACCTATTTTCGTCCGAATACAATCAAGGATGGCCCAAATTTATATAACCACTACTAAAAACAGAATTGTTTACAGTAATAAAGTGAAAACATGTTTTTATCGGATGTTCTCTTTAATAGATTGTAACGATATAAAATATTTAACAATTTTGAATTGTTATAATATAAAAAAAATTAATCATTTTTATACAATTAAATTTTCAATGTAAAATTAAATATTATTTATAATACATATATATTATATCAAATATTTACAAAATGGTTATCAACCAAAGGTGTTTCCACTGTGTCTTGAATTTATAGTGATATAGAATATGTCTATACTGAATATTTTTTTAATTCCATATTTCTATTCGAATACTTACATGAAAATTAAATTAAATTTTCAATGTAGAGTTCTTTTAATGCATTTCACTATGAATCAAATATATTTCCCTTTATCTCAGTTACATTTGTATATTTGGTTTGAGTATAACGTTAAGTGATATAACTTGAATATAAACACTTAGTTAATTCCATTATCAATAACTAACTGTTAGTTTTTATGAAATAAATATGAATAAAATATTAAAAATCAACCAATAAAACACAGATTAGATTGAATAACTTTAAATTCTCTACTCACGGAGAAAATAAAAATTGTGAAGTAAGGAATTAACTAAGTGTTTTTATTCAATTATATTTCCCTATTTGTCAAAACTATTTCACTACTCATAAATTGTAATTTACATCTAATTGGAATCCTAGTAATTATTAGATATATATTTGGTAACGTTTATATATATATATATATATATATATATATACAAATATCTTTATTCAATTACATTTTTACAAAAATTGAGTATATACTTTAAAATAAAGGTTTGTCCTGGGTTATCGACTATAGGTCTCTGTGTCTGAATTTTTTAAGTCCTTTCAAAAAGTAATAACTTTAAAATTGAGAATATTACTTCAAAAATTAATAATTTTAAATTTGAGAATCATGCAAATTTCACAATTCGAATCAACTTTTCATCATACCCATAATTTATTCCCCCATTAATCATACACAAATCGAACATTCCTTAACAATTTCTTTGTTTGGAAAATGTGTAACGATTGCATTTTCTATTGAAACAACGTTTCATAATGCATTCACGTATTTTCCGTCGAATGATTCCAATAACGATTCTAATTTTCCAGCTATTAATTATGAATACGTAACGTGAGTCACTATTTTAATATTTTTTGTGTTAAATTGAGTAAATTTTGCAGAATGATTCATCGTTTATGATAATAATAAAGGAGGCGATTAAAACAATGGCAATTAAACTGACGCGTTTATTAAATACATATTGCGCGAGTTTTAACAAAATTCTTTTGCAATGCTTTAATGGCTATTTAAATATGGTTATGTATTTACGAATAATTCGTCCATTACGAATAAAATATTTCTATGACAAGCAGAAAAACGTGCAGTCGGTAACCATGGGTCAAATTAAAGTTATGTAACATTTTATAATTATAAAACACAACCTTGATGCAGTCGTTCTGTGATATTAGGTTTTAATTCGTTGAGGGTTAAGTTTTATTTTATTTAAATATTGGTAATTCATATTGTAATAATAAATATGAATATATTATTAAAAACCTACGAATAAAATAAAAAAAAACGCAGATTTAAATTACATTTGGTTTGTTTCACAATATTTTTCTCTATTTACTCGACTAGTTTCGCTTTTTACGGCATCATCAAGAGTGAAAAGCGTAACCACTCGAGTTTGTGAAACAAATCACGTGTAATTTAATTTAAAAACCTTCATCAATAATAGTTCAATATGTTTGACCAAGTGATAAATGGGAAAGCCATTCAAGAAAAATATTAAATTGTATTTTATTTATTTTAAGTATTATGTTTTACTGTTAATCATAATAAATTAAAGACAACGCAAGCTCCATCTTTTGCCTAATTTCAAGTGGTATCGTCAACGATTTGGGCCTAATGGTAGACGACCGAGAATCATTGTTTCGTCCACTAAAGGAAGGCGAACTTATCCTGTTTATGAAAGCAAGGACGACGCCACTTGAAATTAGGCAAAAGATGGCGCTTACGTCGTCTTTAATTTATTATGATTAATATCGGGTATATAACCACAACACAATTTCCGTTCAGCCGCTTTCATTAAGTGCAATGCTGATGAGGTTCGAAAAACCGAAATGGTCATCACTGGTTAACCACGCTAGATGAATGGTGGCTGAACATTTCATTAAATGTTTTACTGCATTTGTTCTAGTTTTAGCTTAGCTGTAATATTAAGATTTAAATTAAATTGTGCAATGCATGACCCGTAATATTTTGTAATGCACGTACGAAAGTCCAAACAATGTTCAACCAGCTAAATACCTTAATAGTCGAAGCTGGTAAAGTGGGGGTGGATTTAGCTGGTAATTTCCTAGTCAAAACCTAGAACAAGTCCGATATTCAGAAAAAAAAAGCTTTTACTTTATTTTATAACTAAACTTTTTCACTAATTACATAAAAACAGCAGTTTTTTTAGTTTTACAGTTTTTTTATTGCATAAGAATTGTTTAGCAGTGATTTAAGCAATATTTTTGAGACTTTCTGTGTGCGATACGGAAGGCGGAGATTGTCCAACTTTCATATATATATATATATATATATATATATATATAATCGATGTCCCCTTTTACCAATTGGTGTCGGGGTTAACTTTCATATAACTCATATTTTTATATACCTAGCATACATTTATCTAAAATCGATTTTTCAATATTCACAAATGAAAAATAATATGAATGTAACTAAATGAACAATAAACTCTATTTACGCAGAAATACAGTAACATTTTTTAGTAACGAAATTTCGTGAATTTAATAATGCTTCCGCAATATTTTGATTTGAACAAATATTGAATATTCGGTGTTAAACAATACTTGATTTTATGATATTTTATTATTTTATTCGGTAAAATATATACAATGGTGCGAATATGAAATAAAAATGGTTGTTAAATTCAATTAACACTAATGAAATACCGTTTGATTGTTTGTTGTCAATATTTTTTTATCACTATTAGAAATAGTCAATATTTAAACAAATCAATACTACGATTTATTGTTTATTATTTATGAGATAAAATATGTAAATATTTATATATATATATATATATATATATATATATATATATGTATATATATACTAGTGATGGGCAAAGTCGATCTTTTATTAATTCTAAATTAAGTATATTATAATTTTATGAATGTTACGTATTATAAAAATATCAGAAATAACTTCCCATTTATTAATAAACATAAATTTGAAGTTACTTTTTCGTTTTAAATACTTAAAATGACACATTTAGTAATACTCGATTACTAATATTATTCGATTTTGCCCAACACTAATATATACCATCTTTATTCTTGTAAATCTACAAAATTAATTATTATTTATAATACATATGTATTATTTTACATATTTACAAAATGGCTATCGACCAGAGGTCTTTCCGCTCATATTTTTTATTAAATACATATATTTATACTTATATTTATTTTGTTGTAATATGTTGTTTTCTAACTCTTTTTTTTTCATTGTCCTTCTTCTTATCTTTTTTTCTTGATTTTTATACTGATTTATATTTGTTTATTTCTGTGCAATCTACATTATTATTTTACTAAATTTATCATAATAAAGTGTAATGGAAGATCAGAGTGTACCTCGGTACGCATCTGAATTGCATCTTTTTTCCAGTATCAGAACTATTATTTTTAGGAATCGCTTATAATTGTCATAAATATTTTCATTTCTGTATTTTTGTTTTGTTATGGAAAAATAAAAATATTATTATTATTATATGAATATTATTATTATTATTTGGCTGTGGAAGGGGAAATCCAGTTACAGACGGAGTGTGGGACTCCTTCCAGTCAGGTGTTAACTGGAAGCCTACCCAATAAAACCCCTCCCACTTTACCGGCTTCGACTATTTTTTTTACTATATACAAATATTTTTATTCAGACAATTGCATACATTTTTATAAATATTAAGATGAAGTATACACAATAAAATAAAAGAATTTATGCTGGGCAATCAACCAGAGTTCTTTCCACTCTGTCTTGAATTTATAGTAATATGCTATACAGAAATGTCTGTGCTGATTTTTTTTTTAATTCCATATTTCTATTTGAATGCGTATATGAAAATTATTATTATATTTAAAATAATTATGTATAACACAGTAAAACACTAAATTTCTTTCTCACAATTTGTTCATGTTTGCTTTAAGAATTCAATATAATTAATAGTTTTAATATTTAAACATTGGTAGTTCATATTGTATTAAATAAATATGAATAGATTATTAAAAATCAACCAATAAAAAATTGAATCTAATCTGTGTTTCATTTGTTTTATTGATTAATTTTTAATAATCTATTCATATTTATTTAATACAATATGAACTATCAATGTTTAAATATTAAAACTATTAATTATATTGAATTCTTAAAGAAAAAATGAACAAATTGTGAGAAAGAAATCATATAATATTAAATACAAACTCTGCAATAAAATACAGGGTGTTCCACTTAAAAATCCTCAACTTTTTATTTGATATTTGCGACAGCCTGTATATCTTAAAAAGTTTATAATAATTACTATTTTAAAATATTTTTATATAATTCAGGCTGTTTAAAATATCAAATAAAAATGTTTGTATGAGAACTTCTCGACGCGAATTGTAGGGCGAAGCAACTGCTTACAACACAATATATTTCTTTCTTTCTTTCTTAATCTTATCCTCTTTTACCCGTATTGGGTGTCGAGGATTTTTATTTACTATTGTAAATTTATAAATTTGTAAATGTAGAATTCAAAAATAAGTTGCGTAGTTTTGCCATAATTTTCCATTTAGCACAGAATAGTGAATTTCGAAATTTAGACATGAATAAAATCGCAGTACTTTAAGTATTTTTCTTCCTGATTTTTGTGTTATTTTATTTTCAGATATAAATTTAAAAATAAATAATTTGTCATACTTTGTACTTATTTTTTTTATTTATTACATACATTATTAAGAAATATAATGTTTTCAGAGTCTCCGAAAGAGTTGAGTGGTAAGTCTTCGGTTTGAAACGGTTTCTTTTGAGTTTGCTGTTCTGAATTTGAATATTTTACAATGATTTGGTTTTGCTTAATACATTTCCATAATGCGTGTTCGTTTATGGTTCGAGATTGACTAATAAATATTTTTGCGAATTAACATTGAAAATTTGACGTTTTAAAAGCCACAACTATGTAGTCCAATTTTCGAAATCGTCATATTTGAAAACAAATTAACTTACTTACAACGATAGAAAATACTATTTATTCTTGGTCACATTAATTAATTTACTTTAATACACTTGTAAGTTATATTAATAAATAACATCTTCATTTATACAACGTTACCACTATACAAGTACGTACAATGATTAAGTTATATTATTTTAAAAACCAGAAGAGATACATATCCGGCATTATATGTTTTTTGAAGTACTAATGCAACGGATACTACCAAAAGCATTTGCGATGTTTATCCGAATGCTTCGTAAATGCCAAACCACCTTTGGTATTTACGAACACCCAAGTTCAAATTCGGTGATTTCTGTCTTTCTGACTCTCATCGATCTCGAAGATCAACAACTCTGGATAATGACATTTTAAGGGCGGAAGTTGAAGCAAATCCATGTCAAGCCATGTCAATTGAAGAACTTTCGAACAATCTTAATGCACCTTGGTCAACTATTCAGGAACATTTGAAGTAGATTGGGAAAGTAAGCAGAGCATGCACAATCTACCCGAGAAAAACAAATCTAATCGTTCCAATACTTGCAACTTGACTGATTACCGGAGATGAAAAATGGGTCCTTTACAATAACCCAAAACGCAAATAGCAATGGCTTGCTTCAAATGACGCGCTACGAGCTACAGAAAAATCAGGTTTACACCCCAAAAAGGCGCTTTTGTGTGTTTGGTGGAATATTCGTGGGGTTGTTCAAACACTGGGTTTAAACACTGTTAATACAGACTTTTATTGTGAACAACAAATGTATAAAGTACATCAATATTTAATTGAAAAGTACCCAGCTCTTGTTAATTCTAATTTTACAACACGACAATACAAAATCGCACGAATCCTAGAAAAAAATTAATGAACAAGGATGGGAAGTATTGCCGCACCCAACATAATCTCCTGATATTGCGCCATCTGATTTCCACTTGTTTCGATCACTGCATTTTTTTGGTGGCAAAAATTTAAAATTCTGTATTGTGGTGGCTTCTACTTCGTTATACATGTTAATTTTACAATAAAACACTTATTACTTTGTACAACACTTGTTTATTTTTATGTGACTGCATCAAATGTTATACAAACACAGTAATAAGTGTTTTATTGCGAAAAGATTAAAAAAAAACTGAAGAAGTTGAAAATGTCATTTCCAGATATTTTTATCGATCCGGGATTGAAACTTGCATCCTAGATGGCAAAAGGTCGTCGTATAAAATGTGATTATGATATTGATTAAATTAAAATATCGATAAAAATGTTGTTGTTTGAATTTAATGTAAAAATAATGTGTTACACTCCGGTCCCCCTAATGTATTAAAATTTATTTTTAACAAATACATAATTTTCACATATTTTGCATTTATCGTATAAAATAACAATTGGAAAAGTACAAATAATATTTTCGATAGATCTTTCTTCTCTTTATCTTGACTTGACTTACTTATTCTATGAAAAAAATCAATTTAATGGAACTATTAAAATATTTGCTTTAAATAAAAATTCTACAAGACAATTTGATTATCATTTACATACATTTATATATTTAGTTGTAATATTGATTTTTGTTGCATATGTTTTGTAAAAAGGAGATACCGCAAATAAATATATTAAAACAATTTGAACCCGCAAATAACATTAAAAACTGAATTGCGGCCTAAGAGACATGATTTTGTTTTATAATAAGCTTTTAAATTATGCATTATTATATTAATAATCTCAATCTTAATAAATTTCTATTTATTTTTTCAGACGAGGCTTACATGAAAATGGCCCTAGAGACAATGGAGGAACTAGATTGGTGTTTGGACCAATTGGAGACTATCCAAACACACCGCTCTGTATCAGACATGGCATCGCTTAAGGTAAGTTTTTTTTTTATTATAATTGAACTTAAAAATGGAGCAAACAACACTAATAGGAAACGCAAGGTTGACAATTGGAGCAACGTGGCGCAATAAATAAAATTTGTGTGGATGAAGGACTAATCTGTTCTACTTTACATGTCTTTTAGCCTAATTAAGCGCATCCTTATTCATCAATTGTGCAAATACGATATGAAATAGACGTAATGAAACAATAAATGCGACATAAAACTGATCCTTGAGGAACAATCGTGTAATTTTAGGCACACTTAATCGCGCCAGATATCTCAATTTATTTTTGTGCTATCACAACTGAAAATATAATAATAATTAATTGTCTTTAAGAAATATTGTCAAAATAAATATGAAGAGATTATTAAATTCTAATAAATTCATTTAAGGGGGGTTTTCAGTAATTTTCGATCGAAAAACACATTTTTTTTAATTCTTGATGTCTATAAAACCTGCCCCTGAAACGATTTTTTTTAAATTAAAATTCGTTTTGATCGTTCTTTTCAGCTTTAATTACCAAAAAAATCAATGATTGAATTTCGTTTCCTTTTTTTTCATAAGTAGTAAGTTTACCTTTTCGGTCGTCTATTTTGTAGACCCAAATCGTTGTCTATTCCACATGAAATTAGGCAATAGATGGCGCTTACATTTTTTGAAATTATTATTATTAAAATAAATTGAAAAAAGCTTAATCCGTGCTTTTTTTAACATTTATTTCAAAAATAATAATTTGAAGAAACGTAAGCGCCATCTACGAATAACTAAAATATTCCAGAATTTAAAATTAATCATTTTTATAATATAAAAAATGATTTATTCGCATGGTCGCAATTATTTAAAATAAATTAAATAAATAGAATTTTTCTTAATGTACTTACGTATCGTAGGTAAAAATTTCACAGTAACCAAAGGAAAAATAATTCATTGATAATTTTCAAATTCTTTTTGTTTAAATTATTATTTATTTTAATCTTTTTTATTTTTATTAGTAGATTGCATTAGAAATATCAATGATTAATTTTTAAGAATAATATAAAAATATGTACAAACAAAAAAATACTGCTTCGTGCTGTAAATAACTTTCTTTATAAAACATAACAAAATTGTTACCCATAATTAAATTTCACAATTATATATAAATGGCATTCTCGACGATTAATAATTAAAATTTCTTCAATTTAAATTATTAATAATTAATTTGTTTGTAAGTTTTCTTGATATAATATAATACTATTATATTCCTTTTTTAATAAAATATTATTATAATATATTAAAATTGAAGTTAAATTATAAATATCAATTATTTTATTACACTTATAAGTAGCACGTGTCTGTTTAATTTTATAATAATCGGTAATGCTTTAATTGAAAAAAAAAACGTATTTATAATGCAAGCATTCCAATTAACTCATTGCATAACAGCTGTTATTCCATTAAATCTTGGATTAATCCGACATAATGATTTAATTCCGTAATGATTCACTCAATCAATGATTTGTTGGTTTCTGGCGTTTTACTTACTGCGCTACAGATTTATTATAGCCAGTAATTAAAACAGTTTTCTTAAAACTTTAATATAATTAATGGTTTTAATATTTAGACATTGGTAGTTCATATTGTATGAAATAAATATGAATAAATTATTAAAAATCAACCAATAAAACACAGATTAGATTGAATAACTTTAAATTCTGGACTAGTTTCGGGTTATTAGCCCATTTTCAAGAGAATTTAAGATTTGTTTTGTTAAATTTCTATGGATATTTACATTAATGGATATATTGATTTTTTAATTTTAATTTTATTGTGGGGCAGGCAAAATAATTTCGGTCCCAGCATTTGCTCACAAGGTGGAAAAAACCCCACTAAAAAACCATCCTCTTAAATATTCCCAATGAATAATACAAATTTGAAGTCGGAAGTGGTTCAGGTAAAAAGAGACAAAAGTGGAAACAATCAACCTGATTGGGAGAACAAACAAAATGAGAATATTTTTCGGGATAGGAGTAAAAATAATACAAATTCAAATAGTTACAAAGAAATTAATTTATTCTTGGTTCTTTAAAGCGTTTACAGTAATTAAGTAATTTACTAAATTTAATTAGTAATTAGGTAATTCCAAAACACGTCTACAATGTTCTGTCGTTACTATGATTGAGTCATATGGGGCATATAAAGAGGGTGTGAAGTTTTTATAGGTGAATTTTTTAATTGATGTTTCTTGACAATGGTTTTGCGAATTGGCATTATTTTTATTATTATTTAGTTGTTTGTATCTAAAAAGACAGATTCCGTTAAGAAATAAATAAATAATTAAATTATTCTAAGTTATTATTAAAATTCTATAAATATTTCTTTACTAGTTATGTGTTGAACTATAACACAACAATTATTTTAACCAACAAAGTATAATATAAATGCAAATATGTTTTTCTATGTTTCATTTTATGTAATTCAACAAACAGTTTCAATTACTTACCTAAGAGAAAAAAGGCAAAGCCGACACAAAGGAGAGTAAGTAATTGCGTAGTTTTATCTCGAAACAATCATTATTTTTACCTGCGTCTGCGTAACGTTTGTATTTTATTCATGTGTGTATTTGTTATGTCTGCTGATTTTTTTACGCATTGGAATGTATTAAAATCTAAGGTCGTTAGAATAAATTAACGACATAAAATTGTGGAAACTGGAACAAACAACAAATGGATTATGCAATTTGCGATTTTCTTGCAAAAATCATTAAAATATCAATAACTGATTCAATGAAATATTGAGATGTGAGCATGTATTAGCGGCATGATTTAAAGGTTGGAAAGGAATATATTTACATGTAATGTAGTTGTTTAAAAATTAAATTCTTGACTAAAAGGCTAGTATGTGTGTATCGGTATATGGAGAAGTAATGTAAAATGTTAAGCGCTTTAAAAAAATAAGGAAGCGAAATGTTTATATTTTGCTTTCACTAAATTATTTTCTTTATTATTTACTATGTCGTGTACTATTTTATTTAATTTTTATATCAATAAAATAAAAAATTTGTCTAACGAAAAACTAAAAATATCTACTTAAATGTCACTCTCCTAATTTCATATCAATAACATTGCAAATAAATGCACTATCAAAAACATATTTAATACACCGCATACGTATTGAGCAATAAATAATAACTCATAAATCTGGCATGACTTCCTACTTAGGGGCTGTGTTTAGAAATACAAACAATTGGCCAGTCTGTCAATACCTATTTATTTATATTTTGGCAACGTACGTAAGTAAACACCAAACATTTGACAAAAAATAATCTAAATTTACCTGCAACGTTCGCAACAACGCAATACTATAATTCATAACGTACTAAAATCAAAAACATCCGTAATTTCACCAAAAGTGCGTCTCGATCCCCCATCATGTAACTAAATTATTACATCCTGTCTCTCGCGTTTCGCACAAAATAAACCCATTTGTTATTTCGCAACGCGCGTGATCTTCCCAAATTAAAAATTTCTCCAAAATTTTGCAATCGAAAGGAAAAAATCGGCGACACGTGTAATTGTTCGGAAAAAGAAAAATTATGTTCTTGTGGTAGCAAAATAAAACAATGGGTGTTATGCGTGTGGTTTGTGTACATAAGTGCGAGCCATTGACGTCAGAACTTTCACGCCGGATTGTTTTTTTGGCAGGGCCTAGAAAAACAATGGATTTTTTTAGGTTGGTGCCCGTGAGATTTTTTTAAAAGAAATTTATGTATTGTGATGACAATTCACGTGTGGATTTCTTTGAACCGAACGAGCGTCAATGAATGTAATGTATTTATTTACTGAAAATTGTTCTGCTTTAAATTTGTAATTATAAAAATAATGTATACTCTGAATAATACTAAATGAAAAACTGTTGTTTTGTATAAATAAATGTTAAATCCATCGATTTTAACATTTAAGTAACATTTTAACATTCATAGTTTAGGAATACCTACCCGAATATATACAAATATATAACTGTATAGTTTCGAGTTTACGTGAAGTGATTAATCACAAAATAGAAAGACTGTAATTTCTTACAAATATGTAAATTATTGTATAATGTAAACAATTATAATGGAGAATTCCGTAAAATAAAGTTAGATTATTTGCATTGATACTTCGCATTTTCACCAATAAATGTAGCTGATCAAAATAAATGCATGCACCTAATAATTTTTCAATGGTATTTACAAATTATTACGCTATTGACATTTTTATCCGCTTCGATTTTAATCATTACAAATTTCATTTTTATCACCCAAATCTTTTACGATATTTTAACAGAAAATAAAACACGTGTAATAAATAATAAATTAACACTCGCGCGTATACTCTTTATATATTTTTTTTACTCTCAATATCAGTTCATAAAATAAGCTTTATGGAGTCGTAAAAAAAGCAGACGTAAACGTTAGTCTCGAGAGGGCTGTAACTTTCTGGTTGGTAAAAAAGGGACTAATTGGAAAAATCCTGGAGCCATACAAAAAAGTTTTAATAACGTATCAAAATTAGATAAAAAAAAAAAAACTGCGGGAGAAGTTCAAGCGACGTTGGGATAGACTGAAATTAGTGTTGTAATTGTGTGTTATGAGGGAGTAAACGTTAATACTGTTAAATGATGCGTGAAAAAAAATATGTGGAGTGTAATTTTAATTACGATTAAATTAAATTTAATCTGAAATTATTATTCAGTTTTATTGACGTTTTGATTTTATCTTTCTTTCTTTCTTAATCTTATCCTTTTTTACCCGTATTTGGTGTCGAGGTTTTTGTTTTTATTAAATACAATAAAAAATACTTTCTATAAATTAAATAAAATGTATATTAAATAAAAATGATTTGAAAATGATTAATAAATTATTTCCACATTTAGCTCTGTGACTTTTGACTTACGCTAAGTACGTTAAATAAATGCACATTAAAACAACTACTTCCCGGGCACATATCCACGCCGGACATTTAAAAAAAGTGTTTTTGGGTTGTGGGAGGGGAAATCCTTTCACGGACGGAGTCTGCAATATTTTTTTATGAACTTATCATGATTTCAAAAAGTGCAGTTTTGTGATGCCTTTATTAAAACTTTTTTTGAGATAATCGCAACATTACTTTTCGACTGTTCATTACGCCCCTTACCGTAAGAGTTAAGAACTTGAAAATTATTTCCAGCATTTTCTCATGATCATTTTTGTTAACATTTTTTTTTATTTGAAAGCTAGCACTCATAGTTCCTGAGATATGGCCGGTGACCTTTCTTATTTGGACACCCAGTACATCTGTATTAAAAATAAGAAAAGTATACAATGTTTCTTATAATTAATTAAAAGCTTAACAAAAATTGCACTAAATTTATTAAACCTAATGTGTATTAAAAAAAATATGTAAATAATTTTATTTGTGAAATTACAAAATACATACACACACGGACGAAAACATCACACAATTATTTTTATTTCTTGTTCTCTTTTCTGCCTCGGCGTAGTCAAAACATCGTTATCTCGATTGTTTGAAACCCGTATCGTATCAGTGACACGTTTGCCAACTCTCGGTGCAAAGAAAACCGTAGTAATCTGTAATCTCGGCATTGTTGTTAATGCGAGGGCAGTAAATTTTCATTACTCACTTAATATTCTTACGCAACCATCGCAAAGCCCAGACATTACGGATTCATGTCAAGAGAATTTATTAAGTGCGATTTTGTGCTGATAAAGTTTAAGCAAATATAAATAAAAAAAATGTGCTTGTAGAAAAATAACTGTTGTAAGGCGGAAAGACCATTGGTCAACAGCCAATTAACAGCCTTAAAAAATACATTTGATTTTGTAATTTTCAATATTTATTTAATTTTTTTTTGCTGTATATATCTGTTAATAAAGAACTCCCCTACACCACCATTATGGTAGATGGGGATTTTAGATCATATATATATAAATATATATATATATATATATATATAATTATCTGTTGTAGAAGTAATTAAAATATAAGTAGCAATTAAGAAGACTGTACAATCTGTTTGGAGTTTTAGACCACACCAATTGTAGTGATGGTGTGTAAACATATGTACTTATATATGTTTTTGCCTACATATAAATACTGATATATGGACAATTATGACAATAAATAAATAATAAATGAATAAATGTAAAACAAAGTAATTTTTGCAGTTGGAAAAAGGAATTGATCGAATTTTATTGAATACTGCCAGAATTTTTTTTGCTCGTTTAATTTCATAAATAAATATATTCATTTTACACCTGGAGGCTTACAGTCGCCATGTTCTGATTAGTGTTTATTAAAATTTATGTATGTTCGATTTCGCGTCTTCCTTCCAACTGCTATTCATTCACACCCTACATCGGACGAAATTTCTAGATCAGAGTGTTTTCGGCTTTTCTAGAAATGATACCATTTATTTATTTATTTATTTATGTATATTATATATATAAATACATCTTTATTCGTGTAATTTTATATAATTATTATTAATTTATAATACTGAATATATTTGTCTATAACTTGTTGTATTTTGTGCTTTGTAAGAGCACTTAGTTGTTACGACTTTGGAAAATAACAAGATGGACAGTTTTCTGGTTAGAGCTTCTTTATTTTTCCATGGCTGTACAAGTCATCACAATTTTAAGGTTATGATAAACCTCGTGGAAAATAAAAACGTAGGCAACCCAACAGGCAAAACGTGTTACAGGGCGCAAGCATCCTCGGTCTTGTTGTCCGGCCGCATTTCCACGAAGATCGTTCCGATGGACTGCGAACCAACCGTTAAAATTTCCCCAAACGAGGAATCGGCACGTAGGCAGTAATTTTTGTAAAATTACATACCAAACCCGAACAAATACATATTGCGAAATGGCTATCGACCATAGCTCTTTCAGCCAATGTATATTATTTACTCGCTTTACAAAAAGGGCAGCAAAAGCTCATGGAAAAAAATCGACTTGATGATGGCTGTCTTAGGAAATCCAGTTAAAAAAACACCAGAGAATCGAATAAGGAAATAAAAAAATGATAAAGTGGCTTAAAATTGTGACTACAGTTTTGATCATTCATAAATATTTCGATCAAAGATACAGCAAACTTAATTAATTGATTTAACTTATTTGCATAAACGCAATGATCTCAAGGTTGAATTATATACATAATTAAACAATAAAATAATTGGCTGTGGTATAAAAGTAAGGTGTGTTCTTATTAGAGATATAAATTCTAAATTACACTAAAACAACTAAACACAAAAAATACAGGCAAATCAAGAATTAGGCGTGCTTTACACTGTTATTTATTTTTAATTTAATAGCACGCCCAAATTTGGATTTCTTACGCCAATCAATCCGGCTCGCTTCTCCTGTCAGCCTTGGGAGAGACATTTCTCCTGCTTCGACAGAAACGAAAACAAAAACAAAAAAGGCAAACTGTACCGCGCGAATACGTCATTATGCACAACTGTGGAATGCAATCAGAGGTACTACAGTTATAATACGACGAATGATGAGGAAGACTCGTTGCGCTATCATTAAGTCTTTTCTTGTTGTTCCTGTAATGCATCTGAGCCGCAAGGCGGTGCGAAATAAGAGAAAAAGGAGTAAACGGACGAGAAAATCATATATGCGAGGAAAACGCCGGTTTTTGACGCACAAATGGGAGATTTATCGATCTCTGGTGGCTTCCGCATTGATGAAACGTGCTGTGAATTTTGAAAACTGTTAAAAACCTGTTTCAAAAAAAAAACGAGAAAATATGTGGATAATTAATGTTGTTGTATTTTCAATAATTTCTCTTTGTTGCATTAATGCGACTTTTTCATTCTTCTTATTTTTTAGTATCCTAATTTGATTTTCCTTTAAGAAATGAAATGAGACCTAAATATGCTAAAATAGGGATTGAAGGGATTTTTTTTAAATCAATATACTTTCTTCCAATATTTAATTTCAATATTTTCTTTATTACAACACTTTCATTCCACATTACATGGAGAAAGCAAAAAATGAACGGTATATATAAATAATTAAACGAAATTTCTAATTTCTCTTTATTGAACATAACTACTCATGTAGATTAATTCTTAATATAAGTGAAAACTTTATGTTGTGAATCGCTTGTTAAAGATTTAAAACAAACAGCAGCTCATTATAAAATTTGAACATATTTTGCGTAAATCACAATGATTGAAAAATACACGGTATATTTTATTATTTACATTGTCAGGAATTTTCCTTGATAAAATTAAAAATATCTTTAAATAAGAATATTTTGTGTGATATTAACAAATATAAGATTTCTTTTAAATAAATTATAATGATTTTAATAATAATTTAAAATATTACAATGAAATTTCATTGTAATTTAAATAACTGAAAATATGTCAATAATCTTTGTTTCATTTTATTTAATTCTTATGGTAGAATGTCATGGAGAAAAAGATCCACCAACCTAGATTTGGAAAAACACAAAGGGCGGTTGGATTAATAAGCGCGGGAGTCCTAAAAACAACGGCAGCGAAAGCTTTAGATATATTGTTAATCCTGGCCACCATGGATTTTTACTTTTTTCCTTGCTTTCTGGGAATGCTGCAAAACTTTTGTAGAATCCTAGTCTGACATTACTTGCTAGTATGCAGCAATCTAGCGGAATTGATTATTACTACTGTACTGGCTGTTACCTCAGTAAAAACCAATTCCGCTAAATTGCAGTATATTAGCAAGCAAAGTCAGACCCTACGAAAGCTTTGCAGGTCTCACAAAGATCCTTCAAAAACTTAGAAACATTCCTATCAAGATTAACAGATTCGTCCCGTAATTAAATTTCGTGAATGAATTATCAATATATGTATATTGATAATTCGTGGCAAAGACGAGTGGGCTCAGGGTGGAATGGCAAGTAAAGATTCAGTATGGATGGATCTTAAAGGATGGCTCAAAAATAGGCAACAGAGTAGGAGGAGATATATTCTTCAAAGAACACGAGTTAGAACGGTCCATACGATTACCAGGCGCATGAAGCACACGACAGGCAGAAATAAAGGCTGACCAAGAAACGAAAAAATGCTAATTTTCACGAAATGCAGGCAATTAGTATAAAAATTCTCATAGATAGCTAGGCCATCTTAAATGCACTGAATAGTCAAAGCTTCAACTCTAAAGGAAATATCAATATGTAGCACACTACAAGCAGAAATAATGGCTGTCCAAGGATCGGAAAATGCTGATTGGCACTGGAATTCAAGGGATTAGTATGAAAATCCTCACGGACAGCCAGGCTACCTTAAATGCACTGAAAAACTCTAAAAGAATTATCAACATGTAGAACTCTATAGGCAGAAATAATTGTTGTCCAAGAAGCTGAAAATGCTGATAGGCACTGCAATTCAAACGATTAGTATAAAAATTATCACGGATATCCAGACTACCTTAAAAGCACTGAATAGTCAAAATTGCAACTCTAAAGGAATTATCAGTATGAAGCACACTACAAGCAGAAATAATGACTGTTCAAGAAGCGGAAAATGCTTATTGGCACTGAAATTCAAGGGATCAGTATAAAAATCCTCACGCACTTATTAATCAAATTTGCAACTCTAAATGAATTATCAGCATGCAGCTTATTATAGACAAAAAAAATAGTTGTCTAATAAATGGAAAGTGCTGATTTTCCACCTTAAATGCATTGAATAGTTAAAACTGCAACTCTTAAGGAATTATTAGCATCAAGAGCACTGTAGGCAAAAATAATGGTTGTCCAAAAAGCTGAAAATGCTGATTGACGCTGAAATTCAAGCGATTAGTATGAAAATCCTCACGGACAGCTCAGTACTGACAAAAATAATAACTGTCCAAGAAGCTGCAACTCTAAAGGAATTATCAGCATGAGGCATACGACAAGCAGAAATAGTGGCTGTCCAAGAAGGGGAAAATGCTAATTGGTTAAATGAATGGAATTGTTAAAAATGCAACTCTTAAGGAATTATCAGTATGTAGAACACTATAGGTAGAAATAATGGTTGTCTAAGAAGCTGAAAATGCTGATTGATACCAAAATCTAGGCGATTATTATAAAAATCATTACTGTAGTCAGACCACCTTAAATGCACTGAATATTCAAAGCTGCAACTATAAAGGAATTAACAGCTGCAGGAATGAGCCAATTAAGCTCGCTAGATAAAATGATGTGGGTACTAGAATACAGCCATAACAACATCTAGCACCATCATAACATTTTTATACAACGATTTCATGTGTTGTGTGACAGCCAGGAATTGTCCACTTTCCATGCTAACTCATCCTAATACGTGCTTGCGTGATTTCTGATCTTTTTTTTCTTCACTTTGAAAGGACACTTATTCAGAAAAATTGGTACAATATATATTATTATTAAATACTCAAACAGACATTAAGTTACCTAAGTAGCGTTGGCGTTCAGTAGGACAATTTAATGTGATACGTAATAGACACTAATGAGAGTGCTGCCATCTGCCGTTACTGCATGCGAATGTAGTTTTTGTTATTTAAGCCAATAGCAAGAGTATTTGCACATATGATGAATTTATTAAGATGATAACTGACGATGGATATTAATCAAAATATTTTCAATTATTCCATAAAACTTTGCCGATATTTTTTGCAGCATGACGATACCGTGACAAAATAACGATGTTTATGTAGCGGCGATCCAATAATTTTCGTACTTCTTCGACATTTCGAAAGCCAGATCATGCTTGACTAGTACAAACTATTATTTTGTGTATAGTTTGAAAACCATAAAATTGAGCAATTAGGTTAAGTTTTTTTGTATGTTTACCAATTAATATCGCTGATCAAAATACATGCAAGCATGATCGGTTATTAGGAGTTAACATAGCATAGAAAGTCGAAAAACTCCCGGCTGTAACACTGTCAATACAACACATGGAACCTTTATATATATATATATATAAAAGAAAATGATAGATGAATTCTTTATTCAATGAATAATAAGATACATTTTATTATACATTACATAAATAACATTTCAGTCTTTTCTTTCTCGTTCAGTCCACTTATTCTCTTCGTCGATATTGCTTTGTATATGTGTGTCTAAAATTGTTACTCCTTTCCCGAAAGATATTCTCATTTGGTTTGTTGTCCCAATCAGGTTTATTGTTTCCACTTTCATCTCTTTTTACCTCAACCACTTCGCACTTCCCTTATGTATGCGTGTTTCTCATATTATATTTTGAATGCCAATTATTTCAAATTGCATACAAAACTGGATTAAGTCTGTATTTCGGTAATTAGAGTACTAAAATAATTATCCGTAATTAATGTACATTGTCTATTAGGCGAATTAGCGCGTGGTTGGATTTTAAAATCGAACGGTGTACTTACGTCAATCGCGGCCTTGAACTTAATTTTTCGCAGAGAAATGCGCTTAGATTTTCGTTCATTCTCTTCTTATATTTATTGATTGATATATTACATGTCAATTAGCGAGGATGAATAATATTTGTCTATTTTTAAATCGGGATGTTTGTGGGTGAATTATCAGTGATGATTAATTATCTATAATAAATTGTGAAAAACCTGTTTTCAACAAAATAGAGAGAGAGAGCAATATTTTTATTTCCAGATTTATACAAAGTCTTATAAACATATATTAGTATAATATTACAGTTAAAATTTTTGAAACTATAATCACTAAATAAATTAATTTGTTATTAACTTGTTAATTGTTGAGGCTTCTACTTTATTATATATTGTAATTCTATTTTAATAAATGAAACACTTTTTTACTTTGTTTGTGTAACTCGGATTGAGTTATACAAACAAAGTAAAAAAGGGTTTCATTTATTATAGTTAGTTATTCGCTATTTGGATTTGACTTATGTAAAGTTATAAAACTTAAATTAAAACACTTGTTTATTTCTTTCTTCACTATTTTATTTTTTAAATATCAGATGAAATTTTCAGGTACTACATACTCACTTTAAATAACAAATTCAAATCATATTAATCTTTAACTTTATTTTACGGAAATATCCATTCTGATTGTTTACAACATACACTAATTTACATATTTATATACAGAGAGGTTTTTTTATCAGTATACATTAGGGGAAATGTATACCTGCAAAAAACGCGAGTCAAACGCATTGAACCGATTAATGTGTGTATGTTTAGTTGACTATTTTGTATGTGTGTTCAGTTGCGTGTTATAGGCAACTAAACACACATACATTAATGCATTTAACTCACGCATTTTGCAGGTATACATAGGGGAAATGTATACTGATAAAAAAAGCTCTCTGTATATTCATGTAGGTATTCCTAAACTATTAATAATTAATAAGTAATCAACAGAATTCATTCTGTTATTGAAAATGAGTACGTGGTATTCGAAATGTCCATCTGGCTACAAATTGTTATTGTTATGCTCATACAAAAAGGACATTTCCCTAAATAAATATATTCAAGTATTCTATTATCACCTTAATTTCCATTGTAATTATCTTAAATTAATTTCATTCTGAATAAAAAAATAAACATAAATCGTTTGTTATAATCTCCAATTTTACACGTGTGTAGAAATTTTATGTGTTATGGTAGCCGTTAACTTTTCAATCTGATGGAAATTAAAATAACTAGGTTAAAATACTGCTCAACTTAGATAGAATCTTACGGCGTTGTCTCAATAAACGTACGAATTATGTAACGCGATGCTGAGCAGAAAGCCCGTGGGCGTTTTCCTGCAGATTCGTCGCAATGAATTCCACAAAACATTCTAATTAATTCAGGATTAGTTGTTGAATGAATACACGTGCTCGACCCACCTGCTATTTTATGTTGATTTTTTTATCTTTAAGAAATCAAGCATTTTTTAATTGTAGGTAATAAGCGAGATCCTCATGGTGAGCATCGAATATGAAATCCCCTGTATATATATATATACAACATTATAGGGGTTTTCAAATTCGAGACTCAACATGAGGATTTCGCTTATTACCTACAGTTGAAAAATGCTTGATTTCTTAAAGATAAAAAAATCAACATAAAATAGCAGGTGTATTCATTCAACAACTAATCCTTATTATAAGAAAGTAAGAAAGATAAGAAATTTGGCAGTTTTGTAGAATTAATGCTGATTAATATTCAATTAGCATTAAATTCTACAAAAGTACCCTCTATTTTCTTATAATAAGCGTGAGACCTGAAATTTGTTGAGAAAACAAACAAAAAATACATATTAAATACACTTGTAAATAAAACATATTTACAAGTGTATTTAATATGTGCAAAGGTAGCGCATACAACACAAAAAAGATAATCATTCTTATTTACGATGACAATTAAATTACCTTTATCGGATTTTAAATAAAACACATTGTTTTTCTTCAGTGATTATTTTGACTCTGGTTGTGTTTTTTTTTGTGGCATCTCTGATACAGATACACTTGAGGAAGACAGTAAAATCTGTAAATGGTAGTTTAATACATAACATAAAATATTTGCTTTCATGAAACATGCTACTAATTCTTATTTTAAATGTGTCACCGTATTTCCAGCAACAAAAAATTACTCACACATCCGGTGATGTTTTCCTTCCTCTCCCATTTTCACCTTTTTTTTCTTTCATTCTTCATAAATTGTCTCCTCATTCGTAGAATTAGACTCAATTACACCAAGAACTGTTCTGCGAGGAAATTTATGGCGGTATTGTTAGGCCGGCGTGTTTGCGCGCAAATATTTGCCCGTTTCGAAACATTTTTTTTTTTTTATTTCGCGCACGATCCTAAATATTTATGCGCTGAAATGGTAATAAATTTTCCGGAAAGAATGCGTTCTAAGTAAGTCGGATTGTAAATACATCTCCGTGTTTATATTTGAATAATTATGCACGGCTTTTATTACGCAGATGGATCTTAGAAAAATTCACTTTGCGGTTAACGAATTGTGCAAATAATTAGAGCGGAGATAAGGTTTTATTTCTGTTTGCGTGTTTTTGTGGTTTGTATTTAAATAAAGCGCGTGTCAAACACTGATAATGAGCGAATCAAATAGAAAGTAATTAAATAACTACGATCAATTGATTAAGCTGTTTGTACTTGTGTTTTTAGGCTACATTCCAATCCACCCCCCATCTTGGCTCTTGGGACTCATTAAGGTTGCGGTTTAGTAGAAAGAGATGGATTTACTATTTATCCATCTCTTTCTACTAAACCGCAACCTTAATGAGTCCCAAGACTCATGTTGTGAAAATAATCGTTTTTATAACGAACTATTCTTTAAAATTCAGTAATAAGAAAATGTATTTAATAAACAGGACAAGTTCGCCTTCCTTTAGTGGACGAAACAATGATTCTTGATCGTCTACTTTGTAGACCCAAATCGTTGACGATGCCACTTGAAATTAGGCAAAAAGTGACGACGCAAGGTCTTTAATTTATTAAGAAAGTGTATTTTCATTTTTTATCTATCAAGTAAAAAAAATCAATATAAATACAAACAAAAATGGCTATTGATTGCGTTTTGCGTCAATTCACTAGTTCATATTAGAAAAGAAAACTGTAAGTTATAATGAAATTAGTTGGCATTGAAAGCGAAGTTATTTAAATGCAGAATTTAGTGAAATACTTTTAATTTTCAGTGCACACGCTTTTATTATCAAAAACATAAATTAATAATTGATATAAATATGGCCAATTTTCATTGGTTTTCATAATTATTTTTCAAAAAAACGAATCATTAAAATAATTTCTAATTCATCTGATGAAATTCCTGCTTATTTTAAGATTACTTTAATGTATAATAATCTTAAAATGATCTTATTTTAAGATTACTTTAATGTATAATAATCTTAAAATGATCTTATTTTAAGATTACTTTAATGTATAATAAAATATAGTCGATTAATTAGGCATTAATGTAACACGAATTAATTATTGCCAATGTTTATATAGCTATCTCTTTCTACTAAACCGCACCCTTAAAGCACAGTTTTTACTCTTTTGATAACTAATTTTATTTAAAAAAAAGTTGAACTGTGTGTCCGTCAGGTGGTTTAAAAATTATATTCTACTTTTACGCCACCTGATCGCACATTTCATATTAACAATAAAAACTATGCTTTAATCAGTGACCATCAATTCGGCGCGGACTGTGACCGGAAGTCCAAAAGTCCTGGGACAAAAGTGATCAGCGGATTATTTTCTCAATTAAATTTGTTATTGGAAAATCAACCTCGAAATTTAAAATTTTGATTTTAACAGAAATCATTTGCAACAACAAATGTCCATTGTGTAATCCAATGTCTGGCGGGGTAAATGCTCAGGAAGTAGTTGTTTCAATAGATGTTTGTAAAACTTACAGTGTAAGTATTTTTTTGCAGTTAGGAAAAAGGGATCGAATTTTATTGATCATTGCCAGAAATTTTCCTTATTTAATTTCATTGTAATTAAAAATATATGTTATATATATTTTATGTTGGGTTAAATGAGAAATTAATTTAACATATAACATATAATTTAACAAAATTATATGTTAAATTAAATTCTCACTTAATCCATAATGAAACATGTTTATGCATTAAAAACTATTCATTTTAAGCAAGTAATCATCTCAACAACGCATTAAAGCTTTTTTTTAATAAAATTTGCATGCGCTTTTGGATCGTCGCAAATAACAATAGAAACAAATCAAAAACACAAGCGACAAGCAAAACAACTCTATTTGTTATAATTGCTTGTTTACAAGTTGAATGGCTATTATTGTTCTGCTTATTTAGGTGAGGCGTCGTCGGCGCTTTCCTTGGTTGCTGTTTAAATTTAGAGCTTTTTGATGGTTCAACGTTTCATAATTTATAAACTCGTACATTTTTTTTCCACGCGTTTAAATTTTAAGGCTTTAGACTTTTTCTGGTGGTATAATTCACGGATACGTTGAACCGCGAAGAAGCTCTAAATATAAACGGAAAAATAAGGAATACGACATCCTCGTTGTCGTCTCACTTAAATAAACAGTGTAAGAATAGATGTTCAAGATTAAGGACAAAAGGAATAACAAAAATAACAACAAAACAAATATTTTTTAAAAATATTTTTCTTACTTTGGTATAAGTCTAGTCTCATTATAAAATGTCTAATTTACTAGAAGTTAAACTCAATCAATTAGTTCAAACTTCAAACTGATTCAAACTATTGAATGTTTGGCTTTGGCGTAAGTCTTATTTATCACTTTAAAGTATACACGTTTGTAATAACTTTCAAAAATTGTTTATTTTATATTTCACTACAATTGTTTCGCCACCTTGTGGCTTCTTCAGGTGAAGAACAAGTGATAAGTGAAGAAGCCACAAGGTGGCGAAACAATTTTAGTGAAATACAAAATAAACAATTTTTTAAAGTTATAACAAACGTGTTTACAGTAAAGTCATAAATATGAACTTTCAACAACTATACTATGTTGTGTATCGATTGGAATTTACATTAATAAAGATATTATATTATCAGCCACCTCGATTAATAGTAAGTCTTATTGTATAATTAAATAAAAATAATTAAATAAATCTTATTTTATAATTAAATAAAATACTTATTTTATTTAATTTAATAGAAATGAAAGATTTATAACTTATTATTGTATTTTAGTGACTATACTTTCTGAAAAAATAAAAGTTTTAGTTTGATATTGATGCCTATTCCTCAAAAGTATAGTTACTGAAATAATATATTAAGTTATGCAAACAATGTTAAAAAGTGTTTTATTTAATTACATCAAAATGTATAACCAAGTAAAAACCTTAACAATTAAAAAATGATTGTATGTTGTTTAATTGACCTAACCGTAGTTCATATGAATTAGCTGTAAAGAAATGCATTCGATACAGCAGAAAATAGGTGGTACAACAAACCGACCGGACTAAAGAATTTATCTGCCGAGTTGAGTTTTTTTTATACCATGAATTTAATTTAATATGATCTAAAAATACTTTCACCTGGAAGGATTTAACATGAAAAAAGTTGGACGTCAGAATATTTATTTTATTTGTTAACATCATATATTTTTTGAACGTGAACATTTTGAAGTGCCGTTTCGCTGTCATATAATCCAATGAGCTTCTTGTCTTTATAATTGCCATATCAACCATTTTTTATGAATGTGAAGCGAACTAGTTGGACCATTTTGGGATTGCATACACCAATTAGACTTAGGATATTATTTACTAGATTTTGTAAATAATATGTATGTTTTAAAATGGATATTCCGTAAATATATAACTAAACTAGTTGTGATGATTACTTCACTTCAAACCTAAATTCATTCACAAAAAAGTGGTTATATGACAATTATAGAGTCAAAAAGCTCATTATATTACATGGCAGCGAAACGGTACTTCAAAATATTCACGTTCAAAAAATATATTTATTTATTTATTTAACGGAATATACCATTTTTACAAATATAAGACATACATGTAAAATGCAATAAATTTATATGTATTACTAACTAATTTTAAATACAATAGTAAATATTTTGAACGCAAATATAAACGCAAAAAGAAACCTTAACAGTCACCATTAATACTCTGATGTCCAACTTTTTTCATATTAAATTTTTGTATTTATAGATCATATTAAATTAGATTCTTCGTATAAAGCAGACTCAACACGGCGGGCAAATTCTTTCATCCGGTCGTTTCGAATTAGCGACGACATGCACTTCTTCTTATTGCCAGAGAAACGCTTTCCAGGAAGTCGCAAATCGGTTTAAGCAACCGTTCCGAATGCGCAATCGGGAAAATAATTTCTTTCGCCTATTTGTCCGTACCGGAAAATGCAGCAAATATCCAGCCTCTCACGAATTTCTGAGAATGTGACGTACTTTCAAAAAAAGCAGTTTTTATATAAACAATTATTGTGTATTTGCGGATGTGTGCATAATAGTATGCGTATTGCTAATTGCTAATTTGTACGTCAATATTTTCACGTTCGGTTGAGTGACAAATTGGGTATTTTTTTTTCCTGGCGTTGTTCAAGGCGAGAATTTTTTGTGAGTGTGGAAACGTTGACCTAAAAATTTACATTTTGAAATAAAATTCGATGTATCCTCATTAAAGTTTAAATAATTATCTTAATTAATTAATGAATTTAAGTATAAAGGGGCTTTACTTATAATAATTAATTTATTACATGAAGAAACAAACGAAATGTAAATAGGACTCCATTCACGATTCATCAATTCATTCCTGTTAATCATCAAAAGTAGTTCAACAATTTTTATTATTCACAAAAAATCATTTTGTAATTCATAAAAATAATTGCTAGATGTAACAGAACGAATACAACAAGTCTGTATCTCATATAGTGAGAAATTAAATATAATGAACAACGCTCTGATCAGCTATTCAAAATCTAAATTTCAGTGTTGAGCAAAATTGATAATTTAATTAAAAAATCGATGTAATTTTGAAGGATACAGATGTATGACTCAAAACTTGAAATTGCTATTTTTATAACTAATTAAGGCATAATTGGTTATAAAAATTACTATTTTTATAACCAATTGTGCCTTAATTAATTATAGAAATAGCAATTTCAAGTTTTGAGTCATACTTCAAAATCATCATCATCATCTTTGCTGATGCATACATATTTTTGTACTAAGGACAATTCTCATAGTTGTCACATTTTTCTAAAAAAATATCCCATATCTCAAAACTGAGTCAAAATATTGAGATAGATTAATTACATAGCACATTTTCAAAAGTTACAAAAAAATGAATTTTATTTGATACTTTAATTTTAAAAATAATTTTATCATCTGGCACTCGGTGAAAAATATTGCAATAATTAAAGTAAAGTTATTAAGGAAACCTACACCTGAAAAAGTAGAAAGGGTCACTGAATATGTATACATATATAAAGGAAAGGTATTAAAGAATTATTTTATATTTTGACATGTTTTGATTTTTTAAACCATTATTATTATTCCTCTAGCACAAATCTTTCCTTTGAGAGTAAACCTAAACTAGTCAGAATAATCATAACAAATGAAAGGCGACGCAAGCGACATCTTTTAAACCATTATTATTATTCCTCTAGCACAAATCTTTCCTTTGAGAG
This sequence comes from Philonthus spinipes, assembly GCA_963082785.1. NCBI lineage: Eukaryota > Metazoa > Arthropoda > Insecta > Coleoptera > Staphylinidae > Philonthus > Philonthus spinipes. The sequence continues at coordinate 8,411,481 of OY720308.1, read as the reverse complement.
TAAACCTAAACTAGTCAGAATAATCATAACAAATGAAAGGCGACGTAAGCGACATCTTTTAAACTATTATTATTATTCCTCTAGCACAAATCTTTCCTTTGAGAGTAAACCTAAACTAGTCAGAATAATCATAACAAATGAAAGGCGACGCAAGCGCCATCTTTCACCCATTTTCATGTGGCATCGTCAACGATTCGAGTCTACATGGTAGACAATCGAGAATCGTTGTTTCGTCCACTAAAAGAAGGAGAACTTGTCCTGTTTATGAGAACAGGAAACGAAATTCATTTCATAAAATGTTAAGCCACCATTCATCTAGCGTATAGATAACTATAACAATACAGGATCCTTCATCAAGGCATTGCACATGGAACACATTAGTCTGATGAGGTTTCGAAAAACCGGCTGAAGATTTTGTTAAATAGAATAAAGTGTAAAAAATGTCAAAAATTACCAAGTGTTTTCTTAATGAAGGTTGCATCATATTCAATTAATTTATTTATTTATTAACGGTAAACCTTTTACAAAATTAAGAATACATTCGTCGCAATTGTTGACAATTAAGTAATTTTCTGTTCAGATAATTTTATAATCGAAAGCCTGAATTAATATCGCAAAAACGAAATTAAATCATTGAATTATTGATACATTCCTCCCGTAAATGTACAATATACTCAATAATTCATATTTGGAAGCCGTCGCTCCTATAAATAGCAACAAAAAAATCGATTTCCTACTTCAATTGCATCTATTTCGCTTCACTGGCCGCTATAAATAAACAAGAATATCCTGCGCAATTTATTTATTGCTGCCGATTCACGAATTCTGGATGGCCGAGTCTCGAAGGCTGCTTGATATGGATTGAACTTGAGTGTATTATCATTGAGTAATTTGTAAATGTAAACAACAACATCAACAACTGATTGCATTCCACATTTTTTGCAATTTATCAAAGATACATTCCACTTTTTTTTATAGGCGACTATAAATCTTTAATTTTAATATGTCCAAATGTTGGATATGTTTGCTACGAATGGTGGTATGTCTGATTTAACAAAGGATACGTATCTTGCCTTTACAGGGAGGATATATCCTACAAACTCTGCTTCATATAAAAAAGAAAACATCCACAGCTAAGAAATTGTGAGCGATATCCATGATTATGATACAAGATCAAGTCATAATTTGTGTATCCCTTACAATCGTTTAAGTAGATCTCGTTAAAGTGCCAATTATCACAGAATAAAACTATTTAAACATCTTCCAATACATGTGAGAAAATTAAATTATCTTAAATTTAAAACTCATTATTAAAACAATTTTAATAGACAGATGTCCTTTCCAAATCGATGATTTTTGTAAATACGCATTTTGATTCCGTATTAAACATATCTTATTGACGAGTGTAAATATTTATGTAAATATGTAACACAATAAACATTATTATTAAACAATAAGGGATTTTAATTGACTTTTTTTTTAAGTTGGCAACGTGACAAATAAATCATAACGTATAATATAGTAATTCTATTCATAACATAATTTAATCATAACTCATCTTCAAAGCTAAACAATGGCAGAAAGACCTCGGGTCGATAGCCTATGAAAGGACAACCTCAATTTATATACCGTATTATACTATACAATACTGTACTTAATATAATGTAAAAGTTCCTTGAATAAAGATATTTGTATTTCTTTCTTCACGTTTTTTAGGTGAAGAAAGGATATGTGAAACAGTACCAAGCGTATTTCTTTCTTCACTTTTTTTAAGTGAAGAAAGGAATAAAATATTATTATATTATATCAAGAAACTTCACGTACTCACCAACAAATATTTTTGATTAATATAGCAAAGTAGAATTAAAAATAATTATTATTTTGTTCATATTGATTTTTTCGATAAGGACCGTGGTGTGGTACAAACCCTAATCGACCGTAATCCTTTTAGGATTAAGGTTTGTATCGCGTCCTTATTCTCCGATGGGCTTCCTCGAAGTTTCTTCCGTATAAAATCACGACCGTATCATCGACAAACAGGAAAATTCTTATCCCTTTCCTGTATGTTATTCACAAACATACGATAATAGCAGTTCATAAATAAGAAATTTATAGGTAGGGGACATTTATGGTGATACATTTTTTTAAATAATAAAATGGTTTACTTATAAAGAAATCTTCATGTACTCATCAACAAATAGTTTCGATTAATATAGCAAAGTAGAATCCATTATAATTTAAAAAATAAAAAAATAATTTTGTTTGTTTTTGCATTAAATTGTTCTCGGATCATATGATATGCAACAGCAGGTGTACATTATATAATTCAATGTTCGGCGTGGGTATTTACCCGGGAAGTAGTTGTTTTAATGACCAGAGCAAGAAGTAACGGTCGTGAAGCGTTGAATACAAGGGCGATCGGAGAGAAGACTCCTCACGTTTGTCAAACGTCAAACACGCAATTAAATATGTTTCTGTAATGTCACAATCATCTTAACATACAATCTACGTAAAGGAAACATATAGTTTAAAAATGTCGTTTGTTCACTTCAGACAAATTGTCACCCTGAAAAAGGGACAAATTATAGTCCCGAAAGCTTGGTTATACAATTAAAGTTTGTAAAGAAATTTAATTCCTGCCCCCTTCTTTGGTCGCTTGCCCCGCGAGGAGTCCTCTCTCCGATCGCCCTTGTTGTCTTAATGTGCATTTGTTTAACGTACTTACGTAACATAAGTCAAAAGTCATAGAGCTAAATGTGGAAATAATTTGTTAATTATTTTCAAATCATGTTTATTTAATTTATTTAAATGACTGTGACAAAGAGAATGAATATTCTTTATTTTATAAAAAAAAATGTTTTTATTACTTAATTAAATTATTTCCATTTTATAATTTATTTTCGTTTGAAATATTTCTACGTGCATATATTTGCTTCGTTATCGAAAAAATAAAAGAATTAAAATAAAGCCATTTTTTCGATTATATAATCTTTACAGTCAACAACATCGATTATACATCAAAATGTAAACATTTCATAACTTCTTGTAACGAATGCTGTTTCTATCATCGACACGTCACGGATATGCAGTCGATTGAAATAAAAATATAGCGACCTCGCCGAATTATCTACGAACCGCTCGAAAAACGTAAACATTCGTAAATATATTTTTGAAAAATTATGTGTTTCTTTATTTCATTTCAAACAAACACTATTTCATTTCACTTGAGAAATGATATTGATTAAATATGATTTTTTTAAACGTATAAAATTATATTTTTATAAAAAAAACTTACGATGAAAAAAAAAGGAAATGATCGAATATTACTCGATTTTGCACAACACTACACAATTACACAATACAATTTATATCAAATTCCTTTGTATAAACTAAAGAAAGATGCCTGTATATATATTATTCATAATTGTTAGTACTTAATCCTTATAATTAATGGTTTTAATATTTAGACATTGGTAGTTCATATTTTTAATAATTTATTTCATTTAATCCTTATTTAATTTTACTTTAAATTCGATCAAAGTACGTCTATTCAAAGTAATTTTATATAAATTGTATTGAGTAATTGTGTATTTTGTAGTGTTGGACAAAATCGAGTAATATTAATAATTGAGTATTTCTAAATGAGCTATTTTAAATAAATTAAGTCAATAAGTAACAATAAATTAATGTTTTTCAATAAATAGGGAACAGTTACTGATGGTAATATGTTGCATTAATAAAATTGCCATCCCCTTAATTTTGCAGTAATACAAAAGATCGACTTTACACATCTCTAGTATTTTGTAATTTATGTAATCCTTAATTTGGCCTTAGGATTGTTGGGTTATTAAATAAATAAATGCAATACATAAACGTGTTAGCATGTCTAGGCTATCGACTAGAGGTCTTTCTGACCTGTCATGTATTTATGATGATGTAAAAGAAAAAAATCCATGCTAACTAGCAGAACTGTTTAGATGGTTCGCACAAATGAATTGATTGATCAATATCCTCCCGTCGCGTATGTATTTATAAGGGATGATACAGGAAATATGGAACTTTATAATGATCAATACACTCAGATGCAAAATAACGGGTCGCAGTGTTTTTTTTTTTTTTTAATTTTTAATTTGAGGTAATACTTAGAAGAAAAAATTTAGTGTTTTATAATTAAACAGATCATCGAGGTGTAGAAAATACAACGTATTTTATTTTTTCAACTTTCTATATTGACTAAACTAAGTACGCCATTATGTTGTCCATACTTCAGAACCCTGAAATACAAAATCTCAACGTAATAACGTTAATAGTTATTGAGTGATTAATTCATAAACATGGGCAAAATTTAGAATTTAAATTCGAACGAAAACCGATACATTAATAAAAAATGATATCGTCCATTAATCGTCGTCCTATTAGTCAAGTCAGAATGAAGGTGTAATTCAATTGTCATGATTACTAATGTTATGGAAAGATGTAGTAAACTCGTGAATTGACGAAAAGGGATATATATAAAGAAAAGATAATATATATACAAATATCTATTCAGACAATTACATTTTTACAAACATTGAATATATATATTAAAATAAAGGTTTGACTGTCCTGGGCTATCAACCGGTGGTCTTTCTGCCGAAAAGAAAGTTTGATTCTCATTGATCACATGGTGAAACATGATTAAAATATACACCTATTTTCGATTATTTTTTACAAATTTATTTATATATAAAAGATAATATTCTTCATTTCATGAAAAGCAACCATTCCAGATCCATATATAAAGGAAGGATAATTTAGAAAGCCAGTTCGCGAACGACCAAAGATACCGAAACGCCCTGTAATCCCCTTCCCAGAAAGCCAGTTATCGTAAATCGCTGCAGCGCTCGAGACTCAAGAGAGGAGAAGGTCTCCAAATTCCTACTAAAACCATTATACTCTATACATCCATGTATTACATTCATAAGCGTGCCTTTAAATAAGAAAATCTCCGATGTTGCAATTAGATAAGATTCTGAGCGGATCCAGGGTCGGATTGTTTTGTTTTGTTTTTGGCACGCAGAGGCGGTGTGAACGATTTATCGTAACAGAAAATGAAATAAAAAGGGGACAGCGTGCGTCACCGGGTCAATAGGGTCGTAGACCCACCGCGATAAGGACCCGGAGTATAATGAAATGAAAACGTGCTACATTGTAACCTCCCGGAATTCATGAAAAGCGATGATTCCGCCATTGTCGGATTATCGGAATGGATACTTCATTTTTCAGTTTGATTAATATCCGTTGCCAATTATAACGGCTGGATTAAAAGATGCGATTAATAACCACGCGAGCGTAATTGGATAAAGTAATCAGAAGCAATTAATCAAATAAATGCATCGTTTTAATTATAAGTGCAATTGCAATAAATATTCTAGTGATGTTATTAAAAATAAAAACACTTAGAATGTGTTGAGTTTTTTTTTTTAATTATCCTTTAGGGTGTTATAACCAATATATTAGACTACATGATGAAGTTATTATTTGGCACAATTTAATAAAATAATCAATCACTATTCATCTAGCTTATGGATAACTGACGATGGCGATTTCGGTCTTTCGGACCTCGTCCACTAAAGAAAGGCGATCTTGCCTGTTTATGAGTACATTAAAAGAAATTAAATTAATTAAAGATTCAACGTAATAAGGACAAGTTCGCCTTCCTTTAGTGGATTAAACAACGATTCTCGGTCGTCAGCCTTGTAGACCCAAATTGTTGACAGTACCACTTAAAATTAGGCATAGATGGCGCTCACCCTATCTTTCCAATTAATAAAACGTAACACTACAATTATTATCCTTATTTTCTGAATATAGTATTTTTAAATCGTCTGAATTTGAAAAGTAATTGGATTCAATGCAATGACGGGCAAACCTCGTCAATTCAGACTCTTTCCAAATATTATATTCAGGTAATTGAGTACGACGACATCTGGAACTCTCAAATTCTTATAGCCCTTCACAAAAATATGTATATATATGTTGTAAAACACATTTCTGTATTACTCCTTGAGAATGCCGATAAGTCGAAACCAGTCGAAGAGAATAAAAAATAGTAGTGAAACGAACCAATTGACTTTTAATTTAATTATTACATGTTTTATCAAGTGATTAATGAGAAACAAATTGAAGATATTAATATATAATTAAAAAAAAAAAAACATTACTAACTAAAAACTAAATATAAAGTGTACATGATGGCTTTTGTAAAGTAAGATTTTATTTTAAAATACAGTGAGTAATATCTACTTAATTATTCATTGTTTCATTAATTTCATTTATTTTCATTAATTTGATCTCTCTGTAAAATCGCAATACAATTTCGAAATGCAAATTATTAATATGCCTGTGAAAACACGAAATATTCCAGTTGTATTATGAAAGGATTTATTATTCATGTCGCTCAGGAATAAAATCCGATCCTCTTCTTTTAATAACAAAAATTCTTTCGCATTCCTAGAAAATATCCCGTTTTCCATTTTCGCATCAGCAATTCAAATCGCGGAAAATTAATTTATTCAATCCACGTGGGCAGAATTTACTGTTTTGCCGCCGGCTGCATATTTGTGGCATTTTTATATAATGAAGTTCTTAGAAAGAATTGATACAAAAAAGAGGCGTATTTTATATTAAAAAAAATGGATTAAAAATTAAACCTCGCTATGTGTATATTACAGCGAGGTTTAATTTTTATTCCATTTTTTTTTCTTAAATGGTTTTCTCTCTTACCACTTACTGAAACATTTTGAACCATTAGTGTTGAAGGTTTAAATTTAATTACATTTGATTTGTCTTACAAATTTTGTCTACTTACTCGACTAGTTTCGCTTTTTAAGGCATTATAAAGAGTAAGTTACAAAAGAAACTGATAACTGACAAGTTTATGTATAATCAAGTAATAAGGGATTTTAAAATCGGGGAATTCCAAATCTCCTCCTCGTTGTTAACAAGTTGTTTTCCAGCTTTTATTGCCCTGTTTATATTTAGGCCCTCCCTGAGATTCAAATTGAGTCCCTTATTATTATTATTATTATTTATTCTTATTTACGGATATAACCTTTTTACAAAAGTAGAAAAATATAAATTGTATAAAATGTCAAAAAACAAAGTAATAGGAAAAAAATACAAATACGACAATAAATAACAATTCGATTAACAATTTTCTACATAACAATAAACATACAAAATGTGTATATATTACATAAATATAGAATTTTAAAATTGTTAGCATCGATAAAATGGTTATTATTTATAGTGTTTTGCAATTTCTATGCACTGTATCTTGTTTAATTTTGATTTTTTTTATGTTCGTTCAATACTTAAAAAATTAAATCATATTCACGTTTGATAATGAGAAAATTTATTTGAACTTAAGTCATGTTGAATGAAATCGTGGTACACGAATGAAGTAAAAGGTTGCTTTTTATCTTGAGAATGCACGCAGATGAAAAATATGGGATTATCATAAATTAAGAAACTTACACACTTGTTTAACAAATAAAACAAAATCACGGGTTTGCAATATTTTAAAATCAATTTCACTTTACTTGTCTATTTAAAAAAAAGACATAATTTTGAAACATTAATTAATTTATATGAATGCAACAGAATTATTTTTATTAATAATTTTCTTGTTGTTGTTATTATATCTTTATTTTTGTTCTATTATTCACTATACATCAATATTATTAATTATATTGTAGATTTGTAAGAAGGCAAATCCCTTAAATAAATAAATAATATAAAAGTGTATTTATTCACTCAGTCGTAGTTATTTCAATGAATCCAATAAAAAAAACCTATGAAGATAATTAATTTAGGACAGAAAGACTTATGGTCGATATCCCATGACAGACTAGTAACACAATTGTACATATTGTTATAATAAATTTTGTAAATTTTTGTTGTCATATTGTCTGAATAAAGATGTTTGTATATAATTAATTTATTGACAGAAAGACCTATGGTCGATAGCCCATGACAGACTACTAACACAATTGTACATATAATAATATTTTATTATATTATATCAAGAAACTTCACGTACTCACCAACAAATATCTTCGATACAATTGTACATATTGTTATAATAAATTTTGTAAATTTTTGACTGAATAAAGATGTTTGTATAGTTTGTATATAATTAATTCATGATAATTTGAATTATTTTTTACAATATTTATAAAATAATAACATTTTTATAAAAATCCACTTGTTCAAAAATACATTTTAATTTGAGCTGTTTAGGAAATATTACATTATGAATATATACAAAAAGCACGAATTTATTTTCAATTAATGAAAAAAAAAAACGCGGATTTACTTTAAAACTACATACATACATACATAAAAAAGTTTGAGTCATTTTCAAATCGAACAAAGCGGTTTTATTGCATGCATTTAATTTTCGTTAATTTAAAATCGAATTATTTCATTTTTTTAATAATTTAAGAGTCGAGCAATAATTAAACATATACAAACATTTTTATTCAGAGAGCAGAATTACAATTCTTTACAAATATTTATATATATAAATACATCTTTATTCGTATAATTTTAAATAATTATTAGTTATTTATAATACATATATGTAAAACATTGCGAAATGGCTATCGTCTTTCAGCCCGTCATTGTCTTGTTCTTGGCTTTGTCTACTTACTCGTTATGATCACTAACTTTATTGTCAAAGTCTATTTTGTTTGATGAAATGAAATGAAAAATAGTGGAAATTTGTATTTAATTTTTTAATTGTGTTTAATTTTATGGGTTATTTCGTGATTTTTGGCAAAAAATATTTATATTTACAATACATATTGATGGGTTAGTAGTCTGTCATGGGCTATCGACCGGAGGTCTTCCTGCCTTGTAATTAAACATAATTTCTTATATCCACTTCAAATCAGTCCACTTTGGTGATTAATAAGCATTTAATTTAATATAATATATTATTTTTCTTCTATTTATTTGTATACTATTAACATTATTATATTGACGAGTGTAAACATTATTTATATTGTATGAGCACTAAAATTTCTAAATATTTTGGCAACGATAAAATGATTTTACTCTTCATTTGATTTCAATGTTCTTCACTGGAACATGAACTTTTTCTTTTCATTTCGTACTTTAATTTAAGTTGTTGTTCAATTATATATTTTTGTAATTTGAACACTTTTTTATTTAGTTTATTAGTTTTTTTTTTTTTTTTTGTAATATAGGTTTACATTTTTTATGCTGGTTTAAGCAATGAAAATATATAATTGAAGAATAACTTAAAGATGAAAGGTGAAGCCAGATTTTCATCTGAATTCTAGAATTAAAATATAGGATTAAAGTTTTTATAAGAAACAAATAAAATGTAACAAAATTAAAAATAATACATTTATATGTACATTTCAGCAATGAACATTATTTTATAATTTCTTAAACTTCATTAATTTCTCGTGAGGTTAGATTTCAATCAGTGTTATTTCAGAACCGCTTAAATTTCAATTCGGATTATGGTGTAATGAACCCGCGAAAACGAACGGTCAAAAAACAACGGATTCAATGCCAGAAAGTGAAATGGCCTGTTTGACAAGCGTTATTCTCTGTGGGGAATTACAATGCACAAAATGCGCGTTAAGTTTATTCAGTTTCGGTGTGTACTACCGGAAAATGTTCAACGGAACTTGAACTATTAACAAGTTCAAGGAAACGTTGGGTAACCGTCGAAACAGTTGGGAAAGTATTATGTGAAGTAATTTTTACTCGAGTCATTTTATTACAATGTAAGAAATATAAAAAAATAAAAGTTGTTGAAAATCCATTTTCATTTTTTTTATTAATTAATTTTAAATAAAATTATTTAATTTTAAAAAATGTGTTTATTTTTACACTAAAATTAAATTGATTGCCAAAATTGTATTTTATTTTTAGGCTACAATTGTTTCGCAAGATTTGCTTGCTTCTTTAGGTGATTACAATAATAATAAAATTTACAAACTTAAAAACTATATATGTATATATATATATATATACAAAATAATTTATTATAGTGGGATGTGTGTACCTTTAATAATAATAACAAGAAAAGTATTAATAAAAATAATTCTGTTGTTTTCATATAAATTAATTAATGTTTCAAAAGTATGTCTTTTTTTTAAATTGATTTTAAAATATACTTTTAATGAAGAATTCAGTATGCTTCATATTGAAAGAAATTAAATTTATTGGAGAATTTAGAAATTAATAGATATAAAAAATATATTAATTAATCTATTTAAAATATATTTATTCTTTTTTTATTTAGACTGATACTTTATACTTGGTAGATAAAAATATAAATACATATTCATATTATTAAATCCAAAAGAATGGCTCTTTTTTGAAACGATTATTTCCATTTTACTATATAGCTATCTCTTTCTGCTAAACCGCAAGCTTAAGGCTTTTACTTGGTTATACATTTTGATATTTTATTTAATAAAACACTTTTTAACTTTACTGTTTGTATAACTTGTTATATACATAAATATAAATAACAAGATATGGACACAATGTTAAAAAGTGTTTTATTAAATGAAAGCAATTTTATTTAAAATTAGTTTATAAAAAAGTAAATATAAAGTGGATTTATGTGTATAAATTTAATAATAGCTTTTAAAAAATTATTAGACAGTTTCTTTTATATAAAGCCTTCCTCTTTTTTCACGGAACACATCAGAACATAACCTTTTGACGCTATTAAAATTCGCAGCAGTGTTATTTCAGAGCTTTCCAATCGTAAACCCTGTCGGCGAGAGAGTAAAATTGTAAAACGTTTGTTTCTGAAAATTTCCCCGACCTTTGGACTTTGCACAATGATTTCCAACAGTTAACGGATTGGATTATACGAGCTGAATGATTTTTGACGCTCGGATTTTCTCAGGAAAAAAGTCAGGCGTGGGCGGCTTCTCTCTCTCTTGAACCGAATTAAACGCATCATAAACTTCCACATAATGTAAATTCCTGTGGAGATTTCGTAAACAATCGCGGTGTTTTATTGTCCATTAAAGCGAAATTTGTGTGTAATCAAGGGAATGGATCAAATTTGTTTTAAGTGGGGGAAATTAATTAAGGATTTATGGCGGATTTGGAAATGTTTTAGTGGCTAGCTATTTCGTTGAGAAGGAAATTATTGTTATCTCGTTTCCGAAAAAAATATATTTTTTTTATTGTGTGTCCAATTATGGAGGGATTGTGAAGCTTCTTCCAGTTGTTATCATTTACTTTTACATCTGAGAAAATGGCTAGTTTCTTTCGTTAATCACGTCACGAATTAATTTAATGTTGCAACGGATTCGATTAGATTCGTATAAACTCTATCTTTAACATAGCCCCATAAAAAATAATCTAGTCGCGTTAAATCACATAGTCGGGTCGGGTCGAATACTTCCACAGCTGAATTTTGAAATATTATTCGATGGGGAAATTTGGTTTGTAATTGTTTCAATTGCTGTGTGATTATTCTCCGTTCGTCGACCGTTTTGTTGAAACACATGCTAGTGAAATGCATATCATCAATAATAAGCAAAAAAATGTTGTTGACAACTCCCGATAGCGTAATCTATTGATTGAGATCGCACTTCAATCCAAATTAAAAAATAATAATAAAGAAATTGTTCAATCACGCCTCCAGATCACTTAACGCACCACACAGTGACATGTTGAACATGAAAAAGCTTCTCAACAACAATTGCTTTTGGATTTTCAGAAGCCCAAATGCAATGAATCGAGTTTTATTATTGATACGAATTCTTAGATTGTGAGATTAACGTAGTCGTTATATTTCAAATTTAATGCAACTCACTAGTGAGTCTGTGACCTACACTTACTTTAAAGTCAATTTATACCGAAATTAGTGACGTACAATAACTATAAAGTCAATTTGTCGTTAAAATAGTAGCGTAAAGTGACTTTGATGTCATAATTGGTTAGTAATACTAACGTACAATGACTCTAGTGTCAATTTTGAGAGAAATTAGTAACGAACAATGACTCTAAAGTTAATGTATAATAAAAATAGTGACGTACAGTGACTTTAAAGTCACTAGTTTTTATAATTGTTATGTATTCTTAAATTGTGAGGTTAACGTATTCGTTATATTTAAATTTTCATGTACGGCATAGACTCACTAGTGACTTACACTTACTTTATCGTCAATTTCTAGCGAAATTAGTGACGTACAAGACTACAAAGTCAATTTGTGGTTAAAATATTGATGGAAAGTGACTTTGAAATAATAATTGGTTAGTAATACTAACGTATTGTGATTTTTGTGTCAATTTCGGGAGAAATTAATATCGAACCATTACTCTAAAGTCAATATATGGCAAAAATAGTGACGTAAAGTGAATTTAAAGTCATAATTAGGTCATAATAGTGATATACAGTTACTTTAAATTCAATTTCTAACGAAATTGGTGACGTACAATCGCTCTAAAATCAATTTATTGAAAAAACAATGGAATAAAGTGACTTCAAAGTCATAATTAGGCTATAATTGTCAGGAAATATGACTTTAAAGGGAATTTAATAAAAAAAACTAAGGGAACGTTACCTTAAAATTATAATTAGGCAAAAATTGTAACGCGCAATGACTTAAAAATGAAAATTATACCTTTGATTTGGTTGGCGTTAACTTTGTGGTACATCTTGATAAAATAATATTAAAACACTTAACTTTGTTTTACCACTTTTATGAAAATTATACAATAATAGTTACAGGGTCCGATACTTTAAAGTCCTTTTTCGCGAAATTAGTGACGTATAGTAGTTCTAAAGTCAATTTGTAGTAAAAATAGTGACGAAAAGTGACTTTGAAGTCATAATTAGGCAATAATACTGACGTAAATTTACTTTAGTGTCAAGTTTGGGAGAAATTAGTTACACTCTATTTGAGCGTGGATGAGATGCTCCGTGTGGTGATTCCAAAAAGTCGTTGTCGTTTAACAAGTACACTTTATTTACAATTATGCACGTAAATCTTGGTAACTTCGTACCAAGTGAAACTCTACATTAGATCTGATTCTTTTATCGGTTCGAGGGTACGACTCGCCCCCGGTCCCTTCAAGTGCGAGGGCGGTGTGGCACACGCAAGCGCTAACACGCTCAATAATTCTTAATAAGTCTATTTATAGTAACATTAGAGACGTAAAACAACTTTAAAGTCATAATTAAGGAGTCATAGTGACATACAGTTCCAAAAAAATAAATTTTAGACGAACATATTAGCGTACAATGACTTTAAATGAATAATAATACCCAATACATCTGATATAACAATAAAGTTTGTAACTATAGAATTCATTTGGTTAGAAATATTTTTTTTTTTAAATAATAGCTTCATATTATAAAAAACCAAACAACGCACATACAATCCCTCAATTTGTGAAGGGCAATTTTCTTAACCCCGTCTTCTTCATTCGCGTTTTCTTGTTTCCTTTCGCTGCCTTATTTTTTCTTAATTGCCGTCAATTTTCCTTTGGGCCGACTCGCAATCAAGAAAATTGTCGTCACTAATCCGAGGCCTCAATTTGCAACTTTATTTCGGGACGGTCTAATTGAAAGTAATCTCCTCAGTGGGGATTAATTACAAGGGTAATTTTAATTAGAGAAACCGGCGCCTGCTGCGTAAACATGTCAACTTTTGTTGATTACAACGAAATTATTATTTGCGATATTACATAGTGGAAATAGATTGACTGAAAAATTGATGCTAATTGAAACGTGAGAATTAGAAATAATTTGAACGGCGTGTGAAGTGTAAATTTAAAATTAATTAAATAAACAATTTATAAACTGTTTGTAATTATAAATAAATTAATGAATTAATTGAAAACAAAATTTGCCATATTTTTAATTAAATTACTGATCATTGAGGCTTATACTTCGTTAAAAATTGTATAAGTTTATAATAAAATACTTTTTAACTTTGTTTGTATAACAGAATTTTTATATTTAATGACTATAGTTTCAACAATTTACACTTATTATTATTAAACTAAATGATTAAAAGAGTGTTTTATTATAATATTTTTAATTGACAAATTGTATTTCTTTGATATTTTAATTTTCTATCATTTGATTCAAAATAATACTTTTTTTTCATATAAATTTCGCACTTAATTTATATGAAAATAGAAAATATTATTTTGAATCAAATGATAAAAAAATAAAACATCAAAGAAATGCAATTTGTCGATTAAAAATATTTTGCAAACCACTAGAGTTTATTCATCCAACTATATTAGATTCTATATTTTGTCAATTTCAAAGGTTAATTTATTACACTTAATTATTAAACACATAAATAAATATTATGCATATTAATTAATAAACACATAAATAAAAATAGAGAAAAGGATTTATTCAAAGTCACAAACTTACAGCTAAAGAGGAAATAATTTATTAATTAATTATTTTCAAATTATTTTTATTCAATTTAAATTAATAAAATGATAAACTATAAACTTCTTTATTTTATTTTGTTTGTAATCGTTTAACTATCAAATCGATTTCTTACAATAAATCTCAATTCACTCACTTCATTTTTTTATTTATAATTAACATTCTGCGTCATTGAAATGAAAAATAACAACAAACAAATATGCGACGCACTAGACAAATGCATTTACGGTAGATTAGTCGAAGAAATAAAAATTGACTCAAATTGAAATGAATTTGTTTACCAATAAAAATGCAATTTTTACGCTTAACCTTTGGTCTGCAATTCCTGAGAAAATTGCTACTAGTTACTTCGCCACGTGTGCTGAGATGTTAATAACAAAAGGCGCATTTCGATAAGAGACGTTTCTATACAACTATTAATATGGTTACATTAAAAGAAAAACAATATTTAATTAATAATTAATTAATGGTAATTAATGGGCAGAAAGACCTATGGTCGATAGCCCATGACAGACTACTAACACAATTCTACATTTTGTTATAATATATTTTGTAAATTTGTGTTGTCGTATTGTCTGAATAAAGATGTTTGTATGTACAGGGTGGCCAGAAAAGGTGTGATAATCTTCAATTAAAGTGGCTCATTAATCAATTTTAAGTAAAAAAAAACTTATTCGATTAATGAAAACACTTTAAAAAAAAGTGAAAAAAAGTTTAAAAAAGTGTTTTCATTAATCGAATAACTATGTATAACAAAGTAGAAGCCTTAACAATTAGTAAAAAAAAAGTTATTAAAATAAAAAAATAAAAAAAAATGATTGGGTAATAATTCAATAAGCTTTATGAGGCTATTAATTTCATAAATATGTGACTAGAATTTGTTTTTAACATTTTATATATAATTATTGCTATTAATAATCGTCTTATCATTAAATAGACATTTGCAATGTTTAGCTGGATGTTAATAGAACTAATTTTAATCAAAATATTTCAAAATTTTTACTGATTTTTAGACACATATTTATTATATCAATGGCCTCGTGAGTGTTATGAAGAACCGTACAATATTTTTTTACTTAAATTTTCTACTTGAAATTAATCAGTGAACCACTTTACCTAAAGATTATCACACCTTTTCTAGCCAACTTGTATAGTAATTAATTCTTTAATTATTTTATTATATTTATTGCAATAACGAAGTAAGAATTAAAAATAAAAAATATCTAGTGAAACAACTACTTGAATAATTATTTGTTTTACTTAAGTACTTAGTTCGTAAGCTCGCAATTGAGAGAGAATAATATATTTATATAATCGATTTCCCCTTTGACCGTTAGGTGTTGGAATAGAGAATAATTAATTCCTTAATTATAATAGAAACGAATATTTATTCACTTGGTTACAGTTATTTAAATTTGTTATTTTTATTTGCTTTAAAGTATTTACGTAATGTAAGTAAAAAAAATCGAAGTAGCTAAAGAGGAAATAAGTTATTAATTACTTTTTTATTGTATTCCTTAATTATTTTCAAATTATTTTAATTTAGTTAAAACTGCAGTGAAAATATTTTCCCTCTCATTCACTTCGCGGTACATTTTCAATTTTGATGTAAAAAAAAACTCTTAATTTTTTGTACCATTTTTATTTTATTTTAAGACTAGTTACAATAACAATACAGTTATACAAAACGAACAAGGGAAACATTTATTACTTTCTTTGTATTGAAGATATTTGTTGATGAGTGTTCCTAATAAAGCACATTGTGTTTATTATCTTTATTAAAATGTGTATATGTATGTACAATAATGTATAAATTAGAATTATATTCTGTAAAGAATCGGCTCTCGACCGGAGGTCTTTCAGCTTGAATAAAAATATATAAATTTATAAATGTTATATACTCGATTTGTATAACTGTATATATAACAACTTTAAATTTAAAAAATCCTTTTGAAATCCAAATTCCTAATACAAACAACAACAATTACAAAAAAGGTATGTTAAATTTTTAAGTTATTTTGCAAATACCTCATAGTTTCCAAGAAAGTAGGTGACCAATTTGCATAACAGTGCGTTGGAGGATGACTGAGTCGTTCTCTTCAGAAAACTATACGTGCCTCTCTGTTTTCGCGAGGTATCTGGGCAAAAGCCCACGCGGCCACGTTGCCAATTTTGGTCAACAGACACGGCGCGGCGGACTCCCGTCGCCGGCGATCGTTATGCAATTAGAAAAATATTAAATCGTTGATTCATTTTGAGCGCACGCCGCGTTTGTCGCAAGGAAAAAAACACTGCAATTATATAATTGAGGATAATTTGCCATCATCAGGTTATGGAGTTTCGTTGTGTAATCATACGATATTTCGTATCAATTTAGATAATTAGCATTTAATCGATGGCGTGATTTTTTTTCTCTTGTTTTGAATATTGGGTAAGCGAGGATTTTATAGTTTTGGAGAAATTGCAAAATGAAGAAAAGGATTTTGTTTATTAAATTAAATTGATATTCCTTTTACATAATATTTATATCTATGAATTGTAAAATTGTAATGTACAAAATTGAGGTATAATTTAGATTAATTAAATATAAAGTGGAAAAGAAACATCTCTGATGGGATTTGAACCCATGTCCCCCGATTTTCGGTCGAGTGCGTTACGGACTACGCGATTTTGTTTATATATGTTTATTAAAGAGTTTAGTCATTAATAATCAATTCATAGATAATTTTTGCTTGGATAACATTCGATATACTTTTATTAGAAATTTAGATTTGTTAGCAAAAATTCAGCTTCAAAGTGGATCATTAATCTCAAAATTTGAAACCCATATGTCAAATTTAGAGATTAAATCTAGCTGTTTCAAGTGAAACTACGGAAATTATGGAAAAAAAAATTTGCAGTCACATTGATGTTTATGATTTGCTTCTTAAACTCTAAGAATTAAGAAGCAAATCACAAACGTCAATGCGACTGAATAATTTTTTTCCGAAATTTCGCTAAACGCTAAGAATTATGAAGCAAATCACAAACGTCAATGCGACTGAACAATTTTATTTTGTAATTCTTCGAAAACTTAATTAAATCATTGACTAAATTCTCAGCTGTCAAATCATGCAATGAAGTCTACAATCTTAGTACGAGTTCATAAAAAAATGTGGTATATATGTTTGTTTGTTTAGCCAAGTTATTTATGTACATATTTCTGACGGCTTGTAAACATTGCACGTCTGGATAAATCCAGCGGAGACTTAAAAATCTTTTTAACAAATGAAAGAGAAGATAAGGAACACACCATAAAAGCCGTAGCCATAATTGGGATCGTTGTACTGCACAACGAATTGCAACGGACAAACAAAACGACGCGAATCGCATTATTCTTTATCCTCCTTATTTTTATCGCGCGCGAATTAAGAAAAACAACGACTCCTCGTTCTCGTTTGCGACGATCTAGATTTCTTTTTTGAACTCGACTTTCCGGGTATTGAAATCGAAAACAATTCGATGTTTTGATTGATTTTAAGAGTTTTGAGTTTCAATATATTAAAAAAATTAAATAAAAATGAAAATAATTAATAAATTATTTCCACATTTAGCTCTGTGACTTTTGACTTACGTTACATAAGTACGTTAAACAAACGCACATTAAAACAACTACTTCCCGGGCAAATACCGCACCGGACATTGAATTACATAATGTATACCTGCTGTTGCATATCAATAAAATATTGCATAATACAACAAATTTTGATCCGAGAAAAAAATAATGCAAAAACAACAAAAGGAACGTTACTTAATATAAGGCCATCTGCAGACATGTGTTTCGGGATCTATGCCTCGTCAGTACAGCTATGCCTTACGCAATTTAAAGATGTTAAAAAATCAATTAACAATAAGAAAAAAACATGACAATAATAGTCCCATAATAAATGAAAAACGACGCAAGCGACATCTTTCGCCTAATTTAATGTGGCATCATCAACAATAACAGTCTGTTGAATTAATAAGTTATTTTGCAAATACCTATAGTTTCCAAGAAAATAATTGACCAATTTGCATGACATTGAGTAGATAACACAAAGCGCCATCTTTTGCCTAATTTATAAGCAACATCGGCAATAATTCAGATCCACAAGGTAGACGACTGAGAATCGCCGTTTCGTCCACAAAATCTAAGCGAACTTGTCCCGTTTATTAAATACATTGATTTTATTTAATCTCGCAAAGCTACAGAATATACACACACACATTTCGCCCTTGACTAATTCGACATTGCCACATCCCGAGAAACCGTTCTTTAACAAAAGTACATGCACTAAAAAAAAAAACAATAGAAACGTAACGACAAAATAAAACGCACAAACAATATCTCGGAGTTGTGCAAAGGTAAAACCCCATGTCATGGGAACTCAAAAATCCGATCGAAGAGAAAAATAAATCGAAGGAAAAGTAATACGTTCTTGCGCAACCACCTTTTTTATAATATTATTTCTCGATTGACCATTCTTCAACTTGTCTAACGCACCTTGACCTCAATTCGGTTGGTGGCGGAGCTTCTTGGGAGTTTCAAAGTCGGATTTGTTTAGTAAATAAAATTCCGCTTCCAGATTGTTTACTGGTTGGGAGATTTTTTTGCAAAATGTAAGGTTTTACGTGCGTAGATAACTAATCCACAAACTGAATGAATGAATGAAATTATTTTCAATTTATTAATAATAAGGACCAATTTCATAAATAAACTTAATGCTCAGTTTCAATATTATTTAATCAATATTAAAATGAAATTTTATTATTCTTAAATAATAAAATGACAAGGTGGAAAAAACACTAAAAAACATTTTTGGCTAACATAAAATAAGATAAATAAATTGAAGTACTAAAATTAAATTAAATATAAATATGTATTAAAAAATGAGTATAAATAAAACGGTTATAATTTTTATACTTTTAAAATAAAATTATTTTTAATTTGTTTGTTTTCTGCAATTATATATTTTATATTTAGCCTGCTAAATATACACCTAATATTAGTAAACAGTTCATTAAAATAAAATTCATGCAACTCGCCCTTCATTTATTAAAAAAAAACTCATTAACAACCAATGCCAATATAAATAAACATTTTTTGTAACTTTAAAACCACCTACGTGCATTTTTTTTATTCATACCTGATAAAAATAACGCGAAGCCGTCATAATTACCTAACATATTCAATTCAAAAAGGTATATATATATAATTTTACCGTTTCCTCATCTAAATTTGTATACGTGGAATATTTATTTACGTCATGAGAGTTTTTAAGAATGCGCTGGTGAATGAGTATTTTTATCAGATTTTTTGATATGAATGGAGACTCGAGATATATTTGGATATCACGATCCGCACGCTTCTTTTTAAGAAAGTCGCGGTGACTAATTTTATTAGCATCTACATGAGAGGTACACAATTGCGTAGGAGTTTCAGATGTTTGATTTGGCAGAGATTTTTCACATACAAAAAAAGTGAGATGTTAATCGTAATACACTTTAAAAATATCGATATGATAATGTAATCTTTGGAGAATAGAGAATCAATTATGTAAATTTAATTGTTGTAGATAATAAAAATATATTGTTTATTATGTATCAGCCAAGTAGGTTGAATAACATTGAAATATTTTTAAAATAAATATGAATAGATTGTTATAAATAAAAACACAGATTAAATTGAATTTCTTTAAATTCTCAACTAGTTTCGGGTTATCAGTCCATTTTCAAGAGAATTCATTTTTTTAGAAATTGTCTGATAATAATATTAATAAAATTTAGAATGAAATTAAACAAGGAACATTTAAATGCTTCTATTCTCTCAACACTATCTACAGTCAATACAATAATTAAAATTAACCTGTAAAAATACTGTTCATTCTTAATAAAAAAAGTGTATAAGCTAATAAATAATAATACGTATTATATATATATATATATATATATATAAATCTTTATTCAGGACTAATGCAACATGCATACAATACAATATAAAACTATTATAAAATATCATACAGTACATACCAGTTCTGCCAATGTTTGTATTAATTTATTGTATTTACGTATCCGTAAATTTATGTTGTGTCAAATTCAGGATTATTGGCTTTACTAAATTTAATACATTTTATTAACAAAAATTTACCATTTAATAAAATATATATATAAAAATTACATCAAACATACCATAATAAATATGAACTAGTGGAGAATTTAGTGTTATTCAATTCAATTTATCTGTATTTTTATATATTTAATTGATAACCTTTTAATAATCTATTCATAATATGTATCTTAAAATGTACATATTAGCTGTTGAATAAAATTCATTTAAGATTTATTTCATTAAATAAAACTTGACGTAAACTTTAAACCACATTCAATTAAATTGCGTTTGTTTTAGGCTCCATTTAATGATTTTTTTAATGAATTAATTGCTTCTAACCTTGTGATTCAATTTGTATATATTATTTATGTTTTAATAACATTCATTTTTTATTACTTTAAATTATTCTAATCGAAATTAAACTTAATTATTGTAATTCATAAAACAAGTTATTGCATTTTATGGTTTAGTAAACTTTCCTACGTTTAAATTAAAAAGATTGAACCTTGTGCTAAAAAACTAAAGTGAGGAAAATGTAATTAAAAAGATACATGAAAATAAACGAATAATTTAAAAATTATTATTTTATTAATAATTTAAAAATTATTATTTTATTTACTTCTTAATTAATTTAATATTTACACATTATTTTTAATAGGAAAGGAAATGACAAGATTTACTTGTTATGGCTATATTCAAATTCCAAGAGCAGCTTTATATCATTAAATCGTGTTTATAGCTATCTAAATATACGAGGGCTGTATGATAAGTACCCGTGCTTGGCACGAAAACGCATTTTTTTATTTATTTATTTCTCAATATAGTCTCCTTTCAGCTGGGTATATTTAATCCAGCGATATTCTAATTTGTTCAAGCCATCCAAAAAAATATGATTTAAATAAAATGAAACACAGATTATTCACACATTTGCGGTTATTTTCAATGTCCGGCGGGGTAAATGCTCTGAAAGTAGTTGTTTTAATAGATGTTTGTAAACTTACACAATAAGTATTTTTTGCAGTTGGTTAAAGGGATTGATCGAATTTTATTGATCATTACCAGAAATTTTCCTTGTTTAATTTCATTGTAAATATTCCTTCCTTCTAGTTTATTATTTAAAACATCTCAATACTTTTTACTGTTTTTTATTACATAAAATAGTATTTTATAATAACGCTATTTATTATAAAATATTACACTAATTAAATTGTTACGGGTCAATTTTGACACGTAACCGTTTCTGCCTTTGAATTGAATTTTTTTTATGATACAAGAAAATAATTTTATTAATTTTCTACCTTCATATTAGTAATAAACATGTATCACAAAATAAAGACTTCAGCAATCAATTATATAAAATACAATTCCTTACTTCACTTTTTTAGTGATATATAAAATTAATTAATTTTATTTTGAAAACATTTTTTGATTCACATAACGCTATTGCTAAAAAATAAACATTTATTAAAACAACTACTTCTCGAGCGTATACCCCGACTGATACTGAACTACAGGGGGGATTGTTACGAGTCAATTTTGACACGTAACCGTTTCTGCTTATTGAATTGAAATTAACTAACAACACACAAGTTATTAGAAATATAATTAATATGAACATTAATAATAAGGTAAATATTCGGTAGCACACAATTAAAACAAGTTAATTTCAATTCAATAGGCAGAAACGGTTACGTGTCAAAATTGACCAGTAACAAAATAGAAGAAGAATTTTGAAAATAATTAATAAAAATACTGCGATATAAAATAATATAAATTCACATTACTTCCAAATCAAAATGTGGGTTTTTTTTAAGCAGATTGGAATTGGGTCACTTGTAACAAATATATGTGCAACACATTTCATTATTTCGTATAATTTGAAACGAGACAAATAATTTGCACGTGCCAATATCTAAACATAAAACGCGCAAATACTCTGGATTCACAGCCAACAGCGACAAATAAAATACCTGGCATAATTTTCAATTACTTCGTGTTTGTTTACATTAGAATTCTTACCATTGACTTCTGAATCTTTTTTTACTAATACAATAAATTACTCACTATTTAAATCACCAGATATGAATAGCTGAATAATAAAAATATTATTTCCTACATTCTTGACTATTATTAGTAACAAGAGAAATAAATACCGGCGTGAATTATGTAATGTGGAAAAGCACTTAAATTAATTTTTTTAACAATATGTAAAGAATTATTTTTTTTTTCATTTAATTGTTACGTGCTGTTAAAGTGGAAAAGTACTGAAATTAATTTATATATATATTTTTTAATAATATGTAAAGAGTTGTTTGTTTCGTTCACGTGCTAAAAATAAAATATAAATATATTACCTATAATCTACTTTATTATCTAAAAAAATGTCAATAGGTTACTTTTTATGTTTTTTTTTACATAACATAGTATTTTATAATAAGAATATTTATTATAAACTATCATACTAATTAATTAGGAGAATAATTTTGATTATTAAAAAGAATATATAATAAAAGCTGAAAGACCAATGGTCGATTGCCATTTTGTTCGTATTCAATTAAATATTGTATTATATCTAAATTGTATCAAAGCCTCAACAATGATGTTATATATATATATATATATATATATATACAGAGAGCTTTTTTTTACAGTATACATTTCCCCTATGTATACCTGCAAAATACGCGAGTCAAGCGCATTGATGTGTGTGTGTTTAGTTGCCTATAACACGCAATTGAACACATATATGCCAAATAAGCAACTAAACATACACACATTGCATTTGACTCGCGTTTTTTTGAAGTTATACACTTCCCATAATGTATACTGATAAAAAAACCTCTCTGTATATATATTTCCTCTTACATGATACTTAACATACATATTCTGAATAAATTCATCACTTAGCTTTATTAACGGAATCTCCATTTCCAAATTACAATTATAATTACATATTAAAAATTGTATAAGAAAAGTGTGACGCTCTAAAAAGATTACAAAACATATGTATAAAAAAGGCAAATTACCAATCACAAATTACGACAAAATACAAAATAAAAAAATTAAAACACTTTTTATGTTTCACAGATTATACTTTATTCTCCGACTAGTTTCGGTCAGCGACCATTATCAAGGAGTAATATAATCTATTACTCCAAGTGTTTTAATTTTATATTTTTGTATCATTATTAATTAAAAATGTTTTACCACGGGCTAAGTGAGTAATAGATTATTACTCCTTGATAATAGTCACTGATCGAAACTAGTCGGAGAATAAAGTATTATCTGTGAAACATAAGTAATATAATCTATTACTCCTTGATAATGATCACTGACTGAAACTAGTCGGAGAATAAAGTATATTATGTGAAACATAAAAAAACCAAGTGTTTTAATTTTATATCATTATTAACGTACATTTAATCAGTGTTGCAGAAGCTAAAGAGAATGTATTTAATTAACGTTTACTTTCCAAGAGAATGTATTGTGATCGTAAAAATATTCGTATCGCCAATTTCAACGGATATACCTGTTTTGAGGTCACCCGAGTCCATTCCATCGAGTTTTGGAAAATGTCTGTGTGTTTCCGTGATAGCGCATAAACGCCTGAATTAATTGAAACCAAACGTTATATCCAAGCTTTTTATAACAGTGGAACGATCTGGAAAGCATTTGGTTAGAATCAAAACTCATTAAGTGCAACTTTACTCTTAGCAATTATTAAAATTTATAATTTATATCTGTTAATTGGCAAATCAGTGGTCTTTCTGCCTGATAAATCGGTTATAATTGTGTTAAATTGATTAATGTCAATATTTTTTTTGTAATAAATTAAAGACGACGCAAGCGCCATCTTTTGCCTAATTTCAAGTGGAATCGTCAATTTTATTAAATTATTTTTTGTGTTTTTTTTTTTAATAAAAAAAAATAGTTTATGTCTCGTTGATTATTAATGTAAATTATATTAAATTTATTTTCCAATAAATTTTATATTTAATTAGAATGATAGAATATAACTGAAATTAACCTGAATAAAACAAAACAAACAGATTAAAATCAAATGAACATACGCAGTTATTATTCCACGAAATAAACAAAAATATTTACCTTCATTACCCCACACAAAATATGCAATCATTTTCGTTGTTGTCGCGCGTTACAATTTCTGAATTAATTTTATCGGGGCACTAATTATTGGAAATTATCTCTAAAGTGCTCGGCTCTCGCATTTGCATGAAAATAAACGCGCAAATCGCTTTTCGGCGAACGAAAAAAAAAATATATATATCATGAAACGAATTGTTCAAGTTTCGCTGCAATTCCCATGCGGATTTTGCCATTTTTCGTGGATTCCCGGTATTTGATTTTGCGAACTTTCGACGTTTGGATAAGATGGTCGTTTGAAGTTCGCGAGTTTTACTGCAATTTCGATTAAAATTTTTGGGCGTTTCGTTGGATTCCGCGTATTTGACTTTCTTAAATAATTCATTTGAATAATTTTCGTTTAATGAGATGTTTGTGAAATAAATAAATCTGTAAGTAGACATCGACACCCAATACGGGTAAAAAAGGATAAGATTAAGAAAGAAAGAAAGAAAGTAGACATGCATGGATTTCAGTGTTGCTAATAGTAATATTTTTTTATGATAGATATAATTATAACTATCATAAAAAATATTACTATTATTATTATTATTATTATTTAACTAATTAAAGTAGGGTTATTGGGAAAACACTTGGTACTGTTTCAGAATTTTTTACAATTTTATCTCACTAATTTCGGTTTTTTTATGCCATACAAACATCATTATTCAGACAATATGACAACAAAATTTTACAAAATTTATTATAACAATATGTACAATTGTGTTAGTAGACCATAGGTCTTTCTGCCCTTTTTTATAACATTATCAAAGAAATCATGGATTTCATTCC
Source organism: Philonthus spinipes (assembly GCA_963082785.1). Classification (NCBI taxonomy): domain Eukaryota; kingdom Metazoa; phylum Arthropoda; class Insecta; order Coleoptera; family Staphylinidae; genus Philonthus; species Philonthus spinipes. The sequence continues at coordinate 8,385,952 of OY720308.1, read as the reverse complement.
TTTGATTATGGCCAAAGGAAGTGATAAATAAATGTCAAAGGCTCAAATATTTTAAATGGGAAATATATTTAAGACATAGAGAAACGTATTTGATATGAAATAAAATGCAAAAACTGTGTAAATATGAAAATATTCGATTGTCCAAGACAGACAAACACTTTCATTGAACTGCATGTACTTAATATTTGTAAAATGTAATATTAAATACATTTATTTCTTAGCGGAATCTCCTTTTTTACATATTATAAACAATAAATAACCTAAGAATATACATAAAAAACATATACGTATACTCAAATAAATTAATACTTGATTTAATTTTTATTTGTAATGACATTTAGGATAAGCAGTGTATATATTTATTTATCTTTCTCGCTTATGTATTTTATATATTCGAATAGAAAAGAGTATTCATTCACTTGGTCATAGTTATTTAAATTCAGGATGATTTAATTGAAATTAAAACACTTGGTTTTAATTTCAATTAAATTATCCTGAATTAATTCAAAAATGTTTCACCACGGGTTAAGTGAGAAATTAATTAAATATATAGTTATAAATTAAATAAAAATGATTTGAAAATAATGATTAAATTACTTACGTAATGTAAGTGAAAATGTCAGAGAAATAAATGTGGAAATAATGTATTAATTATTTTCAAAACATTTTTATTTAATTGAATAATGTTTTCACAATGAACTGTTTGGGATTGATAAATAAATATTTTGATGCGTATTATTTTTATTTTGTATTTTGTCGTAGTTTGTGATTGGTAATTTGCCTTTTTTTTATACATATGTTTTATAATCTTTTTAGAGCGTCACACTTTTCTTATAAAATTTTTATATGTAATTATAATTGTAATTTGGAAATGGAGATTCCGTTAATAAAGTAAATTGAAATTGAAATTGAATGTATTTGTAAATTTATTTAAAATATTGTAGAATGGAGTATTCCACTTATTTTTGGAATACTATTATATTATTATTATATTATTATTATTATTATTTTCAATACATTGATTTACAGTGCATATTATCTCATAAATAAATAGCCGATGCGCGAGTAAAACTGTCAAATAAACGCGTTTTTTTTAATTTAATTAACCTATATTTGCACACCTTGAGGAACGTCGGCGCTATCAAGAAATTGCCACCATTCGCTCTCTGCGTTATTAATAACTGATATTACACGAAAGTCGTAAAGATATATTGCACCAATAAGTAAATGGAAAAAAGTAGGTAATAAAAGTAAGGTTTATTTGACGTTTTCATTCTTGGATATTATGTCATGTAATTATTGTAAGAAATTCCAAGGACTCAAAACACATGCATGCAAACCAGGCTGTTTGTTTTATTTAATTATTGACAACGAGTTATCTTCAAACATTAAATAATAGAGAAAGTTTCTCATTTAAATAAATATTGTTTATAAGGTGCATAATGTGTGTTTAAGAAATTACGGTTTATATAAAGGGTGCTTCAAATTCGAGTTTCACCATGGGAATTGCTTATTATTAGAGATGGAGGGTTTGTTTAAATCTGGCACTTATCCAGAATTCCATACTAATTAATATCCTATTAAAAAACTGTTCCTTTGTTTTCAAGAAAAAATAAAAAAAACTGAAAACTATAATGCACCACCTTTTACAAATTGTTTTTTTTTTATTAAATTAGTGAAATTAGTAATGTAAGATTATTAATCAAAAAAAAAATTCACATACTCGCCAACAAATGTCTTCTATATTATAAAATATTTAAATTTTAATGAGTCTGTATATAATCAATACATTGAATTCATTTAAAAGTAAGATTTTAATTAATACATATGTTTTGTAATATTTTTAGTATGCCACACTTTTCTTGTAAATTTTTAATACGTAATTATAAATGTAATTTGAAAATGGAGATTCCGTTAATGAAATTGAAACTAGTGACATTAATTAGGTATATTTTATTAATAAATTATATAATAAGACAAAAAAATGCGGAGTGTAAATTATACCCGTGAACAAACAAACCAATTAAGATAAAAACATAAAAAAAAAACTAAATAGCAAACTATCAATAATTATAACGCACTTAAATCAATCTATTTTTTTTTTTCAATGAGCACACCTGTTTTGCAAACACGGCCGATTCCAGTTTGACTAGTTTTCGCGCATTTGATAGAATTATGGGATTAATTCCGAAAGTTATGAATGACGTTTAAATACCTAATTATTGTCGTTAATGACTGACTTAATTTCGTACTTACGCACACCGTGTAGAATATTTTCGGCGCTTCCGGGAAGATTACATGGCGATATTAATAATACATACAGTCAAAAAGTTGAGTTTAATTTTTTTTAATTAATACGAACGGGGTATATAAAACTGAATGCGAGTATTGTTCAAGTAGTTGTATTTGAAATTTTGTTTCTCGAGGATTTAATTTATTTTTTGGTTTTCGTGGGTTGTTGGGTGTTTATGTAAGTGATAAGTTTTAATAACCTTATATATAATTTATATACAGGGTGGCGCAAGATTCCGATGAAGTCCAATATCTCAGTTATTAAGAAATATACAAAAAATGTTATATTATTAGTAGCTACTGTCAAACTTCACATTTTAAAATTAGTTTCATATGTACAGGATGTTCAATAATCACGTGACGTATCAAACATGTTTTTTTTTAATGGAATGATATATTGTTATGAAAATTTTCGAATCTACGTTTAAAAATAATCATTTTTTATATAAGATTTAATAGGTTAATTTTTCATAGTTTGAAAGTTATAAACAAAATGTTGAAATCGATAGATGTTTAGAGCAATAATGAAAAATGAAATAAACATTCTGTCAACGCCATACAAATGCAAAAATACTTAATAATAAAAGAAATACCCTTTTTTCTCTTATAACAAATTTTTATATACAAGGTGAAGCAATACGCAAAATAATGTTTTTCTCTTTTTACTTAAATGGGACACCCTATATTTTTTATGCTATTTTAATAGAAAATTGATCACTCACATCACATTGCACGGTAAAATGCGACCTCTTCATGCAAAATATTTTAACTTTCTTTCACTTCCGGTTGTACCGGAAATGGATATCAACTTTGTTATTCAAATGGAATACTCTAAATATATTTTTTTATACCCCGTTCGATTGCCTATCCACTTATATGGGTTTATGTATACATAACTCTAAAAAAATTGGATTGTTATTGAGATTCTTGATTTTGTTTAAGATTTAATTCCGTTTTACTGTTTTATATATAATTTTCGAAGTAACCATTAATTTAAAAATACAAAGATTTTTATTGCTTATATTTAAAAGGGAATTTTACTAACAGCCTAAACCATAGAAATGTTATGGAAACAAGTTTTAATAACTGTCACTTCACTTTTATTTTATCGATACTAAATGTATATTTTAAAAGTTATGCATTTGTTATCAACTATTTTTATTTTTAGTAATAAAAAAGATAACTATAGAATTTTGTTGTTGTTTATTTTTGAGCATAGATTTTATGTCATGATAATTGCCACTACTCGTAAATTGCTGAATTATTTAAATTTCACTACTTACAAAACGAAACGTTATTTTTTTAAATTAAAATTATTTTCTAAATTTATCAGTGTTAGTAGTCAGGGCTAACTTTCTAAATCTTTTTAATTAAAACTGAACATTATTACTTTTTCGTCAAATAATCTTCATACTTAAAATTATTAAGTTCAATGCTTAATTATAATTATCTTTATCTATGATTTTAAAAAAGCCGTTTAACATATTCTAAGTTAAATTCTTAATAGTTGAGGCTTCTACTTCGTTATACATGTTAATTTAATTTAAAGGATATTTAAACAAATTTACAGAGTGTTATACCAACAAAGTTATTTATTTGTTTAAATATCCTTTAAATTATATTCTAAGTTAGATGAAATCATGATACATTCGTGTTTTGGCAAACTTTCTTAAATAACTAAAGAGTAGAAACTTTTGATTGTGATATCATAATATAAAATATATGATTCATAAAAAATTAATTTCAAATTATTTTTCAAAAATGTACATGCTGCTTTATTTATTTATATATTATTGTTTGAATTATTTACTCGATTAACCCGACAACTTGAGATAATAATTGATTAATTTATTTGTTAATCAGTATTCTTAATTATTGTTTATTTGTAATTTGTATATAATAGTTTATTTATCTACTAATTATATTAAAAGTTGTTTTAATTTTGAAGAATGATGAAATTTCCGTAAATAAATAAAATAAATAAATTAAGGGCAGAAAGACCCCAGGTCGATAGCCCGAACAGACTAACACAATATTTATTCTTGTTAAGAAAATATTGAAAATCTTTATTTCTGAGTTTTACAATATATAATTTTATGATACATATAAATACAATCATTTACACATTGTTAGACCTCAGAAAATGGCTATCAACCGTCGGTCTTTCTGCCGTTTATGTAATATTGTCTGAATAAAGATGTTTGTATATATAAATAAATTAATTCATTAATGTTGTAGTAGTCAGATCTTACCTTCGATTTTTTTTAATAAAAACTAAACATCATTAAAATTATTACCTTCAATGCTTAATTTATATTCGACCAAAGGCGAGTATCTATTTAACAAATTCCAACTTTTAATTCCTTTTCACTGTTCACACAACTACTCTCTTTCTGCCATGCTCAATTATGTCGCCATTTATATTTTTTTTTTTTGTTTTTATCTAGCAAAAAATAAATGTAAACATTTATTTGCGCTAAATTGTTTATGGCGTACATCTTTTTAGAGGTTGCTATATTTCGTGCTACTGATTTTAGTATAATTTTCAGATAAAATATGTAATAAATAAAAATTGTATTTCTATTCATATATTCCGCATAATTTTCAAATTTTTTATTCTTAAAATATACGTATTTTTAAAATTACTAAACTGTTCAATAATTATTCCTTTTTTTTTGCTGTTACTTAATGAAATGTTACTATTTGTTATTTTATAAATTTTATAAAATAATTATTTTTATATTTTACTTTAATTTAAATAACTTTAATCATAGACATTCCATCTCCCGTCTTCGATACCCAAGTAATGTATAAAATGTGTATCAAGCAATTTAAAAAAAATATATTATCATGAGGCTGAAAGACCATTGGTCGATAGCAGATATAAATTATACATTTGAGTTTGTTAATGTTTATTACTTATTTTGTATACTTACTGTATATATCTGTTAATAAATATTATAATTATTATCATGACGTAATCTTTTTTGGGACACCCTGCATATAATATATTACTGTGCGGTCTAAGATCCAAGTAAAGTATCCAAAAAATTCAAAATCATAACTTAACTATTAATTGAGCTACCGAAGACGGGAGCTGGAATGAATAACCATGAATATATAATTTTATTAATTCATTATTAAATAAATCATTATAGGATATCCTTTAAATTTATTTTTAAATAATATCAAAATACCACGATTAAAAAGTTTACACTATAAAGTACAAATTGCACATACATATCACGAATGTTTATGTCTGTGGGTTTTTAGGATAATTGGCGAAGGCAGTGATGGATTTGTGGTGGTCTGAGTCATTAAAATATGCACTGTACTGGAATGTATGTCCAATTTTAGAAAATTGAACTGATATAGAATTGCTAAATGTATTTCAAATGTTTATGTCTAGCTAATTAGCGTAAGTTTAAAACATGTGTTAGTGATTGTATTTAATGTTTATGAATAGTTTCAGAACAACAAAGAGGAACTTAAAAATCCATTAAGAAATTTAAGTGCTAATTTTATTTCATATGTCTATGTTTAAAAATTCAATAGTTGGGAGTATGACTTGATGAAATTGCATATTCACTATTAAATAAAAGAAAATATTTTTTAGTTTTACAGTTTTTTTTATTGAAGGAAAAACTGTGTCAGTATTTCCTTCAATAGAGATAGATTTTATTTTAAAATTCTCAACACTGATACAAAACACACTCCATACCATTTTTATGCCTTTAAACGTGATTTGTGCACAATTTAAAATAATTATTTTTATGCAAATCACAAACTGCACTCTTAGTTCAATTTTATGTCTGACACAAAATACTTACAGACTTCTACCCCGATTTTTAGGCCTTTAAACGTGATTTGTGCATTATTTAAAATATTCATTTTTATGCAAGTCAAAACCTGCATTCTTTCTTTAATTTTGTATCTGAATTTCTAAAAAAAAAAAATGTTTTTAGATATATGTATACTAGGTCGCGTCAACACCGAGTATATTATATTTGTGAACTTTTTCATAAGGGTAAACAATGTAAAATGGAATTCGATATAGAAATTGAAGTGAAAAAGAATTTTTTTAATATTCAGAATTTAAGTATTTTTCAAGCAATGAAAGTATTTGTAACATTTCGTGAAACGTAATTTTCCAAGTTTGTTATTCATTGTATTTAATAAAAATGTAATTGTTATCGAAATAGATTTTTCTTTATTCAAATATACAAGAAATATCATTTTTTATAAAAATTACATTTTTTTCTAAACAGTGAAATAACGTAGTTTAATTCTATTCATTCAAGGAGCGTGTTTCTGAAGAATGGATATTTTTCACCATTTTTTTTTAATTTTCAAAAAATTGTTAATGGAAGTAAAAATATAGGCCTACTATACGTACTAATTTTTTTCTTAGTTTTGGAGAAAGCAAAACCCCAAAAACAGATAAATACGTCAATTTTGAGTATTGGTCAAGTATGAGATGACGAAATCATTCTTGAAATCAACAGATATAGTCAAGTATTTTGAGGTGAGCGAATTTTCAATTGGATACAGACTTTGAAAAGGGTAAAAAATGCTTCGAATTGAGTGATCAACAATAATTATAGACAAGTTAATTTTCCCGCCGTAACATCTGGGGAACTTTATTACTCCAAGTTCATATCAAGGAAGAATGAATAAAATGTAACTATATTACTATATTTAACACTAGCAGCAAACCAAAGATACTTTTTTTTTCAGTGTTATTTTTTATTCTGTAAGTCGACACTAGAGATGTCCCAAAAAGCAATAATCCTAAATAATGACAATAATTCTAAGCTGTTATCGTATTATCTATAAAACCAAAGAAAATGTCGTCTTAAAAACACGTGCAAAAATAACTTATTTCAAGAAAAATGTTTTTTTTTCAGTGCTATTTTTTATTCTGTAAGTCGACACTAAAGATGTCGACTTACAGTGTTTCCCAAAAAGTAATAATCCTAAATAATGACAATAATTCTAAGCTATTATCGTGTTATCTATAAAACCAAAGAAAATGTCGTTTTAAAAACACGTGTAAAAATAACTTATTTCAAGAAAATTGTCTCATGGGTAAAGACCCTGACCAGCGTTAAAGTTTTCGAAATTAGGCGTATATTCCTTGGCGCGGGTTCAGGATTTTTTTGCTTTTCGGAAAACACAAACGAAAGAAAAAATGTCACGTTGGTTTTATATTCAAAGAAAACAAAGCGTAAATCACGGATGCGATTTATGAATTGTTAACCCAGTTCGAATTTTCAGAAAACGTTCCAATTATTTTATTCTTAAAACTTGATTCTAAAAGTAAATACAATTCTCTATTTTATTAAGTTATATTTCTAAAATAGTTTGTTTTATTTTAATGTGATCTTTCATTTTTACGTTTCAAGAATTTAATTGTAATTAAATCACAGTAAATATTTTTAATTTATTATAATGGATAAACACTAAGTATCGAAGAACACCATTAAGAACTTTATCGTTTGTTATGAAACTTATTTATTATTATTTTTTCATGTAACGCATACGTTATATTTTATAACGACAGTCTAAGCAGATTTTGTAATATATACATAAAATGTGACAATAACATATACGTTAAATTTAAAATTTTCTGTGCGGAATAACCCCGAATATGTGCGTATTACTTTTTTTTCGTTATGTGACACTTGATAACACAAATAACTAGTGTTGGGCAAAATCGAATAATATTAGTAATCGAGTATTACTAAAAGTGTCATTTTTAAAACGAAAAAGTGTCTTCAAATTTATGTTTATTAATAAATGAAAAGTTGTTTTTGTTATTTTTATAATAAGTAACATTCATAAAATAATAATATACTTAATTTAGCAATAATAAAAGATCGACTTTGCCTATCACTACAAATAACTAAGTAAATGGAAGACGACGCAAGCGCCATATTTTGCCTAATTGCCATACATCATCAAAAATTTCAGCCACTATTGGTTATCCTGTTTTATTAGGTGTCATATATGTAACAAAATTTTAAATTTAGCGTATATGTTATTAATTATCTTCACATTCTATGTATATATATCTATTACAAAATCTTGGTTAGGTCGTGGTGATAAAATCGTCGATGACGCCACTTGAAATTAGGCAAAAGATGGCGCTTGCGTAGTCTCTAATTTCTTATGATAAATAACTAAGTGTTTAAAATCCCTGACAAATATACTTCTAATTAATGCTTGTGGCGGTTCCTCATTCTTGATGGAACCGTAATTTACCTAATATCAAATATACTTCATTAATGGATCAAATAATGCGCACTTAGTATTGTTTCATTGCTAATAAACTAAACAAACACAACAATTCGCTTTCCATCTCGAATTTCCCAATCAAAACCCAAAATAAACACAAACAGACGCACGAGTTCCCACAAGACGAGGATCCGAGGATTTGTATCCTCATCCTTCCGCGCTGATATTCCCAATCGCGCAGTCCAAACAAGTCCCCCGGAACGGAACGGACCGAACAGAGCCAATATTTGAATATTTGCGAAGCTAACGGTTGCAAAAATGTTTACTCGGCATTTCCTTGAGCCAATTTCCCAGCAGTTGCAGCTCGCGCAGAACAAACACACGCACATAATGGAAACCACGGAGATCAGCACGGACTTTCCATTTTCCGATTTTTTCGTAGTTCCGACTAATTTCATCGGCGCGGTGTTTCCATTCGGAAATAGATCTCGCGTCTGAAAATAACCTTTTCTTGATTACCACTTTGGTTAAAAGATGTAAACAGTTTTATAATTAGTGGGGCATTAATTTTTCTTTTAATAGTGTAAACTTTGAGGATTTTTTATGAGAGTTCAGAATTAGCTGTTGTCAAGCGGAATTCTGTTCATAATTTTCTTTGAGAAGGAACGTAAGGTTAAATTTTATGATTATTAATCGGTTGTAGTGAAAACTTAAAAAATGTCAACATACTTATTTTCGAATGCATCATCCAAATAAATTTCTCAACTAATTGTTTTTCAAGATCGGATATTTTTATAATGTGTGAACTTTAATACTTCAAGTTCAAGCCATTTTTTTCATGATGATCAAAATATTTTTGATGTTCAAATAGTTTTAAATGTGAAACTTTATTACTTCATGATCAAATTATTTTGTTTTGTAATGAAAAAAATATTGTAGATGTTCAAATATTTTTAATGTTCGAACTTTAGTACTTCAAGTCCAAACTATTTTTTCCTACCTCGAGTTGGTGATTCTCTTTTTTTTTTGGTTATTATGGTCTAACTGCATTCCGTAATGTGGTTTTGTCTTAAGAGAATACGTAAAGAGTCTGTGGTTTTTTTTGTAATAAATTATTATTTTATTGAGCTTTCTCATTTATTAGAATCTATTTTGGTTTTAATTAGAGATTTTTTGTTTTGTAAATGAATTAAAACTAGTATTTTCGAATGGATCAATCAAATGAATTTCTCAATTAATTTTTCTTCAAAAAACTTAAAGTTAAAGCCATTTTTTCATGACGATGAAAATATTGTTGATGTTTAAATTTTTTTATATATTCCAACTTTAGCACTTTTTTCATAACGAAAAACATATTGTATATTTATTCTAAATGTTCGAACTTTAGCATTTTAAGTCCAAACATTTTTTTTCTTAACGTTAAAAATATTGTAGATGCTCAAATATTTTGCGAATGAATTAAAACTATTATTTTCGATGCCTCAAACAAATAAATTTCTAAATTAATTATTCTTTAATATTTATGTATATTTGAGATTTAGTACCATTTTTTCCATGACAGTCAAAATATTGTTGATGTTCAAATATTTTTAAATGTTTACAAACTTTAGTACTTCAAGTCTAAACATTTTTTGGCTCTCCTGGTGATTTTTTGTTATCTAACTGCATTCCGTAATGTGGTTTTGCCTTAAGAGAACAAGCAATTTTTTCATTACTATCAAAATATTGTTGATGTTCAAATATTTTTAAATATTCCAACTTTAGTACTTCAAATCTAAATTATTAATTTTTTCATAATGAAAAAAATATTATAGATATTAAAGTATTTCTAAATGTTCGAACTTTAGCATTTCGAGCCCAAACATGTTTTTTTTTTAACGTTAAAAATATTGTAGATGCTCAAATATTTTGCGAATGAATTAAAACCATTATTTTCGGTGCCTCGAAAAAATAAATTTCAAAATTAATTATTCTTTAAGTTCGAATATTTGTGTATATTTGAGATTTAGTACCAATTTTTTCCATGACAGTCAAAATATTGTTGATGTTCAAATATTTTTAAATGTTTACAAACTTTAGTACGTCAAGTCCAAACATTTTTTTTTTTTTTTCATAACGATTAAATTATTATAGATATTCAAATATTTTTAAATATTCGAACTTTAGTACTTCAAGCTTAAACATTTTTTTGCTTTCCTCGTGATTTTTTTGCTATCTAACTGCATTCCGTAATATGGTTTTGCCTTAAGAGAACACGTAAGGATAAGTATGTGATGTTTTTGTAATGGATTATTATTTTATCGTATTTTCTGTTTTGATGGAATCTATTTTGGTTTTAATGAAAGATTTTTTTGTTTTGAAAATGAATTAGAACTATTATTTTCGAATGGATCAATGAAATAAAATTCTCAATTAATTATTCTTTAAGTTCATATATTTTTATATGTTTGAACTTTAGTACTTCAACTTGAAGCTATTTTTTCATTACTATCAAAATATTGTTGATGCTCAAATATTTTTAAATTTTCCAACTGTAGTACTTCAAGTCTAAACATTTTTTTTTTTTCGTAACGATAAAAATATTGTAGATATTCAAATATTTTTAAAAGTTAAAAAGTGTTTTTTTTTTTCATAACGATAAAAATATTATAGATGTTCAAATATTTTTAAGTTTTCGAACTTTTGTACCTCAAGTCCAAACACTTTTTTCATAACGATTAAAATATTGTAGATATTCAAATATTTTTAAATGTTCAAATTTTAGTACTTCAAGCCCGAAGTGTTTCTTTTTTTTTACATGACGATAAAAATATTATAGATGTCCAAATATTTTTAAATGTCCGAACGTTTGTACCTCATCCATACATTTTTTTTTTTCATAACAATTAAAATATTTTAAATATTCAAATATTTTATTTTAGTACTTCAAGCTCATAGTGTTTCTTTTTTTAATAACGATAAAAACAATATGGATGTTCAATTATTTTTAAATTTTAAAACGTTATTACTTCAACGATCAAAATATAGTAGTTACGTAAACAATTCTTTATCTTTTTGCTACCGGAAAGTTTTATTTTAGAACACACGATAGAAGCAATTTTTTCAAATTAATATTTTCAAGTTCACATATTTTTAAATCATTAGACCTTAGAATTTCAAATCCTGGCCATTTTTTATACTGATCAAAGTATTGTGAATATAAATTATATAAATAATTCTTAATTTTTGGTGCCACTTTCTCACTGATTAATAATCAAATTAAAGGAAGAGAAATCAACAAATTTTGGGCTAAGTAATGTGAAGTGATCTATATTCGAATAAAAGAAATAAAGGAAAAGCAATTATAACTAATGAAGCAAGGATTTTTTTTTGTATATCCTAAAATTTTTAACGGAATATTTCTGACTTTTTATATAAAGAATTGGTTGCCAAAAATGGAATAATTTATTAATTATTTTCAAATTCTTTTTATTTAATTTAAGAATTATTATATTATTAATCTCCTTACACCTAACGGTAGAAAGGAAAAAAGATTAAAAAAATATTATTAATAATATAATAATTATTATATTTATGGCAACTAATTCTTTATCTAAAAAGTGAGAAATATTCCCTTAAAAATTTAGGATGTACGAAAAAAATATCCTTACTTCATTATATTATATTATATTATATTATATTATATTATATTATATTATATTATATTATATTATATTATATTATATTATATTATATTATATTATATTATATTATATTATATTATATTATATTATATTTATATTATTAATAATATAATAATTCTTAAATTAAATAAAAATAATTTGAAAATAATTAATAAATTATTCCCTTTCTCTTTCATATTTATTTATTCTATTTAGGTTTTAATTTTTTTTATTTATGAAAGAATTAGAACAGTGCCTACTAAATATACAGGCCGGAATGTCGGAGTGGGTAAATCAAACTCTTGAAGTCTAATCGGAATTCGTTCGAGAGAATGTTGCTTGTCCTTGTTTTCTAATTATTAATCCCCATTTTCTTGAGATCTTCCTCTACTTCGTCAAAGTTATCATTATAACTGCAAAAATAACTGTTACAATTTTACCCGCTTACATCCGACAGTCCGGCCTGTATATTTAGTAGGCATTGATTAGAACTGTATATAAGGTAACATAAATCAATGAATCATACTAGAATTATCATAAATTTTCTCACATATGGTAATTCTAGTATGATTCATTAATATGACTTGATACATTAAATTCATGTAAATGTTATGATATGAATTTAATAAATCGCGCAAATGATTTAAATCGTGTGTATTAATAACAGTAAAATAACAATATTACATACTTTCAATAAAAATATGTGAATATGAAGTTTTGTATTTTAGAACAAACAAAACAGTTACTTCCCACTAAACAAAATGTTCACAAATAACGTTGCATCAACATTAAAAACAACATTAAACGTTAATGTAACATTGGTGCAACATTATTATGTCCGTTTTGCTCAGTGGGTTATTTATACCACTTAAAACTCGAAAACGAAAAATTGTTAAATGTTATAAATAAGTTATTAAGTGTTTTCTTTATCCTAATATTGAAAATGTACCACGAAGTAAGCACCACAAAGATTCAAGAATTGTTCCATATTAGAATAAACGAAATAATAAATGAAGCAAAGAAGCCTTAGTGATTTAACATCTAATTCCATTCTCTAAGAATATATATAAAACCTGCATACCATATCGTGCTTCCTTTTCATTTTCATTTTTTTTAAAATATGTGATTCACAACGAAAAGAATGTACAAGGAATGACTACTAAAAAAAAGCGAGTAGAACTCAGTTTTGTGGGTTTATTAAAACCGCTCGTTCTCACAGATGGCGTGTCCCCTCGAAAAAAGTGAAAACTTCCAATTACCGGAGAAAGTATTAATAAAAAACACGCTCTTCGTATCAGACAAATTGCTGCCCCAGGCCGGTGATTAACTTTTTTTTCGTTGATATGGTCTAACTGCATTCCGTAATGTGGTTTTGTCTTAAGAGAACACGTAAGGATAAGTCTGTGATTTTTTTGTAATGGATTATTATTTTATTGAGCTTTCTCTTTTGATGGAATCTATTTAGGTTTTAATTAAAGATTTTTTTTGTATTTGTGAATGAATTAGAACTGTATATATACAATGTTTCAGAAAATGTATGACAATTCAAGTATGATTCGTTGATTAATTTTAGATAAATAATTTAAATTATGTATTGTGGAGGCTTCTACTTCGTTATATATGTTAACAATGAATTAATTTTTGAATGATATACTTAATCAATTTCTGTCATATTGTATTAAATGTGTGTCTGGAAATCAATAAAATTCACAATCAATTAAACATTTATAAAATTTCGCCCGCATATGTGATAAATAAATTTGAAATCTCAATAATTTTGTTACTTCATCAGAAGCATTTTTTCAAACTGCCAACTATATGTAACCTTTTGTTCAATTATAATGCTTACTAGATTCATTAATTTTATGATTATTATTTAAAACGTGTTGTCAAATTTACGTTTATTTCAAATTTAAATGCAAATATATGCAATTCAATGGCAATATATATCATGTACCTGTTTACTAATATGAATAAAGTTTATTATTATTATTATATTATTATATATATAACAATCTTTAATAACAATTAAGTTTACAATAAGGTAACAAACATTGATTATGTATATCACACAAAAATTAATTAATTGTTAAATGGCTATCGACCAGAGGTCTTTCTGCCTTATATTATTATTATTATTATTATTATTATTATTATTATTATTATTATTATTATTATTATTATTAAAAATGACACCAACGAAATTTCACCGATTCCTGGAATATTTTTCCAATCTTAAACAAACTAAAATCCTGACTGTATTTTATTAACTAAAACAAATTATTTCTTAATGTCAATAAATATACTTCTATTTTGTATGATTTTGTGTTTTGTTCTGAGAGGAAAATATGGGAACATAGTCTGAATATCTTGTAATAAATAAATAGGACAAACGTGTATTTCTTTCCGAATTCTGAAAAGCACTCACTTTGTGAGGTTTCATGGAAAATTGGCGGAGAACTTCCAACGGATTTTCTGCTAATTTACTGGCTAGAATAATATTTATAATTATGACCCAGAGACGATTTCCTTGGATTCTAAAATTGCGCCGCCTGTGCCTGTCTGTCTGTGCGTTGAATTTTAATATCCTCGCTAGTTCAACTGAAAGAACATGTAAATGGGGGCATTTATTGATAAAAAACATTAATAGTTGAAAGAATTAAAATAAATAAATTTAATCATAATTATGTATATTAAAATTTTGTGCGTGTGTCAAATAGAAATCAAAAAATCTAATTAATACTTAATTAATAGATGGGACTTGTATAAACCAGGAAAAAATGAGGATATAATAATAATTTATTTATGCCCAGTAGCCAGAAACCAAAGTATAATTTAAAAAAATATATAATTTTGAGTACATATTTAAGAATAAATAATAATAAAAACATGTATATAACATTAATAATATAAATAAATAAAAAAAATATTTGGATTGAGAGACCAGGATAGATAAACACTTTATTTTTATTGTATATTTATTTATTTAACGGATTTACCTTTTTACAAATCTACAATATAATTAATAATATTTATGTATATATGTTTGTAAAAATGTATGTGATTGTCTATATAAAGATATTTGTATATAAAATATGGGATGGCAAACAATTGTACCTTTTGATTGCCATAATAGAAAGACAAATGTAAAATAAGGTTGAATTGAGACATCTATAATATACATACATATAAATAGAAAAGAGTATTCATTCACTTGGTCACAGTTATTTAAATAAATTTAATAAAAATGATTTGAAAATAATTAATAAATTATTCTCACATCTCTGTGATGTAACGTAGGTCAAAAGTCACTTAGTTAAAATCTTTAATACATTAAAAAATGTAAAATACCCATTAATTGATTAATTGTTATATGTTTAAAATTATTACATTCTGTGTTGATAATTATAAAAATAATTACTGCTCTCAAACCAAGGGACATTTAACTTGGTTTTTACGTTTTAATTAATCAAATAATAATTATTTCACGCTAACATCATTATTTTCTGATTTTTTTCTTTCTTTATTTAATTTTGAAAAACCCCACATGATTTGTGCGTGTATTTATAGGCACACATCCCGGGAAAAACAAATTAATCAAAAAATAATTCATTTCCACGCGAAAAATGTTTTCCCGTGACATCCGCCCGAGAATTACGTGACAATTTCGGCGTCGCGACGCCCGCTGAAAACCGGCGGAAAGGTGAAAAATTTTCACATGAGTCAAGCGCCGAATGGAAAAAGATAGCGAACAAAAACCGTGACGTAGCCACGTTATATGGAACACACACACACACATGCAACGTATCGGAGAGAGCGTACGTGCGCGAAAGGCTATTTAAGAATGGCCACCATTCAAAACGGACTCAGTATCGCGCTAGCACTCGCACGACAACTTCTGATAAAGAGTTGAATGAGAGTGAATAGCTGCATATTTCAACAAAAAATATTTAATGAAATTAAACACGCGTCTTTGCGAAGTTGATTTTAATTTAAAGCCAAATATATGTCCTTTGAGAATTTTATTCATTAAAGGATATTCTACTGTGATTTAATTTATTGTGTGATAAACTTTACTAAATCTAAGTGTTTTGTGTTTGTTGTGGAAAGACGTTCTTTACTTTCCGGATTATTATTTATTGTTGTGGAAAAAATGTTGACCGATGATAAGACTGTAGCCCTGAAAAGGGCGGTTTCCTGTGAGGAGGAAGTCGGTAGGGTCCCCCCTGTTTCGGACGAGCTTTTCAAAAGCGTGCCTTGGTTGACCATTATGGCTGATATCGCCATTTCCGCCGCTGTTGCTGAAATTAAGGTGATTTACTACTTCAACGTGTACAACAATATTACATACATGATTAATAATAAATATATATGGGGATCATTTCAATACCATAGAATTAGTTAACTGTCTTGAAAACAGCTTGGATAAACAATATAGCTAAGTCACACAAAAAGTATTTTTTAGTAGATACTATATAGTTAATTTCCATAGATTCGGTTGTGACTAAAATGCATGAACCAATGTTAAAAAATTCCCATTGTAGTGATTTTTTTTGCTAACGAAATACTTTAATTCCTTAAATAAAAAGTTTCATAACCATTTGTAATTACCAAATAAATTGATTATTTAAATAATTGATTTTGTCGATCACTAATTTAAACAATAAGGAATCAGTACATTTGAAATAAATTGATGCTTATGACAAGAAGAACGAAATCTCTATTGACACTATTAGAATAATGCAATACTCGGTCGGCCTTTTTGATTTTTTCCGGCTTTATTTATGCCTTAGAGAAATTACAAATTTATTATGAAAGTTATTTAAGATTTGTTCTTTGATGTTTTTGTATTACTTTATAAAACTAACGGAAAATGTAAAAATAAAGAACGATTTACAATTTTAATATTTTTAAAATTAACTATAATAACTTAAAAAAAATACGTAAACAATGACTGATTGGCAATTTGTTGTGATATAATTCATGAAATTCCATTAAATATCTACCACAGATAAATCTACTGTGGAGTAAAGTGTTAAAGAAGCTTTGAATTGAAATTATTTGAAATCCGTTTATTAAATTGTGTAATATTAAAAATGGACTTCAAGTAATTTCGATCGGATTTTATAAATATTTCTCAAAATTAATTTCAATTGCTTCGAGTCATAAATACAATGATAATAAATTTAAATTGGATTGACTCAATAATGCCAGCACATCCGGTAATTTGCATATAGTTTAAAGTCATTCATAAGTATCAAGTTTGAATTGATTCTGAATAATTTATCGATTTAAATTGACTCGGAGAAACTTTGTTTTGTTCATATCGATTTTGTTTCAATAATTAAAATTTATTGATTAATCAATTCAGTTTATTCATTCATGATGTTGATTTAGTTTATTGAATGCATTTATGGAAATTAAAAAAAAACAGCAAAGAATTAATAATAAGAGCAATATTGTTTCCATATTCTACAATTGATAGAAACACAATTAAATGGCTTAAAAATAAATTCAGTTTATTCATTGATAATATTGATGAATTTTATTCGACATATATACAGAAAATCTTTATTTCTGATACATTAAATTACATTACAATATTTACAACATTATATTCCACATATTTATTCAAAATTTTAAAAAATCATTAATAGATGGAATTGAAAAATGGCTTATAAATCTCATTACAATATTATTTCCATACTCCACTGAATGTATAAAATCTATTTTTTAAGAATGGCTTAAAAATAAATTCAATTTATTTACTGGTAATGCTGATGTATTTTATTGAATGATGATTAATTCAAAAATATCTTATAACTCTCATTGCAAATTATATCCATACTCCACAATAGATAGATTGTAAATAATGAAAATAATTATTTAATAGAAATTAAGTAAGGGGATTAACCTTTAGCTACTACAATTTTGACTTACATATAAGCACTTAAAAAAGAAAAACATCCAATGAAACAACTGCTTCCCGCCGAAAATTAGACTACACAATATACATGTACTGTTGCACGACAAATTATTGCGTAATGCAACATTTTTTCGAATTCGATTCGAAAATATTTAATGTGGAGAACAAAAATAATAGGATGAAATGGCCTTTGGTAGATAGCCTATTTCAAAAAAGGCACATAAATATTCTATTATTTTTCCCTATTCTAGTTCAAATAATTCTCATAAATATTGTTTAATCAGGCGGAGAGACCACAGGTCGATAGATTGTTTATGAGAAAAGATTTACATATAGATAAGTAAATTGTAAAATATATGTAATTGTTTTGTTATACAAATTATATATAAATAAAGATGTTTGTATAAATATATTTTATAATCTTTCTGCATTCGAAGATAATGTATATTGTTAATTTCTATCAATTTGGTAATAAAGAATATTGCACTCAAAATTATCAAATTTTGGTGAATGCGCCGGGAACAAAAAGTAACTAACGCTTTTTTTTTATTCAAGATCGTTTTATGACTAAGTTCTGGGGGGTTTAAAAAAGATGATTTTAAGGTTAAAACTGCGCCCCAATCTCCCCTCCCTCCTCTTTGTTAAATCTTTACATTTTCAATCAACGAAACAATGAACAATAATATTTAATATAATTATTGTGAGCACAAATATCAATAATTCTTGTATCAGAACAATAAAAAAAAGTTTTTTAAAAAAAAAATATTAATTACTTCAGATAAAAATGTAATTAAAAAAATCATCGGCTTTTAACTCCAATAAAGAAATGTATGTTTTATTCATTTTTTAACCAAAATTGTTGTTTCACTAAATATCAGCAATCTAAAAAGAAGCAGAAAATTTTATCATTTTGTTAAATACATAAAAAATGCGCATATTTTTATTCAAAAATTGAATTGAATCCTTTCTCCTGTCGACAATTTTAAATAAAAATTGCACGTTTTTTTTTTTTCAACTTTTGAAACATTTTCTCTGCCAACAATTTGTAGAAGAAATAGAAAAAGCATTTGCTTAAGTATAAATTACTTCAGTTAAAAAAAAGTATAAAAAAAACGATTACTTAAAAAAACGCACGTTATTTTTATTCAAATTTTTAATTGAAACTTTCCTCTCCCAAATATTTTAAATAAAAATTGCATTGTTTTTATTCAACTTTTGAATTTAATGAATTTAATTATTTTTTCTGCGAACAATTTATAGAAAAAATTTGCTTAAATTTGCATTTGCAAAATATACATATCTCCAGTTAAAAATATGGATAAAAAAACGTGTACTTCAAATAAAAATTATTGTTTTATTAAAATTTTGATTTTAAGTATTTTCTCTGTCAATAATTTATAAAATAAATGGAAAAAGCATTTTCTTATACATAAATTACAGTTTCAAAATGTATTATAAATAAAAACAACGTGTACTTGAAATAAAAATTGCAGTTTTTTATTTATCAAATTAATTGATGGATTATTTATAATTATTATCTTTATTTACGGAATTCACCTATTTTACAAATGTAAGAAAACACAATTAGCTATACATAAACATATGTTTTTTTAATGATTCGTTCATATTTACTTCTGTAATTTGTATTACCTTAAGAGGGAAAACCACCATGTCTACATTTTGTCGCAATTTTATATATTGTAAATATTAATTGAAATAATTTACATTAAAAAAATTTTAATACCCATATTATAAAGTGCTTATTTTACAAGCTACTTAAACGTGAGTTATTTTAAATGGATAATATTTATTCGTGCCGTAAAGTTTCTAATAAAATTTCCATCCGGCCACATAAATCCAATAATCCTGTAGAAAGTTGTTTGAAAACGCACGAGCGTCCAATAAATAACTCTTGAAATATGCATCTCATATTATACGTTAACAATTTACAAATCATTAATTCCCATTCACCCGTTTTCTAAATTATTCACATTAATCAACAACGATTAACACCTAATTTAGTCTTGCAAAAAAAAGACAATTTATTTGGCATATACAGACTGCATAGATAAACAGGCAGAAAGGCCGATAGCCATTTATCAAAATAAAAATATACTAATTTTTAGATAACTATATGATAATAAAGATATTTACTAATAGATTAACAAAAATCGTTTATTAAAATGAAACATTTATTAAGAGCGGTATTATTTTAAACTATTGTACAAATGTGATCATAAAGATATTTACTAATAGATTAACAAAAATCGTTTATCAAAATGAAAAATTTATTAAGAGCGAATTGAGGGCAGTGACCTTTTTTTATATTAAAAAATAATTAATGAATTAATATAATCAAGTGATTTTAATTATAATTATGTATAAAGGAGTATTAATTACAATACAGAACAAAATTTGATAGATGCCATTAATTATGAATACAATTATTGTAATGATTAATTATCTAAATATATTTAATTTAATTAATTTTACGGAAATCTCCTTTCTACAAAATGATAAGCATTTAGACTTTCTGTATAAGGTAATGTATTAAAGGAAGATTTACTTTAATTTAAAACGTAATTAATTTTTTTATGTAAAAATTAGAAGATTTAAGAAATCCTATGCGATAAAGAAGCAAACTGTTATCATAGACAAACTAAATATGTATACGTTACGTCTGTGCTATTACATTTGAACCAACTTCCGAGGTTACGAGAGTTAGTGACTCTTGGCGAAATGAAAGTATCATATCGCGCAAAACCAGATAAAAATTTAAATCAAACAAACAATGATGTGAAAGGAGTGATAGAATGGATCTGCGATGGCATTGAATTTAATCTCGTGATAAGAATTAAAGAACTGCGCATTTTCTTTATTTTATGTATTTAATTAACTTATCACTTGACCTGTTGCGAAATATATTAAATACTCTTTAAAAAAATGATAATATTGACTAAATAATAATATAAATAAATAAACTGAAAATATATTTGCTCAATAGCATTCACAGATAAACACTAAATTAAATAAAACGAATTTGAAATAATTAATTAATAAATTATTTTACCTTTAGCTAAAGACTTAATATTAATAACATTTTAAACCACATGGGTTTTTATTCATCATTTTCTGTCGTATTTCACGATTTTCACAATTGCATGGAACTAAATATTAATAATTACTTCTAAATATTTTAAAGAAAATTGTATGTATGTATAATAATGTTTTTTTTTTATTAATGGTTATGACTAGATTTTCTACCGAAACATGTTTATTTTTTATTTTTTTTAAAGTTACCTATCCTCTTAAAAAGGCATAAAAAATAAAATTACTTTAATCTCTACATATTAAATAAAACCTTTGCAAATTGTTAAGCTTTAGAAAATTGCCAAATTTCAATAAATAGCTGAATTACTCAATTTCATAAAAAAAGTCTATCTGAACTCGACAGGTTATTTATCACCACGATTACGATGGAAATAAATAATAATTAAATGGGGGAAACGAGGACGTAAAGTATGATAACCATTCAAATTAATTCCGCGATAAATAATTATCTCCGGATAACTTAAAATGCGCGATATTTATGCATTATGTGTGGAAAAAAAAATAAATACACACGGAGAGATACGGAAAATTGCATGAAGTTAAATAACAATGCCTATATTTTAAAAAAAAGGAAAATGCAGGTTTTATTTTAACAGATTAAATGTAATCGATTAAATAAAACAACAATTAATAAATATTTACATGTATACAAAAATTGTTATTCAGATAATACATATCTCGTATTACAAACATTTAACCCATTTCACCACTAATAATATGACATAATTTATTAATTAAAAACACTAATAATAATAATAATTAACTTTAATTTTATTACTTAATTATTACAACTTTTATTTCAATGATTATATTTTTTCATCAAAATATAATTCTAATTACGAATTATTTTATCTACGATATTTATTATTTAAAGTTGTCAGTGATTTTTTATGCATAAAATGATTACCATACCTTAATATAGTTGACCGGGGATTCGCCGGCTTTATGTGTCAATACAATAAATTTACAAGTAGGTTTTTTTTAATGTATAATGGAGTTATGTGCAATAATTAAATAATTATTTTGTTAAAGGTGAAGGACTTGTAAATATTTTGACTTCCAACATATTCTATTCAACCCTGATCAGTTTTCTTATAAATTAAAGCCCCTAATGTTCAATTTCAATTTACTTTATTAACGGAATCTCCATTTCCAAATTAATTAATAATTAACCCCAAAAGTAGATAAAATAGGCATATTTCATATTGAAATTCTTTAATAAGGTTTATTATTATTATTAGTAAAAAAAAAAATAGTCTTTGTATATTGATATTAGTCTATCCTGTACGGTCTTATTTATTTATGCAAACATTATTATTCAGACAACACACATTTTACGTTTATAAATGAAACAAACAATATCTGATGGTGTTAATTTGTCCTGGGCTAACGACCAGAGGTCTCTCTACCTTTTTATTATTTGTACAAACATCTTTATTCAGACAATATGAAAACAAAAATTCGCAAAATTTATAATAACAATATGTATAGTTGTGTTAGTAGATGGCAGACTACTAACACAACTATACATATTGTTATTATAAATTTTGTGAATTTTTGTTTTCATATTGTCACTATGCTAGCTAAACTGTCATATATGCATGAGTTAATGAATTGGTAGATAATGACAGGAGGGTGGTTATGTTTTGGGGGAATATAATTATTTAAATTTGCAATAATTTAGGTGTATCGAATGAGATGAGATCCGGTGTTTGATAAAATGGTAAAAATAAAACCTCCACACGAGCTCTTCCAATCAAAGTCTCCGATGACCCGAAACGACGAAATTTTGTGACGAATAATTAATACAAAAACAGATTGACATTGTGTTAAATATTAATAAAGAGGAATCGCAATTGTGTTTCGAGAACATTCAAAAGCGTTGTGTGTCGATTAAACGATTTGTGGTTTTTGGACGAGATTAATCTAGAGTGATATTTTGAGATCGGGGGGAATTGAACTTTCGTTTCCGAAATGAACGGAAAAGTTTGGAGAAGGACGTTCCAGCGGGCGATTTATAAAATCTGGGTTAGTTGTGGATTTTTTTTTAAGAATTTAGTTTTCACCACTTTACGCACATTCTCACTTTAAATCATCACGATGGTTGCACAACGTGGTAGTTCATAATATAATCAGTGAATAAATATTAATATTCAGTGATTATATTCTCACTTTATTTTAAATCATCATTTGGATTATCTTTTTTTATATGGCTTTCATAATTTACGCACTCTAAAAAAATATAATTGTAAGGCTGAAAGATCTCCAGTTGATAGCCGATTCATCTGCAGAATATAATTCTAATTTTATGTATTATTATACATACATATACACATTTGATTAAAGATGTTCAGTTAGTTATAATTATAAAGTAATTTTTCACTATTTCAAATGATCTTATATAGTTTTTCAATTGCATTTTCGTTTTGATCAAATTAGATTTATTATATATTAAATGTATTTCACCTCATAAAATATACAGTGAAGATTATATTTCACTAAATATAGCCTTATGTGCAATATATTAAATATCAATGCATTGCAGGCATATATAATTTTAATACTATACTGATGAGGTATAAATAATTTATAGTTATAAATAATTTAAAATATAATTATATGAGTTACAGAAAATTATATAAAACTAAGATGAAACAAACCGAAAAAAGTATTATTTTTGTACATACGCGATTTTTTTTTTTTTTTCGCAAGATTTAATAAAAATATTCTATTATATTTCATTGAGAAAAAAAAATGGGTCGAATTTTGGACGTGGGCAATAAAACCTGAGCAATTTATGGCACTCATTAAAACCTGATTTATTCGCACTATCAAAATGCAAATTATTTCATTAATCATAAATCAGCACGCGCATTTCAAGGATCTTCATGTTCACTCGATCTTGACCCTTGCATAATTTGTTACTTATATCGAAAATTAATTTTCAATTATACTGTACTGTAATTATTAACATTTATGTTAAATTTTTATTTATTTTATTATTTGCATAAAATAAGTTATTTTTTTCTATTATACAAAATTTGTGTAAAGAATATTTGAATTAAATAATTGAATATTTTGTGATTTACAGTCATGCTACATTTTGAATATTGTTATTATTCTGTATAAAGGTGATTTACCGTAAATAAATGAATTGGATTGAAATAACTATTTTTGTATAACACAATATATATTTATTAATGCTACTACTATATTATCTTTATTGAAAAAAGGAATACAATAAATAAACTTATTACATTCTTTAACAAAAAAATAAATGTTTCCTTTTTGCAAGGGCTATCGACCATAAGTCTTTCTGTCCGTATTTATTAATATATATAAAGAATTTTTATTGTCAGTACATTATTCATATAAATGTGAAAGAAATTAATAATAAATATTATTATTTTATTTTCCGACAATCGGCTATCGGCATTTATTAATATTATTGCAGTTTCGGCAAATCAGCTTGTTGTGTATAACACAATGTATATTTATTAATACTACTGCAATACTTTATATATAGATGATAATTATATATCAAGTATTGCAGTAGTATTAATAAATATACATTGTGTTATACAAAATTATTTATTTAAATATCCTTTAAATTAAATAAAAAATTATTTGAAAATAATTAATAAATTATTTGCTCAAAGTTAAATTGTGATGTAAATTTAACAAGTATAACGAAGTAGAAGCCTCAACCATCAAGAATTCGATATTTTTGTATTATTATATAGATTTTTTGTGTATGGCTTTCTTACTTATCACTTGGTGAAACATTATTAGAATGAATGGAAATATTGTTTTCTATTTTTATTTCCTCGTATTAATCAATTAGGAATTATAGAATCGAAATTCAGTATTTCTTCGTAGTAATTTAAAAATAATCAAGCGAGTTTCACAAAAATAAATCCTGAACGTAGGTGGTAACGTCCTCGATGCGTCACACACCCCCTTTCGTCCTCACCCTAAATAAAAATAAAAAAACACCTATTCGAACAACAAGAAAAAAGAACACGCGCTGCGAAGGATTTACGTCAGCGAGTCAGTCATTTAGGGTCCAACTCGACCCAATTAGCGCCGAAAGCTCCGACCCACTTCCACGAAAATTAACGAATTGATTTTTTCACCCCGTTGACGCAAGCCGGCTCATGAATTTTAAACGGATATCGTGGCTTTCCCTCGGAAAAACAAACACTTCCCCACACCCAATTCCATTTCCATTTATACATAATTGTGTGTGTGTGAGAGAGAGAGAGAGTGTTTGGTTGCGTTATTGGGTGCCTTGACCTGACCCTTCGTCCAGGAATTAGGGACGAGGTCGGAAAATGTCCATCGGAGACGGGATTAATTGGTGGAGTTGGGATTGTACGGGGGGAAATTACATGTCATGGCTGAAATTCATAATTTTCTACGATTTTCTGACACGTGTTCGCGCCGCATCCTTCAATTTCACTGAGAAATAATTAATGAAAGCTGTGGTTAAATGACTTCATTAATTACGTTTAGGATCAAACATAAACGCGTGCCAAAAAATCATCCTTAAATTAGGTTAATAGCCTAATTTAAAGATGATTTATTGAATTATAATTATTAATATATATATATATATATATATATATATATAATGTTAACATCTTAATACTGCAGACAATTATATATATACAGTATATACAGTTCATTCCTTTTTACAAAATATATAACATACAAAAATAAAATTAGGTGTAAAGCCTCCGATATGAAAAATATTTTCTTACTTCTAAATTTAGTATTTATTAATTATAAATAATGTAAAATAACACAATTTCTAAATTGTTGTCTAAATTTAAAAAAACGCGTAGAAAAATTATGTTCTAAAATCGTAAAGACGTCTAATTTGATTAGCGAATTCGTTCGCGGGTCGTTGCTAACAATTTTTTTATGTGTGCGTGTGTCTGCAACTCGAGAGAAAATTGAGATGGCGCATGAATAATGGCGGAGCCGTGGAAATTGGAAAAATTCCGTTACGCAATAAGCACAATGATTATTTCACGCTGTGAACGCATGGAATTGTTCAATTTTCTTTGTTGTTTTTTTCTATAGAGGTCGTTATTATTCATTTTATGAGACATACAGGTATTTTTTCGCTTGGAAAATGCAGTAAAATTTTTATGATTGAGAAAAATATTTTTATTATTATAAATATAATTTTCTATTATATATTCATAATATTTATTGACAAACACAATATAATATAAAATAAAACAGAGGTGATTCACACTTTTGCAGTTATTTTAATTACAATAAAAATTAAATAAGAAAAAAATGCGTGCCAATAAATAAAGGAATGATCGAATTTCCCTTTTTCCAACTGCAAAAATTACTTACACTCTAAGTTTTTGATAAATATCTGTTGAAACAACTACTCCCCTAGCATATATGTTATCTGCCTTGTATAAAGGAGTTTTCCGTAAATAAATCAATTAAAACTACATATTTTATTTTTTTTTATTTATTTAGTCTTATATAACATCGTTATATGTGCCTCTCTACTTCTCAGTATGGCTTAAATTTTGTATTTTCATCCTTATTAAAATGTACGGATACATTTTCTATTATTAATCTATAATATTACAAATTCTTCATTACAAATAAACTTAAAGAATTTTTGACATATATTCAGTGCTATAAAAATTAGAATTAATTTCAGCTGAAACAATTAATTAGTAATAATGAAACTCTCTTGCTTTAATAAATTTAATTAACATGATAAGTACGGCTTGTTCATCCTTTAGTAGATGAATCAACGATCGTCTATCTTCTAAACTCAAATTGTTGACGATGCCATTTTAAATTAGGCAATAGATGGCGCTTTCGTTATTTTACCAATTAATTTTAATTTCCAGCAAAATTAAACAATGTTTATTCTTTATTAGTGTCATTGATTATAAAACATATAATTTACACAAGTCAACTTAAGCAAGTGTGAGTTTGCAGTATAAAGTATGGTAGGATTTCATCGAATCACAAAAATACGATAAAAACCGCGATTCACGTAAATTATATGAGGAAAATATTTATTGATTTAATGTGGAAAAAATATATCTTTTATGTAATGTTTGGTACTAAAAAAGTTATAATTATATATATACACATATAAATTTACATATTTAGTAAGATTTTTACAATTAATTAAATTCCAAACTAACGCAATCTGTTTTCTTTGTTTCAGTTCAAACGGATGCTCAACAAGGAACTGTCTCACTTCTCCGAATCGAGCAAGTCAGGAAACCAAATATCGGAGTACATCTGCTCCACTTTCCTTGGTGAGTATTTTATTACGCCATGTAAATCGATCTTCAAAGCAATCTTTGCGAAAAATTAATGCAGTGGAAAAGGCTAACGCGCGGAGATTTATATTATGTTGAGTTGAAGTACAAATAGGGAAGTTTTAGATTACTTATCTCCAATATAAAATTCAAATTAATAAAATAATAAAAAAATATCGTACAATTTTATATTTTACAATGGAATATAAAATATAATAAATAAAATCAATTATAAAATAATAAAAATTCCTACAATTTTATATATACATATTGTTCTAAATTATAATTTAATGAAACACTTAGTTTTTCTTAGTTTAAAAAAATCACAGTAGGCGATAATGGGTTCATGAAAATGGTGTTGTTTTTCTACCAAATGATACAGTATTTTTTTAAACCAGGGAATGCATTCTGCGCTACCTTGTATTTGCTAATATTTTACTAAAATTGATAATGAATAAGAATAATGTTGATATGCAAAAGAAACATGTTTTAATGATTAGATTTATAAAATGCCTGATTCCTGCATATTTTAAAGCAAATTGTAATTAAATTTAATGTAAAAAAAAGATGATGGAAATAATTCATTAATACATACAAACATCTTTATTCCCAAAGAATACCTACATATTTAATTTAATATACAATACATGAAACAATTTAAAACAAATATATATTCTTAAGAGAAACGGCTATCGACCGGAGGTCTTTTTCGGCCTTAATTCAATAATTATATTTATTTAATTTAAATTGAATGTATTGAATAAATTTAGTATTGCTACTCTAATAATCGAATTGTATGTTTTCTTATGTGTAAATTTTCTAATTTTGTTATAATTATTTACAGATAAACAACAAGAATTGGACATACCATCATTGCGCATCGATGAGGACAGTGAAGCAGTATCCAAGGCGGCCCCGAGGAAGGAACGTCCTAGGGGCGCGCACACGACGATGTCCCAGATCTCCGGCATCAACAAGAAGCCCCTGTGCCACACCAATTCCTTCACCGGGGAGAAGTTGCCGTTGCACGGCGTGGAAACGCCGCACGAGGAAGAGCTGGGCAGATCGCTGATTGAGCTGGACAAGTGGGGCGTGGACATCTTCCGCATCGGCGAGCTGAGCAACGGAAGGCCGCTGACCTGCGTCGCCTACACCACGTTCACCTCCCGTGACCTTCTGAAGCACATGCTGATCCCACCGAAGACGTTCATAACGTTCATGATGACGCTGGAGGATCATTACGTGAAGGACAACCCGTTCCATAACTCTCTGCACGCGGCCGACGTGACGCAGAGCACCCATGTGTTGCTTAATACCCCCGCGTTAGAATCTGTATTCACCCCGTTAGAGATAACCGCTGCCCTCTTTGCTGCTTGTATCCACGACGTCGACCACCCCGGTCTGACCAATCAGTTTCTTATTAACTCCAGTTCCGAACTAGCATTGATGTATAACGACGAAAGCGTCCTCGAGAATCACCACTTAGCCGTAGCTTTCAAGCTTCTCCAGAACGACGGTTGCGATATTTTCCAGAACTTGAGCAAGAAGCAGCGACAGACGCTGAGAAAGATGGTCATTGATATGGTTTTGAGCACGGATATGTCCAAGCACATGAGCCTACTGGCCGATTTGAAGACCATGGTTGAGACTAAGAAAGTAGCCGGCTCCGGCGTGCTTCTTTTGGATAATTACACCGACCGTATTCAGGTTTTGGAGAATCTGGTGCACTGCGCCGACTTGAGCAACCCTACGAAACCCTTGTCGTTGTATAGAAGATGGGTCGAGCTCCTGATGGAGGAGTTCTTCCAGCAGGGAGATAGAGAGCGCGAGGCGCACATGGATATCAGCCCGATGTGCGACAGACACTCGGCCACCATTGAGAAATCCCAAGTCGGCTTCATTGATTACATCGTACACCCGTTGTGGGAGACCTGGGCCGACTTGGTGCACCCGGACGCACAAGACATCCTGGACACCTTGGAGGAGAACAGGGATTGGTATCAGAGCATGATACCGCCTAGTCCGCCGGCAGAGGAGGGCCCCGATCAGGCTTCACAGTCACAGAGACCAGGCATCCGGTTCCAAGTGACGGTTGAGGAGGGCGAGGAGGCTCCGATGTGACGGAGGATGGTGGGCCTCTGTAGGAAGCTGACCGAAAAGGTACAGCAGTGGTGGCGTGTGCGGCAGTAAATTGTGGCGC
Organism: Philonthus spinipes; assembly: GCA_963082785.1. Classification (NCBI taxonomy): domain Eukaryota; kingdom Metazoa; phylum Arthropoda; class Insecta; order Coleoptera; family Staphylinidae; genus Philonthus; species Philonthus spinipes. The sequence continues at coordinate 8,356,210 of OY720308.1, read as the reverse complement.
TGGCGCCCCGCACCGCCACCCCGCGCTGGCGCGGCCTTTTGTTAATTATCGCTTGACTGAATCTCGTATCTCGTGTCCTATCCCCTGGGAGTTGTTTATTATGTTCTGTCCCATGCCTTACCGTAGGAGGTACCCCGCTCTCAGTACTGATACATCTGTATATATTTCATATGTCTGTTGGTGTAATACTCAGCCCCATATATGTATAGATACTACGTGTCATGTCAGCTATGTTACACAAGTAAAGCTCTCTCCATTTTAAAAAATCGTTAAGTCTTTTATTTTATACCTTCTCTTAACCCATCCTTCAAATCCGTCAATAGATAAAAAAAAATATATAATTAAAAAAATATTTTTAAATTATTTACTTGCAGATAAATTTAAAAATCTAATTTGGAACAAAATATCAAGCTAAAAATTTAATCAGTAATAAATTGATACAAGAATATTTTTTTGCAGAAAGTTAGTCGTAGTACTAATAAACGCAGCTAAATCCACGAATCAATTCAGGATTGATGAATCCGGTATTCGCAAATATTATTGATGAATCCAAGGACTTTTTATAATAAAATCCAGGATTATCATTTCATACAGAGGCCTTATTCCTGAAATCGGTCGTGTGCCACTGTAAAATTCACATGTAAATAATTCCTATCTAAATGACAGATTTCATACGATCGAAACGTTCGATCAATTTCAGGAATACGGGCCCAGTTGACGCGATTTATACCTAATTAAGAAGTGATGTCTATCTGAAAGGACAAAAAAAACGAAAATTTGGGATTTTTATTTCTCGAAAACAAAACAAGATAGAAAAAAATTGAAACGATCAACGATTAGAAAATAGTTCAGAATACGATACAAAAAGCCTCTGTCATATAAAATTAATACATGTTGAATTATCGCCGTCACCAACTTTGAAAATGTGGTTTCGAGTTTATCGCGTTTAGAAATTTTAGATGTGTTCACATTCCAATTCCGCGATAACAAAATAATTTTTTTTAACCTATACATGTGGGATGGTAGAAAAATGTACAAAATTGTCAACATAATTCTAGATTATATTGTATTGAAACAATCCTTGGATCCACCAATAATTTTCATGAATCTGGGATTCATGAATCCTATATTAATAATAGGCAAAATCGATTATATTGCCGTAAACGGCGAGTCCGCAAATAAATCATTATTATTATATCAATAATCAAATTCGAAATAATGAATTCTTTTCAATAATCAATGATAGATTCAATCATTTCTGTGAGATATATTATTAAAATTTTAAAATTACTTATTATGATTACTATTTCTGCAACTAACTGAAGTACCATATGATCGAAAACTTTTCTCCTCTAGAGTGCTTTGATTTTTTTTTCTTTATTTTACATTTTGTTGGCACCAATGAATAAAAACAAATAAAACGTCACATGTGTCATTATATATCAAATTAAGTTCTTCAATTTGCTAGAATAACCTTATAGCGTGTTGTTACTTTTTATTGCCAACATCATTTCTTTTGATAAAAAATTCAAAGCACTTCAGAGAAACAAAATTCTCGGTGATATTGTATTTTCAATTTAAATTTTCATTATCATTTATAATTCTCAAATAAATCTTTTATTTTATTAATATTTATTGCCCCACAGGTAATGTGTTCCAAGTTACTTGACAATTATATAAACAAACATTGATAAATTCAATCATCATAAAAGATACTGTTACGAAATCGAATTTAATCAGACTCGGAAATAAGTCAATGTATATTTATTAATTTACAGTACACTTAACACATTTATTAACATCACACTGTCACTATTTATTTATGAGACGTTAAGCACTCGGACTTTCGTGATAGACAGACTGCTTGCAGCGCCACTAGCCCACGCTTATACAGCGTGCTTGTTTCTCGAACTTTCAATGACGCTGCGTTTACCGTCGCGCGCCCTTTTGAACATTCCAGAGTGATCTTTACAGTTTCTTCTTTCACTTTCGTTACAATACAATATGTAAAGATTACTAAGTTTAAACACTTTCGTTACAATACAATATGTAAAGATTACTCAGTTTAAACTATTAGGAGGTAACAAGAGATGAAAGAGGATCACAAAATATATCAAAATTTGCAAGCATTTGATTAAATGTTACAAATAATGTAGATATTCTAAAACCGTATTGTGTTTTGTTATGCGGAACACAAAAAGTTACCTTATTTCTACTATTAAAAGTTGGAACATGCAAGTTTATATATTTTAGGATATCAGAGCAGTCAATATGATTCCTGTATTATTATTTAAACAATCACTATCGTAGATTCATTTAAGGATTAAGCTGTAACTATTAGTACGATCACTAAAAATTAATGAAGCCCCCACTATAAGCACGTGCATTAATATTTGAAATTTTTAATTATTATTTTTTACAATAAACCAAAAATCAAATTTATAAACAATTATTTTACTTTTCACTTTAAAATGAAGTTTAATAATTAAAGCAATTTTTAAATTTACACAAAGTATTCTTTACTTCACTCTCGTTTAAAAATCGATCTTACAATTGTACTTGTTAAATTATTTAGAAGGAACTAAATTTTACAGTAATGACACGTACAATTTATGTCGTGTCGTTCAGTCAACGCCAATCATCTGCTTGTGTCAAGATAGTAAAATAAAAAGGTAAGTATACTATTATGATCTACTTTAAGAAATATAATAAATGTACTTGATTATTGATTAACATTAAAAAATATTTATTTATTTATTTTTTTTTTTCAAATATTAGTAACGTCTGCTCTGTTGGTATGCTCCAAGGTACCATATAATCGAGAAATGACACAAGTGACGTTTTATTTGTTTTTATTCACAGGTGCCAACAAAATGGAAAAATAAAGGAAAAATCGAAGTATAGAGCTTCGATTTTTTCCTTTATTTTACATTTTGTTAGCACCTGTGAATAAAAACAAAAAAAATCTTGTACAGTGCTTCGATTTTTTTCCTTTATTTTACATTTTGTTGGCACCTGTAAATAAAAATAAATAAATCGTCACTTGTGTCATTCTTTATCAAATCAAAGTCTTCAATTTGTTGAAATAACATAATCAATAGCGTGTGGTTACTTTTATTGTCAACATTGTTTTTTAATAAAAAAATGTAAAACACTCTAGAGGAGAAAAGTTCACGATCATATGGTATACTAAATATTACTAGTCTTGGCTATATCCTAGATCAGTGGTGTGTACTTTTTTTTAATTTCACCCACTTATTTTTATACAAACAAATTTTTTATAAAGAGTAATCTATGATTTTGGTGATCCATAAACATTTTCTCGTAAGCTGTTTATGAACTTATTTCCTGAAATTCGATGAAAAATTATATAAGAATTGGAAAAAAATGAAGTGACTACATTGCAGGAATTTCTGTATATTTCAATGTATGAAAACATCTTTAAAATATTTTGGATTAATTACTGAAAACTTATAAATAATAATAAATATTTTATTTATAAGTTTCAGTTAATAATAAATAATTTATTTATAAGTTTTCAGTGATTAATCCAAAAAAATTTTAAATATTTAAAATTAGACTTGCACGATTATACAAGACTAATTTTAAATAAAGCTGTTTTTAAAAAATCATATATTAAGAATAATCTACTTAATCTATGATTTTTAAATGCCTGCTTTATTTAAAATTTAAATTTCTGTAGTAAACTTTTATTACCAACAATTATATGTAATCCCGTAAGGTAAGTCAACTGTTAAAATATTTTTTATGCTAATTTGATTGATAATACAGAATAATTTCAAACGTTAAAAAATAAACCGGATAAGTAAGCACACCGCACTTCTTCTGTTTTTCATTATTAACCAACAAATAAATGTTCACCATTTATTTTTCATTTTAGTTTACTTTCAGATATTAATTTGAGGCTTTTACTTGCTTCATTATTTTTAATGTATGATTTAAATCCTAATGATTTTCAATTTGTAAATACTTGATATGAATTACGAAGCCTTACTTATTTTATCAAATATTATATAAATCGAAGAAGCCAAAGCTAAAAGATTACATAACTCATTAAATATTGATATTTATATATTTTCATTGGGAATAATGTGAATGTTCCCTACGTGTTTTAAATAAATTACAAAATTGATTCATTCCATTTCACATGGGCTATTAAAAATGTTGAAAGCGGTCCGAAAAAGATTAGTGATAATTCAAATGAGTTAAGCGAGTTGGGTGACCATTTGTTTATAAACTATGGTATTAAATATGAAAAAATATTACAATGCATTGAATGCGTTTCGCATATCATTTCTCTCTTCAGGTCCAGCAGCAGAAACTGTTCGTCGCAGATCTAACAGCCGTAATTAAATTTCAATGGTGGAAAGACCTCCGATCTTTGGCTATCGATCAGAAAAAGATAATCGTTTTTTTTTGTATATTAACAAAATCATATAATTTAAATAATCCTATTACGTATATAGAATAAAGATATATTATTATTAAATTTCAAACGACGCCTTTAACTGCCATGCATATTCAGATAAATGTAAAGCGGATTGAAATGTAATTATACATTTATTTTTTCGTTAAAGTAATATTCGAGAATGAACTCTAGGAGGCCGCAGATGTCAAAATTGCTGATATGCAGTGAAATATAAGGTTATTGCTCTCATTAAACAGGTTCTAGATTTCCTTGAAGATAAGGCAAATTACACAGAACAATACACTTTAAATTATTGAATGAAAGAAAGTAATAGGAAATACACATATTTTAAAATATCTGATAGGTAATAATAAAAATAATAAGTAATAATAAATAAATAATACAAAAAAAAATATGAAAATACATAATTAGTAGTTGTAATTTTTTTGTGATCAGAGAGTAGAAAATCATTTACGTAGGGAGTGTCGAACGCCTCCCGGGTTTTGAAGGCGGAAGGCTACTGACTAAAATCCCTCCCACTTTACCGGCATCGACTGCCAGGGTTATTCCCCAGTCTCTACATAATATTAAGCTACCTAACTTCTTAACGTAATAGAACCTGTACTATTGATGTTATGACAACCAAATGATGTACATATACAACGTGTCCACGTAAGTATGCAGCTTATGGGATACTTTTAGTATTGATTTCTCAGAAAATTTTAATCTTCATAAAAATTGGTGCTTCATCTTGAACATGCAAAAAGACAAATCAAATGATAATAATGAATGTAATCAGATATTTTAATAGAAGAACAAATTTATGTATTGAGAAGGAAGGGGATCACATCAAGTAATTGTTATTTAATTAATACTATTGTTAAGGTTGTCAAAAAAATAATTTTTTGGTTGATTAAAACCGTAAATCATCCAAAAAATTATTTTTAACAACCTTAACATTATTAATTAAGTAACAATTACTTGATGTGACCCCTTCCTTTTCAATACATAAATTTGTTCTTTTATTAAAATCTCTGATTACATTTACAAGAATATTGGGATATTCCATACTTATATGGACACGTAATCAGTAATCCCTTTTACCATATGGTGTTGGGTTAATGATATACATACATACACAGTAAAAGTCGATGCTGGTCAATATGAACAACAGTTCGAAAGACCATTAACAAACAAAAATGTACAGTATTTACACCAGATAAAAAAATCTGTCAAAGTTCCACAATCAATCATTAATAACATAAATAACTTAACTAATTATATCTGTATGTGATTGTTATTCCTGACAATTAAAAAAGCTTCAAGGATTGAGGATTATCTCTATTATTAGAAAGTGGCTAAAAAAACCAAAGATTCAAATATAATATCTAAATTTATTTATTAAAAATTAATATACTATACAAAATAATTAAGCTACTATATATTTGCTAACACGTTGTGATCGTGACTACAGTCGCCACTCATAAAATTGGGGGGGATAATACTACCTACACTAGCGATAACAATGGAAAAAACGAAAAACTTGAAAAAATATGGGCAGTCGCTTTCTTTCTTTCTTTATATGAATCACTAACTATATGTATATCATATTATTGTACATCATACGCAAGAGCGCATCCAACCGAAGGACTAGAGAAGATACAGTGTGGCTAGCAAAAACCTTTCATCATCAGCCACAAAAAAGGTGTTTATTTGTGAATAAATGCAAAAGCATGAGTGAATAAGCAACTTTAAATAATTTGGTATAAATAAAATCAAAGTTTTCTTTTAAATTTAATGTAAATATAGATAAACATCATATAAAGTGATATGTATAAAACAATTTGAGGCAATCTATACTTAATAAAGATTCTTGACTCTAAAAGGATCAAGGTATTGATGGGTAAAATCGATTACTGAAAGAATTTATTTGTGTGGAGTGTTGTTCACCTTAAATGTAAAATCTATCAAAAATATATAATCATGTATTCTTTATGAGATATAATCGGGGGTTATTCCGTATGGGAAACATTAATTTTAATGCGTATGTTACATTTTTTCATCACATCTTGAAGTTATTTAATAACATACATGTTAAACTTAATATTTTTCATATAGAATAGCCCCGAATAAGGGAACTGATATGTGTGTAAATCAGAGCAGTGTATATTAACAAAATTTGTCTGATAAATTCAAAAGACAATGAAAATATAATTTGAAAATATCTCAACTACAACAATAATTATATGTTTGAGTTATGAATGATCTATGACTTAAAACTCATAGCAACAATAAAGTCGATTGTTTGAGAATGTTTTATGTAAAAAAAAAAATATCAGCCGATTAATGTTGAGCAAAATCGAATAATTTTAGTAATGGAGTATTACTTTTAAGTATTTAAAACAAAAAAGTAATTTCAAATTTATGTTTATTAATAAATGAGAAGTTATTCCTGATATTTTTATAATAAGTAATATTCATAGTCATTTAGTAGCAATAAAAGATCGACTTTGCCCATCACTAGAGTTAATACTAAAGAGTCGTACAATTTTAAATACCTTGATTGTGGTTGTTAAATCATTTCATGAAGGCCTCAATGATGATATTCATAAAACTATTGTAAAAAGCAACAAATTAATTTTACATATTTCAAATAATAAAAATCATAAAATGGTTGCAAACGATGAAAGGTTTTCATGTTAGCTGTTCAGCCACAAAGACTAAGTGATATAAATGTTTATCTACAAGGGAGTTTTGTTTTCATTTTCATTTTTTTTGCAACAAGAAGAAATAAAAATGCTATCAACGATTCCAAGAGATTCTCTTTCTTATTTTTTTTAAATCTTGTTTGTTTGGCATGAATGAATCTTAACAATTGCACTTATATATAAGCAACATTTAAATTATGTATATTGTTATGCAGCTATATATGAGTGTGAAAAATTAACCAAACATAAATTAATTAATTCAGTAAATTGTATCTGATTCTATTCAAAATCGTATACTCCAGCAGCTCGATTTTAATCAACAGCATTTTTATTTGTTCTCCTTTTGTTTTTGTAAGATAAAAAGATCCACTTCCTCAAGGAAACTATCTCACTTTGTCAGTCGTATTTAGTACTTTTACGACGACAATGCCAAAGATGGTAGCTGCCGCAATTCCGACACCCGCTTTCCACCATATGTGTCCATCTGAGGGAAGCAGTCCGAAATCTCGAAGATTCCTATACAATAAATTATAAATCATTTGTTTATTCTTATATTAGATAATTTCGTATTTAAGTAGTGTAATATAAGTGGATTATTTATTTGATTCGTAAACAATTCAAACCTAAATTCTATTTATTTTTTATATGACCTTCCGAATTGGATATTTCAAGATTTTAATATGTGTAATACAAACATTGTGGTTTAGATTTCAAGTGTTATCTTATAATTCATGCTTTTAATATGCTGGATGTGTGAAGAAAAATGCAAAAATTGAATAATTAACTCTGACTTAACATTTGGTGAAACATGTTCAAAAAATTAGGTAAAATTAAACTCATGTAAAGAAATTTAATTGCGAAAAATTGTCTAAGGATACATGTATTAATAATTGGAAAGATAACGCAAGCGCCATCTATTGCCTAATTTCATGTAGAATCGTCAACAATTAGGGTTTATGAGATAAATGACCGAGAATCGTTGTTTCGTCCACTAAGGAAGGCGAACTTGTCCTGTTTATGAGAACAGGAAATGAAATTCATTCGCCTTGGTTTGATTATAACCAGCCATATGTTTATATTATTTTATTCGTAACAGATGGCGCTGTAATCGCAAGAAATAAATTTCTTTCTTTCTTAATCTTATCCTCTTTTACCCGTATTGGGTGTCGAGAAGAAATAAATTTAAAATAAATAAAAAGTTAGTGGCTTTTATGCATTTTTTTCTTCGGTCGTACACTTCCGTCAGTAGAAAAGTGATCTAACTTATTCAGCATGCGATATCTCTCTGAGCTACTTAAATTAAAATCATTGTTTTTTTTTTTATTAAATCATCAAAAAATTTTTAAACTATAATTCCAATTTTCATTTCCACTTATATGACACACTTATTTTTCTCGTGCATAATTAATCAAACTAAAATATAAATAAAATGTGAGTGCGTGTAAATTACAGGTGAAAATACATGCGAATAAATTAAAAAAATAAAAAGAGTAAATAAAAATAGGTGAAATAATTTTAAATTTCCTCGTACTTCTGAGATTAAAAAAAAATCATGCTGATTAAAATAATGCACATGGTAACACTAAATTAAGCAACTTAAAAAATTAAGAACCTAATGTTATTACAAACATATAATTAGTTAATTATTACAAAATATCATTTAAAAAAAAATAAATAGATAAAATACAATTTGTCACTACTGTTATTTTACGATTGCATTTTAAAAACAGGGTTTATATACATACTTTTTGTATTGTCATATTCAGAATTTACTCTTGTTAAACATATTTATAAACCTATATTTAAATATATGTTAATCTTGTAAAAAAGTGATTACCATAATAAAGTTATTCGGAGCTATTCCTTACGGGTAAAGTTAAGTTTAATGTGTAGGTTATTAATTAATTTCAAATTCTATGAATATATATCTATTACATAAGCTGCTTAGATTATGAGAAGATTAATTAACTTACATGTTTAAAGTTAATATTTTTCTTACAAAATATTATTAAACTTAGTAGACAAAGGAATTTATCAAAAACTTGCAGTATTTGTATTAAAATTTATCCAACATTAAATACATTTCTTATACTATACAGTGCGAGTGTAAAATCTGAAACTATTGGAATAAATCTTTTAGTAAAAGTTTAAAAAAAATCCTTGAACATTTTCAATTGTTTTAATAATTGTATTAAAAATCCAGTAGTGACAAATTCATTAATCAATTAAAGAACTGAGTATATTAATGAAATAAATATGATAGATTAGATCAGAATAAAGATACTCATCAAATCAATGCAATGCAAAAATAAAAGAAGATAATTATTCATCAACCTGTACAAACGGTTGAACCATTCAGTGGGCTGTTGCCTCAACAGCAACATGTTCACCATCCGACGCAAGGGACTGCAAAACAAAACAAAAAACACACACAAACGGTGCTCTTTTACTCAAAATACATACACGGGTTTTGGATCATGTTTATTTTATAAAATTATTTAAAATATGTGCATCATTGTAATATTACAATAAAGGATTTTTATATAAAATAAGAAATTTAGATAAAACAGTTCATGCAATACCAGGATTTGCATTCTCCGTAGTTTTGATTTTTTTTTATAGAATTTGTTTATATCCGCCTTTTTTGTATATAAATGAAAACAAACAAAAAATATTCCACACCCCTTTGCATTTGTTATTGTTTAACTAAACAATGTACTTATTTATTATTATATAAATTTATTTAAATTGAATAAGGCAAATACTAATGAGAAAGCTGAAATGAAACAAATTTCGCAGCGATATTTTAAAAAAAGAAAAATAATTTATACACAATATTTTATTGAAAAATATTTATGTCTAGTTGATCAGAGATAAAACTGAATTATTTTTCATGTTTTGTTTTACCTTTCAAAACACTTTAAAATTGTTTTTAATTTACAAATATATACACAAATATCTATTCAAAAAATTAAAAGGGGCTCAACAATAAAATTAATATAAATTATGCCAGTTTGATCTCTAGTCAACTATTATTGTTAGTTATTTTTATCAAATACATCTAATACAAATCAAGATTTTTTTTAAGTATTAAAACCCAAGAAAAAAAATGTTAAATTTTAATTTCCTAATTGATTTGAAATATTTATGATTTTGGAATTTTCCTGAATTTCAGAAAACAAGTTCTAATAATTCTGATATTTTCTTAAATCTCTTCTTCATATATTTGAGTATGTAGAAAACGCACATTTCTAGAGTGATTTGATTTTTTGAATAAAAAAAATAATTTGACCATGACATGCAAAGCAATAAATAAACTGCAGTGTGGGATACAAACTATCATTCATCTCACTTAAAAAAAAATTATAAGCTGTATATCAGATGCACCACAAAATATGACACCATATAAAAAGATAATTGATACAATTATATTAACATTATTATTATTAATAGGGCTAATATTGAAAATGATGAATAAATGCCAAGTTTACTAAATTATGATGAATAAAATTTTAATAATTCAATTTTTAATCACTGCAAAAAATACTTACATTATGAGTTTTTACATTTTATGGTTTTAATTGTAACTTAATTTCATAACGACCAAGATAATATAGGGATTTATATGATTGCATTATTTATAATTTATTCCCTAATCAAAACCAATGGTTCACAAACTTTTTTGAATCAGACTCTATAATAAAATTTTATTGTTATTAAATATAAAACTGATTTAGATTAACATTTTTTTTTAATCTTTTCAAATATCAATCAACTTTACAAAACCCAATAAAGTTCAGTGAAAACAATCTTCTGAAAGTAATTTATAGGAATGATATTTATTTATTTAGTCTTATATAACATCGTTATATGTTCCTCTCTACTTCTCAGTGTGAGGTGTTATAGGAATAATACAGAATCAAAATCTTGTGGTTCACCCAATATAATTGTTATTTATTTTGCGTGGTTTTTTATCATCTTGATTTTATTTTGATAAAACATTTATTTTTTTATAATTTCGTGAGGGGTGTGAAAGCTCTTTCGAGTGATTTCGCCGTGTGGTAACACATACAAGCTACAAACCTGTGCTTGTAGAACAATATCCAGGCGGCTTGAAAACGACTAACAAACAAAGAAAGAGTTGAATGTAACTTCACGCATACTTATTATTATTGATTTTATTAAAAGAATATTTTGCATTTTATTAAAATCTTGATTAAAATTATTGTTTTCGTAAATTCACCCATTTAAATTAATTCAAATTTATAATCGTAAATTACATATTACCGAAAAACATCAATCATTACTTTACAATTAATTCAATTACATAAAAAGTGACATTTATTTAAATTGTATTGTAAAGTAAAATATTAATTAATATAATTTTCATTTACTTCTCAATAATATTAAACATTCGAAGTGTTTCACACAGGAATACAACATATTATTTTTATTGTATTCCTAAAAATATATAATCATCTTTATTGAGATATTTACAGTTACATAAATTTAACAAAACATTACATATTTATTTAAAATTTTTTCGACCATTGGTTTTTCAACCATTTTAGAAACATTGTATCCATGAATACTATGGTACTACCATAAGAGGTTTGAAAATGGTAGAAAACACTTGGGTTGATTATTACAATAAATGAAATACAATAATAACACAATTATTATGTTTTATTTTAATAATTATTTCTAAATACTTGGTGTATTTCATTTAAATAAATGGATTTTGAGTTCATGTGAAGTGTTAGTATCAATAATAACATAAGAGTTTTTTCCATACTTCACTTTCTATTTAACACATTTAAGAAAACGAGTTAACGTGTTAAATAAAAAGTGAAGTAAGGAAAAAACTCTTGTGTTATTATTAATACTAACACTTCACGTGAACTCAAAACCCATTTAATTAAATGAAATACACTAAGTATTTAGCAATAATTATTAAAATAAAACATAATAATAACATTATTATATTCAAAGAACCTGTTGATGATAGGATAAATCCACTTGCAAGATTGTTAAGAAACTGGTTTTAAAATGATAGTAACATTGTTTTGTAGCCAGTCTACTTGATGTTTGTCAGTATTCATCAAAATAAGTTTGTTTGTTCATAATTTAATTGGCCAGTTATCAGCTTATTTGGAAGTAAACGTCATTTATTTCCACAATTATTCTCTGCTGTGTAAAACAGGGAAAAATATTTTATATATGGAATTGTAGCGACTTTTATATATAATTTTAGCAAAACTTTCTGCGGGAATTCTTGTGTGTGTAAAACGGGTTTAAAATAAATTTGTACAGCTCAAAATGTTTTATTCGATAACCATTTATAAAAATGTCATTTTTTCAATTCAACTTCATTTATTTCTAATTTGCACTCATTACACCTAAAAAAGTGCATGTTTAGGGTAAGAGAACTGACAAACAAACACACCTCAGTGCACATCAGTTCAAATGAGTACATGTAACGAACGATTTCAATGCAGAAAGTGTAAAAACTGCTGCACCAATTCATGTAACAAACAAACCTAATGAATAGTGTTTTTTTTAAACTGAAGTAATTTTATTAAAATAACTCCTTGTCAATGTAGTGACTTTATATCAATGCAGTATTCTTGTGTGAAACATCTTTTTTAAAATGAGGATGATTCAAAGTGATTCTGTTATTAAATTATTAATATGCAGTATACTTACGGAAAAGCTGCCATTGTTGCCAGTTTGACGAAAACCTCTTTCCTTGTGTGTCCTTTAATGCTAAAATTCTGTGGTGGTAAAACCTTGTACTTTTGACAAAACGTCGCCGGCTGAAGTAAGTAATCCTGTCGCACCTCATCCAAATCACTTTTACTAGCCACTACTAGCACCGGAATTTTACTCTCAGCAAAGTATTTCTAAAAACAAAAATATGATTATAATAAATGTATAGCCAATGAGGTATGTTTTTACTTTCATTTATGAAGTAAAGAAAAGTTTGATAATCATGAAATTTTTTAAAATCTACATGAGAGTGGAATGGCCTGTTTTGTGCTTCACTGAGTCTGGAAAAGTGTTTTTTTTTTTAATGTCTCTCTATCAGTCAATTTTTTTGTCTATCTCTACAGGTCAAGTGTGCACGTGGCTATCACGCAGCCAGGTTTGTTTATTAGTAGAGATAAACACTCTTTAATATGAATACACTATAGTGTGAACAACAGAAGGAAAGTAAATAATCAATTTATATCTTCAGTTTTCCACACTTGCCTTGTATGGCAAGTTGATAAAAATTGATAAAAAGATTAATATTTGTTCCTCAAATTCATTTTATAAAATTTTTTTTTTTTAATAAATACTCACAATGTAAATCCTCGCTATATACTCAAAAGATTTTGGGTTGTTCCTGTCGTACATCAAGCAAGCAACATCACATTGAACTTCTTGCGGCAAGAGGGGATCAGACACATTCCTGACATTTATGTCCCGAAGCACCATTATTTTTTCTTGTCCGTAGACTTGCACCATGTTGACTGTACAGCTTGGAGATCCTTGGGTGTCTGTTATTTGAATATTCTTAAATAAAAACAAATAAGTATATATATTTAAAAAAATAGGTTTGAAAATAAAAATTAACAAAATATCCTTTAATTGCTAGTAATTCACAAGATCACTGTTCAGTTTGGAGATCCAAATGTTATTCAAATATTCTTAAATAAAAAGAATTTTATATATACAGGGTGAAATATTTGTAATTTCAATTGGAGACAATCACAATTTATTACCTTTTTAAAGAAATTAATTAAAAAAAAAATTGAAAATACTCCCACATTCTTACCTCATTTACTTGTTTAATAAAACTCCTACAAAAACTCGTCTTCCCACAACCACTAGGACCAATCACATGACACTGATAAACATTCCTGCTCGACTGCTTCTTCACCAAATCCAGTTTCTTCTCCCTCGTAACTTGCACTGCAGTGACCTGTGTGTCGTTCTCGTAAATATTATACCCGAGATAAGCCAGGTATTCGAACATTTTCGGAAGATCTGTCAACGTCATCAAAGCCCATTGGCACATGTAGCCCTGGTAGGTGATCCAGCCCTTATCATTCGTCGGCACCATCGAACTGACATCAGGGCTCCAGGGAGGTGTTGGGCAAGTCGAGAAGAGCTCCTCGAATTCAGACGGTGAGAGGGCATGATCCCGGTCTTTGTCGTGCCTTTCGAAAATGTGCGTGAGGAACTGGTGGCCCCGGTGGGATAATTCTGTTGTGCTTCCAGTTGGCACCTTTAAACTAGTGTAAACAAAAAATAGTTAATAAACAAGAAAAACTATTTTGAATAAAATTTCATTTGTTAAGCTACTTAGGGTAAAACTATACTCTGTTGTTCCTAAGATTACAATAACTAGAACACTGATTACAGATTATAGAATAGAATAAATTCCAAAAAATTTTTGCTGCAGGTTTTACATTGCTATATTCATCTGTGATGGAGTTTTCATATTTCCAAGGGTATTTTCGGACGCACTCAATAAGATTTTCATTATCACCTATTTCTATGTAACCAAATGTGACTGATACATCTCAGAACTCACAGAACGGAGACTTAATGTGTGTGAATAGACCTTTAGGCCTCAAAATCCACTATTTAGTACATACAATTTTACTTGAACAAAAGCAGACATGTGCTTTATATTAATATTGCATTTTTTTTATCAAATTATGAAAAAAGCAGTTGTAGGAATTATACTATGCTTTTACCTATAAAAAATATGTAAATACAAATTGCCAAAAATATGTAAATAATTAATTTATACAAAATTATAGACATATTCAGTAGAAGTATTCATTATTAACACTTTTATCACCATTTAAAAAAACGTTGAATATTCAATAGTGTTGTGTAATTTTTAAATATTCATGATTTTTTAAAACAAACAATCTCTCTGGAAATGCATGCACATGTTTAAAATGAGAAAACAATCATACCTGGGATATAAATATTCTTTTGACATATTCAAGCTGTCGTTATAACCAAATTTTCTAAGCACAGTCCATGTCGTCTCGTTTCTGCCGCGCTGTATGAACAAACTGTGCAAGTACAGGAAGCCCTTCAGGTTGACGCAGTTGTGCGTGACTCCGTCCTCGAGGTTCTTCCTCAGGACACCCTTGACATCGTCCAACACTTGCGGCTGCAACGGCGTATTAAAGCACCTGCTCTGGAAATTGTTGAGCTCCATGTCATTTAACAGACCATCGCAATCGATGTCGCAGATTTTGAATATCCTTATCAGGGCCTTCTTGCATGCTTCTGTTAGCTATAGTAATCACAAAAAAAATTATTAAATTATTATGCCACAAAGTCTTTCTGGCTGTTTATCTTATAATGGTTAATGGTAAAATGGTTAATTGTGGTTTTATATGGATTTATGCCAACAAAGGTTTTTTTTTTTTTGGTAAAATACTCTTTACAATTACATACAATGTGAAGGTAAAATGGTTAATTGTGGTTTTATATGGATTTATGCCAACAAAGGTTTTTTTTTTTGGTAAAATACTCCTTACAATTACATACTATGTGAACAGTGTGTTAAAAGTACACTAATACTTTAGTAAAGAAACCTTTCATATATATCTATTTCTTATTAGTAGTATGTCCTCAACTACAGATGGCGCTATTGGGAATCACATGGAAAGGTGGCGCTTTTTGTATACTTTCACACAATTTGTTTTTTATATTCTGTACAATGTTATGTATCAAATCTGTGTACATTGTATAATTTTTGTTATACGATTATTAAAATTTGTATAAGTTCTTTTATTTAAAAATGTGACTCGATTGTGAAAATGTGGTATTTCATAAAGTAAGATAAATCCAAATCAAAGTCAAGACACAGAGTTTTGTGAAGGCTTGGTGCAATTTAAATTTGTCTTAAAGTAGCCTCGAGTCTGGACCATGTTTGAAAAAAAAATTATGTATATTAAATCATGTTACAAAATCCAGAGTATAATCATAATAATCTACAATTGTTGTTATTTGTAAAAACTTACATCTGTGTGTTCAACGGAATAGATAGGCCCTGTTGGATGTAATACTGCCTTCTGTGCATAATAAAACATTTCAGAGATGTTCTTTAAAGTTTTCGCAGAGCATTCTATGCACGTTTCCACCTCGGAATACTCATCCATAATTTCATATACACCCTTTAAACAAAACAAAACATGAATTATTAATAATTATTGTTTATTGCAGAATTTTTCAATTGTATTTCCCTATTAATCAAATGAGATTCACAATCTTAAATATATTTCCCATCGTCAAATGTATATAAAAAAATTAAATTGAGAAATATATTTGAAATAATGAATGATAAATGATGAGCCCCAAAAAGTGTTTAGTTTTTTTAAAAACATAAAATGTTATATTTTTCTATTATAATGGTAATTGTAAAACTGTCAACAAGGTTGACAAAGTTTGATAGTTCAGAAGGGTCATTGAATATATATATATATATACAGGGAGTTTTTTTATCGGTAAACATTTCCTTCTGGGAAATTCGACTTTTTCTTCATTTGTATACATTTTCGATCAAATATTTCACATAATTTGAAGTTTAGAGTTTGACATGCATGTTTAGTCGTCTGTAACGAAATATTCATTAATCGGTTCAATGCTTTTAACTCGCATTTTTTATCGGTACTCACACATAATTCTGCAACTTTAATTCCTTCTGAACTATCAAACTTTGTCAATCTTGTTGACAGTTTTACAATTACCATTTGAATAAAACATTTGGCTATTATTTTCATTATTTTTATTCTGATTGGTTTCAATCACATCATTATTTATTTATTTATGGCAATACAGAAACATTCAAAATAATAATTAAAACAATAACCAGTGCTCTGTTTCAAAACCTTCATACAGTGCTCAGCATGTTTCACCAAAAGTTAGATAAGAAAAAAGGGAATAATTTGCTGAATTTGATTATTTTATTGCCAACTTTAGATAGTTGTGACTAAAGTGAAATGCAATAGAAAAACTGTATATAATTTAAATCAATCAATTTTCTATATGAATACAATAATAAATATAAACCTTACCTCAATTGTGGAATATTCAACCAAATCAATCTTATTACCAACTAAAACAACGGGACACTGTGTGTTAGTGACCTCCCTAATTTTAGGCAGCCAATAAGACGATATCCCATCGATGGAATCTTCATCATCTACCGAGTACACCACACAAATGACGCTGGCCCTTTTGATTTGGTCTTTGAGCTCCTCCTGAGTTTGATCCCTCTCGGAGTAATCAACAATGTTTGTAGGGACCTGCTCGGGGGTTACATCAGCAGGGATTGTAATCTCCTCCGCACGGTTCGGAACATTTTCAGGAAATTCCTCGCTCACCAGGGAGAGAATCAGTGATGTTTTTCCGACGCCCCGATCGCCCAGTAGGAGGATCCGGACCGTCCGTTTTGATACAGAACGGACAACCATTTTGTAAAATACTAAAAAAAATAATAATAAATATTATAGAAAACAAGTGATTTATGAAATATCTCAATTTGAGGCGAAGATATTTTCGGAGCTATTATGTAAGGGAAACGTTAAGTTTAACGTGTATAACTAAGCAACTAAATAGATAAACTTGTTCATTATTGTACATTTTACAAATCTATCATAAAAGTTTGAAATAGTACTGTTTTCACTTTAAGGTACGTCTTAAATACACTTGTAAGTCCCAATTTTATAAACCTCAAGTAACGTTACTCTTGATATTTTCATTCGGTTGGCAGTACTATCTTATTGACAATCAAATGGAGAGAATCATAGACATCAACTTTTATTCTGTGAATACATTACTTACACTTTATTTACAGATTGTAAAATTGGGCCTAACAAGTGTAAAGATTGGTTAACCGTTTTTCTATCTCTTATAGTTTCCGAGATCCCCATAGAGAACATCGAAAAAAACTCACCCTGTATATTAACAAAGATTATTATTTAATAATTTATTCATATTTATTATTACTCGACTTATTTTATGATTGAGTTAATTTTAATTAATTATTATCAATCCTTACCTGAATAATTAAATATATTTTTATTCCAATTATTTCAACTTTTAGTAAAAGTCTGTTTTTAAATGTGACTTCATTTACAAGCAAACCCACCATTTGACTTATTTTCACCAGCACATTATCAAATTGTTCAAACAATAACAGCACACTTATCAGTTAATGCAAATTGATAGTTACTCACTATTTACGGAATACACTTCCCAAGAATACAAAATCCAATTAGAAATTTATGTTTTCTATGTAAATACAAAGGTTATTGTATAAAAGCACTTTTAGGCAACAAACACTTGCTATAATCAATTATATACCTGGTGTTGACGGGACCAGGTATACATAGGGATTTTACATGTAAAAACATGTATACATCTATTTTACATATTATTTACAATACATATAAGTAATGAAATTGCAAAATGGCTATCGACCAGAGGTCTTTCAGCCTGTTCTTATGTTGTTTTTCTCATTGTCTAGTTGATAATAATAATAAAGTTGTCATGATCGCTAATGTCAGAATCCACATCAATTTAAATAGAAAGCAATATTTTATTGATGTGCAACAGCAGGTGTACATTATGTAATTCAATGTCCGGCATGGGTATTTGCCCGGGAAGTAGTTGTTTTAATGTGCATTTGTTACGTAACGTAAGTAAAAAGTCACAGAGCTATATGTGAAAATAATTTATTAATTATTTTCAAATCATTTTTATTTAATACATCCATATTAATTGATAAAATGAAAAGAAAAACAGTAGAAGTAGAAAATTTGTATTTTTAGGAAATAACATTTTATAAATATTACACAAATTATAAAAAAATAATTAGACAAGTTACATTGAAGAGGCGTTAATTATTTATAGCCTTACTAATAATCACATATTAATCCTTGATTTAATCTATAAGACAATCTGTAAGAACCCGGAATTTATAAATATTGGTGGATGAAAGGATTGTCTACCGCAACTTAATCATGATTAAGAAAACCTAAAAATATTGGATATTTAATGATCCGATTTTGGAAGATTAACATACAATTGTTAAGGCAAGAAAAAGTTTACCCGTTAAAGATTTTTGCAGACTTCTTCACATTCTATTACTAACCAAACATTTTAACTATAGAAAAGTATATAAAAATAATATTTGTATTGTGTTTTCGTTACTCGATGTTCCGTTTCTCTTTAAAAATTGGTTTTTCCATAGTAATATAATTGAATTTACAGTGTTAATCCAACTTAGAAACACAGTAAATGTACAATTAAACCGTTAAATTTTGTAGTTAAAATTTTTACATATGGAATAAAAACAAAAATGAGAAGAAAAGTTTTCAATGATTTATAATTAATATTACACTCGAATAAGTTAGTAATTTAACAGTGGAGATGCAAAATGTACATATGGAATGAAAATAAAAGTGTGAAGAATTTATTTTTATGATTTTTAATTAAGATAAAACTTGAGCAAGTGTTATCTTAATTGATAAATAAAGCAAATCTTGCCGTAACCTGAAACATACTGATTGTGTTACAGAGACCAAATTATTAAAATGTTAAAATACAACAGTCAAATAAAAAAAAATTGAATAGCACAATTTGACTTATCTAATTAATTTGAAATTAATCAAGTAAAAGGTATACACTTTCTCTTATATTTTTATGACTTGTTAAAAAAATAATGGATAATAAATAAGATTGGTCATATATTGGATGGTTGAAGCCATTACTTTGTGATACATGTTTAAATCAATGAGGTATTTTTTTTTAAATTAAACACTTTGCTGGTATTGTATGTGATGCCAGCAAAGTGTTTAATTTTAAAAAAATATACGATATGTTAGTTAAAGGCAGTAATGTAAGGGTTACTTTTAGAAATATAATTAAAGAAATATCAATAATTTTAGATTTATAATTGGATGCAGTCATTAACTTATATCTAAACAAATTACAACTGCATCAGAAACAGTAATCCCACCATGACATTTAAAAGTGAGGTTATCCTCCTGATTTTAATTTTTAAAACACAAAAAAAATCCTCCACAACAATACCGTGAAAAATCACACAATTAAACCCCACACAATTCCGAATTAACAGACCGGCATCACGTTCCAACAATTAGAAAGCAACAAACTGTTACACTCGCACCCGAAAGAATGAGGTTATCACACAAACTGCAGGACCCTTGTTACCTTTCAATTATCAATTCACGACGCGTGAAATTATCCGAACTCGTCCTGGAGGGATTACAAAATAGCAATTACCTTAAATCACTTACCTATCTTACTTTTTTCAAACGTCAGAACGCAAATAGAAACTGGCGAACACCGACACACCTCACGAATGCGCGCTTCGGGGGGGCCGCGTTCACATTATAAACCGTGTGGGGGCCGCAATCAAAAAAGGAGCCGGTGGTGCGTGCCAAATGCCATTTTTACGTTGTTTTTCTGACACCCCGCTTGCAGTCGTCGGCCGTTTTCTGCTCCTTTTTTTTCTAATTTGACGGAGGAGATGCGAAGAGATTGGTGCGGGTTGGGGACGTCACGTGATGAAGTTGCATAACCTCAACAGTTTTAAGTTATTATTTCAATATTTATTTGAAATATTGTACAATTTAAATAATTAATGCGTATTTTAATTGATTATAATTTTTTTATAAATATATTTTTATCTCTAAAAATTATATTATTTATTAATTTGTAAGATGTGTTGCATATAACTAAAACAATATTCATAAATTCAAATTGTATAGATTATTAATTATGAATAGATATTAAATATCTACCAATACAATTAATAAAACGTAGACTAAAATGAATAAGTTTAAATTCTCGAGAATTTAATATGTTTTATTTATTTTATTGATATATTTTTAATAATCTATTCATAATTATTCTTACAGTATGAACTACCAAAGTAAATATTAAAACTATTAATTACAATATCATTGAACTTATTACTACTTTATATTCAAAAATGTGATATATTTAATTAGATATTAATTAATATTACATTTAATAATAAATTATTAAAAAAAATGCTGAATTTTTAAATTTATTGTAAAGGTTTAATTGTAAATTAGGTTGCATATAATATAAAACTCACTTAATAATATATATCTATGATTTTTATGAAAATTTAAATAATTCATTATTTTCTTTTTAGAAATAAGGTTTTCTAACGTATTCGTCGCTATTTCATAGATATACGGGCCTATTTCGTACAGAAAAACATGTTTTGTACGGAACAGCCCCATATAACGTTTGCGTTATTAAATAAATTCATATTCTATTCATATATATCATAGAGTAACTCTTGTTTCATCCTCTTTGTATAAATCTATTAAAAACCTTCTTAGACTGTGATGATCACCAACATACACGTTAAACTTAACCATACCCTTAAACAGAATGGCCCCGAATATATTAAATTTAACGTACACGTTATTATATTAGTCTAAGCGAGTGTATTAAATTTTCAATACATATCAATAGGTTTATTTTATTCAAAATAAAATGCCAAATATAAATATACAGAATAATCCCGTTCTGTAAAGAAAATGTTAAGTTTAATGTGTACTTTACTTTTTTATTAGTCTAAGCAAATTTACTAATAAATATATATGCATAGAATGTGAAATTATTAATAATAGCGTACACGTTAAATCTAACGTTTCCCATGGAAACATGAAATATTTATGAAAAAAATACTTCAAATAAAAAAATATTTCAAAATTTCTTCTTATTTTTATAATTTATATTAATTAATGCTTTAGTTGAAATTTGGGTTGTATATAATATGAAATTAACAGATTCTAAATTATCTATGATTGATAAGACAATATTCTATTATTTGCTTTTAAAATAAGAATTTCTTAGGCATTCGTGGCTATTTCATACATGAAATATTAAATTTAACGTACACGTTACTTTATCGTTACAATCTTTTAGAGTTTATTGATAATTCAACCTCATAATTTAAATATGAAATCGATGGTGTGTTTGCTTGTTTCTTTATTAATGTTAATTAAATTTAGTTATGGTTTCGTAATTACAATTCCATAGCCAAGATTATTATGAAATAATTAGTTATTACTATTATAGGAAATTATTAATAAAATTCAAAAACATTTCTTTAATTTTTAAAATTCTCAGCTGTAAATTAGGTTGCATATATGGAAAAAATGACAAGCCAGTCATAGAGAGAGACTTTTAAATTAATTTAAAATTTGGTGATTGTTGTAAAACTTGATATATTTCTTCGTTTTTGTATTATTATATATTTCAATAAATAGATTTGGAATGTTATTAATTTAAGACTAAAAAACGATACATAAATATTACTCTAATATTCAATGGTTGATGAAACTGCATTCATCAAGTGACACAAATTAAATAAAAATACAATGCTTAATCATCTGCCTAATGATGCAACTGTGTTGGCGAAACAATTTCGGCAGTGTTTCTACATATGTTGTGTTTTTTTTTTTTGTTGTTGTAAAGATTACTCTATATATTTATTTACATTCATTGATTTATTTGGTACATACTCGTATCGCTTGTGGCGCTAGTAGCAAATCCATTTGAAAGTCAGTTTAAATATATTTTAACTAATCCTTATTTAATTGTTCGTAAAACTTAAATACTGTAGGTATTTATATCAAACTGGATTTTAATATAAGTTCTGCAGATTAGTTGGACGAATTAATCAAGGTATTTTTATAAATCAAAGCAAATGGAAATTAATTAATCTCCATTTGATGTAATGATATAATATGATAATATTAATTATATAATAATATTGATTAATCATTATTATTATTATATAATTATAACCATAATTGTTAAATGTCGCTTATTTTTCTCCACAATTTTCTGTCTAATGTTTTTGATTCCAATTTCCTGTAGGTCGCTTTCCACTTTTTTCATCCACGTGGATCTTGGTCTTCCACTTTCCTCCTGGTGTATATTCAAGAATAGAGTAAATGTTGTTCTTCGGTTCAGCCCTACACATATGTCCTAACCATTTTATGCTTTGTTATTTTTTTTTTTTTTTGATTATTATTTTTCCTATTTCTTCATTTGTTCTTCTTATGTATTCGTTTACCGATATTTTTATTCGACCTAATATTCTTTTTAGTATTTTTCTTTCTTGTATTTTTAGTTCTTCTTCTTGTTTTTTTTATCATCGCTATTGTTTCAGCTCCGTACATAATGGTTGGTCTCATTAATGTCTTGTGCATTTTAATTTTAGTTTTTTGCTTAAAATTATTTTTTTAAAATACAATATTAAAATCTATTAAAAATGAATATTTTATCAATAGTGGGAGCTACTTACTTTAGTATATTAAATTTTTTTATTAATAAAATTTAGTAACTGTATTAAATTTAACATATTTTTTTGTGATGTTTAAGTTTTGAGCCACCCTGTATAAAACATGTTATAAACATCATTGTCAAAATATTTGAAATTGATGGAATACAAATAAAGCGCCTATAAATAACATCATGACCACATCACTTTTTTTTTCTTAATAATTGAAATGACAAATTTCATAATTTAATAGTGTGATGTAGGTTGTGCGTTTAAGGTTACCGTAGTGTGAAGGGAAATGTATGTTAAGGACTGGTAAGTACTTAAATGAAACGATAAATACGTGTATTAGGATAATAGTTGTCGCAGTTAGTGATTTTAATGAATGTATCGACACGAAACGTGAATGATTACATTTATTTTCATACTTTACTTTAAGCTTTAAGCTTATTAAGTTCTTTGAGGCAAAGAAATTATTGCATTTGCAATTATTATTAATATATTGTTTAAAAACCCCGGAACGGCAAGTCCGTCGTTAAAAATATCGATAATATTTGGATGGAGTCTAAGGTCGATGGGAAGGTGCTGTAAGTGAATATCAGTGCGGCAGGAGATTCCGCCAACAAAATTTAAAATGTTTTATTTAAACTGTGTGCGTAAATCAATATCGGAGCCTTCGGTTTTAAATTCCCCAGAGGAAAACACGTTTCTTACGTTCAGAATTCTCGGCAAACTTCAAAACACCATCCGTATTGATTCAATCTGACAATAAAAGGTTATGTTCCGACATTTCCCCCGAATGACGTCACGCTTTCTTAACCTATAAATACAACCAAACAACAAAGCGGCCGCACGTAACAAACGAAGAGCGCGATTTCTTTCCTACCTGGATTACGTAACCGCCGTGCACGCACCTGCGCGCACGCGCCCCCCTTTTCCAGCGCGTTTTGCCTCCCCCCGGATTTCGGCGAACAGGTGGACACGAACGGAGTCAGTTTCCGTTCACCCGGAGCGTGTGTCGCGTCGCGACGTCCCCGACTTTCCCGGTTCTTTTCAAATAAAATGTGATTTGTTTCGCGTGGAGATTTCACGGGAGATATAGTTTGGGTTCTGTTTTTCTTTTCTCGTAATTTTTCTGTTTTGTTGTTGGACGTGTGCGGACGGGTTTCTGTGTGTAGTGTGAGCGGATAAAAGGGGGAAAAGCAAAGGTGAGCTCTTCTAATGAGAGAAGAGAAAGTACGCACACACTGGAATTGGACAACGGTGCGTTTTAATATGAATTCATGTTTTTTTTTTAAATTATTTCAGCTATGTGAAAATTAGACGCGTTTATACTGAGTTACTTCAAGATAAGTTTATAATTCAGTTGAATTATTAAATATAAATTAATAGAGCCATAAATAAAATCAAAAGAATTTGAAAATAATTAATAAATTATTTCATCTACAACTACTTACTATAATATTTTGACTTATATTTTTTATTTTTTTATTTATTTATTTCACGATAATTATCATTACAAACAATATATAAAACATGCACTTAATATCGAGAATGTGAACATAAATACAAGAATTACAATAAATAAATAAGAATATACAACTTAATAACTAATAAATTAATATATATATATATTACATAAGCACTTCTTTAACAAATGTTTTTTTCTATTACCTATAGAGCTATTTTTCACTATATTTTTTATTGACTAAAATATACAGGGTATCCTATTTGCGATGGTTTCTTCAATTAAAGTTCCATTAGTATTAAAAATAGAAAGAAAAAAAACAACAATATTTGCTTCTAGGAGTCAATTTTAGTGCCAATGTCATGTACCCAATCAAAATTTGTTTATCTTCAATTTTTTTCGAATTATACGTCAAAAATTTTGCCAATTTATAAATATTAACATAACGTCTTTACTTGAAAAGAAATTTACTTGCAGTAAAAACATTCTTAAGAGACGTTTTCTAATAGAATAAGCTAATATTCTTAGATTTTGTGTTAACTTTAAAATTTCTGAGGAATAAAGTTGTATTTCTTCAAATGCAAATAATAGTCGGCCGTGACTTCAAATTATTGCATATATTGTTTTGTTTTTAAAATATATATAATTTATAATACTTTTTTTATACAAATTTCTGAATTCAGCATTTACATTTTTATAGACATTGAGTATATACACTTAAATATAGGTTTGTCTGGCTTGGGCTTAATACTTTTATTTAGCCTTGTTTATTTTGATAAAGTACATGACATTGGCGCGAAAATTGACCCGTAGAAACATATATTCGTTGTTCTCTATCTTTAATATTAATGGTACTTCACTTGAAGAAACCATCGGAAATAGGACACCCTGTACATTTGCAACTTATAATAAAAATTG
The DNA here is from genome assembly GCA_963082785.1 of Philonthus spinipes. Taxonomy (NCBI): domain Eukaryota; kingdom Metazoa; phylum Arthropoda; class Insecta; order Coleoptera; family Staphylinidae; genus Philonthus; species Philonthus spinipes. The sequence continues at coordinate 8,330,312 of OY720308.1, read as the reverse complement.
GGCTTGTTCATTTATTCTGTATTAACTTGAAATGAGTGCAAGTTTGTGAGAATTTCTGTCGACACAGAAAGTCTTATTTAATTAATTAAAAGCGTAATTTATGCGTGGACTCTCAGTTTTTGTTACATTATTAAAAATTATATTAATGATATTTAATTTACACAATTATTAAAACTAATTTCTTTTAATTATATATTAATTTCATATAAAAATCAGCTGAAAATAAATATTGCACAAATTTCCGATTTTTTTTAAATTTAAATTTACAAACAGTGAAGAAATTAAATAAATTAAGATTGTATTGTAAAAAGTGAAATATTTGAAATCATAATTACTAAAACCTGACACTATTTCAATTTGTTTGTAATTATTAATGCACCTTGAAATAAAAAATATTTGATTTGAAACATTGTATTGGTTTACAGTTTTTGATTACAATTTTATTGATAACCATATCTTTTTTTTTGTATTAATTTATTTATGCTATGTTGATGCGTTAATGTAATGCAGAAATGAAGATATCCACTAGTATTAATAATAATAACTGACAAGGATGCACTCATTAAAAAAATGCTTTATAGCAATTTTATTTTATTTTATTTTTATTTTTTTTTTTTAATATAAAATTAAATCATTGTTTTTTTTACTAATAATTTTTGTTTGAATTTATATTGTATTAAACTTTTGTCATTATATTTGTAAAATGGATTTTCGTTAATAAATAAATAAATAAAATGTAGAGAAATTGCTTACAATTTAAGAGAACTAAAAATATTTGTTTTCTTAAATTTTAACATTACCTACTTTAAGTAATTATATGTGTTAACAAGATAAAAAGTTACTTGTAATTTAGTGTAAATGTAAGGAAATGGTACACTAATTTTATCAATAGGGAAATGTAGGGGAAGTCGGAGTAGAGTAAAATGGTTAATGTTTGAACCATCACTTCTTTATTTTTATTATTAAAATGTTGCTTCTTCTCCCAGTATGGTTACATATACTTACCCACCAATTGGGGTGTAAAATTGACAAAAAAGGAATAAAATTATTATATCAAGAAAACTTCACGCACTCACCAACAAATATCTTAAACATAATAAATTAAAGACGACGCAGGCGCCACCTCATTAAATGTAAATATCTTAAATATTGTTTATATGGATTTTGATGAAGAAAATCAATGGCTATGGTTGAATTATTTATTAAATCAATTTAAATTAATTCAACGTATTATTGTATTTTGTAATTAAAGATTGTTATTAATTAAAAAAAGGCTAATTATCACAATTAAAGAAATTAAATTTGTGTTCCCCATCTACCATAATGTTGGTGTAGGGGTGGAACACAAATTTAATTTCTATAATTGCGATAATTAGCATTTTTATAATTAACAACAACATTTAATTACTATATATATATATATATATATATATATCAAATAAAAATGATTTGAAAATAATTAATAAATTATTTTCACATTTAGCTCTATTTCTATATAAATTTGTGTTCCATAAATATAATTTATTTACATGGTTTTTTTGAATTGCTCAAATTAAATTATTTCTCAAATATATTTTACATTGTCAAATAAATATCCATGGGAAATATATTTGCGATAAACGGAAACGTATTTGATATAAAGTGAAATATAATAGAAAAAAACTTTGTACAATAACTATTGTTCATCGCCACATAGATAAAATGGTGATAAAATTACCCTTTTTTTAAAAAACTCCTTTTTGTGTATTTTTTAATTAAATTGAAGTAATTAATAAATTATTTAATTACATCAATTAAATTAAAAAAAAAAATAAACAGAAAAAAGACTGAAATAATTAAAATTAAAAATGTTTTTATTATAAATCGTTTTTGTTTGTTTTAGCTATATTGTTATAATTTATTAACTTAATTAAAATTAAGAAATTAAGCGAATCGCCAGAAGTAATGTGGAAAATAATTACACCATATTAATAATTTTAATAGTATTTATTGTTTTTTTCCATACAACTGTTAACGATATTAAAACAAGCCAATAAAACACGATTTTTAGTATAAATAATGCTTAATTAATTTTATTGGAATTCTCGGTAAAATTGTAGAATTCCGATGCTTATTAATTGAGGCATCAACATTCTCTTTTAACACCAATTAATATCATTAATTAATTGGAACAGCTAAGTTCCGCCTCATGCACTGTTTATTTCGTCACAGTTTTTACTCTTTTTGGCGAAATGTTTGCGAAAAGTCGCTAAAAGTGGAGGGGAAAAATCTACCCCTACATATATTTTTTACTACACCCTCTTATGCATGCGCCCTCCCTACAGCGCTCTATCAATAGAGCTGAAACGGGCCAGTCTTGTTCCGGCGTAAACCATAAAATACATCAGGCAAAGGTAAAGAGGAAATGCAGGTAACAATAGAGTGTAACGGCAATTTTCATTCAATCTTTGTGAGAAGTGGGGTTGAGATGCGAAGCCATCCTTAGTTAAAAAATCGCCAGAACGATAACGACCCTACTGAAATCCCCTAGGATTCGTTCGTTGTATAAAAAATCTAAACTGTAGTGTATCGAATATCATAACGTTTTAAATGATAAATAACAACAATTTGCGCGATTATTCGTCTAGATAGATTCAAGACATTCCACATTGAAAAATGTTACTTGCTGTGGATTCTCTTGAAAATCATTGCATCTGTAATCATAGCCGCTAATTTTGTGGTAAAAAATCAAGATTCAAATGCAGTAAATGTATCTTGAAAGACAATCTTGTGGTAATTTTACAAAAAAATGTCAATTACTTGTTTGTAATCTGGTGATTCGTGGTTACCGAGAAAGTTCTGAACAAAACTTTGAATCGATGCCCATGCTGCTGCTACATCAATCATTTCGTGATTTGTTATTTATTCGAGATTCATTACAATATGTGTTAATAGAACAAATACATTACTTTTAGTACCTGTATAAGCAAGTTGTAATAATCTTTAATGCGTAGAATCAAATAAAATCGCCATTAACATTTCAGTTGCATCATTGTTTGTATAATTAAGTGAATCTTGAGACGGACATCGTTAAATTGCGCAAACGGTAATTGTGCTTTACATTTACGAAATCGTCTTGGAAATAATGATTTCAATTAAAAATGTAACCAGATATGCTTTAATATGTTTATATATATATATAACATCTTTATTCACACAATTTATTTTCTCTCTATATATATACATATATATATATATATATATATATATGTATCATAGGCAACTAAACAAACATACATTAATGCATTTGACTCGCGTATTTTGCAGGTGTACATAGGGGAAATGTATACTGATAAAAAAAGCTCTCTGTATATACTATATACATAATCTTTATTGACAAACATAATACAACACCTACATATAAAATATTACAATACACGCTGTAGGAGTTTGCCAATTGGCTATCGAATTTAAAATATTTACAAGTAATTATTAATATTTAGTGTTAGTCTGTCTGGGCTATCGACCGACGGTCTTTCTGCTTATTTTATTAATTGTTTCTATTTCATTATACGTGGATATCTGTTAATTGTAATTGTATAATTATTACAGTAAGCTTTATAAATCGTTAATGATATCGAAGATACAAGATAGCCTGTGATAATGTTTTGGTAGGTGATGAATTGCTTAATTTATAATAGAAGACTTAAGAGGCTAGTGTGTATGTATCGGTATATGGAGAAATCATTTAAAAAGTTAAGCGTTTGAATTAATTAAAACAAAAATAAAACAAAAAACCTTGAAATTTAGTAATACACATTTTTATTGTTTATTGATAATTGAAATACAGTCTGGAATGAAATGAATGCGATTATAATTTGCATATAAATGAATTGTCAATGTTTTCAGTAATAAATTTCAATATTCTTACCAATTATTGAATCATAAATATTAATTGTAGTCCAAAGGTCAGAAGCTCGTGTAGTGCATCATCAGAACAAAACATCTCATTTGTGTTGTTGAAAGCTTAATTGCATAATTCATTTTATAATAACATTAGATAAGGCATAAACTGGAAGCGAATTCATGATTTTAATATTAATTATTTCAAATTATTTTAAAAATGTTATATTAGGAAATTAAATAAAATAAGACCATGGATCATAAAAAATGCTGTTCCTTTTACAAAAAATTGAATTAAAAGGAGAATCCGTAATAAATAAATGTAATACATTTTAAAATTACAAGAATTTGCTTAAAAAATGTTTTGATTCTTACTCTTTACCTGAGTTAATATGTAATTTAATCAATTTGTGAACAAATCGCGTGATTTTAAAAAGGACATGAATAATGGAAGGAAATGATTCGAAGTAATTTCATTAAAATTCTAACGTATCATTAGTTTTTTGTTAGATTTACCAAAAAATGGAAATCCCCTATGCCGTTATAATTACATACCTGACCAAAAATGTAATTGTTCATTACATTATAATGGGTTTTACATTTTTCACTGTGTAAACATTACATCTTGGTCTAGAATTACATTATAATTTGAATTTTGGTGACTTTTCTGACAAGCCACGTTCTGGGCGACCATCTTTAATTGACGAGGATATCCATATTGGAGCAGTATTCTCTTCTGACAATATTGGAGATCATAAAAAAACTTAATAGGATTGGTGTGGAAATATTCAAGATGAATTAAGTCAGATGAATTTGGATAATCGAGTCGTCATATGCACATTTCTGCTTGATTGGATCAAAATCGAGCCCTTTTTGTACTGGTTGATAACTAAGGATGAAAAGTTCATTATCTACGACAAGATTGTAAGGAAAAGGAAATATTGTGAACCCGGAAATCCTAGCCGTTCCACCTCTAAATTAAATTTGACTTTAATTAGGAGATTGTTGTGTATATGTTGGGACATTTATAAGTTTTTAAAACAAAACGAAACCAATTCGGAGAAGTATTGTTTGCAACTGGATAATTTTAAGACAACAGTCAATAAAGAGGTTGGCAATGTTCAATAGGAAGGACATCATATTGATCATTATAAAGGCAGGCCACTTGCTACTTTGGGGACTAAGCTGGGATATTCTGTCGCATTCACCATATTTCCCGGACATAGCACCTTCTGATTATCCCTCATTTTTGTCCTTGGTTCAATTTTTCGCATCAAAAGATGAAATATTTTTCAAAATTGAATATATAAAAATGTTATCACGGTGGTTATTAATAATAATGACAATTATATAATTTAATAAAGTTAATTGGCGGTAAGAAAAAAATGTATTTTGTTTTATTCTAAAAACGGATGATAAAATATTTTTCAAAATGGGATATATAAAAATTCCCTCATGGTGGCAAGAAGTCATTAATAATTATGACAATTATATTATATAATAAAGTTAATTGGTGGTAAGAAAAAAATGTATTTTGTAAGTGCAATTACATATATTTTGTTCTGTATATATAATTGCACTTATGATAATTGCAAATTCTTGTTTATATAATTTTACTTCCAAGCTGAAAATAATTAACACAACAATTTCATTGCTTTAAATCTAACATTTGCGCTACATTCCAAACGAAACTAACCTGCGCCAATCACGAACGTTATCCAATCTCCCCGTATCGGCTTACATCCATTCATCCATCCCGAGTCCGGTGACGCATTCATGCCGAAGGAACAGGAATTTATTTTATTGGATTGTTTACCTTTGATACGGCGCGTGACTAAAAAATTAAATGAAACCCGACTCTTATCTTATCCCTCTCCGGATCGTTCCTCGTAAGCCGAAACCTCTCGCTCCGTTTGTTTTCCATTGTATTTCCCTCCAGGGATCAGACCCTGATCCCCAAAGCCCGACGAAATCTGGGCAAACACAGCGAGCAGGAAATTTAATCGAAAGAAAGGGTAGAAGGGGAAAAACAAACAAACAAACAAGCATATTTCTCTAGGGTTATTAAAAAGTTGTTTTGTGTGAAAGTTTTGTAGAATAAAAAGAAAAGTTTTTTTATTGAATAAATGGGGCTATAACAAGTTTTATTTTATTAAGTTAATATACCCGACGCCCTAAGGGGTAACAAGGGATAGCAGAAAAAGAATTTAATATCTCAGGCACTTATGTGTTAAAAATACCGAGTGATCAATGTCAACTGTCCCGAGTTGGCAATACTAAATTCAAGCTGGGATGGTTGGACGATTGCCCAACGTGTTTTATTCCATATCCGGTTTTAATATGACGAGGGTTGTTTTATAGTCGAGACTATTCCGTACGAGAAATGATAAATTTAACGTTTACGATACTTTGTAATGGCACGTAATAAGTATGCATATTAATTACATAACTAGTAATAGAAAATAGTATTTTTTCACTTGGTCACAGTTTTTTTTAAATAAATAAATTAAATAAAAAGTGTTTTAAATTAATTAATTATTTTCAAATTCTTTTTTTTATTTAATATATTTACAAAACTGTGATGATTAAAATAACGTGTACTTTAAATATAACATTCCTCGTACGGAATAACCCCGAATGGCAATTGTTAACTTTTACAATTAAAACTAGCAACGCTTGGCAGTTTCACAGAAATAATAAATTACTGATTCATGTGTGTAAAACTTTAGTGCATTTTCATGTTTGAAGAAAATGCACTAATGTATCGATTTTTTGTTGCGAACGCTGGATAGTTGCGTTTGATCACAATTATTAAAGATGTGTCTCTAAGAGCCGGTTTTTTAATAGTTGCTTAAACTGAGTTTAAAGTAAAACTAGACTTAAAAACGTTTTGGTGTTTTTCAATCACGGCTTTTAGCTAAACTGCGGCTATAAGTCGAGTTTTCGAGTTTTTGTAAGCGGCCGACCACCATCGTTTAACGTGCTAAACTCGAATTCATAACCTCAAAATAGTTGTAATTTTTAATATCATATGGACAGAGCTTTTTCATGATGTAACAGATGGTGAACAAAATCCAACATGCATCATATCCAGTGTTCTGCTCAATTTATCTTTTAGATAAGAATGAAGTAATCTTCCCCTTGGGGGTTTTGTTTTCCTAATATAATGCGAAAAACATACGAATATCTCTCAAAGTCAATATGTTTCCGTCAAAATAGTTGTCAGAATAATAGAGTTGTTTCAACACGGTAGGCAAGTTTATAAAAAAGAGACGCGTTCAGTGCTATATAACATTAGGTGCGTTTAATTTATCATTTTAGAGGTTTTTTCTAACATCTAAATATAAAGCATTATATGAATACATAAATATTTATATTGTTTATAGCTTAAACCGAAGTTTTTCTAAACTGCAGTTTTAGATTAAGAGGCTTTACTTCGTAATGTGTCTGTTCCAAAATATGTGAGCTAATAAGTCATATTTAGCTCACATATTTTGGAACAGACACATTACGAATTAAAGTCCAAAATATGTGAGCTAATATGTCGTATTTAGCTCACATATTTTGGAACAGACACATTACGAAGTAAAGCCCTCTTTATCTAAAACTGCAGTTTACGAAAACTTCGGTTTAAGCCACTATTGAAAAACCGGCCCAATAAAGTACAAAAATCATGTTTTCAAATGGAACGACGTATTTTGTTTATAATTGAATCTTATTTAGTCTATTCGGATTTTTTTAGTTTTCAAATTATTACTAATTTAATAATTTTTATGGCAATTTTTCTAAAGATTTTAACTTTAATTAATTAACTAAGGCTTTAAAAAATAATAAATTCTATGTGTGTTTTGTGATTGATATTGTTCTAGTCAAGCTCAAAATACACAGAATTTATTATTATTTAAGATTTATTTGCAATGGCAGATTATGTGATTCATAGCCAACTGAGAGCAAATTAATTTTAAATCCATAAAAAAACATTGCTTTATACAAATATTAAAATGGAATTATTTCAAAAACTAAAATATATAATCGAATAGGTAACCTTAGACAAGCTTGGTCTTATTTTTTTTTAATCATAAATAAGACAATATTATAAAATATAATCTGAAACTTAAAAACCTGTTATTTTATTTAAAAATAGTGTCTTTCTTAAAATATAATGTGAAACTAAAAAAAACCTGTTATTTTATTTAAAAATAGTGACAGTATTTTAAAATAAAACAACAGTTTTTTTTTGAGTTTCACAAAATTTATTATAGAGACATTGCTACAATTGTTTCGCCAAGACACTCAGATGTAACTTAAAACATTGTTGTTTTATTTACATATAGTGTATTATGGGTTTTTTTAAGTAAAAGCCTTAACCAACGAGCAAAAAAAAAATTATTTTGCTCTTTTTTAAAACTATTTTTTAATATTATTTTTTGGATATCCTCTTATCAATGGTTGTCAAAATCTATAAAAATTCTGTAAAATTAAGTTTTTGTAATAAAGATCGCTTACACAAACGTAATGAAAAACATTCCCTTGTAGGAAAATCTGAAAATTCGATGAATGCCTATTTTTATATAAAAAATTAATTATCTTAAAAACGATTAGTCTTTGGTATGGGAAATTATACATAATAATGCCTACAATTTTACGTAAAAAATATATTAATAAATAGAATTGTAAAGATGGCTGAAATGTACCATTTCATACAGTAACACTTATTTATGAGATGATTTAAATTCTAACTTGACTAAGAAGCTATTCTCTAAGGAAAATGTTGAGTTTAACGTGTATGTAATTTTTAATCATCACAGTCTAACCAACTTTTATAATAAATATTTAATTTCATTTCATTTACTTACGGATTCACCATTTCTACATTCAAAATATATTTACATATATTCAGCATACAAAATACCAACTTATTAATTAAAAGAAAACCAATAGTTTAGGAATACTTACCTGATTATATACAAATATGTAAATTATTGTATAATGTAATCAATTATAATGGAGAATTCCGTAAAATAAAGTTAAAGTTAAATTACAAGAGAGATGAAAAAGAAACATTATGTAATAATTATCAATTATCAAATAATAGGTAAACAATAATAAATAAATATATAAATAATAATAATAATATCCTTCTGGGAAGAATCTGACACAACGTCCGTAAATGGATTATCCTCTTCCACAGCACAAAAAAATAATAATAATATCCTAAATGGTTTCCCTTCATGTTATAAATTAAATAACATGCAAAGTATGGAGCGAACCTAATAAAGCCATAGATAAATAAATATAAAATATGTATAAATAAATAAATACATAGAATGTGAAGTTAATTAATAACGTACATGTTAAATTTAATGTTTTCTGTAAGGAATAGCCCCGATTGAGTGAGCTGTTATTTATAAATATTTCAGTTTTGTTAAGAGCAAGAATGTGACTAATATTTACTGGCTATGAAGTATATTTCTTAATTTTAATTGAATTAAAAGAATTTTAATATAATTAATTAAGTAATTATTTTCAAATTATTTTCCTTTCATTCAATATATACAGAGAACTTATTCTATCAGAATACATTTCCCCTATGTATACCTGCAAAATATGCGAGTTAACGCATTGATGAGTGTGTGTTTAGTTACCTATAACACGCAACTAAACATACATCTGCCAAATAAATCAATCGTGCTAGACTTCAAATTATGTTCAATGCGTTTTACTCGCGTTTTTTTCAGGTATACACTTCCCCTAATGTATACTGATAAAAAAACGTCTGTGTAGAAAGTTCATTTTAAAATAAGCAAGTTGACATCTACTTCTGGTAAGTGTCGCCATCTTTATTTTAGCAGGAATAGCCTCATCAATTGGTATTATATTCCAAACTTTCAAAATTTTCTAACGCTCACATTTCAAGATATTGATAGCCACCGTTCGTCGTGGAACACCATGTATAGTTACTAACTTTATTGTATTTTTTTATATGTATACATATATTCAAATTAAACACTATTTTTTATCATATAAATAAATTTTGTCCCGTTGGAAATAGTTTTCGATGAGTAGCCTTAACGATTACGCTAATGAATTATTCATACATCGTGAGGTGATCGTGAAGCTCATATAATTAAATAGATTATTAATGCAGTGAGAAATGAATGAGTGTGGGATTTTGGAATTTAAGAACAAGATGAGATGAATTGATGTATAGTGAATTGTAGATTTTGGAATTTTGAAAAAATAATCAATTATATTTAATCAAATTATTTTAACAATTAACTTAAGTAAGAATTATACCAATAGAAAAGAGTAATTATTCACTTGGTCACAATTATTAAATTGATTTAATTTGCTTTGATTTAATTTAATTTAATATAATTAATTTATTACTTTTATTTACTTTAATTTTATATAATTAATTTATTATATTAAATTAAAGTAAATCAAATTAAATGAAATCAATTTAATAACTGTGGCCATGTGAATAAATACTCTTTTCTATTGATTTGATTCTTACTTAAGTTAATCGTTAAAATAATTCTACAATGATATTTATTATAATAGATTAACAATAACTTTTAAGTTATAAAGAAAGCAAAAAACAGCAAGCTTATTAATCAATAATTCTTTTCATTTATAAATAAAATATATAAATTTATAAATAAACAATATTGCAGGTTTATTTATAAATGAACAAGAATAATTAAACTATATTTATAAATGAAAAGATAATTACGGATTAACTAGCTTGTTATTATTTTTTTCTCCATTCGTGCAACTTGTAATTAATATTTTATTACATTATTTTACAATCGACCTTAAAACACTTTCAGTAAAGAAATACACTTTCTTTCGCGATGATATAACCAGTTAATTGTAGCAAAACAAAAACCTCCATTGAGCAACGTATTTGGCGAGCATTTTTGGAGAAATGAGTCAAAACGAGAGATCGGGAATTTTGTAATCGTGTGAGTCAACCGTAAATAAAGCATTGGCAATTATCTTTCATATTCGCTACTAATTATACGGTTCTGAATGAAATGTTGTAGTGTGAAGGTGTTTACTCGCCGTTGAAATTAATCGTTGTTCTAGTTGTATGCAGATTTTTTTAAAATTAATTAATACAATCATTGTTACAATATTCTCATTTTTTATTGCAGTGTTGTTATAAAGAACATTTTCGAAGATTTTTGGTTATTGCAGAACTAAATTATTAAATTACATAAATCTATTAAATATTTTTTTTTAAATATTTTTAATGTTTAAAATTATTCTTTTCAATTAGAAAAAGATATGTTTGTAGACTATCTAAAGAAAATATTATTATTTTATTATTATTAGTTCAAGAGCAGACGGACCTATAATAGATAGCCCTTATTCGAGAATATATTATGAAAACATTTATTTTTTTATATATATACAAATATATTTATTCAGACAATTACATTTCTACAAACATTAAAATAAAGGTTTGTCTGTCCTTTGCAATCGACCGGAGATCATTCGGCCTTTTTTTATATTATGTTAGATTATATACGATGTATTTTTTTTCAGATAATAAAGATTTAGTAGTAATATTATTAGTTTAGTTAAAAATAAAAACATATTGATTAATACCATTTATAAGCGCGTTATTAAGAATAACTGAAAATTATCCTTCTACAAAAATCTTATATTTTTTTGCATCCACTCGCACGTAGGTATCGGTATAGTTTCAACTATATAACCTTTGTAATTTTGTATTTCCTATTTGGGGGACAATCACGCCATTCATACAATGACCAACCCAATCCTGGAATCGAACCAGGGACTCCTGACTGGTGAAATCAATAAAAGAAACATTAAATAAGAATCAAACGAATTGATTTTTTGATCATCGGTGCATTTCATTTTTATCGTCAAATTCCGGAAATGTTATCAAAATTGTCGAACAAATTCTTGGTGTATATACTGACAGTGGATACATAAAAATCCTGTATCTATCAACCCTAATATGTAACCAAATAGTTGGTATTAAACCGTTGAAAATAAAACAGACATGTAGGTGGACATCAATAAAATAACATTAGAAAATGCAAGATAGACATGACTTTGACCTACTTCTTATTAATTACCCAATTAGAACACCGTTACAGTATTACTCAATGAAGGAACAGTTCTTGTAATGTAGAGCAAATAATTCATCAGAGCCTCCAAATGCAATTCCAATTAATTTAGCTCTACCTATTAAACACAGGAATCGCAGGGATCATTGCCCTAACCACGCTCGCAAGTAAGTCTAACTGGCTCCATAATACATTCAAGAAAGGTAAAATATATTACCGTTTCTGCGCATAAATTTTGTTCAAAAATAAATCATTCGAATGTTGAAATGAAGAAAAAAGATAGCCAGTGAGAGGTGCCGGATAGCTAAAAGTGAAATTCCCGGCCGGGAATATTTATTTATGCGGGAGGTCGTTCATGCACGCATTTCAAAATGGACTGTTGTTCGATTGTTGTTTAGGTAAAAAATGAGAGCGTGTATCAATGACTTAATAAAAACAAACAATTAAATTTAATTCAAGGTCCGAATATCGCCAAAAAACGAAAGGCCAATCGTGTTAATTCAATCGCTCGTTGTAATACTTGCGGTTGGCTTAATTATATTGTCAGCAGATAAGCAACATTAATTAACACGCGTCGGACGATTATCTACAGGCGGTTTTATTAAGAAATTCATTGAGGAGTGATTATTTCGTGTAAGGCTTCCAAGAAACATTGACTGTGCGATTAACTACCAATCTTACTTTCGTATAAGTAGAAACAAATATAAAAAAATAATTAATTGTAGCAGTGTCTCTACAATAAATTTTATGAAACTTAAAAAAAACTGTTGTTTTAATAAATTAAAAACGACGCAAGCGCCACCTTTTGCCTAATTTCAAGTGGCATCATTCAGTCGTTTTCATCAAGGCATTGCACATGGAACACACTAGTCTGATGAGGTTCGAAAAACCGAAATGGCCATCACTAGTTATCCATACGATAGATGAATGGTGGCTGAACGTTTCATTAAATGTAAATTGTTGTTTTATTTACAAATAGTGTATTATAGAGTTTTATCAAGTAAAAGCATCAATCATTGATTAAATAAAGATTTCTTATAATTTTTATTATGGAGGAAATATTACCATTGAATGAAAAATTTATTAACTTGTTAATTGTTGAGGCTTCTACTTTGTTATACATTGTAATTCAATTTTAATAAATGAAACACTTTTTTACTTACTTACTCGGATTGATTTTATTGTTTTTACTCGGATTGATTTTATCGTTGACTATAGTTTCGACAACCTTAACGTGTCATTATCAAAACAAAAGTATTTTAAAAATTACAATAATAATGACACGTTAAGGTTGTCGAAACTATAGTCAACAATAAAATCAATCCGAGTAAAAACAATAAAATCAATCCGAGTAAGTAAGTAAAAAAGTGTTTCATTTATTAAAATTGAATTACAATGTATAACAAAGTAGAAGCCTCAACAATTAACAAGTTAATAAATTTTTCATTCAATGGTAATATTTCCTCCATAATTATTTCTTTTCTAATACTCTCAATAGTTTTTTTTTCATTTGTTGCATTTTTATGAATTTTCAATGTAAATATTTTGTAAGCCAAAGTGCTCATTGCACGTACATACATTACATCAAACAGACGGATTCTTGTTGGTCGGGTTTTACGTAAGATTATCTGATGATTTACGCTACTGCTCACGGTCATTTATAAGACAACAGCTCGTTTCGAGACCAGACTGGAAGAAAAAAATACGAGAGGCAAAAAAAAAGAAACGAAATTGGTTCGGTTTTCATTAATTCCATTAAGACGAAAAAAAAAAAAGAAAACGAATTGTAGTGTGAAGTTAATTAGCGGGAAGAAGAATGAATGATGTTGATTGAGTACTACAATTTATTTATTCACAGATAATTAGTATCATTTTGTCTTTAATTACATTTTAGTATGTTATTAATGTGCAATCAAAGACAAAAGAATAAAGTTGGTTCAGTATTAGAATATCTTTATTCAAATATAATTGTCTGTAATTACACATTAGTATATTATTAATTTGTAACCAAATACATCCAGTTGTCAAATAAATAAGTGAAGTAAGAAATTCTCACCAGTGTTAGAATATCTTTATTCAAATATAATTGTCTGTGATTACACATTAGTATATTATTAATTTGTAACCAAATACATCCAGTGGTCAAATAAATAAGTGAAGTAAGAAATTCTCACCAGTGTTATTACAATTAACAATTATTAAAGACAAAATTACTTACAAATACTTTGGAATTACTGTCGAACCTAATCTTCAACCTCCACTTTCAACTATTTAAAACCAAGGTCCAGAATAGGGCATGATACTTTAGATGTTTTTGTTTAAATACCTTTATTAACGTAGCTAACTTCCGCTGATCTACAAAATAATCTACTGGATTACGGTGCAATCCTTCTACACAATCCTCTGCAGTCCTTTGCTGGACTATTGTCCTTATACACAACCCTTTGTCATTTTATGCTAGACTATGATGCAATCCTTACAAATAATCCTCTGTCGTTCTATGCACGACTATGGTACAATCCCTCTAAACAATCCTCTGTCGTCCTATGAACGTCTATGGTATAATCCCTCTAAACAATCCTCTGTCGTTCTATGCACGGCTATGGTGCAATCCCTATAAACAATCTTCTGTTGTCCTATGCACGACTATGGTGCAATCCCTTTAAACAGTTATCTGCTGTCCTATGCTGGACTATAGTGCAATCCTTATGAATTATCCTCTAACGTGCCCATTCTGGACTATGTTGCAATCCTTATGAACAATCCTTTGTCCTTTCAATAGTTTAGCCACCCCGGCCAATAGGTGTATGGGGCGGTAGTTGGATGCATTTTTCCTGGGTTTTCAATGCATCGAAATGATGACTAGAGGAGCAAGAGGGCCATGGAAGTTGCTTTCCCTCATGCAAATGTTGAAAGTTGTCCTAAATACTTCCAGGATTGCCGTTGTTGCTGCCTTTACGGCCTCGATTAGAATTTCGTCCTAACTAGGTGTTTCCTTGTTTGGCATTTGTCGGAATTACTTCTATCAGTTCCTCCTCCGAGAACTCCGGGTATTCGCTTTCCTATTCGCTGTCTTTCATCAGTGTTGGTCTATAGTTTTAAGAGAGTCTCTACCACCGCTGTTATGCCCTCCTATATGTAAACTTCTGGTTCTGCCACCTTCTTTTGTAATTATCTGGCAGACCAGTGCTCATGGATGATTGCCCAGGTCATCGCATAACTTGCGCCACCGCCTTTTCTTGCTGTGGAGAATCTCTACATTAAGTTGTTTAATTGTTTTAATATGCTGGACTACTGTGCAATCCTTATATACAATCCTTCGTTGTCCTATAGTGAACCATGACGCAATCCTTCTACACAATCGTTTGTAGTTTAACGCTGGACTACTGTGCAATGTTTATACTCAATTATCTGTCATTCAATGCTGGACTACTGTGCAATGTTTATACTCAATTATCTGTTATTCTATGCTGGACTACTTTGCAATGTTTATACTCAATTATCTGTTATTCTATGCTGGACTACTGTGCAATGTTTATACTCAATTATCTGTCATTCAATGCTGGACTACTGTGCAATGTTTATACTCAATTATCTGTTATTCTATGCTGGACTACTTTGCAATGTTTATACTCAATTATCTGTTATTCTATGCTGGACTACTGTGCAATGTTTATACTCAATTATCTGTCATTCAATGCTGGACTACTGTGCAATGTTTATACTCAATTATCTGTTATTCTATGCTGGACTACTGTGCAATGTTTATACTCAATTATCTGTCATTCAATGCTGGACTACTGTGCAATGTTTATACTCAATTATCTGTTATTCTATGCTGGACTACTGTGCAATCTTTATACACAATCCTCTGCCGTCCTATGATGGACTACGGCGCAATCCTTTTACATAATCCTCTTTCGTCTTGAGCATAAAAACTGGTGTAAGACTATTGTGCAATCTTTATGCTCAATCCTCTATCGTCTTATGCTGGACTACGGTGCAATTCTTATACACAATCCTCTCCATTACACTCCTTTATGAAGTAATCGCTAATATCTCCTTATTCCAAGGAATTACCCATCTATCCCAAAAATTTGCCACAAAATTTCTCACTATAGAACTTTTAAACATTACCTGCATTACGAGAAATCACAAAATCCTTCCAAAAATCCAACATTCATAATCCGCCATTCATGAATTCACACCATCACTCATAAATAACTAACTGACATGCACAAGTATTGCCGGTTGAAAGACCAATGGTCAAAATCAAATACTTAAAATAATGTACAAAGTGATCAACAATGATTGCAGATTGATAGGTAGGCAACCAAATATGCATATTGCTACAATTGATCATATGAAAAGAAAATCCCCCAGATTGCCGTTGGCATAGCAAACTTTTTTTGGGCAAATGCTAATTGTACGTTTTTTTTTATTTGCTGCTCCGGACTTATGTTAGTCATCTCTTTTTCAATTGCTGCTTTAATTTCATTTATTCGATTCTAAAAAATACAATGGCAAAACACGACGCTACTAGTGTCAAATATTATTCATTTTTCCTTGGTATGAACGCGGAGCGATAAAACTCCCAAGATTTTCCGGCGGGAAATTTAACTTGTCTGCAATCATTGTTAATAACTGTGATAATACACACACAAACATTATGTAATTGTAAATGTCCCAACAAAGCTGATTATGTATGTGATAACACCTTTTATTTGGGACGTGTGTTTTTTAAAGGATAACTTTGGGTCAATACATATTTGCATATGCGGTTTTCCCATATTGACTGCATTGATTTCTCTAATAATTACTAGGATTATGATTTTTTTGTAAAAAGAAAACACTTATTTTACTAATTGATTTTATTTTTTATCTTCTTTAATTCGTTTATATATATGTATATATATATTTTTTATCAGTATACATTAGGGGAAGTGTATACCTGCAAAAAACGCGATTCAATCGCATTGAACCGATTAATGTGTGTATGTTTAGTTGCCTATTTGGCATATGTGTGTTCAGTTGCGTGTTATAGGCAACCAAACACACATACACTAATGCATTTGACTCGCGTATTTTGCAGGTATACATAGGTGAAATGTATATTGATAAAAAAATCTCTCTGTATATATATATACTTATAAGGTTTCCAAGAAAAATTGACTGATCGATTAACTACCAATCTTACTTTCGTATAAGTAAAAAGAAATATTCAAAAATTAATTAATTGTAGCAGTGTCTCTACATTAAATTTTATGAAACTTAAAAAAACTGTTGTTTTATTTACAAATAGTGTATTATGGAGTTTCATTAAGTAAAAGCATCAACCATTTATTAAATAAAGATTTGTTATAATTTTTATTAATATAAATTTAATTTTTTATCTTCTTTAATTCGTTTTAATTAAATAAAACAATTTCATTTTTTTGTTAGCAAATCACCAGAAAAAACCTTGACTTCTTTTTTAACCTCCCATTTACTTGAAACAGCCACTCATCCCGACACCAATAAACGTCAACAGGTATGCAAAGGGCGCACAATAAAAATAAACTAGCTCCCTTAATTTGTTTTTTTTTTATTCTCTCACTCTCTCGCAAAGGTCTCAGGGTCGAGTGTATCGATTCGTGCGTTATGTTGTGCGAGCGGCAGTATTTCCCGCCTCGGGCCCAAAGCGCTGACCTAGAACAAGGGTCCGTCGGTCCTGCGCCCTGCGCCCAATGTCAGAAGCGTGCCGGTCGCGTGGGCGTCGCGACGCCCCTAACCCGGCGCGGCTTAACGAGGTTAGGTCCGTAATTGATACACGGGAAATTCGCCGGAAATTTAATTTTCATCGGAAGCCGGATCGCTTCCCTGTCGTTTGCCGCCATTGTGCGAGGAGTAAGTAAGGATTCGACGGAGGAAGTAATTGATTTAGTATTTGTTGTTAGTAACGAAAAAAACGATTTATTTTTAAAATGACAACGCAAGAAATAATAATAGAAACATAAATTAAAATACCTCCAAAATACAAATTTCCTACTTTTACTATTTTTCATTTCAACAAAAAATACGGACTTTGGCAATGACGATATTGCCAAAGTTTGTATTTTTTGTTCATCATAACAATTGAATAGGAAGTGATAAGAACAAGGAACAAGGATAGGCTGAAAGACCTGTGGTCGATAGCCATTTCGCAAAATAGATATAAGGATTCATCAATTCATTTGCCAAATCATCAGGACAGTTCAGCTAGCTAGCATATATTTTTCTTTAATTTCATCATAAATGCATGAACAGGGCATAAAGACCTCTGGTCGATAGCCCAGACAGACTAACATCTACATATTGTAATTATTAATGTTGTATAGTCTGAATAAAGAGGTATATATATAGATATAAGTAGGAAAATGTCCAAAATAACAAACTAACAGCAGACTTGGAGGATATTACTAAAAGTAATGAAAAAAGCAAGGAAAGGTGAAGAATTTACAAAAGAGTGGACAGAAACATTATTAGTGCCAATGTACCAGATTGATGAAAAACAAAATTGTAACAATTTATTCCCCTATAAATTTACTAAACACCATTATTAAAATACTAGAACAAATAATTGGGAGGTGGATTAGAAATGTGATAGAAAATAAATTATACGGTACACAAATTGCTTTCAGAAGAGGCAGAAGTATACAGGATCTAATTTTCACATTGAAATAAATCTCTGAAAAAAATGTAACAACTAGAGAGAAGTATATACTATGCATTCGCATTCAGAAAGCCTTATATATTGTAAATATTGTTTCTTTCAATGTATCAGTTTTTATTTTATGTATTATTGTAATTCATAATATTGTTTATATATATATATTTACTTCTATCCCGAAAGATATACTAATTTTTTACTTTGTCTACTGTGATATTATGATTTATGTTACATAAGTACTTTAACAAATGTCTAATAATAGACATTTGCTTTTGCATAACAATAACATATTGTATAATGCAACAATTTTTGCATCGAAAATATTTAATGCAAAAAACAAAAAATAAAATAAAAGTTACGCAATATAAGTCTACCTGCAGACACGTGTTGTTGCATTATACAATATGTTATTGTTATGCAACAGCAAATGTCTATTATTAGACATTTGTTAAAGTACTTATAATAATAATAATAAATGTCTTTTATTCAATAATAAATCACCAAAAATGCACAACACTTAATTTACAATTTTATCATTATTAAATATGGCGAAGTTCAACATAACATAAAATGTTTGCTGTTTTTCAACTTAACCGCAAAACAAAAAAAAACATTCTAAAAATAAAAAATAAAAACCTCTTACATTTTGTTTACAACTCGTTGTAGTTATTAATAAAATTAAAATTATTTAATATTTTTTTCTTCAAAACAGTGACATAAGTCATAATGTCACAATAGCTAAAGGTAAAATTATTAATTAATTAATTAATTATTTTCAAATTCCTTTTATTTAATTTATTTAAATAACCGTGACCAAGTGAATAAATCCTTTTTTTTCTATTATTATGCTCATTTTGTTTGTTGTCCCAATCAGGTTGATTATTTCCACTTTTACTCGAACAAAGGAAGTCCGAAGTCATTCCTTTATAGATATATTTAACATTTTATTTTATAGTTTGTAAAAGGTGTAATTCGGTATGTATGAATAAATAAATACGGTTAATTGTTAATGCTTCCACTTAGTTGTACAAGGTTTATTATAAATTAATAAAACATTTAACTTTGTTTGTACAACTGATATTTTATTTAGTGACTATAGTTTCGACGTTAGCGTGCCATTATATACTTAATACTAGACCAACACAAGATTGAGCCACAATCTATTAGTTTGTGGCTCAATCTCAAACAAAATAATAAAATCTTCAAACTCTCTCTTGGCAATTAAAGAATTGTAGAGAAAAGTATTTTAATATCTTGAAAAGAATAATGTTATAATCCTTTAAATTCCTGTTCTCAGAAAACGATTTAATACAATTTTTCTTCTTTTTGTAAAATAATACGAATTCTAGTATGTAATATTTGTGTTTGGCAACCAACATTTTTAACATCCTTATACAAACGTTGTTTTTACCTTTTACATATTAAATATCCTTGTGTAAACGTCGTTTTTACTTGTTTACCATGTATCTACAAATATTGTAAAATCCACAATAAGGAAACGCATAAGGAATAATTAAAATTGCACTGTACAAATATTAATCTTGACCTTTTATGAAAAAACAAAACAATAAAACTACAAGTCAATTCTTCCGACGAATTATGAATGTGCATTTATAAGCTACGTTTATTAAAGTTGTTATAAAATAAACGAAAGATTTAATGAATGTAATATTTAAATAATTAACAAAGTTATATTCCTTACTTCATTGTTTTATGAACGCACGTTTATTACGACATATCTATTGAAACCAACGAGAAGTTTGTGGTAAAAGTTAGCTGTAAAATGGGACTCCACCAAAAATTCTATTTTTTGTTCTTAATTCTTGATATAAATACAAAAATTAATTATAATAGAAAACAGTATTCATTCACATAATCACAGTTATTTAAAATAAATTAAATAAATTATTATTTATTGGGCAGAAAGACTTCTGGTCGATAGCCCAGAGTAACACCTACATATATCGTAATTATTTATGTTATATTGTTAAAGTTATCTGTATAGTCTGAATAAAGATGTGTGTATATATTATTTACTTAATTTAATTTAGCAAATTAATTGTTGTATTTGTTAATAATACTTACTATTAAACAGCGAATACCAAAATAATAATAATAAATATTCTTCTGAGGCTTAACTAGAGGTTTAAGATTGTAATGTAAATATTGTAATGTAATTTAATTTATCTCTCAGAAATAAAGATTTTCTATATAAATAATAAATATTCATAAATAAATTAAATCTTGCGAATGAAAAATAATGTAATGTTTGTGATTATAAATCTGTAGCAATTGGTGTTAATGATAGGGGATACATATATAAAAGATTACTAAAATAAAGACTATACCCATCTTTATTTATTTTGAAAATAATAGAAAGACAGATAATATCTCAATTGACAGAATATTAATAATTATAATGTATCTTTTTCCTCTATCTTGTAATTGGTTTTCTTTTAATTTATAAGTTGGTATTTTGTATGCTCAATATATGTAAACATATTTTTAATATAGAAATGGTGAATCCGTAAATAAATGAAATTAATTATAGTGTATAATACAATCATATATTACCACTGATGTATTGTAAATGTTCAAAACACATCTGTAAGTAGAGAAACAAAAATAAAAAAGCAGAAGTTATATTCTAAATATAAATAAATGCTAAATGTTTGTCTTTTGTATTAAAAAAATGAACATATGGCATTCGAAACGTATAATTAGTATTAAGAAACAACAGTGTGTTATCTGTGTTCAATTATTTAAGTTCCTCAACTTCACATAACTCACAAATAAGATATTAAATTGGATTATGTTGGATTTAGGTTAAGTTAGATTGTATTAAATTGTATTAGTTTTAACTTTTTTCAGATTCATTTAAAAAATGTGCATAATACATTTTCTTCATTTCTGGAATTATTTGTAAACGTCTACAAAATAAAAAAAACAATAACATTCAAAAGTTCGTAAATGCAACAAGATTCTGACATTGGCCATACTATAGTAATCTACAAAATCAATATCATTGAGGGTAAATATTAGTAAATATTAAAATAATATTCAATACATTAAAATATAATCAAAGATAGAAGTCATTAAATATTTATCACATATCATTATTTAGAAATGTATGATAAGGGACACATAACAATATGTACTTACCTGTACGTAGATTACACTAACAATACTATATAAAAATTGTAAGTTGACAAAGGGGTATTTTCTGCACGTTAAGTTGAAATAGATAGAATGTTATTTTAGCGCAGCTTCAAATTCGACTTATTATTCCTTAAATTATGATTTTTTTATTTTTAATCCAGTTACTTAATATTTTCTCTTTAATTACAAAATAGCTTTTATGTAATGAATAGTACATTAAATATCATTATGCAATATTTTATTGATATGCAACAGCAGGGGTACAATGTCCGGCGGGGTATTAGCCCGGGAAGTAGTTGTTTTAATGTGATTTTTTGACGTACTTACGTAACGTAAGTTATAATGTCACAATTATAAATTAATAAATTATTTCTACATTTAGTTCTGTTTTAATCTGCATTTGTTTGACGTAGTTACGTAACGTAAGTCATAATGTCACATTGCTAAATGTGGAAATAATTTATTAATTATTTTTAAATCATTTTTATTTAATTTGTTTAAACAATTTTGTTGCATATTTGTAGTGGCGGCAAAATGGGTCACTTATAATTAGACAAACTTAATATAAATTTCAATTTTTGCCACGGCAAAGATCATGAGGAATCTTAAATATAAAAGATTGTTGAAAATAATCAATTAATAAAAAATAAATAGTTTTTCTCTTTCGCTACTGCAACTGTAACTTTATGTTACATCACTTACAACGTCAAAAAGGAAAAATATTCACTGAAATAACATCTTTCTGGGAAAACTCATTGCCGGATATTAGATAAATCGATTAAACAATGGATATGTTATTTCTAATTAATTTTAAATAACTAGGACCGACTGAATAAAATATAAAATAATTTATATTGTTACATGGAATCTTATTAAACACTCTATGTGACATCCCTATTCAAGTCAGGAATATATAAGTGCATAACATTCAAAATATAAAGAGAATATATACATATATATATATATATATATATATAAAACACGTAAAATATCCCTATTGAAGTCAGGAATATATGAGTGCATAACATTCCTTACACCTAACGGTAGAAAGGAAAAAGATAAAAAAAATAACATTCAAAATATAAAGAGCTCTCCATTCGACACAAAACAACGAGAAATATAGAAAATATAAAACAAAACACGCAAAAAGTACAATATTGTTTACTTCAAGAAAGTAAGATCGAGGCTAAGTGGCCACAGTAACGTCCGCTTACTTATTCTAACCACTTAATTGCTTCGTGCTGATTTTCTTCGGATAATTATTAGATGCAATACAAGAGATGAGCACGCATAAAGTCTGTAAAGGCAAAATTTAGGTTTTACACACGCTATAAATAGCTGCGTTGTAATTGCAACATGCAAATTAAAATTTAATGGGATTATTTATTACACCCAATAAAATATTAACACATACTTCTTTTATTCTATTCGAATACATTTTCATAAACATTATCATGAAATCACATTTGTTCAAGTAGACATTAAAGAAAGCAATCTGAGGATTAGTAGAAAGGGATAGCTTTATGGTAATCGGCAGTCACGATTTATATTGATGTCCTGGTTAATGGATAATATTTATTTATTTATGGAATTTCAACATTCTACGAAATATAATATATTTCACCACCATTATGGTGGATGAAGAATTTGGGTAGCAGCGAAATAGTTTTTGTCAACGATTGTAACAGTGCTTTAATAAAATTAATCTCCTGTACTCTTATTAATATACAAAATGTAACGTTATTATTTAATTTAATTTCGTTATTTACGGAAATTCACCTTTTTACAATTAATAACAATATGCGGCTGAAAGACCTCTGGTCGATAGCCAGTTTGTGAATTTTGCTTTATTGTAACAGACAGTATTATAACATATATTAAAATGTAAACACACACCTCATTGTACAAAATTCATAAATAAAGATATATATATATATAACAATATGTAATTAAAAAATATGTCGCCGAGTTCGTGTTCTAATCCCACCGGGGCAAAAGATATTTCTAATGAAATATACTTGTCCCGGGTCCATGGATGTTGTGTTTGTCCTCATCTTAGATTAATGACTTAGATATATACAAATTACGTTAGTGACTGAATGGAAATACCTATACCAAAAATGTCCCTCATTTTATCATTCCTTAACCTTAAAATCCTTTCAATTATCCTTCCTTAAAAAAATACGAAATACAATAATAATAGCGACGTATTAATGTAATGCTATAGGAATTTAATTTAAAAAAGGATATTTTATTTAATTATTTGTATTTAAATTAGTTTTCCCATTGTTTTTGCAGATTCCCGGAAATGCCTGCCATCCGACTCTTCGGGAGGAAATGGCTCGCCGCCTCGGATGACCTCGTGATACCCGGACTTTTCGAAATTTCAGTCAGAGTTTTATGGTGAGCACACAATTTTAAACAGAACAGCAAATCCAATATGATAATTCAAACACAGGTAAAATGTTTACAACAATATCTGTGAAAACTATCAGAAAAAATGACTAATCTATGTACACAATACAGAGGAGCAAACTGCTCGTGAAATACTAAATTGAACCAGCTTTGCGATTCGCAAAAAAAATGTGTTAAAGTTGTGTACTGTACTTTTATTTTTATTATAAAGCTGATAACCATAGAAATTTAAATAAGTTTAGTTTCGGGTTATAAGCCCATTTTCAATAGTATTTTAAATTGAATTTACATTTTTTTGTTAAATGGGCATATATCCCGAAATTAGTCGACATTTTAAAGTTATTTAATTTAATTTTTTTGCAGTTGGAAAAAGGGATTGATCGAATTTTATTGATCATTGCCAAAATTTTTCTTTGTTTAATTTCATTGTAATTTAAATAACTGCAAATGTGTGAATCATCTTTGTTTCATTTTATTTAATTTAATCTGTGTTTATATTTATTTTATTGCTAGATTTTTAATAACCTATTCATATTTATTAATAAAAATAAACGATGAATTACTCAAATAAACCGGTTTAATAATTTATTAAAATGAGTGAACCATTCATTAAATTGAACCTGGTGGAGAGGTATATGCTCGAGAAATAGTTGTTTTAATGTATATTTTTTTTAAAGTACTTACGTAACGTAAGTAAAAAAAGTCGCAGTGGCTGAAAGGAAAATAATTAATTAATAATTAAAACACGGGTTATCAACTTTATCCACAGTTCCATAATTAATTATTTTTAAATTATTTTTATTTAATGTAAAGTGTACCATTTTATCCATCACGAATTCACACTTATATAAAGATCCAGAATTGTTTCCTGAAATAGTTTTTATTGATTTAGAATTCTTTCTTCATATGCATCTATAATAAGTAGATTGAATAATTTTTCTCAGAAATAAAACATTTTTACTTTGTTTATTATTGTGAATTACGATATAAAACAAAGCCTAAATAATATTTATTTATAATATAAGTACAATATTATACAATAATATTTACATAATGATAATTACATATATGGAACTAAGTCAAAACAGTCTGTTCATAATTCATTAATTTATTTTATTTGTTTATTCAACACAAGTTGTGTATTTATCTAATTTCGGGAATTTAAAATCACTTATTTTGTTGTGTCGTAAATTGAATCTTAAGTACGTAAATAGTTTAAATTTTGCGCCATATATTATTAATTTCGGAATTATGTTGGCAAACCTTTTTATTTT
Organism: Philonthus spinipes; assembly: GCA_963082785.1. Taxonomy (NCBI): domain Eukaryota; kingdom Metazoa; phylum Arthropoda; class Insecta; order Coleoptera; family Staphylinidae; genus Philonthus; species Philonthus spinipes. The sequence continues at coordinate 8,304,789 of OY720308.1, read as the reverse complement.
TCATGTTTTTTTGAATATTAAGTAGTGTGTGAAATTAAGAATAATCAAGTGCATCCAAAATACAGTCCACTTCAGTCTGGCCAGACCGGGAAAAAAGAGGAATTATATCGGTAAGTGTCCCAAGGTTTGCCGACTTCGTCGCCAGTTTCTCCTACACAGTCTATTTACTACATTATAATAAATTTTTTTCTTAAGAATTGAGCCGTCTATATGGTTCTCATGAACGTAGAAAATAAAATAATTTATAATTGTTTTTATTTAATTTATTGAAATAACTCTGACCAAGTGAATAAATACTCTTTTCTAATAAAATATTAAAATTAGCTCAAAGAGTATTAACGACACCCTAATAATCCGCTATACAATCCTCCTAATACTATCCTTTACCAGAAAACTAATATCACTCCCATCAAAAATCTCCTATTTAAACAATTATGTATCCCCCGAAATCCAAATATCCTTCCAAAATATAAAAAAACCTTCATCGACAATTTATCATTTCATTTCATCAAATAATGTGGACTCTGACAATGACGATAGCAATCATGAAAATTAAATAAACAATGACAAGAACTAGACATACACAGGCGGAAAGACCTTCGGTCGTTAGCCATTTCATATAATATATGTAAATATAAATCTACAAATACATTGTAAATAATTATCTAAATTATGTATAAATGTTACATGAATAAAGATGTTTAGTAGTAGTATTAAAATTGAGGCCAAAAAACCTCCGGGCCATAGCCGTTTCTCTTAAGATTATATATTTGTTTTAAATTGTTTCATGTATTGTATATTAAATTAAATATGTATGTATTCTTTGAAAATAAAGATGTTTGTATATATATATTAAAATTATTTTCATTTATCTTATAGTTTTTGGCAGCTGTGTTTCATTTGGCAAATGATAATACAATTATATAGTGGCCCCTTTTGGAACATACTTGATTCATCTACGGGATATTTAAATTTGATACCGTGCTTAATATCTTATCCAGTACATATGGTGAAAAAAATTGTATATGAATTTCACACTTTCATATGTATGCAAAGCCGGAAATGTTAGTATATTCAGTCTTCTAATTTATTATTAATTTTATTATTTCGCGTTTTTAGTTTTTAAAATATTAAAATTAAGATTCGATATAAGTTCATTGATACATTTAACCCCCCATTAGTCGCGCACATTTTTCAGACGAGTTTAGTCACGCGTATAATTGGCACTATTATAGCAAAATTCGACTTGTACCTTACACGAGTTGAAATATTATCTTTATTAACATTGGCTTTTGTGTACAAAACATATTTTTAATTTAAATTGTTTGTATTTTTTTTGTGATAATTTTTAAAAGGTTGGTCTACAACTATACCATTTCCGGGCTATTGACATTTCAGTACAATAAACTTAAAACAAGATAATCCCTACTTTTCCTGTCTTACGAAATGCATGCAAGTATTTTATTCCAATGGTTACATTTCAGCACATATCATATGTTAAATCAGATTTCCGGGGTAGCATTTCAGATTTACGGAAGCAATTTAAACTTGAGGTATTATTGATCGAAAACTGTTTATATTTTATTTTTATGGTTTCATTTTATTCTACATTAAAAAATGAAATATTTGCTCAACACAAATGTTTATTAATGTTTCCAACCAATTAATTTACGAGTATTAAAAAACGTAAAGGTGATATTTGATAATTTCTAAAATTAAAAAAAAGTGGTTCGGTAATTGCTCTCGCAATCGACCTTTAGATTTTTTGGATTATTTACAATCAATTTAAATATTAAAGCGTGTGTGTCAACCCATTAACTAGCGCAATAAAACAATAAAAAACATCAGGTTTAAAATAAGCTTCCAAACAAACTAATTATTTATTGTAGATTATGTTGCATAATTAAGCAATTAAAAATTCAGAACAATTTATTGACATCTAAAAGAATATTAGTGAATATTTTAATTTGAGGTATTTAATTAATATTAATAAAAAATGTAGTAATAAAATTTGTCAAACAAGAGGCGAATAAATGCGAATATTAAGGCGAGTATAACGCATATATGAAATGGTAGTTTTCAAATGAAATGAACACCACTCATTTCATTTGAAAACTACCAGTCCTAGAGATTTGAAATTTTGACAGCTTATATTAGTCATAATTTTAATTAAAAATATGGGATTACTTTAAAAAAATGTTTCGTAGATATAAAAAAATATTGCTTAAATTAAAAATCAAAATAGTAAATTGAAGACAATTCTATTCTAGATATAAACTGTAAGTTTCATCAAGATATGAAAACGTATGTCGAAATGGGGTTGAAATTAGTTTTGTAAAAATTTAGTCGAGTAAAGTGCTGCCGCCTTGCGGATCTAGCCTTCGTTCAAGCTTTTGTACACTCACTGCCAAAATGAATCGACGCGGCGGTCCTCAGCTGAGCGGGACGGCGCAATACGCGTTCGTTTTTGTTTTCTTTTCTCGATAAAAGAAAACAAATCCGTATTTTATTTCGCTTGAAATAATATTTTTGAAATAATCCATAATTGAAATAAATTGCCAGTTTTATATAAATGGATATTCGGATCCCAAATTAAACTTTCAGAAAATAAATAAAATTAACTGTTTTTTATAAAATTTTAAAAACATAAAGTAAAAATTATTATATTTTATTATATTTTAACAAAAATATTAATAATTGACAGAAAGACCATTGGTCGATAGCCAATTAACAGATATAAAATATATATTTTATTTTATAATTTCTAATAATTAATATTAATATTAACTATTTTGTATAACTTAAAAGATGACAAATATTATAATGGCCAAAAAGCTTTAACTGTGCATTTACAACAGCATTTGTTTATGGAACACCCTGTATATCAATTTTTAGTAAAGATGGGCAAAGTCGATCTTTTCGATATTTTTTTTTGTCACTACAAAATGAAGTTTATAATAATTTTCTTAATCATAATAAATTAAAGACGACGCAAGCGCCACCTTTTGTCTAATTTCAAGTGGAATCGATTTGGGTAGACGTCATCACTAGTTATCCATACGCTAGATGAATGGTGGCTAAACGTTTCATTAAATGTGAATTTTCTTAATGTTATTTATAATATTAATATTGGGAAGTGTCATGTATTTATTAATAATCTCCAATTTATTATTATTTATTAAATTTAGCTACTTAAAATTGGTTATTCAGAAATACTCGATTAATAAATTCTCTCGATTTTGCCCAACACTATTTTTTTTAATTAAAAAATTGCACAGTTAAAATACTAATCGACCAGTCCTAGCGTTTTTTTTTTCTTGAAAATAACCACTTGCAGATTAAATAAATTGTTCCTTTCATTACGAACGCATTGTATAAATGTTTTTGTAATTGCATTTTTACATTTTATTTTCTGAATAAAACAAAAAAATATCTAAATGCAATTAAAAGTTTATCTTTATTAAATTCGTCCTATGATTTGTCATTAACATTCAGTAATTGTATTTTTCTACGTTCAATTTTAATTTTATCGCATTTTCCCAAGCCGTAGTTAAAATTTAATTTCCCGGTATTTATTCCGACGCATTTTCGGCTTTCCGTAATTAATAAACAATTTAAGCGTGTCGTGTCGGTCATTTGTTATAATTGCATGCGTTTAATTGGCTAACACATGCAAGCAAAACGTATTTACGTAAACCCGTGGTAATTTCTAACTTGGGAAAAACTGCTCAAATATAATAAGGACAACCAGAATTGAAGTATTTATTCATAATTGTACACTTTCTTAATAATTGTCCAAGAACTGAAAAATTTTAAATTCGCAAAGCGGAGGTGGTACTTTACTTATTAATAAATTATTGAAAATCTACCAATAAATAAAATAGAAACTCTGTATTAATTTTATGACTTTTACTTGTGATTGTAAAATTCTGAAATTTACTCAAGCACACCAAATTGAAAGTTTTCAATTTTTGAAAATTGTTTGAATATTGCACTGAAACAGTATATTGTAAAATAATTGCTTAAATAGGCAAAAAAGAGCGATTGTCGATGCTTAATTATATAGTTGTAAATTACAGTAAGTATTGTCATGTAATTTAATCTAACTCTCAGATATATAGATTTTCTATCCATAAACTTTGACTTTTTTAATGGAAGTTTTTCATTGTTAAAGCGCCTTTTAAAAGAAATGTAATATTATTGTATTGTTTAGTTTTAATTTCAGTGTTTGTATCTATTATGTATTTTTGTGTTGTATATTGTATTATTCATGAAATGGCTCGCCGTTGAAATAAATAAATAAATAATTTTCCTATAAAAAATGTACATAGAAATTGTGGAAATAATTTATTATTTTCAAATCATTTTATTTAATTTGCTTAATTTTTTTTCTGCCAATTTTAATGCATTTGTTGTTTATTATATAACAATTATTTCCAGAGCAAAATAAGTTGTTTTATATTTCTAACAATAATTTGTTGCAAACGAAAGCAATGAGAAGTAAATCCGTTTATTCCATGTAAACAGGTAACGCATTTCTGGGTTACAGATTGATCTACTTATCCAATGGTAATTACTGGGTTTCGTGATAATTTCGCGGCGCGCCGCGTTCGAGCGCGACTGCAAAAAAACATTCAAACGCGAATGTGTTGTTTGGGTTTATTTACATTTTGGTTTTAATTGAACGACTGGCCGGCCATTCCGTATGTCGGTGAAATTTTCGAAATTCGCCAGGACGATAAGATGAGGAGAAATCGGCTGGGATAATTAGAAATTGAATTTTCGCCCATGGTTGTTTGTTTTTGCGAAAAGAATTCTAGTGCGAATAATTAAAATTTTAACCAATAGATAAATGAAATCAGTAAGAGATTAATGGTTCGATTAAAAGATCGATAGCCATTTAAATTGTTATGTTTTCTAAATATTTACGTCATTTTATTTAAATATATCTTTATAACTTGACTCTAAGTAGGTTTAATGTTATACAGAATTTCACATTTAAACAGATCCGATGAGACATTTTATTTCGAAAAATTTCAGATGTGAATATTCTTTCATTTAAATAAAATAAAAATAAATTCTATTTCTATTAAATCTTTCATTTACCTCTGAAATTTTTCTGACCTGCAATAAAAAATCACTTTCCATCTTACTGCTGTTTAACTCGCACACATATAATAGTTTCCTTCCTCTTAACAACTTTCCTCAAACATATTTGATTTTTTTTATCTAAATAGAATAGTATTCATTCACTTGGTCACAGTTATTTAAATAAATTCTTAATTGTTGAGGCTTTTACTTTGTTATACCTTATAATTCAATTTTAATAAATGAAACACTTTTTTACTTTGTTTGTATAACTCGGATTGATTTTATTGTTGACTATAGTTTCGACAACCTTAATCTTAACTTTTGTTTTGATAATGACACGTTAAGGTTGTCGAAACTATAGTCAACAATAAAATCAATCCGAGTTATACAAACAAAGTAAAAAAGTGTTTCATTCATTAAAATTAAATAAATTCCTTTGTATGCAGATTTAATATGAACTTTTCATTAATTTATTTAATATTTTTATTAAATAATCATGTTTTTTTTTTATATAACCTGTAGTAATGTTTAACGGGAAACCTGTTTTTTTATAGCAAATTTCACAGCCCATAAATGTTTACAAATTTTGTCGGTTTACACACATTCTTCCGCATTCATCATCCAAATATAAATATTTTCTTTATTGATAGTAGAATCATACAGATATTTCGTCATGAATAAATTAAATTAAACACAATTCCGACTTTGTATCATATATACATACATTAACATCTGAAATATTTGAATTAACACTAAATTATTACAATCACTGATTGATCGGTTCGTTGTGTGTTGAATTATATTAGCGATCGTGGTCTCATCATTCCTCGAAGGCAATTATGCAAATGGCCGGGGGCCTCACATTAAGTGCAATAATAATAAACTGTTAATTGACTGTAATACAACGCAAATAACCGACGTTCGTTTAATGGCGTTTAATTTACAACAGGCGTTCAGCTGATAATTATTTACACTCCCCTTTTATCCGCTATCCTGGCTCGCGTTTCGCAGAGTTAATCAACGGCGCCGGACAGCCCTTAATTGAATTAAAAGTTATTTAATTAATTAACGCTTTAAAAAATTCAGTTTTCATAAGGCGTGTGTTTATTAATTAATTCAACGCCTGTTGGTGATGATTAATTTGTAATGTTTATTTAATGCTACAGCTTTTTTACATCAATATTTACGTATCTCAAAAATTGACTGGTTAATTTGTAATATTTGTTTAATGCTCCTTTTTATTCTTAGATAATCGGGGCTATTCTGTATGGATAACGTTCAACATAACATGATTGTTATCGGTGAAGTATTATAGTTCAAGTGGATTTTCTATAAATTCTATAAATTATTTTATTTAGTCTTAACATCGTTATATGTTCCTCTCTACTTCTCAGTGTGAGATGCTATAAATTATAATAAATCCAAATTTGCGTAGACTATAATTATAAACTTAACAGATACGTTAAATTTTACGTTTTTTTCTTACTAAATACCTCCGATTGATGTTTACGTTAAATATAACAATTTTTTCCTACGGAATAACCCTGATTATCCTCTAACACATTGCGTGATACGTTTCGCATATCCAAGTACATTTGCATCTTTATTCCATTCTGGAACGATTGAAGCTGAGTACTTTACGGTAATGATCATCACGAAAGTATTCGTGTTTGTTTGTCGTTTGTGGAAATTTAGAAAACCCGTTCCGGCGGAATGACTTGACAACCAATTTCGTTGTTTAATTATTGCCGGGCTAATTACCGAAGCATTGTGTACGTCAGTAGAAATAAAAATACTTCTTGACGATATTTAAAAGTGACACCATTAATGTTGGAGTTTGTTTAATTTTAATTTCGTTTGTGGAAGTAAATTAATTGCACTACGTTTATATAATCAAGTTGAAATTATTTATGTAATTTAATTAAATTTTTAAAATAAAAATATATTATATTATCAAATTTTTAGTATGACTTCATTTATTATTAATTTAATTAATACTTATCAAACTGTGTAGGCTTTCATGACTAGTGTGATTAGCTATTAGGCCGTGGTCTGTTGGAGTTTAATCTAACAGACCGCGGCCTAATAACCCGGAAATCAACATTTTTAACTAATACTTAACTTAAATGGTTTGTTTTCTTTATTAATTTTCTTAACCACGTTTATACAATAATCGACCTTAGGTCTCTCTGCCATTCTTTTTTACTTAATTTAAAATTATTGTTTCATTTAAAGATTTTATCACTCCTTATAAAATGAAGATATTCCGATAATAACATGAAAAGTGTACTTCAAATATTATCTAATATCCAATATATCCAACTTTAACTGTACAAAAATAACAAAATGGCACCTACCTCTAATTGCTAATATATGCGAAATTTTGCATGTTTCAGCAGGGAAACTGAAACATGCAAAATTTTTCAAAAAAACATTTATTTTATTATTTTCCACATTGTCCAAAATTATGTTTTTTTATACGAAACAAAATCATTTAAAATTAATACTGGTTTATTTTATGAAGGCCACGTACAAGTATTACTTTTTTGTATTACAAAAAAAAAAATATTCGCACGTAATGTGCTAGATTGGTCATGAATTGATGAGGAAGGTACACTGCAGAGCCGTAGGCATAATTTTGTTCTAGTTTCTAATGAAAATATTCTTATGAATGTCAAAGTCAATTTTTTTGTCTGTGTCTACAGTGCTCATGAATATTTAAAGGATTGGCGAAGTAAATGCCACACAAGAAAACGCACAAATATAATACAGTTTTTTTTTTAGAAAAAGTTTACATTTTTTTTGATTAATCAATAATTAGTAAAAAATAAAATGAAAAAATGTTATATATGACTTGTTAATTGTTGAGGTTTCTACTTTGTTATACAGTTTTTAAAAAAAATACATTTTTTTTGATTAATCAATAATTATTAAACAATAAAATGAAAAATTGTTATATATGAAGGAATATGTTTGATTTGATTTAATTAATTTGATTTAACATCTTTAAATTTTGAAAGGTAGAGCTGTACTGACGAGGGATTGATTTAAATTAAACCAACTTATTTCAACTTAAATCAAAATCAAATCAAATTAAAAGAAACGAATTGTGATTTTCTCTCTTCTCTCTTCTCTTCTTCTTCTCTCTCTTTTATATTTATAAGAAAGATAATATTATAGAAGTCGATTCGAGAGTAAAGATGAAATGCAAGAAATCTGCTTTGAAAAATGTAGGTGTTGATGAATCTCCTGGCGGAAATTTGTTAATAATTAATTCTTCCCTTGATGGTTTTCCTATAACTGAAACCCCTCGCTCCAGACATTTTTCAACAACTGGAACACCTTCCAAAGATTGTCCAATGATTGATTCTGCTTCTACTGATTTTCCAATAACTGAAATTCCTTCCGGTAGTTTTCAAATTATTGATTTTCCTTGTAAGCATTTTACAACTAATGAATCTTCATCCAAAAGTTTACAAACTTCCATTTTCCTCCCACCTGCTATATTAATATAAATATGATATTATATATAACATTATATGAGAGATTAATTGAATTTCGTATTTAAATAGACCAGCACTTAACGGGAAATGGTGGAATAATAATAAATTTAGGTAATAGTTTAAGTACGGCTAACTGCTAACTCAAAAGACCAGGGTCCAATAAGTTCAACTAGTGATTGAGCTAGTTTTTTATTATGTAGAGACTGGTAAATGACCCTGGCAGTCGACGCCGGTAAAGTGGGAGGGGTTTTTAGTCGGTAGTTTCCCAGACAAAATCTGGGAAGAGTACGATAAATGGATTTTCCCCTTCCACAACACAAAAAAAATATCTGAAATAAAAAACATTTTCGCAGTGATGCGAACATGGAAATCGTGAGGATAGAAACGTCTTCTAGTTTCTAGCTGGTTCTGAAACAATAAAAAATAGTCGACTCAATTTCAATTCTATTCAATCTTTTTGGATGAAACTAAATGCTGAAAAAATAGGAATACTCAAATTTTATTATAATATAAAAGGAAAATTAGAAACAAATAATAATGAATGGTGTTTTCTTTGTAAAAAAATATGATAAGAAATGCAAAAATTAGAATATAAAATAAACAAATTGAGACATGACTGAGTATTATTAAATGAATTAAATTAATTATATTTACAGTGTTTTTACTGCTATTTATTAATTTAATTACTGCTCGAACTTGAACTTGTTAGAAGCCGTCGAAAGGTCAGTACATGCAAATAATCTGGACATACATCTCCTAAATGACCTAATTGAAGCAGCATATTCATTTATTTATTTTGCTATAATTATGAATCTGCATTTCGCATATTTATTTCTTCTTGACAAACACAGAAAGGTCGAAACTAGGGTTGTAATTAAATCAATAAATTGTGGTAAATATATTTCATTGGCGGAAAGACCTTAGATCGATCTAAAATTCCAAAACTAACTAATCATGTTTTAGGTATAATACCAAAGTCATATAATGTTATAACAAAAATAAGCAGATTATTAAAAATCCACTTAAGGGTATTTTAAAGAAAAACACTTAGCACTGTTTCACAATCTAAGGTGTGGGCATAGAAGCCCTTCTAAATATCTCGAGGAGTAGCTTTTGACCGCATTGCCCCAAAAATTTTGTTTCTTCTGGAATTATTCCATCATGTCCTGTTGCCTTTCCTATCTTGATGCTTCATAATGCTTTTTGTAATTCTGTTCCAGTTATTGCTTCACTACTTATTTCTTCAACTTGTCTTTTATTCTAAGTCTCTTTTTGTGTCTTCTTCTGGTGCATTTGTTTTTCCATCCTCCACTCCTAAAAGCTCTATTCATTATTTCCTCTTCTTCCATGAGTATTTCGCCTTTCTTATTCTTTAATTGTTTTTTTTCTTTCCTGATCTTTACTTGTACACGCTGTCTTATTTATGTATTTATACATTATTGTTTGAATTATTTAACCCAACAACTCGTAAAACTACTTGGGATAATAATTGATTAATTTATTTGTTAATTTGTGTTTTTAGTTATTGTTTATTTATATGTAATAGACTATTTTCTACTTATAGTAAAAAATTGTTACAATTTTGTAAAATGGTGAATTTTTTCGTAAATAAAATTATTATTATTATTATCTTAAATTCTTCAATACCTCAGAGAACAATTTCTTGTTTTTTCGGCTATTTTCTTCCATTTTTTTGTCAAATTCTACCCAAGATTTTATTTTTACAGTTTGTATCTCAGCATTTGCTATTTTTTCTCTGTTTTCTGCATAACTCATAACTCTATAATGTTCCTGTCTGTAGATATTGTTTCCATATTACTTTTTTCTTTGCAACTTCTTGGTTTACCTTGTAATTCCTCCATTTTGTTTGTTTTATATCTGTATGTTGTCCCATGTTACATAAGTAAAACTAAACCAATTAAATCAAGTGAATTTCATTTACAAGTTTATTTTAATATTAACAATGTTTTCTCAAGTGATTAATGAACAAAAAAGTGTCCGATATGATATTATTATTATTGTATTCCATTTATAATTAATAATACTGGAAAAAAACCGTCTTAATTTATTTATTCTTATTTTAATATTTTTTGCTTCTCCTAAAGAAGGCCAAAACCAAATATTACGACTAACTGATTGATTGCCAAGGTAAATATCAAGGTCAAATTATTATTTTTTAAATTATTCTTAACTTGTTTTTTTTACAAAAAGAATATTATGCAATACATTTCTAACAACGTAATTAGGTCTAGTTTGCGATTGCTGGATTATTACCGTGAATAAGGATTAAATTCCAATATTTCGTAGACTTTTTGACATAAAATATGTTTTACTGGTTATTACTGGAATTATTCCACTATGCAATGAGAATAAGCGTGCTGAGCTTAAATCGCAAAAGCCAATTTCTAACTTCACTTGAGCGCGAGGAACACCAACGTTAATACACTTAACTGCATCGATTTATCAATGCATCAATGAATGCCTGCTGTATAAAAGTCTTTCTGCTTTCCCGCTTCAGTCGTGACCTAATTACTCCCTTTTCTTCGTAAATGCATGCAGATTAAACGAGATTTTGTTTTTAATTGAATTGTGATTATATAAATTAAATTATATAACGATATTAAGGTCGAATCATTTAAAGCTCTCTCGTAATTTAAATAAGAAACAACTTTAATAAATATATTTTGTTTAATAAAATGTTCAGGCGGAAAGACCACTGGTCGATAGCCAATTGACAAACTCCTACAGCATGTATTGTAATATTTTATGTTGTATGTAAGTGTTGTATTACGTTTGTCAATGAAGATTATGTTTATATATAAAATGTTCAACCACCATTTAGCTAGCGTATGGATAACTAGTGATGGCCATTTTGTTTTTTTAACCTCATTAGACTAGTGTGTTCCATGGGCATTGCCTTGATGAAGGTAGTTAAACGGATTTTGTGTTGCGGTTAAATGCCATATATGAATCATAATAAATGGAAGACGAAACAACGATTCACGGTTGTCTACCTTGTAGACTCGAATCGTTGACGATGCCACATGAAATTAGGTAAAAGGTGGCGCTTGCGTCGTCTTACATTTATTATGGTTTTGTATTTTGCTTTAACATTTATTTTGTTTATTTTATTTGGTTCTCATTAATCACTCGATGAAATATGATCACTTAATCAGATTATTATCCGAATGTATGCATCCGTAATTATTTTTGTAGGCTCCGCTCAATACGCCTTGTAAAGCAATCGGAGAATGCTGGCGCCATCTATTGAGAAAATTCTCGTATTCGAAATATCTCTCTTGTTTTTCATTAAATAATTAATTATTTCTAATATACTTCGACGAATACAGCACTAATAACCTTTCTTCACACTTTTATTTGGATTACCAAATGTACATTTCGGTTAAAAAGTGACCATTATCATTTTTTTCTAATGTACTGTTAAAAATTGCGTAAAATCCTGCAGATTTTTGAATTATTAGTAATACTTATGTGCGTTTTATTCATTTTTTTATTCAGGTTAATTCTAATAGCAATAGTACACACCAAATACTACGAGGAGACGTGGGAATGCCAGGCCGGAGGACACTACGTGAGGACCTACATAGTGGGCATGATGGCACTCCTTAGTGTCGTGATAGTCGTCTTAATAGCCCTGGTCAACAGATCCGCTCAGGGCTCGATAACGGACACGAACGCGAGGAGACACGTCCCCCCGATTCTCATCTTAAAAGTCTTCCTAATCATCCCGGAGAGTGTCCTCAACGTCTTCGGCACCATGTGGGCCTTCTGCAGAGACGTCGTCGATTGTCCCTACGAGGGATACTTCTCTAGAACAGTCATTGAAGGTAAATTATTAATTCTAAAAATTGTATTTTTTTTTAATTTTCATTTAATAAAATATTTTTTTTATTAATATAATCAGAACAAAATCTAATGTTGAACACAGAGAAATAAATTGATTAAATTGAAAAACTTTAAATTCTTGACTAGTTATCAAGAAAAAAAATTATAATGGGCTGATAACCCGAAACTAGTCGAGAATTTAAAGTTATTTAATTTAATCTGCGCTTTATTTATTTTGTTCATATTTATTATATGTAAATATAAATAAATTTCATAAACTTGATCGTAATGTAAATCAATTATGTCGAGTAATCATAATTGATTTTGTGCATGTTACTATCATTGAGTTCCCATTACAACTACAATTTAAAATTTCAACTATAATTTAATCACAAGTGAAACTGTAATTTTGTTGTCATTGCAGATTTCATGTAGTTATTGCAGGTATTAAAAACGATTACTATAAATTCTAACATTTAAACAGCAAATAGAAAAAATCGTTAAATCTTTATCGAGAAATTATCGGCGATGGGATGATTAATGATAGAAATGAGTTTTAGTGCTTTTATTACAAAATTGGCACCCCTACACCACCATTATGGTAGATGGGCATTTTATATTATATATATGTTACAAAATTAGCACGATTTCTCGAAAAAAATCCTTCATAATAGTTTTTTATAACTCTTTAATTACTTTCACTCATTTTTTTTTATAAAAAAATGGATGATTTTATAACCTTATCTATGTCTTCTAATTTGCTATTTCAAATCAACTGAGTCTAATATATATATTTTTGGAATGCTCATGGTTAGTCTTCTAGATCCAATTTTAGTGCATTTTAGTGAACTTACTATCGATGGAAAAATCCATAACACCCCTTTGAATTTTTGTGATCCCCTTATGGGAGAAGATTTATTTTTTTAATAGAAAATTTAAATATTTAGCATTATAACTACAGGCAAAAATAATTGTTAAAAGGCTATCGACTATAAGTCTTTCTGTCCCTATTTCTTATTATTTTCACTATTTTGATTAATTTAATGTATTTTTTTTAGCGTTAGTAATATTCAATTGGGCTTTATTCGGCCTTGCGGTTTTCGGGCTGGCCCTGATCTTCGACCCGTTGGGCTCGCGTCGCTATCAAGACAACCAGGAGACGCCCAGCGCCGGGGAAAGTCTGCGCCACAGGAAGGTGACATCCTTGTGGCAGAAGCGTTTCCGCTGGCTCTTCTGCTGGGTGCGGTCCGACGAGTACGGCCACGAGGCTTTCCAGCAGGTCGCCGCTCTGCTGAGCGCCCTCTTCAGGAGCACCGATTTGGTGCCGTCGGACATTTTGGCGGGGTGTGTGCTCCTGAGGGTCAAGCAGAAGAGGGAGACGAGGGAAATGAGGAGGATACAGATGTTGTCCGATGAGGAGCCGAAATACACAACAGGTAAATTGTTTCCTCTTAATTTATAACAAAACCATTTAGATAGAGGTGAGAAAATGAGGAAAGACCATACTTCAATTCCGTCAAAAACCGGATGTCTTCTATGATTAATTTTAATAGAAATGATTTTGTATTCACTTGGTCACAGTTATTTAAAATAAATTAAATATAAAGAGTTTTTTTTCATTCAGAGATTTAATTATGCAATTCCTGGTAATTTTGACAGACTTTGCTATTGTTTTCACAATCTCTCTAGCACTTCTACTTTTAGTTTTTAGCCCCGTGCTAATTTTGCCTCTACCACTATCACTGAATAACTAAGGTTGAGTAATATGAAGTGTTGTATAATGATATTTATACGAAATTACTCCACTTTAAATTAAATTTAAACTGAATAACTAAGGTTAAGTAATATGCAGTGTTGTATAATGAATATATATCATTACGAAGTTACTCCACTTTAAATTAAATTTAAAGTGAAGTTATTTCACATTAAAAAAATGAATTTAATTTAAAGTGAAGTAAGGACTTTTCATTTTCACCCATATTATTCTACCACTATCATTTACTATCCTGTTCTTTCATACATTTTCACTCTGTTTTGCATCCACCACTCTCCCTCATTAAAAATAACTAATTAGACTTGACCCCACTTTCATAAATGCCACCCCTTCAAATATTAAAAGTTTTTAAAAAGGATTATCTGCTTGGAAAATCAAACCTTCCAAGCAGATATTCAGGGCTATTTTGTAAGAGCAATGTTAAGTTTAACATGTATGTTATTTTTTATCGTTACATCGTTAGCTTTTTTAATAGGTTTATAAAGGGTGGGCAACGAATAACTGCCATTAAATATTTTTGGGGTTGACCGAGAAAAAATTGAAAAAATCTACATTGCACGGTTGAATGCGAAATCCTTATGGAAATATTCCGACATTCTATCGCTTTCGGTTGTACTGGAAATGGCTATTAGCTTTGTTATTTTAAATGGATCACCCTGTATATTAATACTTTTTTGGATTCTTCGTTCATTAATGTACACGTTAAATTTAACATTTCCATTACGGAATAGCCCCGATTATCATCTGAAAAGCGAATCATGAAAGAATTGAAAATGACATCAAACTTTTCACACAGTTTTTGCCACCCGAAGTTGCATCCAATTATAACAGATTAATGATTTTTAAGAAGGAAAAAGTTCAATAACAAAAAAGCGATTTAGATTAGAGATAGCGATAGAAAATGTTTTAATTCCGTGTAAACTGTTTATTTTTAATAAAAGTGTTTACATCGTACCTCAGAAGGCAAAATATTCGTGGAATCTCTTTTTCGTCCATCCATTTTTTTCAAAACTGTGCGTGGATGGCACACCCTTACCGTAGCACCTTCATAGAATATCTTTGCGAAAAATATTTTCTACCAACTTATTCGGGGTTATTCCGTATAGAAAATGTTTAGTTTAATATGTACGTTATTAATTAACTTCACAATCTATGTATATATACAGGATGTTTCAAATTCGAGTCTCGCTACGGGATATTAATCAGCATGAAATTCTGCAAAAATGCCAAATATAAACCTACCCTCTATGTCTTATAATAAGCGAGATCCCCATGTTGAAATTGGAATTTTAAATATCCTGTATATATTTATTAGAAAAGTTGCTTAGACTGTCTTGATAAAATATAACGTATACGTTAAACTTAACAGTTGCTTATGAATGCTTATGTTTATGGACATTCCTTGTATTATAAAAATTCTTCTTTCATAAATCTTCCATTACTGATCACTGAGGCTTCTACTTCGTTATACATTGTGTAAGATTATAATAAAACACTTTTTTAACTTTGTTTGTATAACAGAATTTTATATTTAGTGTAAATTGTTGAAACTATAGTCACTAAATATAAAATTCTGTTATACAAACAAAGTTAAAAAAGTGTTTTATTATAAATCTTCCATTCTCTAATTCACTCATTTTTCTTTAAAACTTCACTATTCCATTGGCCATTTACTATCTCAATTTTCTCTCCTTCTCATACTAATACTTCCTCAATTACCCACAAACAAACCATTTCGTTTCATTTACATTTATTCACATCAAAATATCTCTCCAAACATTCTTTCATTTACCTCAGCTCTTATGCCAAAATGTTCTTTTTCTGACTACTCCACTCCACTTAAATAATTTCTTCTTCTTCTTATCGAATCTTCTTTCAGGTGAAAGGGTATAAGGATTCGAGAAGAAGAGAAGAAGAAATTATTTAAGTGGAGAGGAGTAGTCAGAAAAAAAAACATTTTGTCCTAAATGCTGAGGGATGGAGCTTCTGATTCTGATTTCTCTTTTACCCATTCCTTCATTATTTTCATTTCTTCTAGTATTATTTCCTTCCTCATTCCTATTTCTTGAATTTGGTCAATCCATTTTCTTCTGGGTTGCCCTTTTCTTATTTTGCTCATTCTTAAATAATTTAAGTTTTTATATTATTTCATTACCCCTACACCACCATTATGGTAGATGGGGATTTTAGATTATATATATATATATATATATATATATATATATATTATTTCATTACGTATATGTTACGAATTATTCGACTTTTGTATTTTTTCCATTGATAAATGAATTAAAATAAATCAATTAATTAGTTTCCATTTATTATAACAATAAATAATATAATATCTTTCAAAAGGTGTCTATTTTAATATTATTATTTTTTGTGGCCATAATTATTTCATAATTAGCAACATCAAGCGTTTCAACAGAAAACTATTATAATTAATCAAATCAATCTTTACCTGTTGTTATTATTATTTCTTAGAAAAGGCGTCTATTTTAATATTATTGTTATTTTAACCATAATTATTAATTTATAATTAGTAACAGTAAGCGTTTCAAAAGAAAATTATTATAACTAATCAAATCAATCAATTTTCTCATTTCTCAGATTTAAATAGGATATTTTCCGTGGCTCCTCGTTGGATGAATTTAGAGCACGCCAGGCATTTCCTGCGGCTCTCGATGGCGGCTTACGGCTGGCCGTTCGTGATGTACCGCTATTGCGCCACCGGATTTTTCCGCTTAATGACCAAAGTTACCTGTTGTTCCTGCTTCCGCACCAAGTCGACGATGGTCGTGGAGGACAATTGCTGCCTTTGTCATTTGGCCGGGGTCAAGTACATCTCGAAAATTAGGGAGGAGGACATCCTATTCGCTTCATTTCGAAACCACGTTTTCGAGGTAGGTAATTGTTACGAGTACATTGAACTAACAAAGGACAAAGGATTTATATTTAAAAAAAATGAAACTACTAAATTATATTATTACAGCAGAAAGATCGATGGTCGATAGCCATTTTCTGTGACTTAACTTGATGTTTATGATTATATATATTTTAGGGTTGCGGTTTAGTAGAAAGAGATAGCTATAAAGTAAACTCGAAATAATTGTTTGAAAAAAGAGCCATTCTTTTGGATTTAATAATATGAATATGTATTTACATTTTTTATCTACAAAGTATCAAGTATCAGTCTAAATAAAAAATAAATCGTTAATTTTCATGTATTACGTCAATTTGCTAGTTCAAGTTACAAAAGAAAATTGTAAGATATAATGAAATTAATAGGTCATGTCTGCTAAGTTATTTGAATGCAGAATTTAGTGAAATCCTTTAAATTTTCATTGCACAAGTTTTTATTAGCAAAAATTTAATTTGAAATTTGCTATAAATTTGATCAATTTTCATTGCTTTTTCATAATTTGTTTTTTACACAAACTAAACATTAAAATAATTTTTAATTCATCTGATGAAATTCCTGCTTATTTTAAGATTACTTTAATGTATAACACAATATTGTTCATTGATCACAACAGCAATCTAACTCGAATTAGTGGCTGCCAATATTTATATAGCTATCTCTTTCGGCTAAACCGCACCCTTAAACTAACACAATTCTTACTTTTTTTTTCATTTGTTGGACATTTAGCTTCCTTTCTGTGTGATAGCCGATCACAAGACGTCGAATATAGTGATAGCGATCAGGGGTTCGATATCCCTGAGGGACGTCTTCACCGATCTGACCGCCACTTCGGACAAGTTCGAGGCGGAGGGCTTTCCCGCGGACACGATGGCCCACAAGGGGATGAAGATCGGCGCCGAGTTCGTTGCCAAACGGTTGAGGCAGGTCGGCGTCGTCGACAAGGCCCTCGCCAAATATCCGGAATATGGCCTGGTGCTGACCGGCCACAGTCTGGGCGCCGGCGTCGCGGCGCTGCTTGCCATCAAAATCAAGCCTCTGTACCCAGAACTGAAGGTGTACGCGTTCGCCACACCAGGTATTTATTTTGAATTAAATTTAGTTGTCTTTTTTCTTCTAATAAACTTTATTCAAATCGATTGATGAAATTTATAGTTAGTTCTTAAAAAAATAAAACATTATTGATATCTTGATTAGTGGATTTCAATAATGTTGTTTTATTTTTTTAGTAAACAATTAATGCAAACCAGAATATTTTTAAACGCGAATTAATTCAAGCTAGCCCGAAGGAAATTAAACATTAATTCAATTAATGTTATTTAAATTAGTGAAACTGTATATGGATGGATAATATTAAGCGACCAATTTCAATATTATTTAAATGAGAGAATTCCATTACAAAAACACTTCACGTGTTTCATTCGGAATATTTTTTGTTCGGCTCGACTTTTTTTGCCGACTTACAAAACGTTTCATTTTTTTCTTGTTTCTCGAGATTAGCCGCTTTCTTTACGTGTTAAGCAAAATACCTGACTAAAGGAAATTATTACATTTCCATGTCGGCTCTAAAAACCTCGGGACTTTCTTCGCGTGCAACACGTTTCGCCGTAACGACCAGAGGTCACGGTTCAAGGTATTACATTAACATTTTTATTTTGTGTGAAAACAAAAAAAAAAGAGAAGAAAAACAGAAATAATTGTCTGCGACAAGTGGGTAATCATAAATGTAACTATATGGTTTTTAAATTGTTATAAGTGATGACATGTGTGATTACGAGTTAGAAAATCCTTATTCTAGGTATAGAATATCAATCTAGATTAAATCACGGACTTTTCACGACAAGGACAATACAAATGCTTCGAAACTATAGTCACAAAAATTTAATAACAAGTTATACAAACAAAATTAAAAAGTGTTTTAACTAACTAACCATCTTTATTGAAATGTGTATATGTATGTACAATAATATACAAAAATTAGAATTATATTCTGTAGATCGACCGGAGGTCTTTCAGCCTAAAGTGTTTTATTTAATAAACTTTTTACTTTGTTTGTATAACTTATATTGTTTAATGGTGACTATAGTTAAAACTATCAAAACAAAAGTGATAATGACACGCTAAAGTTGTCGAAACTATTATCAAAAATAAACAACCCAAGTTATACAAACACAGTATTAAAAAGTATGCCACTGCATAGCAATAATATATAATGCAACAATTTTTGAGTAAAAAGAAAAAAAAATACTTCACTTATTAAAATTGAATTACAATATATTAAATAAAAATAATTTGAAAATAATTATTAAATTAAATTAAATATTAAATTATTAATAATTCAAATAATTTTTATTTAATATATTTAAATAACTGCGACCAAGTGAATAAATTCTCTTTTCTATTTATTGAATTACAATGTATAACAAAGTAGAAGCCTCAACAATTAAGAAGGAAAGACCATTGGTCAATAGCGATTTGACAAGTCTCAGATGAATTATCTATAGTGTTCTTTAAATGTAACAGTGTAAACTCATGTGTTTGTATTATCACTGAGTTTAAAAGTATTGGCGTGATTTAAAAAACTTTACAAATTCACAAAAATTGTCTTATAATTATAAAATTGGAAAGATAGCGCAAGCGCCATCTTTTGCCTAACTTCAAGTAACATCATCAAGGCATTACACATGAAACTCACTAGTCTGACGAATTCCGAAAGATCAAAATAACCATCACATCCACAAGCTAAACGAATGGTGATTGAACATTTCATTAAATATCTTATAATTGTTTGTTAAAATTACATATAATATGTCTGCAAGTATTTTCCGTAATTATAGCGAAAAAATAAAAACACTTAACACATTATTAAATTCGCGGGAAATTACTATATTCAACATCCTGACGTAAGCAATTACGGAAACATAATCATTTTGAAGAAATCTCGTGTAATTTAATTTAACGTTTTATAATTTCCACTTTACCCGCACCAAGGTTATACATTTTCTTGTGTGTCCCCTTGTTCTTTTTTTAAACAACGCCGGTCGGTTGATCATCATCATGCTTGAAGAGCCACCATTTTTCAATAGAGGGTTCAGTCACCCGGGTGCTACCTTTTCGTAGGTAGATGGAATTTTCTCACGTAAATATCTCTTTGTGATTAATTTAAGGACGCCGCTTAAATCCGCATTGACGTCAATGAGGTTGTTTTATCCTTTTGCCGTAAGGCGAGAATGGATGTTCTTAGGTTGTTTTGATGTTATAATGGGATGAGTGAGTTCGCGGAAATGATTTATTGTGGGCGTTTGAGGGGAATGGGATTAAGTTTGGAAACTAGTGTGGAAATTAAATAAGCTTTGCATAAAATCAATGTGGATTAAAAAACACTATGAAAAAAAAAATGGATGTAAATAATGAAATAGAAAAGAGTATTATTCATTCACTTCGTCACAGTTATTTTAATATATTAAATAAAATATATTAAATAAAAATGATGATAATGATAAAAATGAAATATGGGTATTTGCCCGGGAAGTAGTTGTTTTAATGTGCATTTGTTTAACGTACTTACGTAACGTAAGTCAAAAGTTACAGAGCTAAATGTGAAAATAATTTATTAATTATTTTCAAATAATTTTTATTTAATTTAATTAAATATATGCTAGTGCAGAAAGATCTTTGGTCGATAGCCAAATCCAGAACAAAATAATTACGTTTTATGTAAACAAATATTCTTACTTATATGAAATAAAGATATGAGTTTTATCTGTGGTTTAATGCTCTAAAAAGTGAAGTCTGTGAGAGTTTATTATTATAAATGGTAGTTCATCAAGTTATATAATATACACTTCCTTATTTTCAACAGAGCATTCGAATAATATTTTAAATTATAATTATTAATGTGGAATCATGAATCGATTAATAATAAAATTACTTTATTTTTATTTTAGCTGGTGTTTTGAGTAGAGAGGCTGCTCGACTGACTGAAAGTTTCATCTTCACGGTGGGTGTCGGAGATGACTTCGTGATGCGTCTTGGAGTTGATAGTATAGAAAATTTGAGGACTGGAATCATCCAGACATTACACGCCAGTCGCTTGCCAAAGGTATGTAACACAATAGATTTACAGATAATTTAAATTTATAATTTAAACACAATTATTTTGCATTACACTCCAAAAAATATTATCATAAAGCCACTTTCCCTTAATTATTTCCTCAACCTTCCTTGCTTGATCCATTTCAGATAGTCTCCAATTCCACCCATTCATTTAAATATAAAACTTAAATATTTCAACTAGTTGCTCATATCCATCATTTTGTGTAATGGATGAGGTTTAGAAACAAGATAGGAAGGGACTTGTGATCCTCCCAATCTTGTTTCTAAACCTATCCATTACGGTTAACTCATTTCCCGATTAACCATTAAACGCCTTTGAATTAACCAGCTCAGATTTTTAGTAATTAATTCTTAACATGCAGAAGAACAAGCTCTGCAACAACAAAATCGTCATCATCAGCAATCGAGTGTTAATCAGCATCAAGATGGTTATACGCAACAATAATCTAAAAATATCATAAACCCTTCAATCAGCATCAGCTAAATAGGGTTGGACAGAATAATTTTCAAAATCGTCAAAAATCATTACCGTCAAAAAAAGCAAAGAACATAATAAATGATGAGGGGGGATTTGAATGATGAATTGCAATCAAATTCACAACTCAAATTCTTCACCTCCACTACCTCAATCGCAACAATGTATTGTGGTGGGATATTTTCTTGTTGGATTTATTGTTTGATTGAGGTGGTGATGGTTTAAGTTGGATAGTAAAAGGAAAGGATGGAAACTCCCCAGGTACACCACTACCTCAATCGCAACCATAACGGCAACAACAAACCTCATAAAAAAATAAACCACCACAAAACATTGTTGCGATTGAGGTGGTGGAAATGAGGAATTTGAGTTGTGAATTTGATTGCAATTCAGCACTCAAATTCCCCTCATTTATTTTTTCCTTGGTTTTCTTTTACTACCCTCACCACCTCAATTGCTCTCCCCACCTACGCCAATACTACCTCAATTGCAACCACAATGACACTCCCAGATAAAATAAACTCTACAGATTCCGTTGTCTCCATAACACCAACACCAAAACTTCCAAATCCCGCCAACTTTTGTAACTTAATCAAAGCTTCCAAAATTTCCATCAACACTGTTTCCGCAATTATCAGAACCTCGAAAAAATATTATCAACAATTCGAACAACGGAATTATGAGAACGATTTTCATCGACAGCAGTAAATATTAATGAAAAAAATCAGCAACTTTACTACAATAATAAACTTTATTACAATAAAGTAAGGAATTTATTGTAATAAGGAATTAAATTGAATTTTAATTTTGTATTGATATTAGAACACTTCACGTAAAACATCTCAGCTGTATTTAAACTAAATTTCTCAAAGCTAATGAAAATCGTTTTTGTTGAATTCTCCAATAGAAAGGATAGCTTAATTACTTCATTTGTTTAAATAAAATAAATTTGAGAAAGGATTTATTTTTTTTTCCCTCTTTAAAAAGTCCTTTATTGCCATTTACAATTACAAAAATTAACAAATATAAGTAAATAAACTCAAATTATAATTAATTCTCTTCCTCTTCCCTTGTC
Organism: Philonthus spinipes; assembly: GCA_963082785.1. Classification (NCBI taxonomy): domain Eukaryota; kingdom Metazoa; phylum Arthropoda; class Insecta; order Coleoptera; family Staphylinidae; genus Philonthus; species Philonthus spinipes. Next base: position 8,281,989 of record OY720308.1, on the reverse strand, counting down.
TCTCTTCTAATGGTTGGAAGAGGAAACAGAAATGGATGAGAGAGGACGGGGTGTGAAAATTTTGTCAACAAACTCCGTCCTCTCTCATTCATTCCCGTTTTGTCAAGATTGAGGTGAGAATATTAAAAAAAATCACACCAGTCCCGTCATCTTTCATCCATTCCTCACATACACCCATATATTTGACAAACGATTCAAGTTTTAGTAATAATTTTAATAAATTAAAGCAACTTTATGAAAAATGTTTTTCTACAAATTTCATAAATTAATAAATTTCTGTAACTCAAACATCTCAAGAGTTTACATGAAGTGTTTAATAATTAACACAAAATCAAAATTCAGTTAAAATCTTAAAGTAAAGAACTAAATTGAATTTTGATTTTGTGTTAAATTTCCTATATTTATTACTAATAACATGTACAACATTATGTTATTACCAATATATTAAATGAATTACTTTATATTTAATTCGAGTGTGATTTAAAATAAGATTTCCTTATGTTTCTCCAACGTATCTTACAACGTAAAATCGATTTTGAAATTAATCACCAACCGTAAAACATATCTTACAGTAATAAAACTGTCTTAAATTATATATTTCACTTCTCTAGAAACGCATTATAACCTAAATGTCAAATATTGCAAAATAGCAAACGGATTATTTCAAATATTTGCTATAACAGTATATGAAATATATGTTGTAGATGACAGAGTCATATTTTGTGGTTTGCTACAAGAGATATTAATAATGTACGCTTGTCTATTGTGAAATGTACATAGATTTTCAGCTTTTGCTATAAATACGATAGTTTGGATTTAACGAGATCGAATTAAGGGTCTATAACCCTAAACTAGTCGAGTATTTAAAGCTATTGAATTCAATCTGTTTTTATTCATTATTTGTCGATTTGTAATAATTTATTCATATTTATTATTACAATATGAACTACAAATTTTTAAATATTAGAAGTATTAATTACATTTATTTGTTTAGAATTTTAAAAAAATCCAGTCGCTTTTCTCTCCCTAAATATCATATAAATACTCTTCCATATAATTTTGCATGTGGAAACTTAATTGATTTCAAAACCACCGTTTCTCTTGATCAATCATTTCAGTATCGAATATTGCTCAATGGCTGTGGATACGCCCTATTCGGTGTTCCTCCTGGGGATTTGGAGTCGACATGGAGAGACGACGCTTCCGTGGGATCCCCAGGACTCTCCCCCTTGCTGGGCCACCGGTCGATTCCCACAGTGGCAGCATCAACGGTAAATATAGAACAATAAAAACGAAAGAAGCTTTTATGTGTTATCATTCTTTTTCGTTCGTTTCGTTCCAGGAAGCTGCCCTTTTATCCAGAGATATAACGGTGAGGCGGTTTTCAAAGACGAGACTCTTCACGCCCGGCAGGATATTGCACATAGTCAGTAGGAAAAAAACCAAAGCTGAAAGGTATATATGAATGAAAAAAAATGATATTGTTGATTGAGATATCATTTATGTTAAGTGTAAAACTTGTTAGAGAGAGAAAAATACGCTTGTTGAGTGAGATATCGTTTTTTTTTAATGTATAAATTATTTGAAACAAAAAATAGTATTACTGATTGAGATATAATTTTTTTAAATGTAAAATTTTTTAGATATAAAATTCTTTTATTGATTGATATAACATTTTTTAAGTAAACATTGCTGGAAATTTAGGGATTCTCTGGGGCACCGCAACAATTTCAGAATATAAAAGAAAAAATCAAAATAAGGAAATTTCCTTCTGAACTAAAATTTGCCAATTCAAATGATGTGGAAGTCCTTTTTTCGAACTAATCATATATGAACATTCCAGCTGAAACTATTTGAAATCTATGATATACATTAATTCTGAACACAATTTATTTATAAAACAAGGGACTCCGCTACAGAAATTTGTTCTTAAGAGGGCTCCGCAAGTCAAAATGGTTGAGAACGGCTGGTTTAGCTTATTTCGAAGTATTTTCATCAATTTCTATTTAATTTCGAATATATTATTGAATCTTCTTATATCACTAAAATATATTTTTCTGTATTTATTTAGAAAATCCGGTACAGGTGGACCCAGTTTCGAAATGCGCTGGGCCACAGCCGAGGACTTCATGGACTTGAAGGTGATGCCCAGGATGGTCCTGGACCACCTTCCCGAGAACGTTTACAAAACGATCGACACGGTCCTCCGCGAGGAAAGGGACGACGCAAGCGAAATTATATAAATTATAATCCAAATAAAACAAAAAGTCATTCCATTTAAAAAAAATCAAAACAACAACAAAAATGGGGAGAGAAGTAAAATGATTCAAATTATATTGAAATGAGTGAACGCAGAGGACCACGAAAGACAAGCGGCAACAATCAAATTTTAGAAGAAACAAATATAAAACGTTTTAATTAGATTAGAATCAACTAGACTTCAGTCTGTACGTACAATCATTAAATAATAGAGATAATGAATAATGAACAAAAAGTCAATTTTAGAGGTAACACGAAATGTTTAGAAGTGGAAATAAAAACAAAATGGATCAAAAGTAGGTTTATACAGCATTTTAATTATTAGCCGAAGCTAGTTTATTTACAAAAAAAGATCTGATTGTTTTTTTTTAATCTCATTTCTAATTCGAGAAAAATGTTAGGTTTTTCTTTTCACGCGCACAGAATATATTTCATTGTTTATAAATACACGTATTAAACGCATTTAAAATTTTTAAATTCATTTTTATACTAATAAATAAATAATTTTAATATAATTAATTTACTCACTTGAATAATTGACAAAATGGAAAGTAAATTTTAAGAGATTTATTTCTTATAGTAGCTGAGGACTGGGCGTGGTTTTGCCTCGTAATTAATTTTATTCAAACATCTTTATTCAGACAGCAGAATTACAAATATTTATATTTACAATACATATTGATGGGTTAGTAGTCTGTCATGGGCTATCGACCGGAGGTCTTTCTGCTAAATACTAAATATTAATTTCCGAAATAAATATTTAGTATAAGGCTGAAAGACCACTGGTCGATGGCCAGTTTCAGAGTTGAAAATATATTGTGAACATAAATAGAAAAGAGTATTATTCATTCACTGGGTCACAGTTATATTATGAACGTTAGTGTACTGTTAGATATTGTATTGTAATTGTATATTCCAATCTCAGAAATAAAGATGTTTATGTATGTATTTAGTAGTGATGGGCAAAGTCGATCTTTTATTATTTCTAAATTAAGTATATTATAATTTTATGAATGTTACTTATTATAAAAATATTAAAAATAACTTCCCATTTATTAATAAACATCAATATGAAGTTACTTTTTCGCTTTAAATACTTAAAATGACACATTTAGTAATACTCGATTACTAATATTACTCGATTTTGCCCAACACTAGTATTTAGTATAATAAAATGAGGAAGAGAAAGGACAATATTTTTTATTTAAATAATTAAAGTCTCCACAGCCAACTTGGAGAAGATTAGATTATTAGACATTCAATTTTAATTTAATTTTAAATGCGTTTAATTTCCGTTGATATTTTTGAATATTAAATTTACACAAAATAAAAATACCAAAATCAATGTTATTTAATTCACGACTTAAAATTCTACTTAATTGTTAATATAATTGTTACTCATTCCATCAATCTTAAAAAAAATCATTGCATGTACTTAATTGTGATGATTTTTATACTCGAATATTAAATAGTGAAACACTCCATGACATCACCAAAGAGGATTTTATTTTGAAACAAAATTATTGCTGATTTTTGCATTTTAGAAAGGATAATTCAATAAATGACAATTACAATTGTCATTTGGAATACATACATTATGTATACATTTAATAAATGGCAATTGCAATTGTCATTTATTGAATTATCCTTTCTATAATTTTAATTAAAGGAAATACTCATGACATTAATAAATAAAAAAATAAAAATATTACGGTGTTTTATGCTGTGAAAAGATAAAATTCGTAAATAAAGTTTGAATTGCTTCAAATATTAATTATTCAAATTGTCATTTATTGAATTATCCCTTATGCATTTAAAGATGACGCAAGCGCCACCTTTTGCCATACGCTAGATGAGTGATGGCTGAAATGTGAACATAAGACTATATTCAATGAAATAAAGTCCTCACTGTATATTTAATAAAGGAAATATATTTGATGTATTGTAAATCCCATTTGATTGAATAATAGTGAAATACAACTCTGTATAAGTAAATCCCATTAATTATTTAAATAAATAACAAATCCTCTTTGGTGTAATTTAAAAAAACGACACTCATTATAATTCAATTAAAGCACAACAATGATAAGAATGTTAGAGTTAGAGAGTGAACCAAAATCATTTTGTCGTATTTGTGTGATAGTTCCTCATTATTTCGGAACAAACATCGTCAATGTACATTCCTTTAAAAAAAATATTTGTACACTAAAAAAAGATGCAGTTTATTTATTTGTGTAGTTATTGTTTCCTTTAGTCGTATAGATTCTTTTGTTTTTGTATTTTTTACGTTTAGGCCGAGAAGTTTGTATATTTTTATATGACGACATATCTTTGTAAATACACTTTTATTTTAATTAAAATCGAGCAGTTTTTTTAATCCTTTCTGCGTTGTTTGTTGCTGAAATATTTATATATTTTATGAACAAAATGATAAAAAAGTATTTGACGAATTTTTGTAAGGGATCTTAGATCTGATCGTTCGCTTACTTGAATGTTGTGGAAAGCTGTAGTGGAGGAAGTTAAAAAAGGACGGAGACAGAAACAGCATTAAACCTTAATGTAATGTTAATACAACGTTTTTTACATCAATTTTTCTCAGTAGGGAAATTCTTTTTAAATATAATGATTCCATTGTTGAGACTGTTACTTTATAAAACACGATGATTTACTTTCTCAATATTTATTGTAGAACATTTATACAATTGTTTCGATATCAAATCAGGCAACTGAATTTAATGGAATTAATGGTTTTAATATTTAGACATTGGTAGTTCATATTGTATGAAATAAATATGAATAAATTATTAAAAATCAATCAATAAAACACCCGAAACTAGTCGAGAATTTAAAGTTATTCAATCTAATCTGTGTTTTATTGGTTTATTTTTAATAATTTATTCATATTTATTTCATGAATTTAATGGCTTAACAATAATTACAAATGACAATTTATACAGTTACAAGTAGAGAACAATATAGGGGGGTGGCGTTGGTGCAGGTTTTTTTATATATTTACTTTTAAGTAATTATTATATAATTAATTGTATAATTCCGACATTAATATCCAATTTTGACTGAAAAGTCAGTAATAGTCTAAGTATTTGCCTAATTTCGACTCCAAAATCATTCTCATAGCTAAAATTAAACTATAGGCTTCATAAGTTAATTTTTGCTTGAAATAATTCATTACCAAATATATTCCACTAAACAAGAAGTACATAAAAACGTAGTAATGTTTAATTTTGTTTTAATATTACGCAACGCTATATTTAAACTTTATATAATACTGAAGATGGAAACATAGTTTCCGAAATATATTTTAGTTCAATAAAAAAAAGTAGGAGAAAGGAGAATAATTTTTATTAAAATAATTATTTGAGAACATTTTCTTCAGTGGTATAATTAATGGAAAAATATAAATAATATTGATTTATTCTCTTTATTAAGAAAAAATAAACATTTTGAGGCACATCCTTGCTCTGAAAATGAATTAACATTTTTTCATTTCCATTAGCAACTAGAACATTTCTAAGGTATTACGGAAAGTACGAAATTAATTATACCAGTTATCGTCGCCACGATTCCGCTAATGACGCCCGTTACAGCGGAACCAATCATCCTTAAAATATTTCCTAGTATTAATTTATCATCTTCGTTTTCCATTGCTTTGTCCGCATCATTGTTTTCAGCTCCTGTAAGTATACAAATAATTAGTTAAAATATTGTTTTAAATATAAATTATTATTAGCTCTTTTAAAAAATGTAAAAAATACCCCATCCATAGTTTTTGAGATATTCTCAATTGAATGCCTGAATCGACAGATTTTAGTGCAATTAAAAAAAAATCACAGTACTTATTATCTTTAAGATATCTTAATAAAATGAAGCTTGCTCTTTCAAAATATGTAAAAATGAACATAAAATACCCCATCAAAAGTTTTTAAGATAATTTCTATTGAATGCCGAAATCGATAGATTTTAATGCAATTTTCTGCAAATCAGAATAATTATTATGTTTGAAATATGTTAATGAAACTGTCCCATAATACCAATTAAAGCTTGCTCTTTCAAAATATGCAAAAAAAAACAAAAATACCCCAACCACAGTTTTTGAGATATTTCAATTGAATGTCGGAATTGACTGTAATTTTATACACTTAGCAATTTCTAAAATCACAATAATTATCATCTTTGTGATATCTTAATAAAACTGCCCCAGGATAACAATTAAAGTTTGCTCTTTCGAAATATGTAAAAAAACAAGAAATACACCATCCGCAGTTTTTGAGATATGTTCAATTGAATTCGGAAATCGACAGATTTCAATGCAATTTTCTGCAATTTATAATTTCAAAAAATCACAATAATTATTATATTTGAGATAAGTTAATGAAACTGCGCCATAATATCAATTAAAGCTTGCTCTTTCAAAATATGCAAAAAAAACATAAATACCCTAACCACAGTTTTTGAGATATTTCAGTTGAATGCCGGAATTGACTGTAATTTTATGCACTTTGCAATTTCAAAAAATCACAATAATTATCATCTTTGCGGTATCTTAAAAAAAGTGTGTTTATTTTCACAGTAAATTATCATTCACCTGAAGAAGCTAAAAATTTGCGAAACAATTGTGAAAATAAACACACTTTTTTGAAAATTATTCATAATTTTATTTACACTAAGTGAATATGGATTTTTAAAATCTTAACGCCAACCAACATTTTTTTATTACCTATCACTACGCATTAAGAACTATATTTCTTTGCAATTATGTTTATTAATCAAGAATCACCCTGTATTGTAATATGATTTCTTCTATCTAGTTATTATATACAATTTTTACTTCACATAACATAAATACATAATTACTTATTAATAGTAATTTAATACCATATTTATCAATTCCTACATACAATAAGTTGTATTAATAGAAGAAAAGTGTTTCGATTTTTAATATTTATCATACATACCATTACCAGCGACAAATTGAATCAAAATGACCGCAATTACTAAAGCGAGAAAGGGCGTCGTTTTTATCCCCATCATTTTCCTGAACTTCTTCGAGTAATTGACGTTTCCCAGCGATTGATGTTAATTTTAATGTATTTGTTTTCTCTTTCGGTTAATCCATGATTGGAAATTGAGTGTAAAATGCGTGAAAATTTCTTCGCAATCAGTTGCTCGTTTAGAGGTAATTTGGTTTTGTTTGGTTAATAGAGAACGTGACAGGGAATAACGAAAAAATATGGATCGTGGGTTTTTAAAAACAAGTATAAATGGAAATTTGTTTAATAATCTTATCAAGTGCAAATTGCAAATAAAAATATTGATTAGTTTAAACAGGCTATTTAAAATTCGACTCTTACCATAGAGATCTCGCTACGTAGATTTATTGATAGACATAATAAGAATATATATATATATATATATATTAATTTTATTAAAATCACATTAAGCAAAACTAAAGTAAACATTTACCCTAAAAAACATGAGGAAAGATCTACAAACATGCTGTCAAACAAAAACTTACCTCCCCAAACCAAACTGCAAAGAAGTAGGAAAGCTCCTGAGGTATTCGAGAGCACACACAAGAATATTAATCGGGTACATTACTAGTCATCATGGCTTCAGAAAATACCTCTCAAGATTAGGGAGGAGCCATGCAGAGGTTGTAATGTAGATAATGATACGGCAAGGCACATCCTTTAGTTTTGTCCAGCGCTATCAAGGATAAGACGTTACGGCTTCAGAAAATACCTCTCGAGATTAGGAAAGATCCATGCAGAGGTTGTAATGAATGAAGAAAATGAGACGGCAGGACACATCCCTTACTTTGTCCAGCGCTGTCAAGGATAAGACGTTATGACTTCAGAAAACACACCTCAAGATTAGGGAGGACCCATACAGAGGTTATAATGAAGAAAATGAGACGGCAGGGCACATCCTTTACTTTTGTGCAGCCCTGTCAAGGATAAGACGTTAAGGCTTCAGAAAATATCTCTCAAGATTAGGTAAGATCCGTGCAGAGGTTGTAATGAATGAATAAAATGAGACGACAGAGCACATCCTTTACTTTTGTGCAGCCTTGTCAAGGATAAGACATTAAAGCTTCAGAAAATACCACTGGAGATTAGGGAAGATCCATGCAGAGGTTGTAATGAATGAAAAAAAAAATGAGACGACAGAGCACATCCTTTACTTTTGTGTAGCCTTGTCAAGGATAAGACATTAAGGCTTCAGAAAATACCTCTCGAGATTAGGTAAGATCCATGCAGAGGTTGTAATGAATGAAGAAAATGAGACGACAGAGCACATCCTTTACTTTTGTGCAGCCTTGTCAAGGATAAGACATTAAGGCTTCAGAAAATACCTCTGGAGATTAGGAAAGATCCACGCAGAGGTTGTAATGAATGAAAAAAATGAGACGACAGAGCACATCCTTTACTTTTGTGCAGCCTTGTCAAGGATAAGACATTAAGGCTTCAGAAAATACCTCTCGAGATTAGGGAAGATCCATGCAGAGGTTGTAATGAATGAAAGAAATGAGACGACAGAGCACATCCTTTACTTTTGTGCAGCCCTGTCAAGGATAAGACATTAAGGCTTCAGAAAATACCTCTCGAGATTAGGGAAGCTTCATGAAGAGGTTGTAATTAAGAAAATGAGACGGCAGCGCACATCCTTTACTTTTGTCCAGTGTTGTCGAGGATAAGTCGTTATGACTTCAGAAAATACACCTCAATATTAGGGATGACCCATACAGAGATTATAATGAAGAAAAGAAGACGGCAGGGTACATCCTTCACGAATATCCAGCGCTATCGAGGATAAGACGCCCTAAGAGCAGGGAGAGGATACAAAGCAGTGAAGGGACACAGTTAAAAATAACCCACGAAGAGATACTGCTTTAAAAAATAAAAATGAATCGATTTTTTTTATAATATTTCAAGTGCAAATTGCAAATAAGAATATTGATTAGTTTAAGCATTATGTACAGGGTATTCAGTTCTGCAGTGTTGGTCTAGTCACTGGGAGAGAGACACCACAATGGGCCTAAGGTTTGGCGTGTGTGCGGCGTATGAGCTGCCTCCATTTTAAAATCCTTTATCCTTAAAGGTCATATTAAATAAAGTACACACTTTAGAGATAAATTATTATTTAATTTAATAATACATATAATTAATGTTTTCATTGTTCTATTAATTTTAAAATTACATAAAGTCATACATGATTTAACGATTTTTATTATATCAAAAATCCCTTATCTATTCTCCAGGCGTATTTTTACGCCTCCCACTGGTGCTAAAATAATGTTAAATTGAATTTCTGGATATTCCTCAGCGTAACATACTTTGTAATGTCTCAGAATATCTATTAGGGTGGATTTTATTTCAATCATAGCATATTTCTGACCTAAAAGTAAATAATAATTAAACAAAAAATAAAGACGGTTTCTGCATTATTGTAAATATTCATAGTAAAAATTATTCCATTGCGTTCTTAGTTAAATTAAGTAAACGAATTGGAAAATAATTAAAGAATTCATTTTTTTAATTGCTCTACAATTACGAACTTACGAAATGAGTACAAAACGAATACATACTGAAATACAACGGCAAATATCTATTTATTTATTTATTTACTTAAGGATTTATTTACTACAAAATATGGCAAAAATAAAATGAGTATAAACATATATTACAATCGCAAGAGAATATGTAGTGAGATTAAGGAATTCCAGATTAAGAGGGTAGTGGGTAAACAGTGTGCTTTTGTCAAAATTTAATAAATTATTTTTGTGTCTTTTCATTTCCATCTCTTCTAGAAAATTTAAGTGATGCGAACTCGATTGTATTAATAATTTCACTTTATCAAATGTAAATATATGCCGTGTTTCAATAGCATGGTTATCACCGTTCAAATATTTAATGTAAGCTATGTTTTTTAAATCTAGATGATATTGTTCTTTGATTCTGACCTATGCATTGTTTTCCGCAGTTATTACATTCAATCAAATAAATGCCCGATTTCTTGATGTAATCTATTCGATTGAAAATGTTACGCAACAATAATGCGGGTAGAATGCGGGAATTAAGTTATTTTTTTAAGTTTGGTGAGATAGCTATCTATGTTGGAAGAAAAGTCAATTTTACGTATTTTCAAATATTATTTAAAAAAAAATCGTTATTTTGGTGAAATTTTATGTTTGTAAATTTATCGGCTAATTTCAATTTCAATTTACTTTATTAACGGAATCTCCATTTCAAAATTACAATTATAATTACATATTAAAAATTTTATTAAAAAAGTTTGACGCTCTAAAAAGATTACAAAACATATGTATAAAAAAAGGCAAATTACCAATCACAAATTACAACAAAATACAAAATAAAAATAATACGCATCAAAATATTTATTTATCAATCCCAAACTGTTCATTGAGAAAATTAGGCGATTAATGAGTTTTGGGTCAAAGTTAAGGTAGGAAGTATTATAATCAAGTGTTTATCTTCTTCACCTTTCACTCAATTCAAATTTTTCGTAATTTCATAAATTTCAGAGTAATTGAAAGAAAATAATTAATTCCCGTCAAGTAAGGCGTATTCTTAATCTATGTAATTCCAATTTATTTTCCAATTCTATTATTTTAATTATTATTAATGGTATTAAACAGCTTTCATTAATTTAATTATTATAAATACCTATGCAATTTCTAGGGCCGGCACTGAAGGGCACGAAGGCGTAAGGATGTCTGTTTTTAGTATTTTCCGGCGAAAAGCGCTCGGGATCGAATTTTTCCGGATCAGGGAAATGCTTCTCGTTTCTGTGCAGCATGTAGCTAAACGATGTCGTTGAAGTTCCAGCGGGTATTGTATAATTTGCTGAAATGTTTAATTCAATTTATAAATATAAATCGATATAAATTGAACTACATCATTTCAAACAGATTTAAAAAAAAATGTACTTTATATTAATAATAGGTTGTTGTTTTTTTTCCAGAAAATATAAATTGTAAATCAGAATTATAAAACGTTTTCCAGATAAACTAAATTGGATTTTATAAATATAAAATGAATTTTAGAAAATTTTAATATATTATTCAAATTAATAAATTTATTTATTTATTTAAATTAATTATTAAATTAATATAAATAAAACCTCTTAAATTCATGAACTGCTCGACACCCAATACGGGTAAAAGAGGATAAGATTAAGAAAGAAAGAAATACATGAACTGAAATGAATGAAGAAATTATTTAAAATACACTCACTTTCATGTAAAATCCATTAAATTTCATACTACAATATAGAAATTACGGTAAAATAATGCTTTATTATCAACTAAGAAACGATGAAAGTTTCTCTCGAAAATTCTCAACTATTGTATTTCCTGTACCATTGTTATCTCCAACTTTCAATATTTTATTCCTAACAATTGATGAATTTTTGTATACAAAATATCATTTTATTTGATTGTCAACCTGTAAAGTAGACGCCTTATAATGCACCCAGTGCGACGTCGTCGAAATTTTACTCATATCAATGACTTTGATAGGTGCCGAATTATCGGTATAAAAAAGGCGGGGATCTCATTCATAGAAATTGGGAGAAAGCTGAATCAGAACCACTCTATAGTGGCTCAGATATAGTCTTTATGGACCAAAGAAGGTTTTCGGAGCGCCGTCCTGCTGAAAGACCCACCTGAAGAAGCAACACACCTAAAGACCGACTCCTTAGCCGGATGGCTACCAGGGATCGATTTCAAACAACAAGGTCTATTGCTGTGGATTGGACGAGAGCTTTGAACCGAATCGATGGCAATTGTATACAAAAGATGCATCTTCCTTTGGGCTTCATTCATACCGACCTTACCTTTGGCTTCCATTAACATCTCTACATAAAGCAGCCAGACTTGCATGGTGTTAAGAACGGCAAGGGTGGATTCATCAATAGAATGACATCGTCTTCAGTAATGAATCAAGGTTTTGTTAATGGATGAATGATGGTCGTAGAAGGGTGTGATAACGTCGAGGAGAAAGACGGAATTTGGAGTTCTTTCGAAGACGACACACAGCCTTAACAACTGGGATTATGGATTGGGGGCGATATCCAGCACATATATGACTGTCATTCCTCATGTTCATTCCAGGTACATTAAAAGCACATCGTTACATCGACAATGTTCTGGAACCGGTGTAAATACCTTTCATGCAGAATTCCACTTTCGAACAAAATAATACAAGACCCAATACTGCTGTGGTTGCAAGAAGGATCCTAGAGAAGGTTGGATTGCAAATTTCGCCCTGGAATGCACGGTCATCGGACTTGTTGCCGATTGAACATGTCTGGGATATGATGGGCCGGCGTCTAAGACAAGTATCCAGCACCCCTGAGAATCTGGATTAACTTCGACACCTTCTAGAGGTTGCATGGAATGAGAAACAGGAGGACCACTTAATAGAGAGAATGGGTAGAAGTGTTAACACATGTATAGCATGCGAGTGGGGATGCAACCCACTAAAAGCTTTTTCTTAAAAAAATGTTTTTTTTTTTCAAGTAAACTTTCATCTTTAATGAAACGTTGACGATGCCACTTGAAATTAGGTAAAAGGTGGCGCTTGCGTCGTCTTTAATTTATTATAATTAAACTTTCATCATTTATTAGTTGATAAAAAACATAATTTTACAAAAATTACAATATAATTCTTAATAGGTGGTGTATTTCATATGAAAGTAAGTCTAAATAAGGTATTCTAAAAGATAATCAATAAAAAATAATTTCCAGAATAGTATATGACGCCCTTTCCTATTCTGAAATGGATTTTCTAATAAAATAGTTTTAATTTCTCACCGAAATTAGATTCGTACTTACATATTTTTAGGTCGGTGTACAATAGTCTACTAAAATTGGGAATTGGTGGGGACAAACGCAAGGATTCCTTAATAAACATGTCCATATAAATAGTTCTATTCAGATCTTGCATCGTCAGATTTTCGTTGTCTCCAAACAAATTGATGATTTCATCGTAAACTTTTTGCTGTAAAATAAAATACCGATTTTTATTGCTATTTTATTAATGTACATGAATAAATATTTACTATTAAACAAATTGAGCCCACATACATATATATATGCATATTTGTGTAATTTATGTTTATGTTTTTAGTCAAATTATTAATGGCTGGTCCGTCCAATAAAGAATTATTATTATTATTATTATTAATCGATGATTTCATTGTAAAAATTCTTACTGTGTGTAAAAATAAATATTTATTTGTATTACTATTTTATTAATGAACATAACCAAATATTTATTCCGTACATGAAATGTTAAATTTAACCCACACGTTATTGCCTTGATGAAAGCGGTGTTGCACATCGAACACACTAGTCTGATGAGGTTTGAAAATCCAAAATGGCCATCACTAGTTATCCATAAGCTAGATGAATGGTGGCGGAACATTTTATTAAATGAATTTCGTTTCCTGTTCTCATAAACATTACAAGTTCGCCTTTCTTTAATGGACGAAACAACGATTCTCTGTTGTAGACTCGAATCGTTGACGATGCCACATAAAATTAGGCGAAAGATGGCGCTTGCATCATCTTTTATTTATTATGATTAATTTTGTGAATGTTTACATTTTGCTTTCCTGCTTTTTAGAACGCTTAATATTTTATATTAGTTCTCCCTATACCGATACACACACACTTTTAATTGTCTAAGGGTACATATACTTAAATTGTGAGTTTAATACATTAAATTTAACAATTTCTTTATAGGTGATAACACCGAATATCATTTAAATTTAACTCACCTGAATCTCTGGATATTTCGACAAATAATGCATAGAGAATGTAATGGCCGCAGATGTCGTGTCATGGCCCTAAAATAATAATGATTTCAATAATAATAATTTAACAAGTCTTCAATTTAACTAAATACAATTTTTATTTGTGCATAGACGATATCTAAATACATAATATTTACACTATTCTACATAAACTGAAAAATCATGAGGTTATTTATGATATCCAGCGATTTCTGAAACCTATAGATCTCTGGATCGTCATCAATACTCCTTTAAGCTAATGATTAAAAAATATTTAAAACTGGCTGAAAGACCTCCGGTTGATAGCCGATTCATCTACAGAATATAATTCTAATTTTTGTATATTATTGTGCATACATATACACATTTGAATAAAGATGGTTAGTTAGTTATTAAAAACTATTTCGTCAATAATTGTTTTAAATTACAGAGTTTCGTTAATTTCTGAGATCTATACGATCTCTGATTGGGGTTCCTCAAGTGTCGGTATTGGGCCCTTTGTTTTTTGTTATTTTTATAAATTATCTTCCTGTCATGCTTCATAATAATTGTCTTATGTTGATGATTAAAATATATTTAAAACTATTTCATGAATAATGGACTGTTCAGATTTACAGAATTCTGTTATTTTCTAAAACGTATAGCTCTCTGAGTAGGATTGCTCAAAAATGAGTAATATTAATTTTTCAATATTATCAACTATTGAATAATATCGGCAGTTTTTGGCCCATCTAGTATCCTAAATGGTTTTAATATTTTAATTCGTTCCCCTTAAAGTGTTTTCAAAAACCACACATTATCAATATCAGCTGATTCAATTTCGCCTTACTGTAAATCAGTTAATTCGTTCCTCTTACGTCCGTATCTAACCCACAAGCGCCTTAAAAGAGTACAAGTCTTATTGATGTTGCAAGAAGATGTTTACTAGAAAATAGAATTGCTATCTATATATGTTGTAAGTGTACCACTCCGAAAATGATTAACGATCGTCGGTCTTTCTGTTCACATTTTAAATATTTTTCATCATTAATTTAATTCGTAAATGCTACTGCAAATAAAACTCTACTTACAGCGAACATAAACGTATTCACTTCATCAAGCAAGTCAGTGTCTGTCAAGTTATTGCCGGCTTGCTGTCCGAGCAACAATAAATCCAAAAACGCATATCTTTTTTTCTTGCCTGAAAGAATATTACAAACACATAAAAATAATTAAGCTTAAAATATTTCACTTAATGTAATATAGAGTAGAATATTCCCAAGAAATTTGTACATAATAATATTGGGATAATATAAAAAAAATACCTGTTTCATCTGCTGCTTTCAAATCTGCTGAATTAACTTCCAAATTTTGTTTCCTTTTCTGAATAACCTGAAAAGTGCCATAAAATTAAAATTTGTTTATAAAATCAATTAAAAACGAATTATAATTTTGTTTACTTGTCTTAATAACCTGAAAAGGGTCATAAAATTGAATTTTGTTTATAATTGATTAATTTATATATGTGTATGTTTGTGAATATTGTAAAAATATTATAATGATAATAAAACGTAGTTAAATTTCTTTCTTTACTGTATTTATTTCAGCACTAATTTCAGCGATTAGTCCTGAAATAAATACAGGGTTTAAATAGAAAAGAGTACGTTTAAATAGAAAAGAGTATTATTTAATATATTTAACTACGTTTTATTACCAATTGATAAATTATTATATATTTCGGGGTCAAATTAATTGTAGAAGTAAATTTAAAATCAAATATATGTTACGCCAAACTCGCTAAAATATAATCTCATTTAGACCTATTCCGTTCAGGAAAATTTGACATTAACTTGTACGTTATTAAATAATTTCAATGTCTATGAATATATATCTATTAAAAGAGTTGCTTAGATTGTGATGATAAAAATAACGTACACGTTAGTCTTAACATTTCCCTTACAGAATAGCCCCGATTATCAAGTTGTCTGACATTCTTTCTAAAATGTACGTTCCACATCCCTCTAGAAGCATAATTTCAAGATGTAACTCGCATACGCATTTATGTACACAAGAATATACGATGTCAATCACTCCACCCATCGACGTCGCATGATTTTATTCCCCCCGTATATTAAATGCTATTTGCTGCATCTCAACCCAAATACACTCCAGATAACTTGATAATAAGATATAGTTTAGCAAAGTTGATTGTACACTTAAAATTGGATATATTTCCATCGATTGCCCGGCGCATGCACCATTTAATAAAATAAATTAAATTATTATTAAATATTCACAGAGCTACATGTTAGAATAATTTATTAATTATTATCAAATAATTTTTATTTAATTTATTTAAATAAATGTGACCAAGTGAATAAATACTCTTTTTTATTTAAATTATTATTAATCCTTTATTTACGGTAAACACCTTTATCCAAAAAATATCTACCTAATAAAACAATATACAAAAAAATTAAGTGTAGAAAACATAAGAAAACATAATATTGAATCGAAGAAATTGTGTAAAAATATCTAAAAATAATTATTTCTTTGAAATATTATTTATTTTAAATTTATTGTGAAATTGTAAATAATATTTTATATTGACTAGTTTCGATTTCTACATCATTTTCAAAGATTTTTTTTTTAAATTTATTCACGTTGCGAATTATTATTGTTATTGTGTTTATGGATTCTGATTGGAAAACTCAGTGGTTATACTTGATCAAGGAGTTATTAGTCTAAATTTTATCAAATCAATTGAATATATTGTATTTTGTAATTACAGATTGTCATTAATTGTAAAAAGGTGATTTTCCGTAAATAAAGAATTAATTAATTAATAAAATGATGTAAAAATCGAAACTAGTCAGAATAAAATATTATTTATTTTAAATTTATTGTGAAACAAACCATGTGTTTAATTTTACCTAATTGACTATACTCCTGGTTTCTCGTATGTAATTATATAGATAAATATTTTTACATAGTTTTATTTAGATGAATAAAGTTGTTTAGTTAATTTATTAATAAAATAGAAAACATCTGTAAACTTTACATAATTTCATTGTTTTGATTAAGAATATTTCACTAATATTTTTTTATTAGGATATATAACAATAATTTGACTGTTTAGATTTTATTATATTGATTATTATCCAAGTTTGATTTTTTTTTTTTCATTTTGGGATGGGTTGGAAAGTTTATTCATGACACAACTAAATATAACAGATTTGATCATCATACCTCCATGCAGAAACCATGGATGCAGTCCAAATACTCCTTTTGTTGTTTCCCCAAATTCGTAAGATTAAAAATAAAATTGTTGTGTAAAAGCGGATTATATACTCTGGTTTGAATAGTCTTTTGTAACCTGAAACATTAGTATTTCAATATAAGAAAATAATCAAAACATAAGACACAGTTTTTTGCTTAGTCAAATCAATAACTAACTAAACAAATTTATTTAAATATTGATTTTTCATCTCATAGAACAATGCGGACATTGACAATAACATTAGCGATCATGACGATTAGATAGACAGCGACAAGAACGAGACATAGACATGCTGAAAGAATTCCGGTCGATAGCCGTTTCTTCTGCAGATTATAATTCTAATTTTATATCGAGCGTATAACAAAAATCGACGACGAAGTTGGTATTGGAAATCTAAAGTCATGTCTGAACTAAAATCACACGCGCACCCGTAAAGTACTGGTTGTCATGTTGACAAGTCACGCGTGTGATCTTAGTACAGACATTACTCGAGACTTCCAACACCAACTTTGTCGTCGATTTTTGTTATACGCTCGATATAAAATTAGAATTATAATCTGCAGAAGAAACGGCTATCGACCGGAATTCTTTCAGCATGTCTATGCCTCGTTCTTGTCGTTATCTATCTAACCGTCATGATCGCTAGCCATGATAGCCATTTTCTTAGGTTTAACATTTTCTAAATCACTCATTATTTATATGTATTATAAAATTAAATAATGTAACATTCGGAAATAAAGATTTTCAATATATAAAAATAACTAATAAAATGCTCATTTACAAACCTGTTCAGAGATCTAACGTATGGCGATTCAGATTCATTTTGTATATTCATGTTTAGTCCCATTGACGTTTCTACAATAAGAACAAGGAAATTAAATGAGAAAATAAAAACTGTTTTCACTAATTTTTGTAATTCATTTTGCAAAGTCAATTTTTATATATAAGATTTTGTTTCTGTGTATAAAGACTTCTGATCGAATACGCTAAAAAAGAAAGATACTGTAATTTGAAATATTCGAGATAATTGCTTTTAATAATTTAAAACCTAATAACAATCAACAATTTAACAAAAAAATCAAGTAGTCATATAACAATTGCCTTTAAATGTTGACACTTGTTCATCAGCTTGTTTATATGTTTTTATTATGTGGTTTTTTTATGTAATTAGGTTAATAATTTTTACCGTATTTGGTCTTAAAATTTCATGCTCTTTCCAAATTCACTGTAAAAAAATGAGATTCTATTAAAAAAAGATTGCTTACGTCATATCTCAAAAACAAAAGACGATCCTTACCTTGCAACTACAGTAAAATATGTATGTAAAATAAAAATAGACTTGTTCGAGGTTATTTTTTAATAAAAGCATTTATTAA
Organism: Philonthus spinipes; assembly: GCA_963082785.1. Taxonomy (NCBI): domain Eukaryota; kingdom Metazoa; phylum Arthropoda; class Insecta; order Coleoptera; family Staphylinidae; genus Philonthus; species Philonthus spinipes. The sequence continues at coordinate 8,263,257 of OY720308.1, read as the reverse complement.
AATATTTATTGTGATAATTCCGGACTTTACACTCGCGCTGTATATATTTCGTTCGTGTAATTTATATAAGCAATTTTAAAATACTACCACTAAATCTTTATTGTAGGGAAAAATATTAAATTGTATATAACCTAACATAATAAATACATATTTCCTGGTATATTAACAAAGACCATATATCTGTCCGACCTGATCTTAAAAAAATCAGCTTTAAAGGAAAGATGATTTAATTGAAATTAAAACACTTGGTTTGTTTCACTTATATAATAAATATATATATATATATATATATATATATATATATATCCTGAATTAATTCAAAAGTGAGAAATTAATTAAACATATATTTAAAACAATGAGTTGAGCTAATCAACTATTTATGATTTTTTATATTCCTTATTTTGCTGAATATTTGCTATGAGTATTAAAAATAATTGTTATAATAAAACTGTTTCATGGTTTTATTATAACAATTATTTGTTATTTCTTTAAAAATAAAAAGAAATTCTATCTTTAGTTTCTGAAAGTGCCTTTACAAACTAACAAAACTTAAAAATATAAGTTGTCATTTCAAGAAGAAAAAAGTATAACATCACAATTATCAGATTTTTTGTTAATAAATAAATAAATAAATAAAACAGTTTTTTATATGCACAGTAATTAGTTTCCAATTAAAAGAATTTGAAAATAATTAATAATTTATTTCCTCTTTAACTACTGCGACTTTTTTACTTACGTTACATAAGTACAAATATCCATTAAAACAACTACTTCTCGGCCCTATGGAGTATATGCCCGAGAAATAGTTGTCCAGACATTGAATTACATAATAGACACTTGATTTTGCATAGTAATAACATATAGTCTAATACAACAATTTAATTAATTTAATAATTAAATGGAGGAATCTTGGAAGTTTCTCCATTAATCACTATTTTAATATTATTAAAGTTATTATTATTATTAATTTACACAATTGAATAATTAATTAATTATTTTCGAATTCCTTCGTACTCAGTTCAATTTAAAGAATTGTGACCAAATGAATAAATACTTTTTTCCTTGTATTAACTGAATTATTGTTAAATGATTTTGAAAATTAAATTTTCCTATTAATATTTTTAAGATACACTTGCTTTATATTTTCAGATATTAATAATATTTATTTAACATCATGTAAAGTCATGGAAGTGATCATTAGAGGACTTTTTTTTATTTTTTGCATTGAATATTTTCGATTCAAAATTGTTGCATTATAAAATATGTTATTGTTACAGGTCTATTATTAGACATTTTTTAAAGGACTTATGTAACATAAGTCATAATTAGAAATGTTGATTTCCGGGCTATTATAATAGCTATTTCTAATCACACTGATCGTGAAAGCCTACACAGTTTAATAAACCATAATGTCACAATAGCTAAAGGGAAAATAATTTATTAATTAATTATTTTCAAATTCTTTTTATTTAATTTATAATATTTGAACTTAAAGAGGAAAACATGAAATAAGGTAATTATCTAACTGTCATTGTCAAATGGCTATAGACCAGAGGTGTTTCTGCCAACGTTTGTCATTTCTGTCGAGCGTCAGTCATTAATGAGTGAAAGGATTAAATGATAAAATGTATTCGAAAATTGTGTATGGTGTTGTTTCGTATTTTGGAGGAATTGCGGGGTTTCTGTGCAAATAAAATATTGATAGAATTTTGTAACTAAAAGGATTTTTAGAGAGTTTTTCGGAGAGGAATTGAAGGCGTTCTTCTATGTTAATTACAATGGTAGCGTCATAGAGGAATTGGTTTGAAGGATTGTGTATAATACACAATTAAGAAATACACAAAATTATAGCATATGTTATAACAATAAAACAAATCATTGGTTTCGCAAATAGGTTTTGGTGGATGTATACTTCCCTGCAAATAAATCAAATTATGTGTATGAAGACATTTGATTTTCTCCATCAAACCCACTACACAACTTTAATAATGATTCTAAGGGCAGCTCGATCAGGAACCTGAATGTGTTGTAGGATGGGATTCTGGATTGTAAAAAATAGGGTGGGTGCATAATCAATTAGGGGGCTACATATTATCTTATAGATCAGAACAGCTGCTTTAGTGTTTATGCCTACCTCTTTATGTCAAGTTTCAAAATAGTTTTGCCCTAATTATTTTTTTTGTTTTTTATATCATGTGTGTTTTTTGTTGTATTAGTAATATCTAATAGAGAAAGTTTATTTTCAAAATTCATTTCTCTATTTAAAAATTATTCGTTTTTTTTTTCTTCATAAATGTATAATTCTAATAAATTAAATAACTGTGACCAAGTGAATAAATCCTTTTTCTATTAATATAAATTTAAAATATTTTTAACTAATTACCCATAATCGCGTCAAGGGTATATTGCGTAATGTAAGGATAAATATTGAAAACTTCACCACCGACATGCCTCTCCAATTTATCAACCAACATTTTTCCTTTTTCTTTGAAAATATCTACAAAATTTTCCAGAATATTGAAGTGGAAAGCCGGAGTCAAGGATTTCCTGTGATGGTGCCAATGTGCTCCTAAAAATAATTATATAAATTGAACTTATATAGATTAGGTCCACATTTATAATATATTAATTGATGAATTGTGGCTGAACATTTTATTAAATGAATTTCATTTCCTGTTCTCATAAAAAAGACAAGTTCTCGCCTTCCTTTAGTGGACGAGACAATGATTCTCGGTCGTCTACCTTGTAGACCCAAATCGTTGACGATGCCGCATGAAATTAGGCCAAAGATGACGCTTGCGTTGCCTTTCATTTATTAAGATTAAAATTATTATCTGTTTGTAATATAAATACCGAAGAATTTCATAATAATTTACAGAATAAAATCTCTAAAAAATTGTTGAATTTATAACACTTTTTTTGTTTTGTTAAAGCATATTTATAAAGATTCGATAAAAAGATAATAACAATGAGTACTAACTTCTATAACCTATTACGAATGGATTTTTTTAAACGTTCAATATATATAAAAAAATGCATATCAAATATATCTGCAATGAAGTTATGGAAGAAATGATGAATTTTCATATTTAATCTTAACAAGCTTTGATCAATGTAAAGTATTTTGAGATTCTTAACCCGATTCTCCAAATTTTTAAAAATAAATTGTTTGTTATCATTCGCAAGGTAATATGAAAAGTATTCGCATAAATTCGCGAATGCTTTCTAATTATCAGTATATGTAGTAAATACATTTTTAAAACTGTGTAAAAAATATTTTTTTATTGTAATGTATTTTTGCGTAACCTACCTGTGGAAGTTACAAGTCCTTCGCCAAGCCAAGGCTTTAAGAAATAATAAGTGTTAGATTTTCGGATATTTTTCGTATCTTTTAAAAGAACCTAAAACATAATTTAATTAATAATGGAATAATTATAATTGGCGATGTATTACTTCTACATCATTGGGATCCGAAAGAAAAACGTAGTAGTTGGATCCGATGGTGATTCTTGTCACGGGGCCGTATTCTTTTGTTGATTTTATTAAGTAATCTAAGAAACCTGTAATTATGAATAAATTAAGTGAGTAGATATCCAAAACATACAAATAACGCTGCCATCACTTAAATATTGCAGATTTCATTAATATATTGGGACCTAAGATTTATAATAACATACGTAATAAAAAAAATGTAAAATCCTAAAATGTTTTTAAAAACCGTACAAAAAATCTTATAAAACAATTTTACTGCGATTTGAATATGTTATTTTTTTTAGGTTCTGGAAGTGGAAAAAATCATTTAAGGGCATACAACCGAGAAACTACCGATTAAAAAAAACCTCCTATTTTCCGTCTTCGATTTTAAATTAAATTTATATTCCTTTTAATTCATATTTATATCTATGAATTGTAGAAATTTCAATGTATAACATTGAGGTCTGTGGTTTCACATTTAAAGATAGACCTTTTTTGAAGAAAATTTGGTGTGACAATGCAAAATTAAATTTATTGAGAATAACTTAATTGATAAGTGAAAGTCAAATATAAACCTTACCTTTTTTATGCTTGCTCATTTCGTATCCATTCCCCAAAATCGGCACAGTCGGAGGTCCCGGAATTTTATCAATCAAGTCATAAAACCGCCGATTCTTGAACTTATTCAAAAACAGCACAAATCCAATGGTAGCGAGGACAATCAGAAAAAACATAATTATTGATGTACGTACAGAATAAAACAATAATATTGTGTACCACTCCCGTGTATATATGCTTGTAGTTATCGATTCTACACGCATAGATAATGTTTTTTTTGCTGAATACTCTACATTATTGCATTATTTATCTGTTAACATTGCCTTTAGATAACTCTTAATTGAAACGTATGCTTGGCGATCCGTAATTGTATAAATTACTGCGGAATACAATTAATTATTTTATTAAACTCATTTTTTGGTTGCACAAAATGTTTGCTGTCATATCCGAACTGAATTTACAAAATACAAACAACAATTAAATAGATATGAATATGCTTTTATGTCATTTAAATAAACTAAAGTAGTTAAATAAACATAAACATGTAATAAAAATAGGATCATTAAAAAGGAATTTTTTTAGACCATAAAATAAATTACTTTACCTATTTAATAACAATGTAATTAACTTAAAATAAAATTACATTATTTAGATTAATTAACAAATCTATTTAATCTAAATAATGTAATTTTATTTATTACGATCACAAAAATTCTAATTGAAAATTTGAATACAGACCACACAGTATTGAATTTTGTAATAAATGCAGATTTATTAATTATAAAAATATATCAGGAAGTGAAAACCCGTAAAATCCAATTCATGGACAGGTGGAAAGGCCATTCGTTATTAGAATATATAATATATATATATATATATATATATAATCGATGTCCCCTTTTACCAATTGGTGTCGGGGTGCAAATATAAATTACTTGTTTAATTCAATAATTCTCATTACTTTTTTTATAATAATAATCTTGATTACGGATTCACCATTAAAAAGTATTAAAATATAATTAATTGCATGTATACAGGGTGTTTCCAATTCGAGTGGCACCATGGGGATCTCGCTTAATATAAGAGATAGAGGGTATGTTTAATTTTGTCACGTTTGCGGAATTTCATGCTGATTAATATCCCGTTGAGAAAACTTCACTAAGTTTCTTTGTTTTCAAGAAAAACTGAAAAATGCTATTTTCTTTTTTTCTATTTATATCTTGGTTATTTGAAGCAATATTTCAATGCAATGACGACATTCATTGCACTTTATTAGGGTCTAATCGATGGAGTACTTAATTTACTAATAGCATGTTTCGTTTCTTTGGGATCATCATCAACTTTATTATTTCTCACGGACGCCATATTCGTTTTTTATCAGAATGAAATAATAAGATAATGGCGTTTTTTTAATAAGAAAATCATATAATGTAAATAATTCGAAACAGGTTTTCCAAATGTAATACCTTGCATATTTTAACGTTTTTTATCCTAAGATCAATTCCAAGAACTTTTGTAGGTATATTTTTATGATACAAATAATTAATGCAGGTTCTTGAACTACAAATTAAGTGTATTATATTTACCACTTCTTTCAAATAAACGAATAAAAAAATGATAAAATTCAAGAACATAGAATTAAACTTTTTTATGTATATTTTTTTATGATACAAATAATTAATGCAGGAATTACAAATTATGTGTATTATATTTACCACTTCTTTCAAACAAACGAATAAAAAAAAGATAAAATTCAAGAACATTGAATTAAATATTTAAATTGCCACTTTATTTCTTCCACTGAAGGAAGAATAACTTGTCCTGTTTGTGAAAACAGGAAATGTACTTAAGATCTTATATATTTAAGATTTATTAAAACGTTTCACCAATATTTATTTAGTGTATGGTGGTCGAATGAAATCTTAAATATATAAAATGAAATTTGTTTAAACGCGTTTTATTTCCGTAAGTTGATTAGATTACATTTCTAAAGTAATCGCGCAAACTTTTTTTAATTTTCCATATTTATAATTGCTTAAAATAATGTCTTTAAAACCAGAGAATTAGTAGAACCACAGACAAATATATTTAGGTCTTAATTATTCTGTGCTATAACCGAAAACATGTTATTCATTAATAATGTTATTGGCAATGTTTTCATTGCAGTTTAAAATAAACGAATTGGGAGATAATGAATTAATTATTTTCTTTCAATTGCGCCGCAATTAAATAAATGTTATACATATTTTGCTTTAGTATGAACATTGATTAAAGTATTATATAGATATCTTACGTAATGCTATTTTTATATTAAATATAAATAAATAACATTAGTTACAAATATGTTTATTCAGACAATTACATACATTTTTACAAACATTAACATTAATAATAATATATTTATTTATTTACGGAATCACCATTTTACAAAAAATATGCTACAAAAAAATATTACGAATATATATATATATATAATGGTTGTATTGTAAGTACACACACAATAAAAATGATTGTCTGTCCTGGGCTATCGACCAGAGATCTTTCTAGCCTGTTAAGTAATATTACATTACATTTAGTATTTATTCAATATTTTGAATTTATGAAAATTATAATATATGCAACCTATATTGCGGATATTTCTTATCTGAATCTTGGGTTTTATATATAAAAAAATGTTTTTAAATGAAAATGTCCAAATTACACATTTTACAATAAATATTTCATCAATTATTATTTTTAAATTGCAAAAAGAGAATAATTTTTGGGATTATTCCAAAATTGCAACATTAAATTTAACATATACGTTATTATTTATCATTACAGTCTAAACCAATGTATACTTAGATTATAAGGTTCAAATTGACGTGTATGTTTAATGTATCAGGTTTTCCTAAGGAATAGGCATCGTTATTTATATTAAAACTACATGTTCATAAATGTAGTACAAACTACGTCTATGTAATTGTTCAAATATAATATATATCATTATTACACACATATGTAACCTTGGTTGCCTATACCTGAATATTTTTTTAATCAAAATTTATTTCAAATAATTCGGGGCACCCCGACACCAATTGGTAAAAGGGGACATCGATTATATATATGTATTTATATATATAATTCGGGGCTATTCTGCAAGCAAAATGTTAATTTTAACGTTTACGTTACGTTATATCATTGATATTCTAAGCAGCATCTATAATTCATACATTGAATGTAAATTTAATATAATTAATAGTATTAATATTTAGACATTGGTAGTTCATATTGTATGAAATAAATATGAATAAATTATTAAAAATAAAAAAAATCAACCAATAAAACAGAGATTAGATTGAATAACTTTAAATTCTCGACTAGTTTCGGGTTATTTGAATCGATTATTCTATACGGTAAATGCTAAGTTTAACATTTTTATATATATATAGCTATATATAGCTGCCTAGACTGTGATGATAACGTACACGTTAAACTTAAATTTCACTTACAGAATATACCTGATTAAAACTATTACGATTATTTATATTTAATTACAATACGAATTATATAGTATTTCATAGAAATACAGCTGTGTAAATTTGGTTGCCTACGTATGAAGTATATTTTATTTGAATATCCAATTATTATTAATAATTTAGATTTATTAATATTGATGAAGATGCATATAAATTTATTTTATGTGAATAAGATAATACATAAAACGTGTTTTTTTTCATCAATGAATTTTATTGAAACATCAACTCTCTTTTAGTAGCTGTAATTTCAACGATATTTAATTAATAGTCATTAACGAAGCGTTATTAATAACTATTTATTTAATATCCTTGAAATTATAGCCACGATAATTTTAGTTACTAAAAATACGAAAGGTTTAATTATTTTTGCATTAAGAAATACAAAAAGAATATGAAATTAACAATGAATTATTAATAATATAGATGGAAAACAAAAATGTCAGCATACAACACTTCACATCACTCAATTTAAGTTATTCAATGAATTATTAAAACATGTAAAATAAATAATCGAATAAAAATTAGTTTCAGGAATAATCGGGAAATTTTAGTAATCGAGTAAATGTGCCATTTTAGGTAACTAAAATTATTAAGTGATGTTTAAATTATGTTTATTAATAAATGGAAAGTCATTCTTGAAATTTTTATAATAAGCTTCATTCATAAAATTTTAATATACTTAATTTAACAGCAATAAAAAATTAACGTTGACAATCACCAATAAAAATTATGCCAAATTCAAACCATTTATTTTTATAAAAAGCAATGATTATTTCATTTTAAAAAATGTGTTTTATAGAAATAAATTAATTAATAAAGAGTTTAATCATAATAATAATCATTATTTAACAATATGCAATACAACAACATAGAATATTGAATACATATATGTATATATAAAAAATACAAAAATACAACGCCCCATCCCACTCAACCTTTATGTTTCTTAACAGAAAAATAAAATAACTGAATAAAATAAAGAATAGAAGAATAGATAAGTTTACTTGAAAAATAAAAAAAAATAAAAGGGAAAATCCCTTTCTTTAATCGCTCTAAAATTAAGTTAAACAATTTAATTAACAGGAAGTGATTACAAATTATAAGTAAATCAATAACTTTTTTCTAAAAGAAAATACTTTCTTCAATCGCTGTATTTTCATTTTTTGTACCTTAAACAGAAGTGATTACAATTTATTAATAAAAGCAGGAACTGAACAAAACAATCACAAATAACTGCATTGCAATAACATTAATGAATCTTGTTTATTAAGAAATAGGATTTACAGTAATTTATTTAGTCTTATATAACGATGTTATATATGTTCAGTGTGAGGTGAGTATATTTATAATAACCTTAATATAACATTAAGAATTAATTTAGCAATTTTTATATCCATTTTGTTCCATATTGCACTTTCAAAATTTGATATTGATTTATAGTTATTTTTACTAAGGAATTTGATGCATTTATGTAATTGATCTCTTTAAATGGACAATTTCAATTTTTAAAATAAAATGTTTGTTATATATATATATTACTTATATCTTTGCTGAGACAATTAGTAAAATAATTACAAACATTAATGTGTTTTTTTTAATATAATTTAGAAATTTAAAATCAATTCTTATGTACTTTTAGTTAATTAACTATAGATACACAAAGAAATGAGAGAATTTGTCAGCCCTGGGAAATCGACCAGACCTCTTTCTGCTCTGTGTTTGTTATATTTTAACTCCCTCTCTATTTTTTGTTTATTATAAATTACAAAAAATAACAAAAATACTTTCTAAAATACAAAATTTACTTATTTTATCTTAAATACTATTGAAGCAAATTCAATGTAAATTTTTATCCTTGATTGCTTTTATATTGTTGATAAAATATTAATTCTTAATCAAAGATAAATATGTTATTAAATACTCTGTTAATGGTTAAAAATCACTGGTCGATAGCCCATTGAAGTAATTTAAATAAATTAAAGTAAATGTATAAATATAGATCTTTATCCAGACTACACAGATAATACTTTCTAAAAGTGTTTTTATTATCCAGTTTATTTTATTAGTGTGTCTAATTGTTAATACTGTAAAAGGATAAAATTCCATTCAATAAAAAAATACAATATTAAAATTATTAAAATAATAAAAATTATATGAAACTATTATATAAAAACAATATAGTTTAAAAGTAAATAATTTATTTAAGATTATTATTAATCTACGATTAAGACAACAAACAAGTTTCTTTACATTTTTAACTAATTGATAACGCCAAATAATCTCCGCTCATTCCTTTAGTCATTAGTGTTCGACTCGACAATACACGGCCAACTTCACGTTTGTTATACTGATCACGGTCCGGCCTGTCAAAATCCAATTGGAAACACAACATAAAAAAATACATCGAAAATGCCATTCGAATCTTTTATTCCCAGTTCGCCCGCGGATTTATCTCCAACCGTGAATCAGGTGAAAACGAAAAAGTGCTGAGAGCGTATCGTGATGTGTTTTATTACAACGACCAAAGACTCGATTTCATCTTAATTTGATAACACGCTGATATGGGACAAACGGCGAGCGGAATACCAGGTAGGTGGTTTTTGTTTCTCACTCATTTGTTTATCGGAAACCGCTGCATTTGTTTTTTGTGTGTTTTGTTTCGTTGCGGGGGTTCCCATTTTGAGGTTATAAAAAATGCTGTGCGTTTTTTTCTTCTCGCCTTCTCTCTCTGTCTTGTTCTTCTCGGCCCGGGGTTTAGTTTCGCCGGGTTTAATCGCATTGGGTCTATTAATACGCGTGTATTGTCGGGTTGTAATTGAAAAGCTGTTTATTTATGTAATTATAAATAAGACGTGGTATTTTGCCCCGGCCATAATCTCGTGCTGAGAGGTCACAAATGTTGATAAATATTGGACGGGCACTTGTGTCTTCTTGTACGCGAGTATTTGTGTATGTGTGAGCACCTTTCTGATTGGAATTTAAATTTTATTGGTATTTTTTTAATAACTAAACAAATGAAAAATATGTTATTAAATACTATATTAATGGCTGTAAGACTCTTGGTCGATAGCCATTTCAAATAAATTAAAATAAATTAATTATTTCAGATTTTAGGAGCTATTACGTATTTTAAATGTTAAATTTAACGTGCACGCTATATACCAACTTCACATTCTATGTATTTAATATCTATTACAAAAATTGTTAATGCTGTGGTAATAAAATATAACATAAACATAAATATAACATGTAAGGGAAATGTATAATACATTTCCCTTACAGAATAGCCCCAATTATATATTTATAACCTGAAGATAAAGATATTTTTAATAATTAAACATTTTATTAAATTTATAAAGATGGTGATAGGTAATGTTTCACATTGCTGTTTAATAAAATTATAAGAATAAAAAAGAAAATAATTAATTATTTAATTATTTTCATTCTACTTGCTCTGCAATTAAATACTTAAAAAGTAAGACACGTGTTTCGGCATCTATTCCTTGTCAGTACAGCTCTGCTTTGAAAAATTGTTCAAAAACGTACCGTCGTATCCACCAGATTCACGGAGAAAACGGTAAGTTTTTGAACAATTTTTCAAGTCAGAGCTGTACTGACGAGGGATAGATCCCGAAACATGAGTCTACAGATGGCCTTTTTAACATATTTGGTTTCGTTTATATAAAATATTTTCGATAAAAAAAAACATTGCTCTATCAGCTTTGCTGATATGAAATGGAAAATATCTATTGTGTAATTCATATTTGCCCGAGAAGTAGTTGTTTTAATAAGTTTTGTTTATATAAAATATTCTTGATTTTTAAAAAAAACGTTGCTCTATCAGCTTTGCTGAGATGAAATGGCAAATATCTATTATGTAATTCCATGTTCGGCGTGGGTATTTGCCCGAGAAGTAGTTGTTTCAATAGATATTGGATCTTTTGTATACTTACTTTGTAAGTTTTTAATTGCAGGGCAACTAGAAAGAAAATAATTAATTATTTTCTTTTTTATTCTTTTAATTTTATTAAATGCTCTGTTAATGGCTGAAAGACTAGTGGTCAATAGCCATTTTAAATAAATTAACGTAAACGAATTACTTCATATATATGAAGTATATATATTTATAAATTTAAATTAAAGATGTCTTTAATAATAATAATAATTTATTTCTCAACAAGCAGAGCCTAATTACAGAGAAATATATATGTATAAGTAAACAATGAAAAATATGTTAATAAATGTTCTGTTAAAAGCTGAAAGAACACTGGTCGATAGCCTATTTAAGTGATTTAAATAAATTAAAGTAAATGAATTATTTCATTTATTTTGTATTTATAAAATAAAGATGTTTGTTAGTTTACTCTGTTTTAATAATTAAATTTATTGCAATCTTTAACTTAAACTTTATTTTACGGAATTCTCCATTATAATTGATTACATTATACAATAATTTACATATTTGTATCACTAATTAAATAATCTTAAATGTCATAATAAATTAAAGACGACGCGAGCGCCATCTTTGGCATCGTCAACGATTTGGGTCTACAAGGTAGACGACCGAGAATCATTGTTTCGTCCACTAAAGGAAGGCAAACTTGCCATGTTTATGAGAACAATGATTCTCGGTCATCTAGCTTGTAAACCAAAGTCGTTGATGATGACACTTGAAATTAGGCAAAAGATGGCGCTTGCGTCGTCTTTAATTTATTATGATTAATATCGGGTATATAACCACAACACAATTTCCGTTCAGCCGCCTTCATCAAGGCATTGCACATGGAACATGAGGTTCGAAAAACCGAAATGGACATCACTAGTTATCCATACGCTAGATGAATGCTGGCTGAACATTTCATTAAATCTTAAATATGTATAAATTATGAAAAATTTAGTAATAAATAATTTTAAAGTTATACATATTTGTTATTATAATATGCTAGTGTTTAAGTATTATAAATATAAATTTAGTTTGTAATGTTAATTGTAATTGTTATATAATTTCTATATTTAGTTTAATAAATTGTATTCGAACTGTTGTCACAATAAACAAATAAAAGTTATAAAATTAAAATTGTTTTATTTACGAATATATGGAATTATAATCATATGAGGAAACTAGAAAAAAAAAAACACGAAAAAATGGCGCTTGCGTTATCTTTCAATTATTATGATTCACAAAAATAATTAATAATTATACTTCTAATTGTAAATAATAATTAAATGTGAATTTCGTTTTCCTTATTTTTATAAACAGGACAAGTTCGCCTTCCTTTTTTCGTTTCTTGGTTGGTAGACCCAAATCGTTGACGATGCCACTTGAAATTAGGCAAAAGGTGGCGCTTGCGTCGTCTTTAATTTATTATAAATAATATTAATGTTGATTATTTTGTCAAAATGATTTATTCTATAATTTAATTTATTAGTTAATGGTTCTAATTAAGATCGATGTCAGACAAAATATAATTAAAATAAAATAATAAGTTTATAAGAATATTCCTGATAACTATTCATATAAACTATTTTTTTTTATTTAGCATAGCCAACTATGTTTATTGATGGAAAGTCTTGAAACTATGGTCGCAGTAAAGAATCACAAGTAGTACAACCAAAGTTAGTAAAAGTATTTTCACTCAAAAGTATTATCATCACCAGTAGTTATAACAAAAGAGTTAAATTATTTTTAATTAATATTTTTTCTTAAGCTATTCCTCTACCTTCTGCTGGAAATATATGCGTGGAGTTTTACTTTAAGGAGTTATTCGTAAAGTTTTCCTAGAACAGGGAATAGAGCAATGGGTCAAAATTTGTTGACCATCTATGGGACATTATCAGGTTTTGGGATGTATATTATATGACATTGTTTCCACTCGTAGAAAGCATTATTGCAGTTTAGAAGTTTCAATATAAGCAAAAATGCCTTTAGTTCTATACTAAAGGCATTTTTTTGCTTCTGTGATTTGTTTTATCGTGTCCAGAAGCAATTTTTGCATTTTTAGCATTTTTAATCAGTCACTTGTATGTTATTTCGTCAAACTTGAGAACCTGAATTATATATGTACTTTATTTTGTCCCAATATTTAGTTATTAAAACTAAAATAAATTACAATATGAATCATAACGATTTGAGCATCGCTTTCGGAATGTAATTAGTTAATCAATTTGTCCGGTTCTCACGCGACCGAATATGTTAATCGGCCCGACGTTCCGCATGATTGTGTAATTGGAGTTTTAAATACGACACACACACAGGTCTCCTTCTATGTTTATTTAAATAAAGTTAATGATACGAGAAATTTCTTACGGCTCCGGATCCATGTGAATAAAAGCCGGGGCAATTTAAATTAGAATCTGCGGGCTTGAAAACTTTCCTCGTTTGCATAATTTAATCGTAAAGATAAAGCGCGATTCCTCCTCTACTCTCATTTTTTTTTCTTTAGTTTAATAATCTCAGTTAATTTCTTCCGATTCTGACGTTTCGTTGCCTTTTGCGTTTCCGGTTTAAAGGATTATTATTTTCTGAGGGAACGACAACGATTAATATTTTTATGTTCATACTTTAATAATTAATATGAATAAGGTATTAAAAAATACTAAATTTTAAATTCTCAGCTGGTTTCCAATAATCTGCACATTCATAGGAAAATTGTTTTTTAAAACAAGGATTACGATACGAAATCCAAGCGGAAAGACCATTGTTCGATAGCCAATTGGCAGATTTTTACAATATATATATATATATATATATATTCGGTAAATTAACACACTTGTTATGTTCCATATTTTTATTTTCAGTTTCCTGACACGTGTTTCGATCTACGCAGATCATTTTCAAAGTTAAGAATGTAGCGCCACAAGCATTAATTATATATATATATATATTCAATGACCCTTTCTACCCCCATATGGGTGTAGGTTTTTTTTACAATATACATTGTAATATTTTATATAATGTGTTTGTCAATAAAAATTATATTATATACATAATTTTTTAATACAATCTTATAAAGTTATAAATTTTATTATAAATTACAATTAGTAGTGTATTGAAACAATATTTCCATTTAAATCAAATGCATCACACTGTACCCACTCTATAATCCCTCAAACGTCCTTTAGTTGTACAAAAGGACGTTTGAGAGATTCTAGAGTGTGTTGAGGGTGATGCTTTTGATTTAATTATGTTAAATTAATACCAAAATAATTCTTTTCGCCCACAGAGTTTCGCCAAGAAATGTTCCTTTAACCAATCCAATTATGATATCCTATCACATATCAGAACTTTGCATTCCTGGAAATCCTAACATTAATTTAAAATTCCGAAATTCTCCTCAAACATTGTTTTAATTCACAGAAAGTTATCAGATAAATCACAAGTTATCCTATGTATCATCTCATAATTTCATAACCATTATATAATTTATTAAACTCTGACAGAAAGAGTTCTGACTGATTTGTTTGATTTCAAATTTATAAATTTAAAAAGTGTTTTAATTTAATTTATTTTAAGGAAATACACTTTCTACAAAATGATAAGCATTTACATAAATTATCACAAATAATAAATATAAAAATAAGTCAACTTTATTTAGTGGTTCGACAGTTCAAAATTAAGAGTGTTACGGTAATATTAGTGTTACTTACAATAATAAAGACGTGCTAAATAAATATTGAATAAAAAAATAAAAATAAATAAATAATATATTATTGTGAGAATATTATATAAAAAATGGTAATAAATATGTATATATATATATATAATCGATGTCCTCTTTTACCAATTGGTGTCGGGGTTAATAAATATGTTTAATCTAATATATATATATAATGGCTGAAAAACTGATGGTCGATAGCCATTCGAGTATTAATAAAATAAAAGTATTGTATTTTACCCAATAAGTGTATAAATATCTCAATGAATATTATTGTATACACATACAAAACGAATTAAAAATATTAAATTACACACAACTCATTCGTTCTTTATATAAACTATGATAAATTTAAATTTTCCGATTAAGAGCTCTAATAAAATAAGTACTTCAAGCATGCTGTATATTATAATATGACCATCATGCAAATTGCATATTCTAGCATCTGCACCGAACACATTTCTAGTGATAGTAAAACGTAATTTATTACTCTAACTACATAAAATAGCAGATGCTTAAAGACGCATTTTTTGTACTTAATTTAAGGGTACTTATGTTAATTTACAATCTTTCTAAAAAAAATATTGGAAATAATTAGTTCTCGGATTTTTATATCAGCGAGACATTTATGGTACCATATATTTTGTGCCTGTTTTAGAAGAAACATATTTCTATAAAATTCCCAACGGAAACTAAGATTATAAGATGTAAATGAGAAATTGTATTAATAAAACTGGATGTACTCTTAAGATAATACATGCTGTTGAATATTACGTTCACGTAAAATAGAATTTTCTTATCGATTCTTGTATTTATACCTAAAAAAATATTTTAGTTCCTTAAATAATCCTTTAATCTAATCAATTCAAAAATTCTAGTACATTTTCATTATTATTATTATTTTAGGCAGGTGTATAAGTCTATACATTGTACAAAATACTTATAATAAATAAAAATGATTTGAAAATAATTAATAAATTATTTTCACATTTAGCTTTGTGACTTTTGACTTACGTTACGTAAGTACGTTAAACAAATGCACATTAAAACAACTACTTCCCGGGCAAATACCCACGCCGGACATTGAATTACATAATGTACACCTGCTGTTGCACATCAATAAAATATTGCATAATGCAACAAAGTTTTTGATCCGAGAAAAATGTAATGTAAAAACAACAAAAGGAACGTTACTTAATATAAGGCCATCTGCAGACACGTGTTTCGGGATCTATCCCTCGTCAGTACAGCTATGCCTTACATAATTTAAAGATGTTAAAATAAATCAATTAAATTAATTCAAATACAATCAGCAAAATTAAATCAATTATATTAAATCAAATTAAACTAAATCAATTTAAATTAAGTTAAACCAAATTAATTCAATATAAATCAAAACCGAATAAAATTAAATGAAAAGAATTAAATCAAAAGTCACAGAGCTAAATGTGAAAATAATTTATTAATTATTTTCAAATAATTTTTATTTAATATATTTAAATAACTGTGACCAAGTGAATGAATACTCTTTTCTATTTCTGAAGTTGATGTTTTTTCGTATGGGAAAAAGATTGCTAGAGTTTAGCCATAGCGAAATGCTTGCAATCCTTAATTTACATTCGTTGGGCGAAAGAAGAGCTTTTCTTGACCTTTCTTTTTTATTTAAGTTAGTAAATGGGTTTGTGAATTGCAGTGAATTGGTGGGAGCGTTGGATTTTAACATACCTCGGAGTATTCATTCCAGACAACGACCAATATTTCGCATTAGTTTTCACACCACAAAATATGGTATGTATAACCCTATTGATCGTATGATGAGGTATGCGAACGATTTGTCTACCAATTCAAACTTTATGCTCTTCACTTCTTCATTTGCAGTTTTCACAGCCCATTTACGCCGCATGGATATTTCCCATCTCATTCATACTACATAAATTTTTTATTTTTTATTTTTTTTATCTATATTTTTTATTATCACTTGAAGATAGGAATAAGCCGGTTGCATTTTGTTTTCACAATGAACTGTTTGGGATTGATAAATAAATATTTTGATGCGTATTATTTTTATTTTGTATTTTGTCGTAATTTGTGATTGGTAATTTGCCTTTTTTTTTATATACATATGTTTTATAATCTTTTTAGAGCGTCACACTTTTCTTATAAAATTTTTAATATGTAATTATAATTGTAATTTGGAAATGGAGATTCCGTTAATAAAGTAAATTGAAATTGAAATTGAAATTGAAATACTTATAAATTTTCAAAGTAATAATTCTATAATTCAAATTAGATTCTTAGATATACAAAATTTACAAATAAAAACAGAAAACATACATTTAACTTACAAAGTACAGAAGACGTAGGTGTTAGTTAGTATAGCAACGCAAATGCCTTACAGAGGGCGTAGGTGTTAAAAGTGCGAGCATTTTTGGAATGATAAAACAGATTCCTTCAGCTGTTTCAGTTTACAGCTATTTCTTTTTTTTTTCGGGCTTTACTTGAGCTCATTGCTCTTGCAATAATTTAATCGTAAAGATAAAAGTATTTCTGAATATCCAATTTTACGTACTTAAGGTTAATAAATAACGATACATTGGAGTTTATTAATAAATAGGCGACACTTTCCAATATTAAAATTATAAATAACATTAAGAAAATTGTTAGATACTTAATTATATATAATACAAGGATATAATGAAAAGTAACTATTTGGTATTGTTTCACAGATTAAACTTCAATCCGACTAGTTTCGATTTGTTAGATCATTTGCAAAGGAATGTACAGAAAAAAAAATATCTAGGGATATAAACAAATATTTTTATTTCAGGTAATAAGATAAGTCAAAATTGTGATTTATCATATTTTCCTTCATTTTTATGAGCCTGGAGATATTTGAATTAAATTACTGTCAGAACAACCCAAAAAAATCTGAAAAATATAATTAATAGTTTTAATATTTAAACAATGATAGTTCATATTGTATAAAATCAATATGTCTATTCATAAAAATATGTTAATATCCATAGAAATTGAAATGAACAACTAAATTTTAAATTCTCTTGAAAATGGTCTAATGACCCAAAACCAGTCAAGAATTTAAAGTTATTTAATCTTATCCGTGTTTTATTTGTTTTATTGGATGGTTTTTAATAATATGTATTTTATACAATTATGAAAAATATAAATTCGGCTGCTTCTTTTAGTCTTAAATTAAATAAAAACAATAATTAATAAATACTTTAAAATAAATGTACATTAAAACAAGTAATTTTCGGGCATATACCCCGCCAGACATTGAATTACACAATTAACGCTTGCTGTTGCATATCAATAGCATATTGCATAATGCAAAAATTTTAAATTCAAGAATACTGTTGGTGCCAAGCCCACCCTTAGTGTACGTTGGGCCCACCCAACAGGACAATAAACCCTTCTCCCGGGGTTTCTTATATTCAGTTTAGTAGACGTTTATTGCTTGACTCTATTTCTTAGTCAAGCAATAAACGTCATCGAGTAAACATCTTAGTTTTATTATTCATAACATCCCCTTAAGTTTTGAATTTTACAAATATTTAATATAAATACTTAAACATAAATAAAAAAACACAGTATAAGACCATCTGCAGACACGTGTTTCGGAATCTATCCCTCGTCAATACAGCTTATTTAATTTAAATTTGTTGAATTAAATAAATTAAATTGTTTATTAACTTAGAGCAAGTGAATGAATCACTTTAAACTATTTTCTATCGATGCAAACGAAGTGTTTTTATTTTTAATATCCTTAAATATTTTCGTAAATGGGAAAGTTATCCAAGAAATATTTTAACAAATATATTTTTCTTTATATAATTAATAATCAATCTCCGAACGTTTTTTTTTTGTTTATTTTATTTTAAGAATAATTTATTTCTAAAAAGCAGGTGACGAAAATTAATTAAACAAATTTTTATTATAGCTTTTTATTAGTATCAATTACTCGGTCGGCATCCTCTGTGTGTCTTCTCTGCAGCACATACAGTTTATATAATTAACGACGAACTTCATATTCGAAGTGTCCCAATTAAGGAGTTATTGCATCCGGATTTTGAAAACAACAAGATAAGAAAACTGGTTAACTCGAAGAGAGTTCAGTAAGTAGAAGTTTGGATGCTCTCTAAATTAGATGTCGAGTCAAGGAAAGAAGGAAATTGAGAAAAAATCAGTGCACACTGAGATATATTTGAAGTTAATTAAATATAGGAGGAAAAAAAAAACATCTCTGATGGGATTTGAACCCATGTCACAGGACATGTGAGGATAAATCTCCCTTCAGTGCTTCAAGTTCACTTATATTCAATTTATATAGACATACGGTGCTATTCTGTATGGGAAATGTTAAGTTTAACGTGTATGTTATATATATATACTATAGTTACTGAATATATACAGAGAGGTTTTTTTATTGGTATACATTAGAGGAAGTGTATATCTGCAAAAAACGCGAGTCAAACGCATTGAACCGATTAATGTGTGTATGGTTAATTGATTATTTGGCATATGTGTTCAGTTGCGTGTTATAGGCAGCTAAACACACATACATAAATGCGTTGTCTCGCATATTTTGCAGGTATACATATGAGAAATGTATACTGATAAAAAAATCTCTCTGTATATACAATATTAAAAGAGTAACTTAGACTTAGGTGAAAATTAATGTATATGTTAAACACAATATTTCTATTACAGAATAGCACCGAATAATATAATTTAAAAGGAATATCAATTTAATTAATTAGGAAATTGATACACAGCGAATTAAAAATAATAGTTTTAAAAATTTAGTTATAATTAACACCATATTTCCGTAAAATAAATTAAATTAAAAAATTTCACATTACGTAATCTTTAACACACTTCTCTTTCTATTTCAGGCCCATATATTGTTCGTTCATTTCTCATTGTTAATATTAATTTTACTTCAAATTGTTTAAAATAAATATGAGACTTGTTTCGATTGATCAGAATTAGAGATATCGATATTTTTCATTCAATCGTGGTTCATTTTTTCTGCTTGACCTCCTTATTGTGTATCCGATTGGTTATATTTGCCAGATTTTATCTATAATCATATTAATTTAATTGCATGGTATTAATACTTTGTAAATAACTCATTTGAAAACGAATAATTATTCTAATCTAATCCACTCTATTCTATTTTATTTAATTTAATTTTAATAATATTTATGTTATGTGATTTTGATATTATACATAAAATACGATTATCTTCTCTTAGAATTGGTTATCAATCAAAGGTCTTTCCACCTGTTTTTGTGAAGTCTATGTCGTATTCGTATTCAGACGTCATGATTGCTAACGTTACTATCTCTGTCTTGCTGATGAGATGTAATGAATTGATGAATTGTAATTATATTTGTATTTCGGACGAGGGTTGTGTTTTAATCATAAGTGTTTTAGGATGTCAGTATTTTTGGGATTTGAAGCAAATTTTATGTTGTTTTATTTTAAAATCTTAATTTGAATATTTTTGATGATTGATCACTAATATTATTATTTTTAGTTTTTTACCTCGACATATGAATTTTTCCAGTGAGTTAAGTCTATAAAGTTCGAATAACTTCTTCGATTTTTAATGATGTATAATGCTAATTCTAATTCTTTTTTTAATTTCAGTAATTACAGTGATTTCAGTAAAAATAAAACAAAATAGGCAGAAAGCCCCCTGGTCGATAGCCATTTGACAATGACAGTTACATGACAAATTGAAATAATTCTATAATTATTGTAAACACACATACTACACATTGTAAAATGTAACGTTATTTGTCAATAAAGATGTTAAATATATTAAACAAAATTAAAATTTATTTTATTTTGTTTTTTTTTACTGGATTTACTGAAATTAAAATTTTAAAGTTGAATCCTAGAAAATGTCATTTTTTTGGAATATAAAATAATTACAATTTATTATTACACGGCACGAGTCAACAACTTACCATTGACGTAAATTTCAATAAAACAATACGCAATTCACGCAGATAGCACGCGCCCGAAAATAACACAAGACAACAATTTTCCACTCTCGTCGCGTTCCTTAACATGTCATTGTGTTAATTGTCTTAAATTCGAAAAAATCCACCATTGAAATATAAACGCCGCGCCGGGGAAAGAAGACATATGGTCGGTGAAAGAGCGAGGGCACGCGACCGGCATGTGCCCAGGCCAGACATAATAACAACAATAATAACGCCGAGCCGCCACCCTCAGGGAATTTCATCGGAGGTAGAGAAGAAGGTAGACGAGGGCATTGTGCATACCTTCGAGCATCCGCATTGGTGCCTTTGTCGTGCCGGCGTCAGCTTTGCTCCCATTTATTTCGGCGAGACCCCCTCACCGAAAATACACCCATGCGAATTTATAAATATGCACGCGTATCGCGTTACACGGCTTCATTCAATGAGGGATGAAACAAAGGAAGTTCGTTGGGATGTTGACGAATGCAGTTTAATTGATGATAAAATTGAAAAGCTAAAAAAAAATTGATAAAATTGGAAATATTATCTTTGCATTTAGATAATTACAGCTTAATGTTTTTGTTTGAATAAAAATTGTTAAATCTAAAAAGGACATTAAACTCCTCCCCGTATAGAAATAGGATAGAAGAATATAGTGATTTTTGTTTTCTATTTGCCATGACTATGATACAACCATAAATTCGAGTCCATAGTTAAGATTTATTTATTTATAACCCTAACTATAGTAGTACTGTGATAATAGTTTTAAGATCTTGTCATACTAAGGAGGTCGGCATCAGGGTCTTTTATAACCTCAATGTCGCCATTGCAATATTGGCTAAATACACTGACTTAGTATTTTTCTCTAATCTTTCGTTGATCTACCTACAAAAATAAAGGTATTTAATATACAAGCCATCGACCGGCCAATGACCAAGCACTCGACGCCGGTACCATGGAAGGGGTTTTTAGTCGGTAAACTCTAGCTACTGGAGATTTTATGCCATGGCTAGTATGCTTGGGGTTGTTGTCTCGCTGGTGCACCCATTCCAGAGGCATGCTCTCTTTAGTATATAGTAGCATAATGTTATTCAATATGTCTAAGTATACATCTTCTGTCACATTTTTTTTAATAGAAGCAAATCACACCTCGTTATTGGCCCGTATTCCTGAAATTGATCGAACGTTTCGGTCGTATGAAATCTGTCATTTAGATAGGAATTTACTAGTGATGGGCTAAGTCGATCTTTTATTATTGTTAAATTAAGTATATTATAATTTTAAGAATATTACTTATTATAAAAATATCAAAAATAACTTCCCATTTATTAATAAACATAAATTTGAAGTTACTTTTTCGTTTTAAATACTTAAAATGACTCGATTACTAATATTATTCGATTTTGCCCAGCACTAGAATTTACATGTGGATTTGACAGTTGCGTACGAATGATTTCATGCGATCGATTTCAGGAATAAGGCCCCTGATCTTGTTTAAAATTTTAAACTATTTAATCGATTTTTCTGTAGCTATATCCTTAATTATCTTCCAAATACGCCATTCAGTTCGTCAAAACAGACTCTTCTTTCTTCCTCTTACTAAAACTAACATATTAATAAATTAAATAAAAAAAATTTGAAAATAATTAATTAATAAATTATTTTCCTTTTAGCTACTGTGAAAATACGATTTAAGTTACATAAGTACTTTAACAAATGTCCAATAATAATTTATTAATTAATTATTTTTAAATTATTTTTATTTAATTTATTTAATAGTTTTAATATTTAGATATTGACAGTTTATATTGTATGAAATAAATATGAATAAATTATTAAAAATCAACAAATAAAACACAGTTTAGATTTTAAATTCTCTTGAATAACCCGAAACTAGTCGAGAATTTAAAGTTATTCAATCTAATCTGTGTTTTATTGGTTGATTTTTAATAATTTATTAATTTATTTAAATAGCTGCCAACAAGTGAATAAATCCTTTTTTCTATTTTTCTATTATAAATTAAATCACCTGTAATGTCATGTGCGGTATTCATAATGTCTTATTATTAATGGATTATTTGCTCTATATTTTTAATATTTTAAATGCGAAGTGTTGTTTTAAAAGAATAATGCAAAGTTTATCACAATCTTAATTTTTATAATAAAATAGCACTAATTTTGTATTTACTTTTTTATATTAGATTAATAGTGTACGACTAAATATTTATAAATGTAGTTCTGAAGTTGTGTCATAAATAAATAAGCAATTTCGATATAATTGAACTAGTCGGAGTAAATATAAATAAGTGAAAAAAAAAATAAATAAAATAATAATAACTGTTTTAATGTTAATTAAATATCCTGTATTAAAATGTAATTGAAGTTTTTTGATCAATGGAAAATAAATTGTTTATTATTATTTCTTTAAAACTCGGTTCTAATAATAATAATAATTAGAAATAAAGCTATATTAAATCATCTACAATAATCGCTGTAACAAAACTCAGTAAGTTCGTTACTGAAATATGAGAAGCAAAGAAACACCCATCACCACGCATTTACATTTTTCATCAACCGCTTAGAAAAGCAAACAAATATCCATTAAAACCCCGAAAGGTGTTGCGCCCGACGAAAGGTGAAAAGGTGGCGGTAATTGAAGATCGGAAGTTGAAAATTTCGAGACGGCACAAAAAAAAAACGGAGAAGAAATAATAATAATCAAGCGGATACAGTTGCACGTGCCGAGGATTCTGCGCCAGCTGCCAGACACGCGTCTGCCGAAATTTCGCTCCCGTTACAACGTCAGAATGCAAACAACTTCCCCTCCGATATTACACGCACACCGTCCAACCCCATTGTCTATTTTTCTGCATACCTATACGCGTCCGAGTCCACCCCTTGACGCATCGGATGAAATGAAATGAGTTTTGATCGGAATTCTGATACAAAAGGTGGCAGATGCTTATTTGGTGGGGTGGTTGATAATGCGTGCATACGCTTGTTGATACGCAGTTTTTAACCCCCTAGCACGTGTGCAGATATGTAACGCCCTGAAATTATAGTTTCGTCGGTGCATTCCAGGTGTTTGATATAAAGCCTTTTGGACAATTGTGTTTGAAAGTTTTGCATTTTCGAGAAAAAGCATTTGGAACAAAAGCTGGAAATGCATCTGCTATTTTTCAAATCATGAAATTGGCAATAAAGATTTTATACTTATTTTTTTTTATTTTCATCAATTATGGAGGCTTCTACTTCGTTATACATGTTTAAATATGATAATAAAAACACTTAGGGCAGAAAAACCTGTGTTCGATAGTCCAGACAGACTACGTGTATTATATAAATTGAAAATCTTTATTTCTCAGTATTAATTTTATAATATATATACATACAACCATTTACAGATTGTTAGACCTCAGAAAATGTATTATAATTATGTTATATTGTTAAAATTATTTGTATAGTCTGAATAAAAATGTGTGTATATAAAAACACTTCTAAACTTTGTTTTGTATAACACTTTATAATAACGCTTTTCATTTTTCTGCAGTTTAGGCAAATTCAGCTTGCTATTATCAAACATGAAGTTTTCATGTTTAATAATGGTAAGCTGAATTTGCCGAAACTGCAATCACAAGTAAAAGTGTAGTGTTATACAAAACAAAGTTTACAAGTGTTTTTTATTATTTGTTTGTTGTTGCTAAAAATAGATTCTTTAAAATATTGTATTTGATTCTCCATTTTCTTAACTATATTTTATCAAAAGAGAAATCCGAAATTTTAATTCCTTTTATGAAAACTGTATTTTTGGGTCAACATATTATATTAAAAAAACTGTAAAACCGCTTTTCCCATAAGGACCTTTTTTTAACTAGTCATTTATAGTTTAGAACGTGTAACACTTTCAGTAAGATGAAAATTTGAAGTGTCCCAACCTTCCCCACTCTACCTTAAAATATTTATACAAAGCAATTTGAAATGGATTGTCGATTTGGAAATCAAAATCGACTCTCCAGCTACTATGATAAAAGTAGGGTGCAAAATAGTTTATTTGTGTAAATAAAGATTTAATGTGTGTTGAATTCTTATTTGTTGTTAACTTATTTTTTCTTCGTATGACCAAAGTAAGGTGTTATTAATTTTATTTGTTTAAATAATAGTTTAATGTGTGCTGAATCCATATTTGTTGCTAACTTTTTTATAGGAGACGGCGCACTTTGATTTTTTTTAAATTTTATTATTTAAGGGTGTGATAAAAAATATTAAGGGTTCGAAATTGGGGTGCTTGTATCACAATTTGTTAATTCAACGTTTTATTTACATCCTAAAGTAAAAACAATCTATTTGTATTAAATATGTATAGAAATAATGAAATTTAAAAATCTATGGCTGAAATTTATGGCTAACTTCACATCCGTTTGTCAGTATATTATATATGTAAATATGAAAGAAATGAACAATAAATATTATTATTTTATATATACAAACATCTTTATTCAGACAGCAGAATTAGAATTCTTTACAAATATTTATATTTACAATACATATTGATGGGTTAGTGGTCTGTCAGGGGCTATCGACCGGAGGTCTTTCTGCCTATTATTTTATTTACCGACAATCGGCTATCGGCCAACAGCCTTTCTGCCAACTTTATGCCAATTTTCCTATATATTTATCAAAAGCTGCCACTTTTAAAGAAGTGCAAACATTGGATTTGGGAGGTTCAATCAGAATTACATCTTTATAAATTAATGTAGTGTTGGTAGATTTTGTTTCTGATCACAGAAATGGATATTTTTGTCCATGTTTTAGAAAAGCTATCGTATTTATCGTCTGAAATAAAAAAAAAACACTGAAAAAATAAAAATATGATCCCTCTTTCAATCCTTTTGTAATTAAGAACTGTATGAATCCTCGAATTAACCTTCGCATATAAAAATAAACTTTACATTTAAACACACTTTTACCTAATAAATTAAAGACGACGCAAGCGCCACCTTTTGCCTAATTCATCTAGCGTATGGGGTTATCCATGGTTGAATATTTCATTAAATGTTAACACTTTTACCTGTTATCGAAACTGCGGTTAAATTAAAAAAAAGTTACACATAATTAAAAAAAGGAAAGTCAGCACAAATTGTCATTAGTTGCCTAATTTCCATCGTCAACAATTTAGACCCAAATTATTGACGATGCCACTTACAAATTATGCAAAAGATGGTGCTTTGTGCTGATTTTTTACGGTCTGTCCAAGGTAGACGACCAAGAATACTTGGACACTGACTTTCTGACGTGTATTACAAGATCTTGCGGTGTCAGGCATTGCCGAATTTAATTTAAAACCAAAAATCACAGCTAACCTAAACCCAGTATAATGATAATAATTATTATTGCAAAATCTACTTGGGGTACATTGTAGCAAACGCAGCATTTTGGTTTAGTACTGCCATCTATCTTTAACTCCAGGCACTCATCAAACAATCTTCGTATCAATTAATCACCTAAACCTAGTATAATAATAATTATTGTAAAATCTATTACATTGATAAAACTGTAAAACCACTTTTCTCATTAGGACCTTTTTTTAACCAGCAATACATATTCATGATTTTTATTTTGTTTTGACAAACAAGCTAGTCAGTTATAGTTTAGAACTTCGTATCAATTAATCACCTAAACCTAGTATAATGATAATTATTGTAAAATCTACAGGGGGTGCATTGTAGCAAACGCAATATTTTGGTTCAGTACTGCCATCTATCTTCAAATCCTAGCACTTACTCATCAAACAGTCTTCATATCAATTAATCAATTAATAGCGAAACAAATTGGGCTTTCATTGTAAATAATTGTGTTTAAGTGTAACTAAATTTAGAAAGCGAAGAATAATGTCAAAAATACTTTTATTGCATGTTGCGGGAAATGCATCTGCCTGGGAAATATTTACACGAGTTTTATTTAGATGCACGTTAGACTGAAGTGTGTTGGAGATTTTTTTACGAATACAAATATATCCAGCGACCCAAATTTTGTTTAACCCATTTTCTTTTTCTTTTGATCTAATTAAATCTGAAATAAATATAATTTATTTAAATTCCAATAAAATATGACGTTTACAAGGTGGTCAGAAAAATTGTGATAATATTTTGGTTTATTGATTAATTTTGGACAAATAATAGTAGATTTATTTACGGAATCACCTTTTTACAAAAACTATGCTACAAAATCGATAGCCGATTCATCATCTACAGAATATAAGTCTAATTTTTGTATATTATTGTACATACATATACACATTTGAATAAAGATGGTTAGTTAGTTAGTTATGCTACAAAAAATATTACGGATATATATGTATATATATATAAATAATATTCTAACTGTATATAAATATAATATAACAGTGAATAATACTAATATTTAAATTAGTTAAAATTAATAAATAACATTAAAACAGCAATAAAATTAATATATAAAACAATATTAAATTTTTCTTCATAGCCGTTGAAAAATTAAATATGTCTCGGGAAATTCGTATTTTTCTTTATATATTTTGGACAAAATCACTTGAATTTATAATAAAAAATACATTTGTAAAATTTAAATTATATAAATTGGAAATTTCAACATTTTTTTTTTATAAAATAGACATAAATGTTTATAAAAACTTATTAAATATTACTTGTCAGTGATACACGCGACAGCTGTTTTTTTTAAATATAATAATTATAGGTTAAAAGGTTAACCGATTGATTGTTTCAAACATTTATTTTATACACTATAAATTAAACAATACTTTTTTTATATTACAATAGAATTCATTCTAGAGACACAGCTACAATTCAACACAAATCATCAGGCATATGATTATGATGCCATGGCATGCCACTGTGTTGGCGAAACAAATGTTGCACTGTCTCTACAATAATTTTTTTGTAAAACTTAAAAAAAAACACTGTTTTATTTACAATTATAGTATACATTATGACCGAAAAGTGACCTCAATCAGAATTCAACTTTTCAAATAAATACTCGAATAATAACGAATCAAATGGGCATTCGAATGATGAAATAACATTCGAATTATGATTCGATATATAATATTTTAATATTTTAACATTAGTAGTTCATATTGTATAAAATAAATATGAATAGATTATTAAAAATCTACCACTAAAATAAATAAAACAGAGATTAAATTTATTATTATTTATTTATTTTATTTGTAGATTTTTAATAATCTATTCATACATACACCTTGGAATCATCAGGCAGATGATTAATGAGTTTTACCAAAACATGAGTTATTTATATATTAAAACTAGAGATCGGCAAAATCGATCTTTTCGATCTTTGTTATCACTACAACATAAATTATATGCCAATTTATAATCTTAATAAATATTTCTTTGGAATTGTTGGTGAATCTGTGAATTGTCGAACTAATTCATCGAAACGAATTGCAAGCTCTGTTAGTAATTAAAATTTAGTTATAAAAAAAAACTGAATATATTGTTTATAGAAATTGCATTTATTATGTTCAATATTTACACTAATTTGATCTCCAATATAACCATTTTTTTTATTAAATTATCTTGTAATTGTTTCAGCTGTTGGGTAATAAAGATTATTAATAATGTACACGCTTTTATTCTTAGTTTTTTTTTTTCAAACTGGAGGCATAAAATAAACTTTTATAAATAATATAGCGTTTGAATACCAAAAATCCATTCATTAATTTGTCCAAATATTTTCTTGTAAGAAGTAACCAAATTCCAATATTTATATATATATTTTGTCATGGATTCACGTTTCATCTTGACTGCGACTCTTTCGTTTGAAATTAAATTAATTTCAATTTATTAATATTTATTAATTCAGGCACAATTTTCTCGTACAATATCGTATGGCCAGCTCGTGCTCGTCTAGTTAACAGCAAGCCGCAATTAAGGCGATGATTTCTGTTAATTCTGTTAATTTTGTTAATTCCTCGTCCGGTGGAGTCACTACGAATGAAGACAACCCCCCGCCCACGGCAGGAAGTGCCACAATTAGGCGTAATCACCGGAATAATTAAACTTATGAAAGGAGTAATAAAGAGAAATACAAAATGAAGCTATTTGATTGTAACCGAAACAAGGAGCAATCAACTACTTAGAAATAATTCTTTAATTTTGTCGGCGTCAACTTCGTGGTACATTTTTAATATAGTATATAAAGAAAACAAAATTACTTTTTTATACCAAGTGGTATAAAAAATTAATAAAATAATAATTGAAAAACTCTGTTGCATGTTTATTTTTATTTTTAAATTTATTTCTAAGTATATAAAGAAAACAAAATTTAAAATTTAAAAATAAAAATAAACATGCAACAGAGTTTTTCAATTATATTTCACTAATAGCAAATATGTTTATCTAAGTTATGTATTATTTTTCCTTTACACTTATTTAGCTTTTTATTATTTTCAAATACATTAGCTATAAAAATACACTTTTTGTAGTTAATGGATGTTATTATGTTAAGAAAAAATGAAAATGACAAGCAATTTTAATTAAGGATATAATTTGTTCAAATATAAACCCTTTAATTTTAATCTACAAAGATAAACGAGTGAAACAAAACCCGCCCTATACTAAATTGGTAAAAGATAACGGAGAACATCTCCGAAGCAGAGGGTAGAAAATCAATTAACCTCCGCCTTTTTCCTCTTTATCGCAACTCTCTAAATTGGAAAAATCATTACAACAATTCAAACATGTCATATAAGAACAAATAAAGCTGCAAACATAGTAAAACGTGTAAAAGTATTTTTTTTATTAATAATAATATAAAGATTATTATTATTATTAATTATTAACAGATATACATATAGCAAAAAATACTAAATAAATATTAAGAAATTACAAAATCAAATGTATATTTTATATCTGTTAATTGGCTATCGACCAATGGTCTTTCCGCCTATTTTTGGATTAATATTTCGTAGATGGCTGAAAGATCGATCCTCAATAGCTATTTAGGAAGAATATTATATAAAATGTATTAATACAATGCATTTTATTTAATATTCTTCCTAAAGAGCTATCGACTTAATGTAAATTTTACAATAAAGATGATTACATATTTCAGTTTGAATATCATTTACATACATTTATAAATTTACTTGTAATATTGATTTTTGTTGCATATGTTTTGTAAAAAGGAGATACCGTAAATAAATATATTATTATTAAATATATTATTATTATATATATTTCGTAGGTTGTTAATAAAAGAAAATTGTAAAATAAATGCAAAAGCATTTTTAATTAGAGGATATAATTTGTCAAATAAAAACCCTTCAATTTTAATCAACAAAGATAACCGAGTGAAATAAAACCCGCCCTATACTAAATTAGTAAAAGATAACAGAGAGAACATCTCCGGAGCAGAGCAGAGAGTAGGAAATCAATTAACCTCCGCCCTTTTCCTCCGTTCCTCCTTATCGCAACCCCCTTAAATTGGAGAAATCACCGACCGGAGAACTCCGCCAGAAAAGGGAAAATACCTCTTTTATTTATACACCGAGGGAAGGCGTGAATCCACTTTGGGGTATGCACCGAGAGATGCCAGGTGTCTGCCGCAGCTTCTGTCTGACATTTGGCAATGGCAATAAAAGAGCCGTCGTCTCTCTGGCTGTCTATTAATAGTGCGTCTACCCGCATTTTAAGACTATTCTCCGAAAATAAAGTCAAGAATGCGGGATGATGGACTTCGGGAAAGTTGGATTTATTGTGTAAATGGAGCTGGTGAATAAAATGTTTGTTCGAGTTGTGAGTTTCGTGGATTTATTGTTGAAACAACAGGTTTATCACCGATTTGTTTTTCGTTTTTGTAAAAAAAAAAAAACAATAAAATATAGGATGTTTCATTTGAAAAACGTGAATTATTTATGTAAAATGAATACCTTGCATATTTAAAATTTATTTACATGATTGATTTTTTTTTAATTTGTTACTGCTTGAGAATTATTTATTATTTGAACAAAATATTTTTTTACGATTTCTGGGGATGCAAAAATGGGTCAGGATATTAAAGTTGATTTAAACCTTGCATATTTAAAATTTATTTACATGATTTATTGTTTTTAAAATTTGTTACTGCTTGAGAATTATTTATTATTTAAAGAAAATATTTTTTTACGATTTCTGGGGATGCAAAAATGGGTCAGGATATTAAAGATGATTTAATTTTGGGAGAATTGTTCTGTTAATTTTTGGAGTTGGTTGAGAATATATATAATATAATTATTTTACATACGTCGATAGCCGTGTTTACTATTATAATTAAATATATTTGTACTTCTGGCTGAAAGATCGATGATCGGTAGCCATTTAGCAAGAATATGCTATATTTTATTAATGGTACGATTGCGTATACTATTTTTTTTTTTTGGCAGACAAAAAATTACATTTAATATTCCAAAACATAGAACATTGAAATCCCCAATATTTATTATGTGCAATATTTTTAATACTTTACCATCTTCTTGTGACATATTCTATGGTACAATTAAATCTCTGTTATCGCAATTAAATCAAACAACAACTTAACATATATAACTATTTATTTATATTTAGCATTAAGTTCTATTATTTTTTATATTATACACACACGGCTATGTATTTTTGTATGTATATTGTCTTGTAATTGGGATGTACATTTCCTGTTGGTTAATAAAGACTTATTATTATTATTATAACATTAATTTTATTATACCTAATATAAATTTTACAATGCAGATGATTGTATATTTGACCTAAAATAAACATCTTATATGTAATTAATAGTATAAAGATATTTATTATTACTTTTTAATAAAATTAGGCAAAAGGTGGCGCTCGCGTCGTCTTTAATTTATTATGATTTACTATTACTATTGAAGATATATTATAATTTATTATTTATAATGAAAATAAAAAATATTTATTTCAACTAATTATTCCAAGACAAATAGAAGCAATTTATTTAACCAAAAACAGTAAAATTATTAGCATAATCCACATTGTAAATTGGTAAATTAAAAAAATCGGCCTTACACTTTGGTTTTCCCCTTTTGTACTTTACATACGTTAGTCTGAGTGTGTTCAAATGTATTCTAAAAACAACAGGTACGGTTCTGTGCAATAAAATTGAGCACACAAAATATAAACTAAGTTGATTTGTTGATTAATGTGAAGTGTTTTAATGATAAAATTAATGAACCATTCGATTCTTACTTTACAGTTGATTTGCAACGCTACATGTACGTCGAATTGATTCGATATTGGTAATAAGTACATGGTACTCGAAATGTACACTTAGCGTTCTTAATAAACGATGAGTCAGAATCGAATCGTTTTTTTAATGTTATCATACAAAAAATGTTACAGTTTAAAACTGACATGATTAATTCATCACTTTAAAGTAAACACGTTTGTTATAACTTTCAAAAATTGTTTATTTTGTATTTCACTTCAATTATTTCGCCACCTTGTGGCTTCTTCAGGTGAAGAACAAGTGATTAGCTTAACCTAAGTTACAAATAATATATATTAATGATTAATTCATTCTAGTTACAAAAATATTATTAAGAATTTTTTATTAATAGAAAATGTGAGTATTTTAACATCACAATTTTTTCGTAAGACTTGTAGGGTTGGTACCGGGTCCTCTTAAAAGTTGGCAGGTGTGTGAAGTCATTTTTTTATATATATAGAAAATCTTTGATTTTGATAGATTAAATTACATTACAATATTTACAACATTACAATCATAAACATCTAGTTAAGCCTCAGAAAATGGCTATCGACCATCGGTCTTTCTGCCTGATTTTTTTTAATTAACTTAAAATTGATTTTAATATGGCAGAAAGGCTGTTGGCCGATAGCCGATTGTCGGTAAATAAAATAATAATATGTATTGTTAATTTCTTTCACATTTATATGTATATTGTACTGACAATAAAGATTATATATATATATATATATTGATTTTAATGTGGGAGGAGACTCAAAGACCATTGGTCGATAACCAATTTGTGAATTGTATATTAATTATGTAATATACAATTCATAAATATATATATATTTGTATATATATAAAAAATAATTAGTCTATATAATAAAGGGCAATTTGTTCTTCGTAGATATATTTTTTCCCAAGCAAATAAAAATGTTTCAGATTTCATCAAATAATTTGTGCGAATCATCGAGACATAGATTTTTTCTTTGACTCACCATAAATTAATTAAGTGTAGAAATTCCTATGATCAAATAGCCCGGACAGACTAACTAAAACCTTTATGTATTGTAATTATTTATGTTACATTGTTTTTGTTAAATTAAAATATGTAGAAAATGTAGTTTTCCACAATCACGTTTTTTTATGAAGATTTCAAAATCCCACATATAGCAGAGAAAGGTCTAAGATATTTGTTGGTGAGTACGTGAAGTTTCTTGATATAATGTAGTAATATTTTATTCCTTTCTTCACTTTTTATTTTTATCACTATATGTACATTTCAAGCACAACGTGCTCTTTTTCAATAGTTTTATGTATATTATGTATTTAGTCAAATTTACATAAAACTATTGAAAAGAGCACGTTGTGCTTGAAATGTTCATATTGTGATAAAAATAAAAAAGTGAAGAAAGGAATAAAATATTACTACATTATAGAGAAAGGTCTATATCTTAATTTATTGAAAAAATCGAAATAATTAAATTTAAAATCAAGGTTGTATTCCAAAGAATCAATTTTCAATATTTGTTTTAGGAATAAAAATCATTGCTGAATATGAATTAATTGTCTACCAATTCAAAGACATCATTTTATTTTCCCCCTTTTCAGCTAAAGAAATAATCGTTTCACAGCATATTTATACTTCAACATGCGATCCCACATTTCGGTTTTATTTATTTATATTCACGGGGATTTATAGAGAATTTTATTCTACCCTTTTTCAGCTAAGAATTATTTTGTTTGGATATCCGGATGGTTTATTTAGCATGATCGAAATGCGCGGGCTCTCGAGCACACACCGTGCATTAATGTTTAATTACTTTTTCGTGTAGGCTTTCTGCACTTGGGAGAACGGTATCAATAAGCTTTCAGACACATTCCAAAAATATTTATATTGTAAAATTAATTTGATTTTATGAGTCATTTATTTTCAGATAAAACATTTTTTGACAAGATTGTTCAGTTTTGTTTGTGTAGTATCGTAGATCTCAAAGTTTTTCATATGGTGGCACTCTTAAATTAATTAAACTCACTGAATGGTGTTAGAGGAATTCAATGGTTCTATTATTTCAGGAATTCCTTGACTATTTTTAGTATTACTATTTTTTTTTGACGTATTTTTACAGTAATTGATTTAGTTGAAGCTGCTGTAAGTGCTGAGTAATCCAAAAGATAACACGACGGACCCACGCAAAGGCAGTTCCACTGTCTTGAAATTATACTGAATAATAATAATAGTATTTATTTTCTTTTCAGTACATAAATTTCACATTTATATAATAAGTAACAATAATTATTTAGTTCTCTGTGCAGAAAAGGAAAACAATACACGAATTCAAGTAGATGTCGAAACATCCCCTGTTCTTCCACTGTTCCTTGGGAATGAGTAATATATATATATACATACATACATACATACATACATAATAAAATAAATAAATGATGGGAAAACGAAGACATGTGCACGTGAAGATTTATAGTGGAGCAGCACGATGCTAGCTGCATCATACTCGAAGAGATCATATTCGGTGCGCGCGCACACGTAATTCTAAATAGATGAGGCTGCGTATGCGCACGCATCTTAAATTAGTATTTATCAAGGTATAATGCAGCTAGCATCGTGTTGCTCCACTATAAACGGAGCAAAAGACTAATAGAGTTAAGCAGAATCGATATGAGGATGTCGGTAGACATAATTACTAGCACCTAGGACATCAAGGTGTAATTCATCTAGCATCATGCTGCTCCATTTTAAAGATCATTGATAGCATTAAGCAGAATTGATATGAGGATGTCGGTAGACATAATTACTGGCACCTAGGAAAGTCATGTGAATGACGCATCAAGATTTTTGCAGGTGATGCAAAGACAAGAAGAAGAAACATGTTTGTTCAAGGAAGTGAAGAACTGTCTCACTTCCTTGAACAAACATGTTTCACCACGGGATAAGTAAGAAATTAAACAAATATATAGTATTTTTTTATGTTCTGTCAATAAAGATATGTCTCCCTCTTTTTACTACTTATTTTACTTAAAAAATTACTGTGTATAATATTTATTTACAATATAACAGTAGATTATTTGCTTGTAACTGTTCCTGTCACTGCCAAATGGCTTTCGACCTGAGGTCTTTCTGCCTTTATTAAATTTTAAATTTAATTCTTTATTGACAGACGAGCCTTTTTACAATATAAGATATAAACACTACAAATATAAAGAATACAGATATACAAAAAAAGTACAGATATACAGATTATTAAAAAGATTATTATTATACGAAATTATTATTATAGTACGAAAATAAAATTTAAACATTTTTAAACTATTTTTTTTACTATATACAATTTCCGCAATAATACACTGATTATGTATAAATTAGTCTCCTGCGGTGAGAATGAAATCCGAATTATTTCCACCTGAACAGCGATTGCAACTCATGCCCATTTTCCATCATTTCATTATAAGTTTATAAGAAGTTTCCTCCCAAACAGCATATGTTTCTGTTAATAACGGAATTATTTAATGATACTTCGTGTCGATTGAACATAATAGCAATTTAGATTCACGCCGAGCATTTACAGAGATTCCACCATCAAAGCCGTTTATTCTCCGGGTTTTCCCATGGTATCCGAAGATACACGCCAATTACCAGTTTATAAATCAATGGGACACTGTTTTGCGCCGGTATATCTTATTCATTAGATATACTTTATACTTTATCCCTCGGATTAATAGGAATTTTCTACGCGGCGCTGCCGTAAAATTACTACCATTCACACAAATCTCGGTCCGTTTCCAATTAATTTACACGCTGTTATTTATATCTAAATCGATTTCTGTTATTATTTCCTTTTGCCTATATATATTTTATTGAATTGTGTTTACGATTTTACAATTTATTCATCAGGTACTAGATCTACCAATATAAAATTTCTACCTAGTTTTTTTTTATGTACTTACATTATGCAAGTCAAAAAGTTGCAGTAGCTGCAATTAATAATTATCCATTTGTCTAAATTTATTATTTTCAAATTTCTTTTTGTTTGCTTTGATATTTTTACCTATTTTATTATGCTCATCAGTTGGGTTTTTGTCTGCGATCATTGTTCTTTTTTAAATGAAAAATATATCAACCGAATAATCTCTTTAACGATTGCTACTTTCAGTAGAGTAATTGGGCTAATATAAATTCATTAAATAGAGCTATTTATTATGGTTTTTAAATTATTTTTTATTTTGTTTATAAATTTTCAGGCTATTACTTGACGAAACTCCATTGTAACTAATTTTTGTTGAGTAAAATACTTAATTCTAAACAACAATTAATACACTGATTTTCACAGATTTGTAATTTTTATCAGCTGGTTGTTGGGAGTGCTTAATTAACTAAGTAATAATTCCTGCCCTTTCTCCTACTTCGCTAGTTTAACTAAATATATATTTCTTAAATTAATGATGTAAACATTCAGTAGTGTGGATTGAAGTTTACATTTTTTATTTAATTTCCACAGATTTATTATAGAAAACACTGCTAAATTAAACCTGATCAACATAAAAAAAACTCTATTTTGTGTTTTACTTATGAAATTAGTTATTACATTTATGCGAAGAAATATAAGATTTTATATGTTTTTTGAGTTTCCTATTTTCATGCCCTTTCGATGTTATTTTTTGCCGGTTTTTCATTTGTGGCCTATACCCTGCGGTCGCCTAAATGCAAGCAGAAATACTTCTAAGGATAAGAAGACACGAAGAATGAAAATCAAGAACAGCAAAATAATGACAAATAATAGCAGAAGATTCAGTGGCTGGTGACAGAAAACATATTTATTAGGCTGAAACTTAAAAAAACACGTAGAATTTAAAGTAAAATAAGTAAAAACTACTTGAAAATTATTAATAAATTATTTCCACCTTTAGCTCTCTAATATTTTGACTTACTTTACGTTAGTACTTCAAACAAAGGCACATTAAAACAACTACTTCTCGGACAGATACTTCTCGAGACATTGAATTACATAATGGACATTTGCTATTGCATAGCAATAACTACATAATGTTCCATGATATGGATCTTATTGATAGCAACAGCAAGTGTCCATTATGTAATACAATGTCTGGTGGGGTATTTCCTCGAGAAGTAGTTGTTTCAATGCGCATTTGTTTGAAGTACTTACGTAAAAATGTCACAGGGCTAAATGTGGAATAATGTATTAATGATTTTCTAGTTATTTTTATTTAATTTGTTATAATTAAAGCTTAAAATCAGTGAACTTCACAACGATGATATGTTTTTTTTTAGCAACAAGTATATCCTGTCTTGGAAAAGGTTTTGGTAAATATTAAAATATAGCTAAGTCGCATAAAAACCAATATTTCCGCTCTCATCACGATTTTGAAAATTTTAATAATTACAACCTAATACACACAATAAAGTGTTTCAAAAATCAAAGTTTCGAAGTGTTTTCACTAATATATTTAAAATATATAGCGGAGTAGAACCCTCCACACTCGAAAAATTTACGTTTTCTTTTCTTTCAATCCAATAAAAATAAATTTATTAATATATTAAATAAAAAATGATTTGAAAATAATTAATAAATTATTTCCACATTTAGCTTTGTGACTATTGACTTACTTACAGGTGTACATTATGTAATTCAATGTCCGGCGTGGGTATTTGCCCGGGAAGTAGTTGTTTTAATGTGCATTTGTTTAACGTACTTACGTAAGTAAGTCAATAGTCACAAAGCTAAATGTGGAAATAATTTATTGATTATTTTCAAATCATTTTTTATTTAATATATTAATAAATTTATTTTTATTGGATTGAAAGAAAAGAATTTTTTATTTAATATATTTAAATAATTGTGACCAAGTGAAATAAATACTGTTTTCTATTTAAATTTATTAAGCTCGCGTGCTGATTGAGAAAGTGTCAAATTGCATTGTTGGAAAACCAATAAAATTTCTTAAAATAAAAATCAATTAAAATAGAACTTGAATCAACATCGGATCGAGTCAATGGAAATCGATTTTGTGTTATGATGCAGAAAATAATTACGTCTCGCCATTCTCGCATTCCACTTATTCTTGCAACGAGTTAAAAATACGTGGGTTTAATTGAAATTTTCCAAATATACGAATTTATATGATTGATAAATATCCATAACTCTTGCGTTAACTGTCTAACTAAAGAACAAAAAAGAATAATAATAATAATAAAAACGACAATTTCAAAACGTTTTAGATTTATGTATTTAAAATGTAAAACATTTTTAAATTATCTATTTTGAGACATGTATAAAAAAAATATATTTTTTTAATATAAAGGATTATTATAAATGATGGACCCATTTTTAAAAATTCGTATTTATTGAAGTACAAATCTAAAATTAACAATCTTTGTAGCCATGTAAAGAGAAAGTTTCAAAGCTTTATTTAATACATTATAAATGTTCACAGCAACGTAACCCCATAAGAAATGAACTCCTGATCTTGGTGGCCAGAAGTGCGAACAAAAAACACATCATCGCTGTGAGGCTCACTGATTTTAAAGTTTAATTATAACAAATTAAATAAAAATAACTAGAAAATCATACTATACAACGCTAAGGAAATAATTCATTTAAAAGGCCTAGTATAGCGAGGTGCTATGGAGGTATATGAAGTCCTGTGAATCTTCCATAACTTGAGGGAACAGCCATTGTTTCAACATATCTAGATACGATATTCCAGTTACAGTTATTTCTGCAAAGAAAAAAGGTCCATAAACGTTTGAAATGGATAAGGTATAAACACCGTTTTCTTCGGTGAGTCTCTTTTATACTGTTATGTTGAATATGGATTTTGCAACTTCCATATGTGAGCATTGTGTCTGTTGATTTTTCCACTAATGTGGAAAGTTGCTATGGTGTAGATGTTTTTCGTGCTTCAAACGGTGGAAATATTGATCATATCTCACATATCTCAAAGCTTATTTAAATATAGTATTTTGCGCACTTGGGCTTAAAATGTTCGAAATCTTGCAAATCATGTTTAAGGGAAGAGTTATATAGCTTATATACAGGGAGGTTTTTTATCAGTATACATTAGGGGAAGTGTATACCTGTAAAAATGCGAGGCAAACGCATTGAACCGATTAATGTGTGTATGTTTAGTTGATTATTTGGCATATGTGTGTTTATTTGCGTGTTATAGGCAACCAAACACGCATACATCAATGCGTTTGACTCGCCTATTTTGCAGGTATACATAGGGGAAATGTATACCGATAAAAAAAGCTCTCTGTATATTATACGCAAAACGTATTTGCATGTTGGTGTTGATAATAGCCACCTGATGTTGATATTATGAATATCTCCCCTTAAATCGGAAAACTGCAAGATTTCGAACATTTTAAGCCCAATTGCGCAAAATATTATATTTAAATAAGCTTTGAGATATGTGAGTTCGAAAAATAATCCGACATGATTACTAACAATCTTTATATTAATTTATCTGCATATTAAAAGTTGAATCAATAAGATTAACTAGTTAGTGGTGAATATTTCTTCAGAGTATTAGATTTCATAAAACTAGTTTTCTTTAAAAAATCGATGGTTGAGGCTTTTACTTGATGAAACTCCATTATACACTATTTGTTAAAAACTACAGTTTTTCTACATTCATTTCGCATCATAGGAAGATGGTTAATTAATTTATTTTAATCATGACTTACATGATTTTGAGGTTTTTCTATCGTATTTTACTTTATATCAGAGCTGATCATGATTAGAACCCCAATAATACTGTATGTATATATTTGTATGAGAATTGTTGTTATAATTATTATTCAATTTTAATAATTGAAACACTTTTTTACTTTGTTTGTATAACTCGGATTGATTTTATTGTTCAATAATAATAATATAATGACATGTTAAGGTTGTCGAAACTATAGTCAACAATAAAATCAATCCGAGTTATACAAACGAAGTAAAAAAGTGTTTCATTTATTAAAATTGAATTACAATGTATAACAAAGTAGAAGCATCAACAACTAACAAGATAATTATTATTATTTTTGTGATTAACTTTAATTTATCCTGTAATTGGCCTGTTGGGTTTAAATAAATATAGAAACTATAGTTACTAAAATAAAATCATAAGTTATATATTAAAAAGTGTTTTATTCAATTACAACATTGGCTTTAAATTTTTATTCCCCAACACAATTTACTTTAATCCGACGATTGATGTTACCTCTATATTTTTTTCTTTCTTTCTTATGCCACTCAATCCTGTGTCCAGATAAAAGTGGAACATAATCGAATTCGCGTTTATTGCCGCGGGAATTTGCAATCGACTCTAGAAATGACTTCAATTTTTCTATTGAGGATGCGAGAAGAACAAAGAAGAATAAGGAAGGCGAAAAGAATGGCGCGATTTTATCGAACACCGGGAATGCGGACATTCCACCACGGAACGGATTTTAAAGAATTGGAATTGAAATCCATTACAATGCGTAACAACAGCGGTGTGTATTTTTTTTTTCTTTCTTTTATCCTGGTTCCATACAATCAATCGTTTCAAGATTGAAAATATATTATTCAATATTGATAAAGATTTTTTTGTAGGTTTGTATGAATTTATTGAATAAAAATATTTAATTTAATAAGTTAGGAAAACAATTTAATTGTGTTTACGAGATAATTAATAATGAAACAAATTAACATATTGGATTCGAGGCTATGTGGCTGTGAAATCCTATACAGTTAATTAAAACAAATCTAATTAAATTAAATAATAAAAAAAAAACTTGTTTCAACTATTTCTGAAAGAGAATTGGAAAAAAAGTGCGCCGTTTGGGAAATTTTACACTTTGAAAATCGCCGTCATGTGTTGGAAATATGACTCAGCATTGGATTTGTTTATTGACAAACCATAAATGGGCACGCATTTCTGATTATTTATATTACTTCTAGAAGCATTGTTTAAACAATACTTAAAAGAAAATTGGAAAATAAGTGCGCCGTTTTGGAAATTTTTCACTTTGAAAATCGCCGTCATGTGTTGGAAATACGACTCAGCAATGAATTTGTTTATTGACAAACCATAAATGGGCACGCATTTCTGATTATATATATTACTTCTAGAAGCATTGTTTAAACAATACTTAAAAGAAAATTGGAAAATAAGTGCGCCGTTTGGGAAATATTGTTTATAAAAAAATCACAATTTTCCGATTTTTAAAGTATGTATATTATGAATATTTTAGAATTTATAAGAATAACTTTGATTCTGTTGTATTCAGTTGACTATGATATTACTTATAACTATGAATAAACGCTTAAACAAGTGTTGCTTTCCTTTAAATAAATATTTTTGAAAAAAAAGTCTCAGTGTTCACTGCTGGATTCATTGCCCGTTTCACACACATTATATAAAAGCTTACAATAGAGAAAATTATTAATTTCATCTAATAGTAGTAAAAAAATATGTTGCATCAAATTTTAGTTAAATAAAAACTTCAACAATAGCACCAAATCGAAGCGATGGATCTCATTTCAATATTCAAAACTCCCATATTCATATCGATAACGAAACCCGATCCGATAAGTTTTCGAACTCCGAATCGAATCTCCCTTCTTCCTTTTGAGTAAACGAAAGGTCCATTCACACCGGATCTTCCCCCATTCGGAGCGCTTCCTTCCGCTCCCCCATTTTTTTTTTTCGCATCTGCGACGTCTACCGAAAAGGGGGCTGCGTATTCAACACGTAAATTTACCTGGACTCTCTCTTCTCCCCCTGTTTGCTCACGAATTTCGACTCTAATATAAGCCGGGTATAAGGGACGCGGATCTCACCTGGATTCGGGGGATGCTTCCGAGTGCACTCTCGTTTTGGGAAAAAATATTGTTTCATGTTCGTTATGGCTTTAATTTCCGCACCTGGATGGGATGATTTCTATTGTTGGGGGGTTTTGTGCGGTGAGAGTGAGCGATTTTCGGTTTTCACAAAAATTTTGTGTTTCGATAATTCACATTTAATTAGGCGTCGTCTTTAATTTATTATGAAGTTGTTGATGTATTCAATTAAAATGTAATGTTTTCAATTTGAAGAGTCTTGAATCGAATTGCAATTCACTATTCATATGCAAAGTTTACAATTTGAAGAGTCTTGAATCGAATTAGAATTCACTATATAAAATGCAATATTTTCAATTTGAAGAGTTTTGAATCGAATTAGAACTAAAGTAATAACAATAACAATTTTTAATTGATACAACAAGTTATTAAGTATATTCACCCCTACACCACCATTATGGTAGATGGAGATTTTAGATTATATATATATATATATATATATATATATATTAAGTATATTCTTTTAGTTTATATTGAAAAAAAAAAAAGAATAAACAAAATGCAGCGAGTCTCCATTTCTATTTTTGATTTCGGCGGAGTTTTTATAATATGTTTTCAACTATACAATATTTAGCAAATGGTTCTAAAGATAAAATTGCGGCTTCTGCGTATTTTTTTGTAAATATTGATTTAATCGAAATTAGTTTTAAATAAGACAGAAAGACCTCCGATCGATAGCCGTTTCTCTTAAGATTATGTATT
Source organism: Philonthus spinipes (assembly GCA_963082785.1). NCBI lineage: Eukaryota > Metazoa > Arthropoda > Insecta > Coleoptera > Staphylinidae > Philonthus > Philonthus spinipes. The sequence continues at coordinate 8,220,163 of OY720308.1, read as the reverse complement.
TGTCTTAAATTGTTTCATGTATTGTATATTAAATGAAATATGTATGTATTCTATTGCTATAATAAACACTTTTATATTTAAGTGAAATTTTCTCATTTCCATCAACAACAACAAAAACGGAAAATAAGGTGGTTGGTAACTGTCCGTTTCTCTTAAGATTATGTATTTGTCTTAAATAGTTTCATGTATTGTATATTAAATGAAATATGTATGTATTCTTTGGGAATAAAGATGTTTGTATATATCGTTTTAAATAAAAGTTGTAGGTATTGAAATAGTACGTTTTTGCATATTTTTTTTGTGTGTGCTAAAACTGTGGGTTTACCACAAATTTGAAAAAAATAGTATATTTTTTTAATTCTGATAAACTTGAGGGTTTTGCGGGAAAATGTTATTTTACAAAAACCTTTTTTTCAATATCTACTAACTTCAAAAACAAGAGACGATCATTAAGTAGTAATTACAGTAAATATGTCTTATTTGGCCTAAAGACATCTGATCGATTGCCATTTCTCCTAATAACATATATATTTATTTTAAATTGTTTCATGTATTGTATATAAATGAAATGTAAATAAATAAATAATAAAGATATTTGTATATAAATATATATACAAACATCTTTATTCTTTATTTATTTACATATTATATATATATATATATATATGTGTGTATGTGCGTGTGTGTGTGTGTGTGTGTCGGTCTTATTTAAGATATTTTTTTTTCAAAAACGTTTACTTAAAAATTAATTCGATATTTCCAGATTTACACTCACACTGTAAAAGTATATTATTAAATTATTATTAATAAAGATTATTATTATATTCAGTAAAAAATAACAAGTAAAGAGAAAGGACAAAAATTTTATTTAAATAACTTGTTACGTTATAATAAATGTATCGGTGAAAATAAATATCAAACAAATTTAAAGATTTTCCTGTATTTTTTTTTCTTGATTGTTGTTGTCGGTGAATAATAAGTAATGTAATTGTTAAGTGCACCTACGTGATATTCGTGTCCGAGACTTAAGATTGAGCGTGATTATATGAATTGTAGGGTCAAGGGATCCCAGTTAGAACGAATGTGCTGTGACCTTTGCCACCAATTCACTAAATTGGATAATTGAAACTGCAATTGTCAAAGCTTTCGATGGACGTGTTCGTAATGTGCACATGTAGTATCGTGTAAAAAAATGAAGCTCCGTTGTCTCACTTTAGCTGGATGAAAAAAAAAAAAAACCGAGCGGTTTATAATTTAAATACGATGGTATACGCTAGGATATTTCATCAATGAAGTGATTTTATGAATTCAAGCCATTTTTAATAAGAAATGGTAAACTCAGAATGTAAATGAATAAAAAAATAAATATACAAAATGGATTGATCAAATTTTATTGATCATTGCCAAAAATGTTCCATGTTTAATTTCATTCTAAAAAAAATGTAAATTGTGAACAGACAAACTTCTCGTCGATAACACATAGAGACTATTATCAACATGTATTGTAATTATTTATGTTATATTGTTTTATATTATTTGTATAGTATAGCTTCCGCCATGGTGGATGCGCCGATCAATTCGTGCGTGGTTCATTCACGGATTTTAATTTCCATTTATTTACCTTAGCCTATAAGTAAAAGTCGTAATTAATAAATTATTTTCACAACATGTTTTAAAAGTTAAATATATGGAGAATTTATAGACGAAGATATGTTGTCATGTTTTTAAATTTACGAATATAGATATTAAATATTATAATATAAATAATATTAGATATTTTTGTTTATATTATTATAGATTTTTCTCGTGTCTATTACAATAATAAACATTTTTATATTTAAGTGAAATTTTCTCATTTCCATCAACAACAACAAAAACGGAAAATAAGGTGGTTGGTAACTGTCCGGGCGTCTGTTTTAGGGATGCTAGTGCGTGTGAGAGAAAACGGAACAGGATAACAAAAGGTATTCGTTTACCCATGTACAGAGCCCCAATTTTCGGTTCCCACGCATCACGGCCGTCTCAATTTTGGACATTTTTTTTATGTGCTGGATCTAATTTATGCCATCATGCGCGCCTTAATATCCCCATTTATATGCACGACTAGATGTAATTGCGGAAAAATAAAAATTTATGCACAGAAATGCTCTCCCCGTGCAATAAATGTTGTGGGAAAATAAATCGGCCGCTTTCCGATCGGAATAAAGAAGCCAATTTCGTAAATTGCTAAATTAGATAAAATAAACACGTCGACCGTTATTGGCGCCTCGGTAAATATTAGTTGGATTAATTTTTCCTGGACAGTTCTTAATTTAATTAAGTTTTCATTTCCGCGTTATATTTATAAATCATTAATTTAACGTTAGGCGTCAGCTGAAATTGCGCTAATTAGAAATTAGAAAGTGAAGAAGATTTATAACGCTTAGTGTACCCAGCATTTTGCTGCGGGCGCCAAAATTCATATTAGAACGGTTTTATAGAGAGTTTAATTAAAGTAAAAAAGAAGAGGAAATAAAATATTTCGAAGAATGAACCATAATTATTACAAAAAATCACCATGGATTTATTTAATAATAATAATTTATTCAATACAAGTAACATATATGAAAAATAACAAAATCATATAATGTAAATAATTTTGTTACTTGTATACTTTTTCTTCATTTATCACTTGGTGAAACATATTTAATAACTGTTTATTATAATGAAATCATTTGATTTTGTTTTACTAAATTTTTCTTGTAAATGGCATCTAGCCGAAACTAGTCGAAAATATAACAAAATGTAGCTAAATAATAGGAGAATAAACTGTGAGAATTTGGGCAGCATTGTAGAAATAATTATCAGACAGGGTGCTCGTAAAGTTGCCTTTAAAAATTAGGCGAAAATCTTACTAAAATTAGCGACTTTTTTTAAAAAGAGTACAGATGAAATAGAAAGATGTTATTTAGTAAAAATATAGTTGTATTCATCGGGATTTGATTGCTGTAATGAAACCCCATTTTTTTCTATAAATTATCTGCAAGCTTAGTAATTTTGGACCAACCGCAAACATGTTCGAAATATTAGTGTATTTTTTTTTCTTTCTTTCTATGTGTAATGTACGTTGGTATTGTTTGTCGTTAAATAACATATACATACATAACATATATTTAATTAGCAAATCATTTTTCTATTCAACAAAAGAATCCAAAAATAACAAATTAAAATTTTAAACTTTTCAATTAATCGATTTTGTATAGAAAATCCAATTTAAACGAATTCTTGGAGGGGTTTTATTTCGAAAATTTTTAGAATCGTATAAAATAAATATGAATATATTATTAAAAATGGTGATGTATTCATCATGGTACTTTCGCCGGTGAATACGGTCAAATAAGTTTTTGATTGAAAATTCAATAGCAAAGGAAAAATTAAAATTAAAAAGCATCTTTTTCATGTTTTAAAGCTGGAAGAGTTTACGAATGATGTATTAAATTCCACGGCATTTTGACGTTTTATTTGACATAAAAATAATTATTTAAATAATAAGTCTCCACAGCTAACATAATGTGGATTATAAAAATAATTGTTTATTTTTAAGGAAATTTATCAAGTAGATGAAATTCTTCCGCTTATAAAATAAAAACTAAAGGTCCTACAAAAAAGTTTTATAACAAAAAAAAATTGTTTCAAGAACTACAACTTTTGTTTGAAACATTTTTAGATTGAATAAATATAATTCTCGACTAGTTTCGGGTTACTAGCCCATTTTCAAGAGAATTTGAATTAATTCAATCTAATCTGTGTTCTATTGGTTGATTTTTAATAATCTATTCATATTTATTTTATACAACATGAACTACCAATGTTTAAATATTAAAACTATTAATTTTTAGAATTGTTATTTGGTCCATTTTAAACTATCAAAACTAATTGAAACATACGCTTTATGAAAATCGATTTTGTATAATTTCATATTCGACTAATCTTTTCATTATCTTTTGTTGAAAAACATATAACATTACATGATTCATTCCACTATCTTCAATAAATTAATCTATATTGAATTTATTACTTCGGTGGATTATTATTTACACAGCAAAGCAAATATTTTATGCTTCTGCGTGAAAGTCTTGAGATAATGTAAGGTCAAGGTGAAATAAAATGATTTTTGAATCAAAGTATACAAAGATAATGGCGATATATTCGAATAGAAATAGACGCATTATTTGAAAAGACAAAGGCTTTGATAACGCGTTAAATCATTTATCGACGCGATCCGACCTTTAATTAAATATATTTGAAAGTTGTAGTTAAAGGATTTAATTGATGGTAAAATAGTTTGTTTTATATATACACAGCTCAATATTGGAATTGTTAGACTTTCAAAATTTAAACAGCATAATTAAAAACATTTTGCGGAGGCAATTTAATTTTATTAAGAACCAGTTTTATTGAAACAATTCAAAATTTGTTGCATTATCCAATATTTTATTGATGTGCAACAGCAGGTGTACATTATGTAATTCAATGTCCGGCGTGGGTATTTGCCCGGGAAGTAGTTGTTTTAATGTGCATTTGTTTAACGTACTTGAGTAACGTAAGTCAATAGTCACAGAGCTAAATGAGGAAATAATTTATTAATTATTTTCAAATCATTTTTATTTAATATATTTAAATAACTGTGACCAAGTGAATGAATACTGTTTTCTATTTATATTCTATTTACAATTCAAGACACCTCTAAAATATTTTATTTCTAAAATCTTTCTAAAATCGTTTATTTTAATTAACATTAATCTTTCCTTCGATTCATTGAAAAATGTCAGCATCAGAAAATGCGGACACTTTTTTAACTTTGATTACATTTTTTTAATTCTTCAAAATTCAAACAACACAATTAGAAACCTGTTCGCACTGACCATTTAAAGATATTTTTTTAAAAGAACCAGCTGTTTTCCATCCAACAATCATACGTTCCGTGCCTTTTAACTTTTAAAAATCTCGCTTCTGCTAGAGCTTTTGTAAAAGCAGGTCCGCGTCCCTGACGCAAGTACCATTGTCCGAGATAAGAATATCTGGCAAGAAAAGCGTGGCACAGACGCACACGTGTGTCCGTCTTAGAAATGTTCGCCAAAAGAAAAGCAGGCTACCTGATATTGTAAGTGTGGCCCGGGTAAGAATTCTGCGCGTTGCATAAAAGCGGCACAGGTTTTCTTTTCAGGATCAGCTGTGTAGGTGCACTAATCGAATTAAATGGGTTCGCTCGTAAAGAAGCCGAGTTATGATACCGATGCTTTCAATACGGATTCTGGGATTTTTTTTTGTATGAGAAATTTTAACAAATCATGTTTATTGGTTAAAAAAATTGGCTGAAAGGCTTCCGGCCGATAGACAATTCCTATAAGAACATTTGCTTAAAGTTTAAATAAGTTGATAAAATTAAAAAAAAATGTTAAAGGAATAAAGATGTAAATATAAAAATATATATTTATATATATTAATTTAATAATTTCATTATTAAACAAAAATATTCTAATCGATGATTGGTTTTGAGTTACGTGAAGAATATAATCAAAATAATTGTAAAAAACAAAACAAAAACAAATAAAATAAAAGTTACGTAATATAAGGCCATCTGCAGACATGTGTTTCGGGATTTCATCTCTCATCAGTACAGCTGCGCCTTACGTAATTGCAAAGTTGTTAATTAAATTGATTAAAAGGGCAGAAAGACCTCAGGTCGATAGCCCAGGACAGACTAACCTTCATACAAACTTATAATTGGATTATATAACTACGAAAACTATGAATTTCATCGATTGAATTAACTGCATTATTAAACAAAAATATTTTATTCGATGATTGGTTTTGAGTTACGTGAAGAGTATAATCAAAATAATTAACTTCACACTTTATTTTCTAATGTTTAGATATATATTTCGAGTGCTATGCACTCATTATCAATAATTATTGCTATTGAGTGCATAGATATATATTACATTTTCTATATCTAAACATTAGAAAATAATGTATGAGAAAAGGATACAACAGTGTTAAAAATATTCTAAATGACTTTTTGTGATGTCATTAAAATCTACTCCCCTCCTGATTTTAACGTTATTTATATATATAACATCTTTATTCAGACAATTTTTGATAACATTTAAAATATTTACAATTAATTATCAATATTTAGTGTTAGTCTGTCTGGTCTATCGACCGACGGTTTTTCTTCCTTTATTTATTTGTTTAGTTAATAGAAAATGTTATCAGGGAGTAAATCACGAAAAAATGCATACAATGGAGATGTAATTCTAAAATCAAACGAATTTGTCTAAAAGAAGTTTAACCCTCCATCCTAAATTTATATTTAAATTTTATTCTCATATCCTTAAAACAAAATTTCGATTTAGCGCAATCCATATGGAGTTTATTATCAAAAAATAACAAATAAGCCTATTCACTCATGCTTCATATAAAATTAATGAAGTACATTATAGAATATTTAGAGACCCAAAGAAGGAACGGCGAAATAAGATTTAAGTGATAATAAATTCACCCGAAAAAAAAAGTATCCCCATCCATTCCATTATCCCTCATAAAATACCCACAATTACCGTTAAATAAAAGAATCAAGCAGATGCGGAACGCGCAAAACACAAAACGCACGCGAAATAAAGGAGAAAGTAACCGGCGATAAACAAAAAAAAAAAAAACGAATCGACTTTATTTATTCATCAAGCGCTATCAGACGATCGCATCGGGCTCTTAGCATTATTTTTTATTATTATTCCCCCGTTTTATTTCTTTTTACTTTTTGCGCCACTCGAGATTTCGGTTTGAATGCCGCCGCCCCCTACGAGCGGTTTTTTTCTTCCTTGCTGCGTAAGACAATGGTGGCATTAATAAATACGCGTATCTGTTTGTAAAGCAGGTGTGCCGGTTATGAATGGTTATGTCAGTCGGGCAATGAGGGAAGCAGAAACGCGAAAGACGACAGAGTTTAAATAAAACAAAAATGATGGAGGTAGGGGGAAGGAGAGGAGATCGACTGCAGGAAATGCGGAAACAGTTGTACATGATTATTCTAGAGGCTTTGTGCTGCGAATGCCTCTTTGGAATTGAGAAAAAAAAAAAGAAAATGATTGAAAGAAGTTTGTGTATTTCTATTTAGGTTTATACATTTTCTGTTGCAGAGGCTTCTAATTAGTTATATATGTTTAATGACAAATATTTATACATACTTTATCTTGTATGACACTTTAACGTTTATAAATAACACTTATAAACTCTTCATATATAAAGAATCTTTATTGTCAGTATATTATACATATAAATATGAAAGAAATGAGCAATAAATATTATTATTTTATTTACCGATAATCGGCCTTTCTGCCATAAACTTTTCATTTTTCTTGAAAACAAAGAAACTTAGCCAAGTTTTCTCAACGGAATATTAATCGACATGAAATTCTGCAAAATTTCCAAATTTAAACCTACCCTCTTATAATAAGCGAGATCCCCATGGTGAGACTCGAATTTGAAACACCCTTTATATATTATTTATTTTAAATTAAATAAAAATAATTTGAAAATGATAAATTATTTCCTCTTTAGCGACTGTGACAATTTGACTTATGTTACATAAGTACTATAACAAATGTCTAATAATCGACATTTGCCGTTGCATAACAATAACATATTGTATAATGCAACAATTTTTGAATCGAAAATATTTAATGCAAAAAACAAAACAAAAATAAATAAAATAAAAGTTACGTAATATAAGGCCATCTGCAGACACGTGTTTCGGGATTTCATCTCTCATCAGTACAGCTGCGCCTTACGTAATTGCAAAGTTGTTAATTAAATTGATTAAAAGGGCAGAAAGACCACACGTCAATAGCCTAGCACAGACTATTTCGGGACTGTTTCGGGATTTCATCTCTCATCAGCACAGCTGCGCTATAAGTAATTGCAAAGTTGTTAATTAAATTGATTAAAATTAATTAAACGGGCAGAAAGACCTCAGGTCGACAGCCCAGGACAGACTAACCTTCATACAAACTTATAATTGGATTATATAACTGTATATTATATAAAGTTATTGTCTGAATTAATTAAAACGCACCGTCTCCTCTGATATCCCCGATGGAAGTGAATAAATCTATTATTATTTATTCTGTTGATTATAATAATCAGGCTTGATTTACAAGTTTAATTATTTAAATGAAAAGTAATATTAGTAAGAGATTCTTTAGATCTTTTCGTGATTCCCATCGTCCGTAACGATAAGAATCTTTAACAATGTGAGAACCTATCGTTCGGAAGAATCTGCGGTCAGTTCATGTCAACTTTGTATTTTACAGATGTTCAATAGCTTGACCAGATGGTCACATTTTATTCTCTTTTTCTGGTGCCAGAATTGTACTCGAGAGAGGTAGAAATGTACCTGGCTGAAATCATGTTACAGTTGCAAATATCGTTAGTGTTGAAACGTAACGAAATTATAATAATAGTAATCATTTATTTATCAGTCAGAAGCAAAAAAATAATAATTTCGAATACATATTTAAGTATTTAGACTTAATACTCATAATTACTTTGACCTGTGTAAAGGTATTATCTACTAATACCAATAAATTATTGTAGACTTGTTTCTCATTTATCACTTGGTTAAACATATTTAATATAAGTGTTGGTTATGGAAAATAAAACTCGTGGTTTATTGTTTTACTAGAATACAACAACACTTATAATAAATTATTATTACTGGCGTTTATCATCACGTACAGTGGTGCGAAGGAGGTAATGGGGCAGAAAAAGACAAAAAAATATGTTAATTCTTAAATTAATTAAATTATGTCTAAATATGGATAATTGACTTAAATTTAATGTTAAGAAATACCTATGCGTTCTTAAATTAAAATAAACACAATTTATGATTTTATACTTTCAATTTATTGTATTTCACTACAATTGTTTTGTTGTTTCGCTACGCTCAAATATAATCGAATACTGTTATTTTTTCAGACTATTAAGAAAAAAAAAAACAGTGTTCGATTTAAAATTATCGAAAATTTTCAAAAATTATTCTGTGAAATATGAATGACTTTCGAGTGGAGTTGAAATTTTCATAATGCGGAGCAAAAAAAAAACAATTTTGTGCTTTTTTTTCTCCGATTTAAAGTTTGAAAATATTTATATGACTTTATTAATATTCAATATTAATTATCATATAACTAATTTTGGTTTAAAATCGCCCATTAATGCGATATGCAATATGTTTAATCAACTTCCACCAATTTGCGATGTATTTTTTCAACCCTTAACATCCTTGCTAGACTTTTGTTAATTGCGAAATGTAATGTTATTATTTTTAATTGTTACTTTTAATGCTTTTTTAATACAAAATTGTCTTGTAATTGGGAATTTGTTTCCTGTTGGGCAATAAACATTATTATTATTAATAATATTTCAATGCACTGATGTGGTTTGATTTGCAAATTTCATAATTCACATCATTAGTAAAGGTTTTGATTTTTTTCTCGATGCCTATATTTTTTACCTAAAACGGTAATCATCCTGTTTTTTAACCTTCAACAGTGCTCTTGGTAAGAAAATAATAATAACTTTTATTATGGTAATCACATTTTTACAAGATTTGCATATATTTTAATATTATAAATACATGTAAAAAGGATAAATTCAGAAAAAAATACGCCTTTGAAGAAAAAAAAAAACTTAAGAAATTAAAGACGGCGCAAGCATCAACTTTTGCCTAAATGTGAAAAAATACTTGTTGCGGATTATGGGAAAATTAAAAAAAGACACACACGCTCCTCAATTTTATACATATTCTATTGATACCTGAAGGAGTGATACATAAAAAAATCTTTTGTTTTTGAAGGTTTAAATTCCATTTTCAATATAATATAATATAATATAATATAATATAATAATATTTTATTCATTTCTTCACTTTTTTTATATTTATCACTATATTTCAAGCATAACGTGCTCTTTGTCAATAGCTTTTATGTAAAATTGACTAATTAATAAATAAATAAATATGTAAACAAAATTGAGTATATAAATGTGATATGTTATTAAAAAAAATCAGATAAAGGTAATTTATTAAAATAAATCAATTAATTTCAATAAATTGTTATTTAACAGAGTTAAGTCATAATTCAAAAATTTACTAGAATTTTTATATATCTCAATTGCTTCTAACATATTTAGTTTTGAAGAATTTGGAATTTTTTTAATTTTTTAAAGAAAATTAATGTCCAAATGTTATTATGAGGTTAGCAATTGCGGATTTTTTTCTGTTGTTTATTTTTGAATAATATATGTCTTCTTTGTATCTTGTTTATAAGTTTCCTTTTGTGCTGAATAAATGCCACTTTTTTCTAAATCATTTTCCTAATAAAAAATTTGTCTTAATTTTAGAATAAAATGCTGGTGTTATGATATTTTTAAAAATAATTTAATTAATCTATAATTTAATGTAGGTTAATGAATAATTTTAACAATTTTTTTTTATTTGTATTTATTTCATTAATTTTGTCTAATTTTTTAGTATGATTAATTAAATATTTCCTTCTTTGTTTGTTAAATATTTTTTTAATTATTGAAACATCATAATTTAAAAAATGTGCAACACCTTAAATTACTTTAAATACTTAATTTCTTCTTTTTTTATTGATCTGTAATTGGTTAATTTATTGTTCGAAAAATCTTGCTGTTCAATATCAAAAACAGTGTTTGATTTAAAATTATCATAGATTTTCAAAAGTTATGTGTTTCAGTAATTAACGATAGGTCTTTCTACTCTCTCTTGAATTTATGTTTGTCATGATTTACTGAAGAATTGAATTGATTTATTCAATTTTAATAAACAAATAAATTATTAAAAGTGTGAAGAAAGGTTATTAGTGCTTTTTTATCAATTACATTTGATCTTCACGTAACTCACCCAATCAATTTAAATAAATTATTATAAACATCACTCCCATAAAAGATAGGCTACTATACCTCGCAGAACGCTTTGCATGCAATAACAACTTTGAATTGCTTAAAAAAATGTGCATCCTGAGAAATCCCGACATAAATCCCAAATTTAAATACTCACCCATCACCCTATTTGAATATATATATCCTCCTTCCATCCTTAAATTAAAACTAACAGCAAAATATATAAAATAATATAGATTTTTATAAAGGGCAGAAAAACTTTTGGTCGATAGCCCTTACTTAAGTAAAGTAAAATTTGTAGATACATATCATAAGTTGTATATAATACTACTAACAAATCTTTATTACTTAAGAATTTACATATAATTCTTAAGTAATAAAGATTTGTTAGTAGTATTATAAAACAAAGGAAATGAATACTTACGCTATTTTATTTTTAAAATGATACATAATTTTCAAGCAGCAAGTTCTATTGATCAATCAAATTGTTTCGAGTTGTGGAAGGAATGTAGCTCAAGTTCAGGGATAGCGTTGGGGAACACTCATGCTAATAGGCTTATTTTTATCTTGCAGCGCAAATATTTTGGTGATTGTTTATACGATACTTGGGAAACAATCATTGAGGCCAAGAAGAATTGCATCAGAAATTATTTCCGTGCGCCTTGTGAAATCCCATTGATTTTTTTCAAATATCAAACGAAATAATTTAAATAGTAATTAAATAATTCATTATAAACATCTATGATTCAATTATTTATATGAAAGAAAACTAACAAATTATTCAATTTACAAATTGTTACGGTTTCTACTTATACATCATTGTTTGATTAATGAAAACACTTTTTAACTTTGCGAAAATGATTTATTATTTATTTATTTATTATTAATTATTTTAAAATCATGTTGACTAACATTTTTAACATTTATTTTAATATAGAATTATTTTCTATATTAAAAAATCATGACTTTAATTAGTTTAATAAATTTTAACTAAAATTTGCATCATGTTAACAAAATCATATAAGAATCCAATTTTTAAAAATCATATGTTAATTCCATACATCCCAAACATTTTCACATGATCCCTTTCCTCCATTCAACCATCAGAATTTAAAGGGGCAAAATCAGCTGAGAACCGGCGCGATTTTCTCACGCTACGACCTTGCTTTGCCTACTTCTATGCGCAATCCTACGCAAGAAAAACCTATCCGAAGAAAAAAAGCCCTTTTCATAGGTTTCATTCTTCGTAAACCGCGATTATTATTACGTGAACGGCTTTCGGGCCCGGGCAGGTACCCAGAGAAAAAAACAACCGTAGGGAAGGATGCTCCAAGAAAAGACGCAAGGTGAGGTAACAAAGCAGCTGATCGGGCCAGGCTCCGGCCGGTGCACTGATTTTAAATTTTAAATGTACAAAAACATATGACCAGTGCCTGTGATGGTTGGTTATTACTAGGTGTAGCTATACCTGCCCGGTTTTTGGAACTGGTTTATTTTTGGAAGTTTCTTTGGGGATGGATTTTGTTTATTTGTTTGGGGACAGTTTTTCGTTTTTCCTGTAGGTTCAATCATGTGTTATAATTAATTGTGTTTACTGCGAATTTTTATATTTTAATTTTTACTAACACTCTCAGTGCAATATTGCTTATTGTGAAGACATTTTATTGTTTGTTAATTCATTTAGACTTCTAATAATAATAAAAAAACACTTTTAAATGTATGCTTAATTAATTCCTCATTTAACCCGTGGGGAAACATTTTTGAATTAATTCAGTATAATTCTATTAAAATTAAAAAAAAAACTTCGTTTGTTTCACTTATTTCAAATAAGTGTGTTAATTTTAATTATATATATATATATATTACAATGAAATTAAACAAGGAAAATTTTTTGCAGTTGGAAAAAGGGATTGATCGAATTTTATTGATCATTGCCAGAAATTTTCCTTGTACAATTTCATTGTAATTTAAATAACTGCAAACGTGTGAATCATCTTTGTTTCATTTTATTTATATATATATATAAAATATAGATTCTTTATATATATATATATATATATAAAGAATCTTTATTGCTAGTACTTAATACATATAAATGTGAAAGAAAATTATTATTTTATTTACCGACAATCGGCTATCGGCCAACAGCCTTTCTGCCAAAGCTCGCGCATTTTATGGGGTTTCCTTATTGCCGGTTTTAATTAAATTATCCAGAATTACTTTTAAATTTTGTCTGTATAATACTTTATTTTCACTTGCAACTTCATTTTTGGAAAAATTCATGAATTGACTGAATTTTTAAATAAAATAATAAAAATTATAAAAATCAAACTCATTTCGTTATTAAAATCAGAATGAATATGTTCTGTTGTTGCATTATGCAAAATGTTATTGATATGTAACAGCAAGTGTCCTTTTCTAATTCAATGTTTTTTTTAATACTATAAAGAAAAATAAGTAAAATCAATAGTTAGGTTTTAATTAAATTCTTAATCAGTTTTAAAGATGTCAACTATTCGTCGCTGGAAAATCCGTTTGTAGCTTCACATCTCTTTTATTAGTTTAAAGCGTGGATAACTTCACGTCTCTTTTAATAGTATAAAGGAAATCAATACATAGGCTTTAATTAAATCGTTAATCAGATTAAAAAATAAAGCCAATTATTCGTCGCTGGAAAATCCGTTTGTAGCTTTACATCTCTTTTATTAGTTTAAAGCACAAATTAATGCATAGGCTTTAATTCAGCGGCAAAAACTTGTATACAGTGGAAATCACATGATTTTAACCAAAATAAAAGCTAAACCAAAAAAAGGGACAACCAACATCCTCCGAGGCACTCCTGATGCACCTGTCTGATCATCTAAACTCCCTCATTATCTAACGCACTCGGCGCATTTTCTCAAGGAAGGATGTTCGTCTACCTTTTTAATCCACCTGTTCCACACGACTGCTCAATAATAATGTTGCCGCATCTGCCAACTACAAATAAGAAACATCGTAACAATTTGTGTAATTAAATAATTTAAACGAAACTGTTAACTCCGATTATAAAATATTTTATACTTGCTTTTATTTACACAGATACTTACAAAAGTTTCCGTACATTCTATAATAAAAAAAACACTTAACCTTTTAACCATATTTTATTTTATAATAAAACTAGCAGCCGTTAACCGTTTTCCAAATGAAATTTCGATTTTTTTTTTCAAATTTTACTCATTCAACTTTGCCAGAAATTTTCCTTGTTTAATTTTATTGTAATTTAAATAACTGCAAATGTGTGAATAATCTCTGTTTTATTTTATATATGATTTCTTGAATCCTGGAGGCGTTCTCTTCGTGGTACATTTTCAATTTTGATATATATTAAAAATCCTAAATAGGTAAGAACGAAGTCAGTAAAGAAGAATTTTCATTTTAAAAATTCCATATATTCATTTTTCAAACTATACAATTTAACCAATTTTCAGAATCCAATTATAATCCATAATAAATTTAATCGTGTTTTTTCAAATTGAAAATACACTTATTCATCATCTAATCATCATATAATAATAATAACAATCCCTTAATTCGCAGTGAAGTAATTTCTGTTTGCGTGATCCCCATTCGAGGGATGAAAAACGATTTTCGGTTGACAAAAAGAAAGGCACCACGTCAATTTCTCGGCCGGCTATAAATAAACTCATAATTTTAAATGGATTTCCCGGCAACAAAGAGGGAGCGCGCGCGGTTCTTTCATACATTTTATGTTTTCCTCCACGAAAATTACTTACGGAATATCAGGAGAATGTGGTGATGTATGCTCCGTGGATGCGGTGGAATTTGCATAGAATATTCTAAGAGGTGGTGTATCCTCTTTGGGATATCGTGAAAAATATGCGAATGGGTAAATAACATTACGATGGTTGGTTGCATGTGTTTTATTTCGAAATGTTGCTTTGAAATATTTATTTGACTGTTTTGAATGCGTGATTGTGAACGCGGAATTCCTTTTAGTGAATGATTTTAATTTTTAAAATGTGATATATGCAATTTAGGAATGGATAATAATTTTTAAAAATTGGAATTTTATAATTTACCTTTGAATAATTCTTATTAAAAAACTTAAATGTAATAATACTATACTATGCTAATTTATAATATATACTATACTAACTTATAATGTATACTGTTCTATACTGATTTATAATATGATTTCGTTAATTGTTAAGGCTTTTACTTAAAACACATTTTCAGTTTATTAAATAAAACACTTTTTAACTTTGTATAATAAGTTATACAATTTAATTCAGGATGATTTAATTGAAATTAAAACACTTGGTTTGTTTCACTTATTTATATTTTCTCCAACTAGTGTTTCAATTTCAATTAAATCATCCTGAATTAATTCAAAAATATTTCACCACGGGTTAAGTGAGAAATTAATTAAACACAAGTTATACAAAGTTAAAAAGTGTTTTATTTAATAATTTATATGAAATAAATATGAATAAATTATTAAAAATCAACCAATAAAACACAGGTTAGATTGAATAACTTTAAATTCTTGACTAGTTTCGGGTTATTAGCCGATTTTCAAGAGAATTTAAAGTTATTCAATCTAATCTGTGTAAAAAATATGAATAAATTATTAAAAATCAACCAATAAAATTGTTAATAATTTATTCATATTTATTTCATACAATATGAACTACCAATGTCTAAATATTAAAACCATTAATTATATTAATAATTTATAATATATCATATAAATACAGAAACTAATATTCTCTTACTAAATACATATTCAAATTCATGTCACTCACTTTTCTTTTTGCATCTTAATCTAACCATCTTCTTTTATTCGTTCTTCTACCCTCATTCCTCCCGCATTTCCTTGCACTCTTGCACTAAATGGCTCCATGTATCCCTACCAATCCCGCATAAAATACATCACCCATACATTTTTCCTAAAACAATTAATTGAAATTGCGCGTTGCAATCACGTCCGTCAGCGTCCTCTCGATCATTTCCACAGGAGATCGGAGCATGTCTGTACTAAGATCACACGCGTGAAATGCTGGTTGCGGTTAAATTAGGGGTTATTGACAACTGACTTGTCAAAATGACAACCAGTACTTTACGCGTGCGCTTGTGATTTTAGTTCAGACATGTCTTCAGATTTCCAATGCCAACTTCGTCGTCGATTTTTATTATACGCTCGATATAACAAACACTATCTCTCAGTTATCAACCATAACAAACAAGAAATGATTTCATCTGGCTTCAAACACCTTAAAGTCAAGAATGCTCTAAAATGAATAAATTTAAATTCAATTCACCTGAGTTTAATTTACGAGCGCCAGTATTTAGACGTTGCTTCAATCTGTCGTTAATTAAACGCGAAATCCGTTTATTAATTACAAGTGATTAAGTGTTCTGTGTACACACGGGGGAAGTAAGTTGCAAAAAAAAGGAAGCGTATAAAACGTGGAATATTTTCCGCGGTGTAATTTATAAGCGTTATTAATTATAGCGTATGGACAGAATTTTCCCAGGCGAGTTTAATTAATGTAAGGACTTTAGAAGTTTCTATAATTTTGTTTTATTTATTATGCATTATTTGTGGATATTTCTAGAAATAATTTATCATTATTTTCAAAACAAAAATACAGTATTATTAAATTAGAAAGAATTCTGGCCGTTAACGGATTGCTGTTTTATTTTGGGCAAATTTCATAAATTTGAAATGTTAATTATTAATTTGTGTGAAGCTACCAATAAATCCAGCAATGAAATAGGCGCCTTCACATTGAGACTTTTATTTTCAAAAATATTTATTTAAAGGAAAACAAGATTTATTTGACCGTTAATTTATAATTATAAGTAATACTAATTACAATTAAATACAACAGAATAAAATTTACTGTTATAAATTAAAAAAATCTTCATACTACATAGACTTTATAAAAATGAATGACCATACAAAGTTTATTAACACGAATAAACATAAATCATTGAAGTTTAAATAGAGACTTAAAAATCCAATGTTTAAATACTATAATTAATATTCGTGCTTGTGTACAATAAAGCACACATTTTTCATCCTTTATAATTCCCCTTCAAAATATTACCACGTGAAAAGTAATCACACAATTTCCTGGCTTACTTTGATCCGAATTGATAGCAAATTACTAGATTCAACCGAACCGACAAGTTAATTGTGCAAAAAAAGTCCTGAAATGTACAACCTAGTTGGAAAAAAAATTGCGTACACGCGATTGCAATTCAGCGACGGATCCTCGACTTTCAACTCGAGAGTACTCGTCGAGCAATTGTAAATTATCAAGAGCGTAATTACTTGCGCGCAATGGGGAGCTTTCGCCTTGTCGCGAAATTAGTTTCCGATCGATTCCATTCAACTTTTATGCCGATAAATCGCTTTATCGCGGGGCGAACTTTTCGAACAAGGAGATTTCGAGGGCGCGATAAGCGACCGTTGTTGATTTAAAGTTTTACTACGTAAATAGTGAGTCGGGATGTCGATTTGAAGTTGTTGGTGTAACCTATTTTGAAAGTTCGGAATAATGGTGGTTTACAGTTTTGATTTCGACTTACGGATTTTCTTTTACAAACTGTGTGTTTTTAATAAATTCTGTAAATTGTTTATTTTGAAGTACTTAATGAACAGACAGACCTTTCCAGTTTCCACTGCTACTTATGGAAAACCACATCTTTTCCATGTCTACTTTTTAAATTTGTATGTAAGAATAGTTTTAAGAAATCTGTAAATATTATAAGTTTTTCACCTGAAGAAGTAATAATTGTAAAATACACAAAACATAGCTGAAAATCATTAAGTGTTTTATTTAAAGTAATAATGGATTTTCAAAAATTAAGCGCCTCAACTATTTATGATATTTTGAATGTTTATTCAATGACAAAGCTGCGTGTATTAAAATCAATTTATAAAAATAAAGTAAAATCAATTTATAAAAATAAAATAAAATTAGTAAATATTCCTACACAATGAACATTTACTAATTTTATTTTACATCTGTTGAAACAACTACTCCTCGAGCGAAAACCCCGCCAGACATTGATATATGACTTACGTTACGTAAGTACTTTAAAAAGGACAAACATCTGACAAATATCTGTTGAAACAACTACTCCTCGGGCGAAAACCCCGCCAGATATTGACATATGACCAAATTGCGTGTATTAAAATCAATTTATAAACTATAAAATAAAATTAGTAAATGTTCATTGTGTAGGAATTCACAGAATATGAAATTAACGTTAAACTAAATATTTTCCGTATGGAATAAATTAAAATATTTGTGAATTTCTATATGTAAGAAAGTGATTTTGTATAGAATTAATAACCCATGTTGATGTAGTCCATTCAATAAAATCACAACCAGCAAATTCTTATGCAAATAGAGCGCAACGTCGAAAATAATCTTTACTCGCAATAAAATACCTTTTCATTTGATCACCAATTAGCCTCTGCACAATTTTTTGTTTTTTCCATTTGTCGTGTGTAAAAATCTTTAATTTACATTCCGAACGGCGTGTAAATTAGAATATCAGTCGTCGATTAATATCCTCGCGTAGTGTTCTTGAAGCACAATCCGCCGGTTATTGGTTGCCATATTTCATTGAATGCGCCACCGTTTATCCAATTAGCCCGATAAATTGTATCGGACAGAAGGAGAAAACGCGACGGGCACTTCACACGTTTCTGACTTCCTTTCGTTAATTTCCCAGCCTCATTAGGTTATTTTAATAATGCGTGCGGACCAATCAATTGGTAATCGGGACGGCCGATTGGTATCTCCGAATATATAATACGAGAAGGTGAAGTGATTAATTTTTCCACAAGGACGTTAATTTGGGATGAAATAGTTTGGATTTCATACATAGCTATTTCTAAATTAATGTTGTTAGCTATTAATATGTGTTTTTTTATTTCTTTTATAGTTACGTATACTTTCACCACGAACAATATTAGAATTTAGATCTTTAGATCTTGAATCCTCACTATATTCTCCCGTAAATCACAATAAAAAACACACTAGTACTTACTTGGATTTATTAATTTATTAATATTATTTAATGATCGATTTTTTTATATTTATTAATTTATTTAATGATCGAATTTTATCGATCTAGTACTCCCCATTCATCTTTTTCTACTCCATAAAATACACACCTCATATATACTCATTCCATCCTTATTTTCTTTCTTATTTCTTTTTAACAATCGTACCTCGTCCGCACTTAAATATCTTAAAATAGCGCTGCAATTCTGCGTACACTTGAAATGTCCAACAGTTCGGATTTTAGCAGCTTTTTGGTTATTCTTTCCTGTCTCTTCTGTAAATCAACCTGCCTTAACCTTTCAACACACTCAACTTGAAGCATTCCTCCGCGCTATTTTCTCCTTTATCAACTAACTAGACCATCCCGCTTCTTGATTCAATCTGAATAATCAATTGAGCACCCATCCCTTTTACTTGCCATTCCTGGTAATATTCATAACTTGCTTTCGTTATCAGGCTTCCATCCTTCAACAAACACACCTTTCTCTCAAACTTTACTACACACATCGCAGCCATTCATGCCACTGACTCGTTTTTTTTTAAAAAAAAGACCTTTATTGGCATATCATAATCAATACAAAAAAAACTCTTCTTTCTTATAAACTATTTACAACAATAACCCCCCCCCCCTTTTCTCCTCTCTTCTCTTTTCTCTCTCCCTCCTCAACTTTTCCAAAATCCTTACCCCTGCCCCATCCTCTATCATCCACTCCATAACCCTTCTACTCCCTTTCGCTCTCATCCATTTCTCCTTCACCCCCTCGCATTCTTCCGCCAAGTGGTTCCACGTATCCTTCCCATGCTCACACAACACACACTATCCATATTCTTCCCCCATCCATATCTTCCTTTCTCTCTCCTCCGATCCACACCTTGCCCTTGCCACAATCACCCTCTCCTCTCTACTCCATTCCCTCTCTCTCAAATATTTCGGCATTCTTCCATACACCTGCCACCTCCCATACATATCATTGTACTCGCTTCTCTCTATACACCCTTGCCTTTCCTGCCCTTCCACCTCCTTCCCTTTTACTCTCACCCACTCATCCACCTTCACCCCTTTCCCTAGCCATTCCATTACTTTCGCCTCTGACAAACCTACGCTCTCATACATTTTCCTCCTCTCACCCCTCCATCTACCCTCACCCCCACACACGCTCGTCATCCATACACCCTTCACCAATCTCTCTTCCCTCAATTCCCACAATCTCCTCTCGTACCTCGCCAGCCTCACCATTGTCGCGCACTCTAGCCTCTCTCTATTCGTCTCCTGAAGCACTATGTAACTGGGCGTGGATCTTTCCACTAAAAACTTTTCACCCTCTCAATAATTTCCCCCTTCCACTCCAAATCCTTCACCTTCCCTTCCCTCCCTTTATTCCTGAACCTCACCCACTTCGTTTTTTTTCCACATTCGCACTCTTTTTATTCGCATTCAATCTTTTTTTTTTTCACAAAATACCTTTGAAGCCTCTCTTCTACTCAAAAACTGTCTCCATATCAGCAACGTACATATTTTTATTTATTCATATAAATAAATACTTCATGAAAAATAGAAGAACAAAACCCATAATAATTATAATATGATCTTTTTTTATAAATTCCTCGTAGAAACAGGATATGAAGATCGTCATGTCTACGGTTTCCGCCAGCATTGAATAACCAGTAGTGTAAATATTTTTGTAGGTAAGGAATTTGCCCACATAAGATGGCGCTCGCCATTGACAAAATGATAGGAGAATTGCAATTGCCAGTGTCGTCGCAAACAATGTGGCAAAGCTGAGCATACAGATTGAATAGTAGTAGTAGTCTGAATGCTCCTATTTCGCGCTTTTAAAATAAATCGACTTATTATCTAACATTGCACCATGTTTTCTTATATAGTTCAATCAAGAATCACCAGACTGTAGACGCTCTACAGTCTTATACAAAACTATGACTTCTAAACCATTTTTTAAGGTTTTAAACGTGATTTGTGCATGATTTAAATTACTCGTTTAATTGAAATACACTTCCTTCACACTTTGTTGACTTTTATGTCTCACACCAAACTCTTACAGACTTCTAAACCATTTTTTAAGGCTTCAAAAGTGATTTGTCACGGTTTAAAATATTCGTTTAAGTGGTGGTTGCTTGAAGGACGAAACCGCGGATCATATCCTTGGATATTGCCTTCTTTCAATCATCTGAACTTTCTTTACCGAGTCATAAGCCGCTTTCAGAACTACAAATAGGTATATTTTCCTTATTTTGCGCAACACAGTTGATCGTTCTCTCCAAAATCCATCCTCGACTTCCGGTATTTTTGTTTCTTACACCTATCCTTCCGATCTCCCATTTAACATCATTAAAAAATCTTATATAGGCTATCCATTATGATCCCTCTGCAGTTGTTGATGATCCTTTCTTCCCCTTCCTTATGGATAAGCATTAAAATTTATTCACTACACTCTGTTGGAAAATCCACATCACATCTTCATATACCATTCAGTATGGTCAGCATTTGAGTGTTATCTTCAGCAGTACACATCTTCCAGACCTCGGTTTTACCCAATCCTGCCACTTTCCTGACTTTCTCATCATTTGATAGCAGAGAGGAGACGCACACTCTAACAGCCGTCTCCTACTGTCCATCTATCTTCTTCCATCCCTCCCCCTTCAGACTCCAGTAGCTCCTTGAAACATTTTTTTCTATATTCCAATTGAAATGCCGTGCTTTTTCGTTTGTATTCTTAATGTTCTCTTCTTTTTTATAACCACAGCTGTTTTATATGTTTTATTGGTTGATTTTTAATATGTTCATATTTATTTTATGTAATATGAACTACCAATGTTTAAAATGATTAATTATGCTTAAATTTTCTATAAAAAAAACAATTATTGAAGAAGAAAAGTGACGTTTATACAAAACATTATTCAAGGTCATTTCACAACCGTTTTCTTTGGGAAACTCTTCAGCTGTTAGTTTACTTCCGTGAAAAAAAAGTAAAACAAACTTATGAATGAAGAGAGGCGTAACATTCCACCACAACAACTGGCTCATTTGTTCCAACCACAATTACTCCCGCGGATATACTTCCCAAAAAAGAAAAAAAACAGAAAAGAAAGTGTTAAAATTACTCAAACAAAGCCGGAATTGAAGACGTCCATTTTCCCGGCATTATCACACGAAAATCTGTGTCACCAAATAATTACGGATTCGAAACGCGGATTCCGTTTAAAAATAGTACCATGGGAATCCTGCGACCGTTATCCCTTTCATCCATTAAAAACGCCACTTAGTCACCCGGCACTTTCACAATTAAACGCGAAATGATTCACGAAATGCAAAAGTCAAGGCCGAAACATCCCAATTCCAGTAAAAATAAAAGAGAGATAAATATATGTAGAGGTAATTTCCTCTTGTTGTTCGGTATTCATTCATAAAATCGGAACGGAGCTATAATGAAGGAAAACAAAGGTGCGGCAATTACGGCGAATTATTTATATACGTGGACTATATATCCGGTTCCGACGGATGAAAAGGAAAAAGGATTCAACAACGAGGAACGCCTCAGTAATTATTTCTTCTGGAAATACGTAAATGTTTGTCGTCGTCGTCATGGTGTTCCGATACATGGGCGCTTCTTTCCTGGAGAATGTGCCGGTTGACATGATTCGTATAATGGATGTGCGCTGCTGCTTTCGCTCAATTTCGCTAATACAATCCTAATGAGGTTCAATCATTATTTCATGTTTGTGCTTCTGATTATTTCTATAAATCTACAATTCTATTATTTCCTGCCGCTTTTATTGCGATTTAGTAATGACGCATCATTTGTATTACTGAGCTAGATAAATATTAGGAATTTATTTTAATCCTTCAGACTAACCCGTTTAATTCGTCCACCAGAGAACTTGGCGGTCTTTTCTTCGTGAACTACAAGTTACTTGGGATGAGATACCATAGGAGGATATTGATCACCTCATTAGAAGTATGCCTAGGCGTACTCGTGGATGTGTTACATATCGTGGAGGATCTACACATTATTAACATTTGTTCTTCTGAACCGATTATTTTGAAATTTTAATCAATTATTAACTTTATAATTACGAAAAATTATCGAAATATAATTACTCGTTCTTGGTGATTACATTTTTATTGCACTTAGTATATTTATTCTTTTTAACAAAATCAACAACTACCCATTTATCTATCACTTCCTTATCATCCAACGAAATTCAGCCAATTCCCTATATAAAATGCCTTGGATTTACTTTCGACCAAAAACTCAACATCAAGAAACATGTATACATTGTATAGAATCAAAAAAGTGCGAGAGCAAAACTGTTGTCCATACTATTTTCCCTAGAATACGGGATTCCTCAAGGTTCACTCTTTTCCTCATTATATCCTTTATTGTTCCGACATTTATATCATCATAATCCAACTTACTTTAATCTTTCAAATATATCCTTCAATTACTGTACTATATATAATTAAGTTTACAATAACGTAACAAACTTTGATTATGTATTTCACACAAAAATTAATTAATTGTTAAATGGCTATCGACCAAAGGTCTTTCTGCGATTCCTGTACTATTTACACTTGTAATACCATATTTTTCAAATGTTTCCTCGTTCAGGAACCCCGTAAACTTTTAATTGCTGTTTTTCATGGCCCACCCTGTATATTGTTGCATTCGTCACTTCTTTTACTGGATATTAGATTGCACAATTATACCTTTATTAAATTCCACTCCCATTATTATCGTCGAAATTAATACTCAGTTACATTAAATAACAAAAAAATAAACGATCGCCATTTCTGTAATAAAATCACGACAGTTTCATTTCGTTTGACTCGAAAACAATCAACAACGCACAATGATTGAGTGCCCGCTTCTCGTTAACTTCAACGAAAAGTGTTTATTGTGCTCGGATATAATGAAACGTTGATTTGGAAAACGTTCATTGCGACGGACAGTTTAATTGTGCGGATTTTGTGGGGCTGAACACCCCGGGGGAATCCGGGAGCACTTAAAAATTATGGAGTGAGTGGACGCGACGAGTGCTTATGCCGGCGCCCCTTCATGTTTAAAAATGGTGTCATTTTGCGGGCGGGTTATAATTGCGTTTCGCAATAAAGGAGTCTTAAAAGTAAAATTGCTATATTATCTGGATACAAAGAAAAATAAATAGTTTATTTATGGTTAGAATAAAACTTCTTATAAATATATTTTAATCAAAATTAATTTTCTATTTAATTTAATAAAATAACTGTTACTAAGTAATTAAAATATTTTCTAGTAGTTATAGTAAATATTAATACTAATTACATATGTGATGTTTACTTTAGTACAAAAATATTTCATTACATTTAATTACAATTGCAATAGGATGGAGCTGTTTACTATAAAAGGATGTCGGCCTGCAGCAGATAGAAAAAATATTTTGTTTAATATATAATGTTTTGTAAGACTATTATTTAGTGAATTTTATCTCAATAATATATATATATAAAAATACAATATATGTATATAAAAATACAATGAATGAGAACACAACTTGAATATATGTCAAATTGTTTAAATAAATTCGACTTATATAATATAGAACTAAGTTATTATAGGAAAAACATATGTTTTTGAGTTTCACACATTTATTATAGACACCGTGAAACAATTGTAGCAGTATCTATAATAGTTTGTGGTACTCAAAAACGTGTTTGAATTGAGTGAGTTACTTGGAGTTGATAATAACTTGAATAAAAACCTTTCTTCACTACTTTATTTATTACCAGATGTACATTTCGGACACAAAGTGATCATCGTTAACCATTGGTAAGAAATAAAGTAGTGAAGAAATAAATATGAATAAATTATTAAAAATCAACCAATAAAACACAGATTAGATTGAATAACTTTAAATGCTCGACTAGTTTTGGGTGATTAGCCAATTTTCAAGAGATATATTTATTTCATACAATATGAACTACCAATGTCTAAATATTAAAACCATTAATTATAGTGAAGAAAGATTTCTATGTGTTTTTATTCAAGTCAAAAACGTGTGTTTTTTTTACAATAAGTTATGAAGTTTCATCAAGTAACAGCCGCATCCATAGAATATAGAACTAAATGTTGAGTATTAATATTGAGAAGTTCCTGCAGAAAGTCATTAAATTCAAAAGGCAAAAAAATTAATAACACAATAATCATAAAAACGTTATTAACCCACTGATTAACACTCATTATTTATTTAATCCAAACAAATAAAAGCGTCAGGGATTTTTTATCCACCGATACAATTAATTAGGCGAAATAATTGTGGGAAAGAAAAATTGAAACGGGCACGTAACGAAGCCGATAAAAGTAACTGTACATTTTCGCATTCAGCATATGCTACGTAGAGTTAAGTCCATTAATATCGAGGCCCGGATTATGTTATATCATTTTCGCATAAAATAATGTTCCCCGGGAGGTTATAATACGCCGGATTATTATAATATCATAGGTTTACGTTACACGATGCCGCATAAATTTCATTCGGAACGTTAATATGACTCAGAATGGGGCTATATTTATATAAATGCCGGTATAAATAAATAAATTATGATAATTTAAGAGTCCAATTACATAATTAAATTGTATTCGCATTTCGAATAATCCACGAAATGATATTGAGATACTGTGAATTCACAAAAAATGGACTTTGTAATGTTTTCATTTATAAATCTAATTTAAATAAGAAAATATTTTTTAAAACAACTGATTAACCTAAAAAACTCTATGCTACTTCTAATCATTCTCACTTCCAATTTGCAAACGAGTCACCTAGAAGGAAGAAAATCCACCATACTCTTTCTTTACACACTGAAAGCTTTTGATTCGTCTTACAAATTCCACGCCTGAAAAAAATGGATAAATCTTGGGATTTTTGTTTTTCTCGATGTCGAATGAATATTTTCAAATGCGGTCTTGTCAGTTGTATTGGCAATACAATTTCTAGTTCTTTAGCTACTGTGATAATTTTGACTTACGTTACGTAAGTACAAATAAATTTACGTTAAAGCAACTACCTCTCGGGGAATACCCCGCCAGATATTGAATTACATAATGAATTGCTGCTCTTGTATATCAATAACATATTGCATAATAATCCATTACTGAAGATGGATGGATAGTTTCCGAATTATATTTAGTTTAATAAAAAGTAAGTAGGAGAAAGGACAACCATTTTTATTTTGTTTGGAGAATATTTAATT
The DNA here is from genome assembly GCA_963082785.1 of Philonthus spinipes. Classification (NCBI taxonomy): domain Eukaryota; kingdom Metazoa; phylum Arthropoda; class Insecta; order Coleoptera; family Staphylinidae; genus Philonthus; species Philonthus spinipes. The sequence continues at coordinate 8,193,859 of OY720308.1, read as the reverse complement.
GCATGAATAAAGATGTCTGTATATATGGAAGAAAAAGTTAATTATTAATAGTCAAACATGTTTCACCAAGTGATATGTGAGAAAGTTTATTCAAAAGAAATAAAAAGGAAAATCCATAAACGTCTAAAGATAAAATAAATAAATAAAAAAAACGTTTCGCGAAGAAACCGTTTTGCGATTTTCCGCGCGTACGCCTGAATTTAGAAGTCTGCACTTTCACAATACAAACAAGACAAGAAAGGAGAAGAAAAAAAAGCGGCGAGGAGGATTCGTTTCATCAGAGTCCATCCCATAACCTCGAGCGAAATTCGCACCCACACCCATACGAGATTCTCTCTTCTCTCGTGCCTGTACCTGTCTCGTTGGAATCCATCCGAGGATTAGAAAATGGGTTTCTGAGCCGCATTCTACCACTTGAAGGCATCGTTGCATCATTCGCGAATCGAACAATAATTATATAAGAAACGGCCACGCGTTTGTGGGTTTCGATGTTCGCGTTACAATTTTTCAAATAGTTTGATTCGTTAATGTCCTGAATTTGTTTATAATCATGTAGTTTACATAAACCGATTTTTAGAACCTCACTTTCATCGAAATGTTATAAAAATTTGTTTAGTGCGGTTTATGTAAATTGTTTGATTGTAAACAAATTTAGGACGTTAACAAATAAAAAAGAATACCATACGAATATTAAGTGATTGGAGAACTAAGCATGAATTTTAATTGTTACATCACACTAAAATGTGTAAAACCAAAAGGTATTTCATCTTTATTATCTTAAAAATAAATTTTATTTGATATTTTTAAATTTTAATCAATATCAGAGACAAAAATAATATTTAATTATAAAATAAAGTTGAAGTTAATGATGAAATAAATATGCATTTATTATTGCGGTTTATAATAATAATAATAAGAGGAGTAAAGAGCCGAGTGGGTAAAGACCTTGCTCATAATAATAATAATAATAATAATAATAATAATAATAATATATATACTTTATTGCCCAACAGAATAACCAATTACAGGACAATTTAATTTAATTACAAAATATATAAATATATAAACAAATATACAAAAAAATGTAAAACAAAAAAATGAGACAGAGACTGCGGATTCTGGTCGAAAGGGTCTAGTAGCGAAGGCCAATAATAATCTTTATTAATATAGAAAAATATACAAAATAAATAATAAAAATTACCAAATCAAATTTATAATTTATATCTGTTTATTAGGTATTGACCAGTGGTCTTTCTGCCTTGATTTTCGTATTTATGTCGTTGACGTCAAAAAGGTATTTAACTGTCTTTGTTCGTGTCATTAATGTGGTGAAGTGATACAATGAATTCATGAAGAGTTATACTAGGGAATTTATTGCGGTTAAATAACCGCATAATAGTTAAATAAATTGAATAAAAGCAGTCTAGAAGAAAAATAAATTAAATCATGGAGGGAAATAAATATAAAATCAATTTTTATATTTTTGTTTCCTCTCCAAAACTGCATAATAGTTAAATAAATTGAATAAAAGCAGTCTAGAAGAAAAATAAATTAAATCATGGAGGGAAAAAAAATATAAAATCAATTTCTATATTTTTGTTTATATAAATTGAATAAAAGCAGTCTAGAAGAAAAATAAATTAAATTATGGAGGGAAAAAAATATAAAATCAATTTTTATATTTTTGTTTCCTCTCCAAAACTGCATAATAGTTAAATAAATTGAATAAAAGCAGTCTAGAAGAAAAATAAATTAAATCATGGAGGGAAAAAATATAAAATCAATTTTTATATTTTTGTTTATATAAATTGAATAAAAGCAGTCTAGAAGAAAAATAAATCAAATCATGGAGGAAACAAAAATATAAAAATTGTTTCTATATTTTGTTTTCTTCTAGACTGCTTTTATTCAATTTATTTAACTATTATGCAGTTTTGGAGAGTTTCACAGGTGAGTCAGTATGTCTCATCCAAGCTTTAAAAGCTGTTGCCGAGCGATAAAACTTATATGTGGTTTCGCATTATCCTGTTGAAACACTATTGACCAATTCTGTTTTCTTTTCTTTAAGTGAATCTTTCAGTTTTTCCACCTGATAATTATACATTTCAGAATTGATTAGAAAAATCAATTATATTAAAAATAAATTAAATCATGAGGGAAAGAAATTAAAATACAATTATTTAAATAACTGTAATTAAGTGATTTATCGTAAAAAATAATGTTGATCTGTATTATTGTGATGAAATTGATAATTTGCAATGAAATGTTTCAAACCAGTGTTTTCTATATTAATTATTGTTATGTGTTTTAATTTATCAAATTAAATAGAGTTTCATAATATATAGCATTTGCAATAGAATATTTTTTTTTTGTTTATTTGAATAGATTTAACCATTTGACTACTAACAATTAGATTATTTATAATACATATATTACAGTAATGTCTGTACTAATAAATATGAATTGATCTAGATTTGAGTATTACTTATTGGATTGCGTCAAAATGTATAAAATAATCGACATAATCCTGGTTTGTATTGAAAACAATCCTGCGATTCATGAATCCTAGATTGATTCCAGGATTAAGCTGCGACTATTGGTACGGCCGTAAAATGTGTGAAACCAAATAATATTTTATCGTTATTATTTAAGAACTAAATTTGATTTGACATTTTTAAATCTCAATCAATATCAGAAACCTAAATCATATTCTATTATTAAATCAAGTTGGAGTTAATAATAGGAATACAAATTCATTTATTTTTGTAGCTTTCTAACTTAAAAAATATTAAATATTTAATATAGTGTTAAACCCTCATTCATCTAGTGATGGCTCATGAAATTAGGCAAAGACGGCCTTTGAATTGTCTTCCATTTATTATATAATAAAGTACCAGAATAAATCTCTGTTGAAATAACAATCGAGTGATCAATCAATCGCAATTGCCTGTGGTTGGCAATACAAAAATTAATACATTAGTGCATTTTTATGCTTGCTATTTTGCTAATATGATTCAATAGTGTATTATTTTCGCCGATTTATCGAACATTATGCTTTCACCCACACATTCCATGTGTGTTTCCGGTGACATTTCCGCCCTTGCAGTGTCTATTTGTATTGATGTGGATCTTCACGACGACTGACTATTATTGAAGATTTTTTCTACCGGAAAATCAATTAAAATAGCAGTTGAATCATAGTAACTAAAATACATATTGTATTTAGACTAGTTTTGTATTTACTAACAATTCAGCGAAAACTAAAAATTACTGAATCATGTTTGTTAAATATTAAACATTTAAAGGTATTAATCATAATAAATTACTAGTTATCCATACGCTAGATGAATGGTGTCTAAACATTTTATTAAATTTAAAGGTACTAATTTAAGGATTTTTTGTTGTCAACTGCGCATAATTGAGATTCATCACTCGATACTTCTAGTCTAGAACAAATTAATTCCCACACTGATTATTTAAAAATTTCGATTTATCGCAGAAATTCAAAAATAATGAGTTTCATTTTAAAATACCTTACTCAGTTATTGATATAGTAATTATAATAATTATTTTTAAGTTAATTTAAGTAAACGTTAATGTATAATATTTTTTTATTGCTACAACTTTATTTCTGAATATTTTATTGAGTGAGTTTCGTTTAATTGACAATATTTTCAATAACTTCGATCTTTCTTTGATGCAAGCTGAACCCATAATAATTTCCTGAATACACAAATTTCACGTATACTAAAAACTAGTGTTGGGCAAAATCGAGTGAATTTAGTAATCGAGTATTTCTGAATAACCAATTTTAAGTAGCTAAAGTTATTAAATAACAATAAAATTGAGTTTATTAATCAATAGGTAAAACTTTCCAATATTAATATTATAAATAACATTAAGAAAATTGCCATAAACTTCATTTTGCAGTGACAAAAAAGATCGACTTTGCCCATCTCTACTAAAAACCACAAAATATTTTAAAGGTATTAATTGTTCGTATTAAATAAATAATAAAGCTATGAATTGTATAACATATTAATTCAAACCGCTGGAAAGATAAAGAAAAACAACCCAACAAAAAATTCCCCGGAGCGACAAATTAACGAAATGAGCCTGAACGATCAGCGAACGCTTATTTTTTTAATTCCCACAGCTACCGATTGTTCCGAATCGTGCACGAAAAAAAACTGGTTTGTGTGTTATTAATACATCCTGCTACAGATGGCAACTGTTTCCTTCCTAAATATCCGCGAGCATCCAAATGTCCCTGCAATTAAAGCAATCTATCGGTCACGAGAGTAAACTGACCACAAATGGTAAGTAATAATACTGGGTTTTTGAATAAGACTCAATTTTTGCAATTATTTGCAACTGTTGGGTTTCTTGAATGATGTCTTTGTTTTGTAAGAAGGTTGCTGTTTTGTGGAAATAATTGAGCTGGATATTTTTTACGAAGAGTTTCACAGTTGCTTTCCTAAATATTATACAAAAATATAATTGCGAAGGCAGAAAGATAGTCGTTTTCTAAAGACAACTACTTCTATTGCAAATACCCCGCCAGACATTGAATTACATAATACAATTTTTGATTCGAGAAAAAATCAATGCAAAGAACAAAAAGAACGTTACTTAATATAAGGTCATCTGTAGACACTTGTTTCGAATTCTATCACTAGTCAGTACTGGTCTGCCTTACATTCTTTAGAGATGTTAAATTAAATCAATTATATTGATTTAAATTAAATTAAACAAAATTAAATCAAAATTGAATGTTTCGTATCCTTTTTTATTTCTTCTGTCATTCTCTTCTGTTTTTTTTTGCGTTAATTTTCCTTATCTTTTTTGCCATAGACGTGATTTATTCTCAATTATAATTTGTTGGTACTTCACCGCTATTTTTTTTCCTTTACTTATCTTTTCTACGTTTACTTTGAATCTCTATTTATTTGAGTATAAGATCATTTTCTATAAAGATATCTGTTTTTTTTTATTTTCCCTTCGCTTTTTAGATTTTCATTTTTTCATTACAGTATTCTATCTCTGTATTTATTATATTTTTATTTTCGTCTTTTATTTTGAAACCTATTTCTAACCTTTCTCTTATAAATTGATTTTTTTATTTAGGAATCTTAATAGCTAATTTCTACCATCATCAAGAACTTTAAAAAAATTCTTTGGGGAGAAAATATTCTTTATAGAAATTTTATTATGTCGTAAAAAAATATAGAATTTCGATGAAAATGCGAAAAAATTTAAAAAGCTTCATTATATACTAAAATATAGGTAAAGAATGGGCGAATAATCTATGAGAAAACAGTTTTCGGTCAACCCGCTTGCAAAATTAGCCTTCGCGAATTGAGCGAAAATGTTGCTAGAATTTGCGATTTTTTTATTTCGACTATTAAACATGGGATTTACTGAAAACGTAGCTGAATTCTTTGAGAATGCAACGCTGAAAGCGCACCCCTTTATCTCCTTAATGAACCCTGTAATATTGGTCGAACCACAGTCGCACCCGAAACGTCCAATCTGCCCTTAAACCATTCCAATAAGATCCCATGTTAATTTTACGCACCGTTTTAACAGGCCATATGATTTTTTTTTAATGAAAAAAAAATGATTAATTATAATAATCTTTATTAACAGATACATACAGAAAAATATACAAAATAAAAAAAAAAATAAACATTTCAACATGAAATGTATAATTTATATCTGTTAATTGGCTATCAGCCAATGGTCTTTCAGCCCAAAAACGATTATTATTCGGGAAACTCTTGTCCACGTTTCTGCCGTTATTAAGAGCCTTTGTTATTTTCAGCTTTTTTAAAAAAAAATTTTGAAATTTGAAAGTATCTTCGAAAATAGATAGAAAATTCGAGAAACTACAAATAACTTCATATTATACCAAAATATAGCCAAAGGGTGAAAGAATCATCAGTGATAAAAATTTGAGTCTTATAGAAAAAATAGTTTTTCGATTAGACCGCTTGCAAAATTGGACAATTTTGCTCAAATTTCATTTTTCTTTGTGTCACAAGCCTTCGTGAGTTTCAGCTTTTTTTTAAGAGAATTTTCAAAATATCTTATGACTCGATTTTCATAAATATGTGAGAAACTCCAAATACGTGAAAAACTCCAAATAACTTCATATTATACCAAAATATAGTTAAAGCATGAGTGAATTATCTGAGATGAAAATTTGAGCCATATAGAGAAATTATTGAAAAAAAATATTAGAGATTATTATCTTGCAAAATTGGCCTTCGCAAATTGGACAACAATTTGCTTGATTTTGCGATTTCTTTGTGTTAAGATGCGCTATACATACCAACCCCCTTTTTTTTTTCAAAATAAAAGTTTTTTTCCAGTTATTATTGCAGATATTTAAAATCCCCCATATTTTTTTTTATAGTTGCGGGTAGCACCGTGGAGATGATTTTGTTATGGAAAATATTAAAAATAAAATAAAAAAATAATGAAAAGCCTCCACCATCTCATAAATATTTTTTACAAAATTTAATCCTAATTTATTTTTTTATAAATAAAAAAATATTTATAGAAAAGAGTATTGTTCACTCACTTGGTCACAGTTATTTAAATATATTAAATAAAAATGATTTGAAAATAATTAATAAATTATTTTCATATTTAGCTCTGTGACTTTTGACTTACGTTACGTAAGTACGTTAAACATTTCGCCCGGGAAGTATTAATTTATTAATTATTTTCAAATCATTTTTATTTAATATATAAAAAAATATTTGTTAAATTCCGCAAAAATCTACCTATAAATGCGGAATTAATGAGAATCACTTATTATGAGCGGAGTTTTGGTAAGTGTACTATCCGACTTATTTGAAATAGTGTTATTTGGAATACTAGTGTGGAAACAAGTATTATATATTTTCAAACGAAAACGAATGTTTACATCTGAGTTGATCAGCTGATATAGCGCGCTCATAACCAAGGACTTGGTAGAGAATCAATTAAAATTATTTGAAGAAAACTGGTTGAGTTTTTAAAATTCCACATTCAATACACTATTTTTTTTTAATTTGATCCATACTTTTTAACATAAAAACAACGATGACACAAAATTAATTCTTCCTCACTTTTCTGGCTTTCTGAAGACAAGTGTTTTTCTCTCGATATATAAAACATATGTTATTTTAAAAAAGAACACCCACTTCAACATTTCACTGAACGTTTCCGATCATAATTTCGTAACGAACATGACGTTTTCCTGGCAATTTCGTTAACTGGCGCAACTTTCTTTTAACGTCCGCTTCAATATTTAAGCGAGCCGCGCCGTAAATTTAAGGGTGGAAACGGCGCTTCGCGTCATTCACCTGTTACAATGGAAACGCCGAAGGTCGATGGCAGGTGGCAGCCAATATATATTTGTACGCGGCATTAATACCTTCTCCGGAATTCTCAATTAAGGGCCCGACAATCCGTCCAATCCAAGGTGCGCGGCTCAGCTGTTTCTGTATCTCGCGTGGTACAGTTAGTCGAAAGTACAAAATTAAATTTTAGTCCTGCATGTCTCGTTAGAAACGGGGATTTTATTGAGGTTCTTGGAAAACGTTGAGTAACATGAACATGTGTTTAGTTGTTTAAGAGTTTGAGTTTATTTTTACTGTTGTATGTTTCGAAACTTTCGTACAGACAGAAATATTAATAATAATAAAAAATAATATTTATTCACTTGATCACAGATATTTAAATTAAAAGAAATTTGAAAATAATTGAATAATTACTTTCAATAGAAAAAAGTATTCATTCACTTGGTCACAGTTCTTCAAATAAGTTAAATAAAAATAATAATAAAATGTATACTATTTTCGCGACACTCTTCATGGAACGCGAATTTAAAAACATGGAACAAAACAATAATTTCAATTTACCTAATATTAAACATAATAATTATGAAGTATTTTAATTATTACATAAAAAATGTTTCACCACGGAATAAGTGAGAATTTAATTAAAAAAAAAATATAATTTGAAAATAATTAATAAATTATTTATATTTTTCTCATTCATCAATTAATATGCGCGAATCATCAGAACAGTTCAGCTAATTAGCATAGATTTTTCTTTAACTTCATAAATTCATGACGGGACGATAGCCCAGACAGACTAACATCTATATGCATTTTAATTATTTATTTTATATTGCTAAAATTAGCTGCATAGTCTGAATAAAGATGTATATTACTGGCAATAATGAAATAAAGTTTGATTTCGACCTGCAAAAAATACTTACATTTTGAGAATATTTTATGAAAATATTTATTTATATACACACATCATTATTCAGACTTTACAAATCATTTTAACAGTATAACATAAACAATTACAACACATATAGAACTTAGACTGTCTGAGCTATCGGCCAGAGGTCTATCTGCTCTATTTATTTATGATATTAGATTATTTACAATGTATTATTTTTTTCTCAGATAATAAATATTTAATAGTAGTATTAAATATTAATAACGCTACACCGAAAGGTAAAAGGGTCAATAAATAAAAAAATAAATCAATGGTTATAATATTTAGACATTGGTATATTGTATGAAATAAATATGTATAGATTATTAAAAATCAACCAATAAAACACAGATTAGATTGAATAACTTTAAATTCTCGACTAGTTTCGGGTTATCAGCCCATTTTCAAGAGTATTTAAAATTTTAAATCCGAATCTAGTCGAGAATTTAAAGTTATTCAATCTAATCTGTGTTTTATTGGTTGATTTTTAATAATTTATTCATATTTATTTCAAAAAAATAAATATTAATTGTATCAAAATTCTGCGCTATTCTGTAAGAGAAATGTTGAGTTTGACGTGTACGTTAATTTTTATCATCACAGCATCTTTTATAATAGATATATTATATTATATTATATTATATTATATTATATTATATTATATTATATTATATTATATTATATTATATTATATTATATTATATTATATTATATTATATTATATTATATTATATTATATTATATTATATTACATTATATTATTAAAGTTATTATTATTATTATATTTATTCATAGAATGTAAAATTATTAATAACGTTCACTTTAAATTTAACATTCCCCATACCCAATAGACCCGATTAATACAATAATAAACGTTAATGTATTTTTTATGTCAATTTTTTTGCTCAGTGGGAAAGCATTCTTGATTGTAGTAATTCATTACGAATATTGAATTTTTAATAATATATAATATGAAACAATTAATTTTCAGCAAAAAAAAGTCAGTTAATAAATTTTAACGAAAACCCGCACGGGTCCAATTAGGTCGCATTTAAATGTGGACGGATTTATGTATTTTTATGTGGCCGATTAATCCCACCAGGAACGATTCGTTTACGGCTTGAATTATTTGTTCGATCGGAACGGCACAAGCTGTTACGAAAAGTCAGCGCGCTCGGCGGATTTCACCCTTAGCATTTTCCCGATTATTTTCCTTCCATCTTTCTTTTTTTTTCATAGAATGTCGAGGAGACGTTAACCTTGCGCGTTTTCCAAAGGGCGATATTTATAAACGTGGGGAATACAAAGGACGAAATGCCATAATGTCGAATGTACACATTTCATCAAAATAAGGTGAAAGTTCAATGCTGTTTTTTTATAGAGAGATGTTATTTATGTTCGAAGCTTACACCTTAAGGTTTTGAGTTGACTGTCTTTATGAAAAAGTCCGATAGGTAGGATTCATTGATGTATTATATACACATATCTCTAAAATTAAAATAACTCAGATAAATTCTAAAAAAATAATGGAGAAGAAAATCTCCATTCATTTTTTTGTGGTAATTTAAGCGGCATCTATTACAACCATGTTAAACTAAGTAATTGCAGCTCTTTTTGCAATTGTAAAATATAAATAAAACAAAAATAGCGTTTTTGCAATAGAAGAATTATACACCTGGTGAACTGTCTTAATTATTCCTAGTAATGAATTAGTGAATTATGAGAGAAGGATATTTATATTTTGAAGAAGTGTTTAGGTTTAGTGGGATACAAAATTTTAAGAGGAGGGTTTGATTTTGGTGATCATTTTCAATATTTTTCATTCCTCAAAGTATTAAAACCTGTAATTGAAAGCCATTACAAACTTACAAATAACATAAGAAAAAATAAGCAAAGAATTTATTGCACACCTTACAAATCATCAATTTAACACACGAATCTCACCTTGAGACTGACATTAACTCCACCCGCGCCGACAACAAAAAGATCCCGAAGCGCGCGGAATCCAGATAATATTAATTTCAGAAAAATAATAACCCATAAAGCGCAAAACAAACACTGCCTTTAATATTTTTTCGCGAGTTCCTGTTTTAATTAAGGATGTGCGCAATAAATCACGGAGGTAATATCTTAATTAGGCACAATCCGATGCGGACGCAAAAAAGGATCAAAAAAGGAACTCGTTCGAAGTTTGATGCGCAGTTAACGTGTTAAATGAGTAAAATCCTGTGGAAATAACAACGGGCGGAAATATCAAGGTTCCATTGCATTGTTATTAAATCGTTATTTTTTTCTAGTAATTTCGCATACCTATCTGATCAAAGTGGTTAAATGGGGTTTAATAAATGGAAGTCGTGTGATGTTATTATGGGTAATTGGTGTTAATTCATATTTTTTTGTTTTTACTTTTCATAAGCAATAACTTCAGTTCATGGTTTTCTTTGTAAAATATCTAGATGTAAATAGCATTAATGTAATCTCTTAAAAACGAAAAATAATTACGTTTTATTAGTGCTTAGACAATTCTTTCTAACTTTAAACTTTTTAAATTAAACACTTGGTTTTGATTCATTATACTTTTTATTTATTCGACTTGCTGTTATTCTGAGACCATGGATCAACACTACCCACCTACCTCATCAAGACAAGCTAGCAGTACTGAGGCAGGTAGATTCCTGATTTTTGCCATTTCTGGCTATTCCTCATCCAATATGGCTTTACTGCTGGATTTTAGCACTGGGCAATATCCAAGGATATGCTCCGCGCTTTCGTCGTCCAATCATACAATACCCATTCTGTGGAAGTATGCTGCAAGTCCAGTTAAAAGTAGCTGAGAAGTGTTTTAAATTCTCTCTGGACAACCGCAGGTATTGATTGATCTATCATTTGGATACCGAAGGGTTTCCTTGGAAAGTCTACAGCCTGTTACATCATCCTATCTATATCTACATTTCTTTAGAATATAGGGATGTAATTACTCATATAGGGAAATTAGCGGGGGCGAGATAGTTCTATAGTAAAGTGGAAATAATCGATTAAAAAAAAACATTCTGTAAGATTTATAATGTAAATATGTATTTCCATTTGTTATAAGTCACGTAAAAAAATGCCAGTATAAATAACAAAAAGGCTAATTATTACATATTGCACCGATTCATTAGTTCATGTTAGAGTTATAAAAATATAATGAATTCATCATATTTATATTTTTAATAGTAATAATTCAGATTTAAGATATTTGTATTAGTTGATTTTATATTAGTGATGATTGGCATGATAATACATTGCTTCTCGTATTTTATTAATCTGAGGGCCCATCTGTATACATTACAATCTAAATTAATGTTGAAAGCGATAGTATTTGAATTTATTCAAATATAATCTACGCGAGGTAATAAAATAACTAATTTATGCGACACTAGTGATAAATTTGATGACGCTTTGTTTGCACGCGGAGCAAATTAATCATAGGTTATTGATATCCGTTTAATATTTATTAGCATTCCTAAGTCTATCGCGGGGAGCAGATGCAATTACCTCTGGTGCAATTTATCCATCTCGCTCGTACGCATTTTCCTCTTCTTCACTTTTTTCGTTTTGTTATTACTACTTTTTGGTTTTGTCTTTCGATTGCACGCCGCGTTTGTACGCAATATCGCGAGGCGCGTGGCACCTGCCCTTCGGACACGACGCGAAGGAAGAATTAATGCCAATTACCTCGACCAAGACCGGCAAAACGCAGGTGAGGTGAACAAGAGCAATTCATACTTTTACAAGATGTGAATTTCGTATTAATATGGGATTAGTTGTGGAACTGAGTACCTGCTAGTTTTTGTGTATGTTGGAATTAAGGAAATGTAATTCATTCGAGCCAATTCGAATATAGCAGGTACACGATAAACGATTAAATCAATAAAATAAATTTTTAAAGCATTTTTTGGACGCCACAATATTGTAATATAAAAAAAATCTTTATTAGTATTTCCTTTACATTACACTACTTATACAAATACCATTAACTAACTTAATTGTTTCCTCTTCTCTCCCTCTCTCACCCAAAAAATTGTTTAATGTAATGTGTGTTGTTTTCTTAACATGTTTTTTTTTTCCTTATATAGTGTGTCCACGGATATAACCGCACTACTGTTTTAACCTCAAACTATTGAATCCAAGTATTGAGTGAATTGCATAAGCCGAATATTAGACAGATCCATCCACAATGATATTAGGAATGATATGCTCTTGTGTAGAGCAGGAGCGATCCTCAGAACATGAAGAATCAACTCTAAAAAATGTAATTTACACCTTATATGCACTCAATCATTGGATCCTCTGTGTATATACACAAATCTTTATTCAGACTATAATACAAAACAAAACAACATAAATAATTACAACACTTGTAGGTGTCTTGCCATTATTTTCATTTCTTCTAGTGTTATTCCCATCTTCATCCCTCCATTGAAAATAACATTCCAAATAATATATTTCTTTAATTCTTATAACTCTCTGCTGTTCTCGATCAAACTTTAGTAAAAAAAATCTGTTTTAAAATTATAATACAAACATATTAAATTAACGGTTTTACATTTTCCAGTAGTATTCCAATACGCGATTTTTCTCCAATTTATCATTTATAATGTGTTGGATATTAAACACGGATTACATTATAAATCACATTAAAATGCCTTTCTAATTGCAATATATTAATCGCAACAGCAACACCCCTCCCTTCTTACACTCGCGCTCGGGCAGTATAGAGAAGAGGATGCGGAGGTAATTCAGAAATTGCCCACTTTGTAATTACGAAACGGACGGCGGATATTAATCGAACGCGTAACTTCATTTGAATAAACCAATTTTCGTTACTGCGTTGTTTCTCTTTCACATTTCTGAACGAGCGAATGAGTCCAATCGAATTCGATATCACTACGAATTCGCAGGTGTTCCGCAAGGGTCCGGCTTAGGGCTTACCTATTTTTAAAATTATGCAATTAATGGTGCTTTTCATAACAGTTTGAATATTTAGTCCATTATATACTGGGAATGACTATCATTACTAGTTAGATAATTTTTAGATGGTAATTAACAGGTGCATTGATAACAATGTCTAATTTTAAGTCGTTAAATTTAAAATTGTGTTGTCCTCAAGAAAGAAATTAGGATTATCTTACAATTATGTTATTGATGAAGTGCTTAATATTAAAGAAAGTTAAAATATTACTCCATTATTAAAAATAACAGCAATTTATGAAAAAAAAATGTACCAACTGTACTCCTCATCCCCACCACTTGTCTACTTGTTTTTTTTTTGTACAAATAATTATGCATTAAATTATATAATCAAAAAGTATTAACAAAATTATGAGAATTATTATTAACAAAAAGAAACATCTATCCACATATTCCAAATCCAGATTTAATTTTCCTTTCTTACTTTGTTTCTCTCTTCCCAGTCTGTTCAAGAAATCTACGGCAGCTCCTTCTTCTCCAGATTTTATTTTTCCTTCTTCTTACTTTTTCTCTCTTTTCCCAGTCTCTTCAACATATCTATGCCATTAATTAATTGTTTTTAGTTAAATCAAACCGTTTCATATTTTTCCGGAGATTTCACTGGAAGTAAATTAAGGGTGATATTCTTGGCAGTTGTTTCAGCATTCATAATGGTCTCATTCTCAAAGGTCTCACTGTCCATTTTCATAAAACCGTACTTAACTGGAACTGGTTTGTGATTATTTAACATTTGAAATTAAATTTATTGTCAGATTTGTTTTTTTATCGTATTAATCATCTGTCTGAAGATGCCACTGTATTAGCGAAAGAATTATAGCAGTTTTTCTACAATAAATTAAAATTAGTGTTAAAAAAATCACTAATTAAAAATCCATATTTCCAATTGTCTCTAAGTTTCCTGTTACAAATGGTTAGCAGAAATAAATACAGTCAGTGCCTCAAAATCGTCATCACGGCTTCTCATAAAAACAAAAAACAATTTTAAACGTCGATGTAATAACCTTGAAATAGACCATTTAAACTAAAATGCGATTATCTATAACATACGTAAACAATTTAAGTCCACAAAAAGGGCTCAAGTTTCAATAGTTTCAATACTAAAAAAATCTTTATTGACATCCAAAAAAAAAAAAACATTACACCCCTACATAATACAAAAAGAAACATCTATCCACATAATCCAAATACAGAAAAAAAGCACAACTTGATCATCACTCCAGATTTAATTTTCCATTCTTACTTTTATCTCCCTTCCCAGTCTGTTCAAAAAATATACGCCAGCTCTATCTTCTCCAAATTTAATTTTCCCTTCTTCTTACTATTTTTCTCCCTTCCCAGTCTGTTCAACATATTTACGCCAGCTCTATCTTCTCCAGATTTAATTTTCCCTTCTTACTTTTTTCTCCCTTCCAAGTCTCTTCAACATATCTACACCAGCTCCTTCTTCTTTAGATTTAATTTTCCCTTCTTCTTACTTTTTTCTCCTTTCCCAGTCTCTTCAAGATATCTACGCCAGCTCCTTCTTCTCTAGATTTAATTTTCCCTACTTCTTACTTTTCTCTCTCTTCCCAATATCTTCCCTTCTTCTTACTTTTTTCTCCTTTCCCAGTCTCTTCAAGATATCTTCGCTAGCTCCATCTTCTCCAGATTTAATTTTCCCTTCTTCTTACTTTTTTTCTCCTTTCCCATTTTCTTCAAGATATCTACGCGAGCTTCTTCTTCTTTAGATTTAATTTTCCCTTCTTCTTACTTTTTTTATCATTTTCCAGTCTCTTCTAGATATCTACGCCAGCTTTATCTTCTCCAGATTTAATTTTCCCTTCTTCTTACTTTTTTTCTTCTTTCCCAGTCTCTTCAAGACATCTACGCCAGCTCCTACTTCTCTAGATTTAATTTTCCGTTCTTCTTACTTTTTTCTCTCTTCCCAGTCTCTTCCCTTCTTCTTACCTTTTTCTCCTTTCCCAGTCTCTTCTAGATATCTACGCCAGCTCCATCTTCTCCAGATTTAATTTTCCCTTCTTCTTACTTTTTTCTCTTTTCCCAGTCTCTTCAAGATATATACGCCAGCTCCTTCTTCTTTAGATTTATTTTTCGTACTTCTTTTTCTCTCATTTCCCAGTCTCTTCAAGATATCTACGCCAGCTCCTTCTTCCCCAGATTTAATTTTTCGTACTTCTTACGTTTTCTCTCATTTCCCAGTCTC
Organism: Philonthus spinipes; assembly: GCA_963082785.1. Classification (NCBI taxonomy): domain Eukaryota; kingdom Metazoa; phylum Arthropoda; class Insecta; order Coleoptera; family Staphylinidae; genus Philonthus; species Philonthus spinipes. Next base: position 8,178,360 of record OY720308.1, on the reverse strand, counting down.
TTTAACATATTTACACCAGCTCCATCTTCTCCAGATTTAATTTTCCCTTCTTCTTACTTTTTTCTCTCTTCCCAGTATCTTCCCTTCTTCTTACTTTTTTTCTCCTTTCCCAGTCTCTTCAAGATATCTACGCCAGCTCCATCTTCTCTAGATTTAAATTTCCCTTCTTCTTACTTTTTTCTCCTTTCCCAGTCTCTTCAATATATATATATATCGCCAGCTCCATCTTCTCGTAACCACTCATCTAACTTTATTCTACCATTCATCCATGTCCTACACACTTCCTCAAAATTCCTTACCCAAATGCCTCCATGTATCCCTCCCATAGCCACAGAACATACACATATCATAACTTTCCCGCATCCATATCTTCCATCCTCTTTCTTCGTATCCATACCAGGCTCTAGCCTAGGTTACCTTGTCCTCTTCCGAGATATCACTCTTGCACAAATACCTAGGTAACTTCCCATACACTTGCTGCCTTCTATCATACATCGGGTTTTACTGATTCTTGTCTATACACTCTTGCCTTTCATGTTATTCTACCTCTTTCAGTCTTACCCTCAACCATGCATATTATACTCTCTTCATTTACATTACATTACATTTACTCTCTTCTCCAACCATTCGTTTATCAAGGCTTCAGACAGTCCAGCTCTTCCATACATCTTTTTCCGATCCATCCTACATTCTTCACCTCCAAGCACGTTCCCCATACCTCCAAGAATTAATTTAAAAAGGTCTGCAGTTCTATTGTAAAATTATAAACAAATTAATTCGAATCATAATAATTGGAAAAACAGAGCAAGCGCCATCTATTGCGTAATTTCAAATGGCATCGTCAACAATTTGGGTCCACAAGGTAGACCACCATACGCTAGATCGACATTAAAAAAATGGCATACAGTAACAAAAATCTTTGGTCGATAGCCCAGATAGACTAACACCAAGATGTATTGTAATCATTTATGTTGTATTGCTTTGTATTATCTGTATAGTCGATTTTGATGTAAAAACGTATTTCATACTTCATATTTGTTATATAAAAATAATTTGATTTAACTAAAACTTAACCTAATTTAACCTTTGTTAAACAAATTAATTTAAGTGAAAATTCCTAGTTTTTAAAGAATAAAAAAAAATATTACGATATTTATTTTAAACGAAAGTGAAAACAATTTATTTTTACGTCCATTTATATATATGAATATATATATATTTTTTTCTTTTTTGCATTGCAAATGTGTTCACCTTATTCCGAAAATTGTATAATTGCTCGCGCCTGGTCAACTTGTTTATCAATAAAACGAGCGACACGCTTCCTTATACGCGCAAATATTCGAATTCGGTGGATGCAGCGGTCGGCAACACCTGTCAGGTGTAGCTGCAGCCCATCTCCTGGAGGTGGAGCAGGTGACGCGACAGACCTTACGACATATGCGGGTCTTTATTTTCTTCTTCTTCGCAGGATTGAGATAAAGGAGATGAAATAGACGAGGGCGTCCGCGTTTAGACGCGGCGAATGCTGGTCAGGCAACCACCATCATGATTTTTCGCAAAAGTAAAAAAAAGATTGAATCCTGTAACGAGTTATGGAGCACCTGGGGTTGATTGGAGTGGTTGTTTTGGTTTTATGTGCGTTATGATGGTGTTGATCTACGCACCTGTTGCAACAAAACGAATATACAGATATGGTATGAAAATAATCTATTACATGTATATATAATAAGTATTGAGCAATAAATTATTTATAAACACGTAATTATGAACTAATTACCCTCATGTTATTAATTAATTTAAGATTGTATTAATTGCTTGATAAACTTAATCGAATCAAACAAGCGTAATTATTATCATGCTAATTCCTCTGACGTGTAAAACCATCCTTAGTTAAATTATATTTCTGAAACATTTTTTTCGATTTTAAAAATAGTCAATAATTAACTCCTTATATTCGAAAACCCTAATCGAATTTTTATTTTGAACAATTTCCAAATGAGCCCACTCAAACGTCCACACAGAAAGGACGTGAACCCCTTTTTTGCGCGACCACCCTCCCGTGTAATATAGGTCAATCGTCCAGAAATAGCGGACCGGAAAATATTTGCGCCCTTTCCCGTTTGGCATTCCGTAATATGAAGCGAAGGGGGAGGGAGCTTGGCTCTTGTCCCGCACGATTGCCATTTAAAAAGCACACGTATTTTACAATTTCGTGATAATTACACGTTCGAACCTTGAGCGCACAATAAATCCAACGCGGCGTTAACCACGCACGGTTAATAATAAATGGAGAGCGGATTTTATTGATGTTATCGATTCGAATTTATTTTACAAACGAGGTGGTTTTAAATAATTCTATTATTTGTATTCTGCGCGGACGTATCGTAATTTTTTATTACATAGAAAACTTGTAATGATTTGGATAATGTGGTTGAATAATAAATTTAATTTACATTCCTTCGTACAAGATTTTTATTATCTAACAATTATTGTTTAAAAATACACGTAGAAAATAATTTTGCTTGTTATTTTCAGATAGCAAAACAATTAATTCAGAAATAAAATAATTAAAACTAAAACAATCTTCTTTATATTGGTTGTTGGTTGTGGAGACTTTAATTATTTAAATAAAATATATAAATATATAAATTTTATATTATATAAATGTATTTAAAAATGGCTGAAAGGTTTCCAGTCGATAGACAATTCCTACAAAAACATTGTTTAAAGTTTAAATAAATTGTCAAAAATGTTAAAAAAAGATGATGAATATATATGTATTTAAATTATATTTCACCTTATTTATAGAAATTACAAAGCAATCTATTCATAACTTGTAATGATGGAAATTTCCGCACTAACCATCTACTACAGCTATAACTTTATTGTATGTAGAGTTTTCAGACGTAAAACGTGTTTTTAGCGGAAGTTACAACTTTTCACCGATTTTTACGAGTTCGAGGAAGTTATACCTCGATAAATCATTTTCGCCGGGAAAATACATCGCCGTGTAATCCCTGTGCATGCGCATTAATGTGAGAATAATTCGTGTTTACAAACTTTTATAGGCATTAGTTATAAAGTTTCTGAATACTTTTTGAAGATCGCATAAAGGAAGTATTATAATAATTAGGCGTGTTGTCATCTCAACAAGCAAGACAGGTATTTTAATTTTTACACTTTATAATGTTTATTTAAACATTTATTAGGAAAAAATATGACGTTCTAAAGATATAAACCATTATTTATTTATTACGGAAGTCCTATTACAACTGTACAATTCAGACAGTCATATTATGAATTCAATGGTTGAGGTTGTCACTTGATAAAACTGTATATTCACAATTAGATAAAAACACAAAAATATTTTATTTTCACTATTATTTATTGTAATGCCATTAATCATCTTCTACAATAAATAATAGTGAAACTAAAATATTTTTGTGTTTTTATCTAATTGCGTTATTAAATCATAATGATGGTTGCGACCGTAACTATGTGGTAATTCATGATCACTGAATAAAACACTTACTATGTTTTTACCACAAAATATATTTTGTGGTAAAAAAGTGTTTTATTCAGTAATTGCGTTATATTATGGCTAGTTATTCTAAGACTAAACTAAAACTAAAATACAAATAATAATAAAAGGAACACAATTTATACAAAAAAGCACCAGCTAAAGTTTAAATCTAAACGTTGACTGCCCTAACGAAATAATTTCCTCAGACCAGCGCAGCTAAAATTATAAAAATCAGCGTTGAACGTATTACAGTTATTGATGTTTTCCTGTATCAGAACTATTCTTCATTACTCTATTAATTCATTTATATTTTTTTTATTTTTGTATTTTTGTTCCGTTCTGGAAAATAAAAATAGATATTATTATTATTATTATTATTATTAAATAAGAACAAGTTTTCCGTTAATTAAATTACAGCCCAGTATTACATCAGCATTCTTCAATCTCTGCTCTAATATGCTCATATTTAAAACTTGTATTACATTCATGTAAGAACCGATTAAACCAAATTTAAATGAAACAAACTATTAATGTAGTTTGAACCCTCTCAACAACAAGTATATCTGATTTTCTATAGGAATTCCAAAGAGTGCAACAATATTCAAGGTAGGGGGTGGATAAGTCTTACATATAACATTTTAAGAGTATTAATGTTGAAAAAATATTAGATATTCTTTTTAGGATTCCTAAAGCACATCAAGCCTTAGAAGTTACAAGGTGTAATTTTTTGTTGAAGTTCAAATTATATGTCAATAACACTTTTATTTCGGAAATTCGCAGGTCGATAGCCTGTTCAAGCAAGCAAGAAAGAAACAAATATACCATAATATATTGTAAATATATGTAAAACAAATAACTTTGAATAAAGATATTGTAATAGTAGAATTTTGAAAATATTTATTTAGAAAATACATTGTAGAAACTTCGATGTACGGTTTAGTTTGCATATAATATACAATATACAATTTTTAATTTATTGTTAAATCATATTAAATGAGGGTACTCGCTTTGGCAGTACATATACTAAAATTGGAATGATACTGAGAAGATTAGCACGGTCCCTGAGCAAAGATGACACGCAAAATCGTGAAGCGTTCCACATTTTTGCGTGCTAAATACTTCCGCAGCCTCACGTATAAAAACGATGGTATAAGCATCAAGCATGTACATAGATATATAAAATGATATGCCGCGCGATTCTAGATTACAGCTGCATTTCATACCTCAACCACTCATCCAAAACCCTTAAAAAACATCGAAGTCGCGGAAAAAACTTGCATCATAAAAAAAATCCGACACTAACAAAATCCCTTTTTTTGCAATTTTGAAAATGGATATATCCGTAAATAAATAAATAATCCCAATATCCCAAAGAGTACCCTAACTATCCCAAAAAATTGCTACAAATCCCATAAACCAAAACATTATAAACCAACACTGCCTAAAACGAAACCTAAATATCCCTCAAAAATTTCACCATCCTGAATCCACTATCCATGCTTACTTCTATTTTTTCATCGAGGACTATGTGCCATACATAAGACAATGACTTTTGGCTAAAGATGATTGTATATATTCAGAAATTATGTTTCCATAATCAGTAGTAATTGAAGTTGATGGAAATACTAGTAAAATTTATATCAACTTTAATTACTGCTGATAATGAAAACATAATTTCCGAATACATTTAGTTTCAATAAAAAAAAAATAAGTTGGAGAAAGGAAATAATTTTTCCCAATAATATTCCATCAATATTAAAACATTATTATACGTTAAAGCAATGTTTCTCAAAGTGAACTTGTTAATGAAAACTCATCAGCAAAAAAAGGTTTTCTTGGAAAGATATTTTCACCTCTCATTTTTAATGGTCTTTAATTTTCTCCCTTCTTTGTCTTAAGATTTAAGAATGCAGATGATCCAACTTTATATGTTGTTATATATTTTTTTGTAATTTTGAAAAAGGAGAAATCCGTAAATAAATAAATAAATAATTTTCAGTAAAAGTGTTAAAAAATTCGCGACACCCTCAATGAAGTATCTGCGGCAACCAGTTTGAGAACCACTGTGTTGATGTATCATTGATGTATCTTTTTTTTCAATTCATTACAAAGTGATGTGATGTGCAGACTTTAACCATTTTATGTTTACGAAAAAAGTGTAGTAAAGATAACCTAACAAACATGGGAAGTAAAGAAACTAGAAATTCCGAAAATCGGGTAGTTTCAATTTAATAAAATTATGATGATAATATTTTTTTAGTCAAAATTAGATGTGAAATATAATAAGCATGCGAAACAAAATTTAGGGAATTTAATTTATTAAGCTCGTGCTTTTATTTAACTGTTTTACCTTTTTACAAATCTGCAATATAAATAATAATATTTATGAAGGCAGAAAGACCGATGATCGATAGCCATTTTCTAAGGACAAGGTATAATATAGTGTAAGAATTATATTGTTAATTTATTGTATATAAAATTGTCTGCAGAAATAAAGATGTTAATATGTATATATAGTGGATTGTAGAACAAAAATAAAGAAATAATAACAGCAACAAGAAAACAAATAATTGGCGCCGCTAGATGATAATACTGTGCCTTGCTTAGATTAATGAGTGTTAGTCTTACACTACCTAATATTCGCAGAAAAATGAGTAAAAGTTTGGTATATATAAATGAATAAATGCCTTATTACACATACGTTATCGTATTGGAGAATTAATTTTCGCATCTTGACAAAATATGTAAACTAATCAATAAAATCCTGAATTATTTTGTAAATAATCCTTGGATCTATCGAGAATATTCACGATTTCGGGGTTTATTAATCCTAGATTGATTCAAGAATTAAGCTGCAAATTTTAGTACATGTATAAATGAATTTATTATATACATATATAAATCTTTATTGGCAGATTATTTTTAACAAAGTAATAATAATAAATACAATAAATAACTAACATAAAAATAAATTCTTCTGACAATTCGCTATCGACCGTTGGTCTTTCCGCCTGAATTTATTATTTTCAACAGATTTAAGAAAAAAATATTTTTTTATATACATAAATGCTTTAATATTAATAAATCTATACTAATGATGTGGAATGAAGTACAAGTACAAGTATAAGAATCAACAAATAATATTTAAGGAAAAAAAGGAATATTTTAATAAAATCATTGACATATCTACAATTTTTCTGTGATAACTTATTTCATAGTAATATTTCACCCCAATTGTGTATACTTACTCCAGATGTGCAAATTTTTTCACTAAAGGGTTGCCTTTCCATTAAAATCCCCCGAAAAATAAAAAAAGGAGGAAAGAAAGAAAGCGTACAATACCAACACTTACACTAGATATATGCATTATTTAGAACAGGTAAGAAGATAGATGAATTTCCAAGCATAATTTCCAGGGTGTCGCATCTGTTGTTCGCCGGCTGTGAAAGCAGCAGGCGTGTGGCAGCCACCGGATTGGCCGGTGGCTCGTGGCCGCAGCTGCCAAGACCCCCACCACTGCGCCCCCGAAGCCCTACATCAAGCCCAAAATTCACTACAGAGCTTTAGTCCGCCGGTCCCGTTCGTACCGTTCGCGTCGCGTTTGCAACCTTTCCACTCCCCAAAAAGAACACAAACCGCGTTCAAACATAACTGAGTGACATTAAAGAACTTTAGTTGATTAAGTTGGACTTTATGGATTTTGTGATAGTGATTGCGTATTGATGGGGATATCCGACGAAATCAGTTGCCACTGCAAAGCGGACAAAGTCAAGGGAGATAATTATTTCGCGCCGTTGAAGAAGATGAAGGTGCTCAAGAAGATTAAGAAAAGGATGGGGTTAGGTTAGTAGATTTTGCATTTTTTTTTTTTCTTCTATGCAAATTTTCAAGAATGAAAAGAATTTGATGCTCTGATTGTTTGGCGAAACGTACTCGGAATGCGTGGCCATTCAGCGCGTAACATTCGGGGGAAGTGCTCGATTAATTAACGGTGTGTTTGTGTGTGTGTGTGTGTGTGAGTTTGTGCAGGATGTAACAAAAATATTTGTTGCTGTTACAATCGACATATTTTAACAATTAACCTCGAATAACATCGATTAATTAACCTTCCTGTTTGGTTATATAATAATGAAAAAATCAGAACCTAGTAGTCAAACATGACAATTTTCTTTCAATCAATCAAATATTCTTTATTTCAAGGTGCCATAATAATTACAAACAATTTGAAACAGTATCAGTATTAATTATATGTAAAATATAAAAATGTTTTAAAATATTTCACTTTTTACAATATAATTTTAGTTAGTATTGTAGCTGAATGGTGGAAAACGTAAGCTGATTTTACGTTTTCCACCATTCAGCTACTATAATTTGCATAGCTAATTTTATTTAGTCAATTCTAAACAACAAATGTTACTCTAGCTAAAGCTAAAGATTATTAATTAATTATTTTCTATACAAACATCTTTATTCAGACAATATAACAACATTTTACAAAATTTATTATAACAATATGTACAATTGTGTCTGTCATGGGCTATCGACCATAGGTCTTTCTGCCCTTATTTTCTAATTCTTTATATTTAATTCTAAAAACATATTGATCGTAATATCTATATGTTTTAAATTAACATTTTAGTAGTTAATATTTGTTTATAAAAATTTATTTAAGTTTCATTATTCGTAGTTTAAGTGGTAGATCAGTAACTGTTTAAGCTGACTGAACTTCGCCTACACTCATGACATTTCATTTTTTTCTGCGATAAATAAGGTTATTATTATTACTATTATTATTATTATTATTATTATTAATGTTATTAAAATATCTAATAATTACGAATCCTTCAAATTTTATTCATCATCTCAAATACTAACATTTAGAAAGGATTCACGATAATTCGATATTTCTCCTCAGATCTCTTGTAAAAAAATTATGGACTAATAAAATGTTAATTTAAGGCTTATATTTAAGGATAACACAAACAACGATTATATTTATAACTAATAAAATGTTAATTTCGAGCTTATATTTAAGAATAATGTAAATAATGATTATATTTATGTCATCCTTAAATATAAGCCTCAAATTAACATTTTATTAGTCAATTCTTTTTTTTAGTGATGGGCAAAGTCGATCTTTTATTATTGCTAAATTAAGTATATTATAATTTTAAGAATGTTACTTATTATAAAAATATCAAAAATAACTTTCCATTTATTAATAAACATAAATTTGAAGTTACTTTTTCGTTTTAAATACTTAAAATGACACATTTAGTAATACTCGATTACTAATATTATTCGATTTTGCCCAACATTAATTTTTTTTACAAGAACTTTGGGGAGAAATTTCGAATTATCGTGAATTCCTTCCTTCATCCCCAAGGATAACGTAAATATCATCATTGTTTATGTTGTTCTTCTATTATCATTTTAATAGTCCATGATTTTTTACAAGAACTATGAAGAGAAATATCGAACAATCGTAAATCCTTCTATTTGTATTCAACACCAAAGATGACATAAACAATTATAATGTTTTGTCTGAAGAGAAATATCAAGTAAGCGCAAATGCTTCAATTTTTATTCATCACCCCCAAGGATTACATAAACATCATCATTGTTTGTGTTATCCTTCAGTATAAGCCTAAAATTAATATTTTAATAGCCCATGACTTTTTACTAGAATACTTAGGAGAGGTTTCGAATAATTGTAAATCCTTCTATTTGTATTCATCTCCAAGGATGACATGAACAATTATGATGTTTATCTGAAGGGAAATATACAATAATCGCAAATGTTTCAATTTTTATCAATCGGCCCCTAGGATCATATAAACATCATCATTGTTTTTGTTATCCTTAACTAAAAGCCTTAAAATAACATTTTAATAATCCATGATTTTTTTACAAGAATTTTTTGGGAAATCTTTGTTTCCTGTTGAGCAATAAATATTATTATTAAAAAAAAAACAAAAAAAAACAAGAACTCTGGGATGAAATATCGAATTATCGTGCATCCATCCTGAAGGATGTTTATCTAAAGAGAAATATCTAATAATCGCAAATCCTTCAATTTTTATCCATCAACCACTAGGATAACATAATTATCCTTATTTCCAATAATAGCAAATATCACAAGCAAATTTGATTATGTATGTATTCCAGATAAAGGGAAATTCATATAAATTCGAATGGAATTGGAAAATCTGTGTTTCATAATTAATTTTTTACCTTGAAGGAAATAATGACGTGTTGAAGGAATAATTAAATATCGCTTACGTTTCGGTATGTATGTCATGCCATTTTAAACTTATCTGCCGTTTTCGTGTCTAAGAGGGGAAGCGTATTTATCACTTCCCCCTTATTTACACACATTTCTCAACGAGGATCTTTCCTCAAACACTCGAGTAACGGAAATATTTCCACACGCCACGAAAACTCCAATCCGCAACCAAACAGCCCTTACTAGCTTGAAGTCTTGAGATTCGTCAGGTTATTTCGTAATTAATGAATTATTATTAATGCATATTTCGATTAATATGTGAAATTTTCAAACAAGGGTTGACAAATTTGAATCAATTTGAATGTAAATCTGGAGCAGAAAACCATATCAAACGTGTCTAATGAAATAGATATCAGCAAGTATCAAAACATTAGGTATAATGTTTTAAATTTGAGGACGAATTTATGATTTTCTGTATTCTGTAATATTTTCTTTTAATAAAAAGTAAATATACAAATTGGATTTTATTATAGTGGTTGGAAAAATTAAAACGAAAGTCAATTCCCGAACTTTAAATTCTCGACTAATTTAAAGTTATTGGATTTCTGTGTTTTATTTATTTTATTGGCAGATTTTTAATAATCTATTCATGTTTATTATATACAGAAGTCAATTATCACCTGTTTTGATGCAATTCATAAATAAATCATTCTAATTAACTCGAATTGAAGCGAATTACACTCCACGATCAAATCGTGTTGTGAAGCAGCATTAAAATCTCCTCAATCAAAACCTAACTTTTATCAACACCGAAGCGCAAAAATTACACATTGCCCAATTGTAAAGCTCACGCAACACTCTCGATTCCCACCGTCTTCTCCTCCTCCTCCACCTCTTCGCTTTTCGAAGCCGGAGAGACGAGAAGAAAGAGAGATAACTCATCGTCAAATAACGATATAGAAAGTCCTCTCGAGTCCGGAGAGCTACCGTAACCGTGGGAAACTCCGAGTCGTGGCGAGGACGGAAACAGCGAAAAGAGAAGGACGAAGCATTATATTTAGGTAGCGTTATGCGCGCGATTCTAATGCTTAAGTCACGCTTGCGCAACAGAGATAAATAAAAGCGAGAAGAAAAAGGAGAGAGACTCCTTCGTCGGGTTGTTTTACGAGCGTAATTGATGGATCGCGTTGCCTCATCCCAATCAATAATCGCCCCGTGTTCGCTCGATTCATGGGAATTCAGGCTCGGTTTGTTTATTTGTTCCGTCCGCCAATTGGGAAATTGTTTAATATATATGCGGGGCTTCTTTTAAGTAGGACACAACACTATTCTTAAATTGACTACATCATTTTGGGAAATGCAGAAACATTTGTAAAAAAAAATATTGACTTTGCCCATCTCTAACATGGGCAAAGTCAATATTTTTTGTTACTGCAAAAATTAAATAAATGACAATTTTATATATTCTATTAAAATCAGTGATTTATTGAAAAATATGAATTTATTGTTATTATTGACTTTATTTATTCAAAATCGCTCTTTTAGAAATTCCCTTAGTAATCGGGAATTGCTCGATTTTGTCCAACACTTAAAATATCTCATATATGACTAATTTGTAATCTCCAAAGAAACATTATGGTTAACTCCACCCACTGCTTGGAACTAGGGGTAGGATTTTGGTAGAGGACCAGCGGACCAGTTAGTGTCTGTACAATATCTCAAAAGTAACACACTTTTAAATCATGGCGATTGTGCCGCATGACAAAATAAGCTTTGTATAAAAAAAATATCTTCAGGAATAACGCCGACGATGAAAAATCGTTTAAAAAAATAATAATAAAAGTCCACAACATGGCTCACGCATATTTCAGGGCTCAATACCTAACATCTTATTTTTTTTTAAACGAGAAAAATTGTAATTTCAAGTCATAAAATAAATTCTTATTTATATTATGGCATCCATAATACTATTATGCGCTTGTATTATCTTTCCAATTAAAACCATTACGGGTTTAACTAAAAGCTCGTTATCAATTTCAATTCACAACACCGACAATTTCTGGACACATGTTTACCCATTAACTCGGCCGAACTCCCAGCGGGTTCAACACATTTCCAACAACCCCCCGACCGCACCGCGGATATATTTTCCATCCCCCACGTCGCAGTAAGAAAATCCAATTCTTGCGGGAGAGATAGATCAGTGGTGTGGGGTGACGTCGGGACGAACTCCTGCGGGAGGGCCCGGCTACAAAAATAGCCAACTGGCGTCCCAAAAGACCTCCCGATAAGACTTTGGTTTCTTGTGTGCAACAAAAATACACGGGCGAAACAAACACAGGGGTCGGGTTTTTATTGAAACCACCCTGGTGAATAAATTTAACGCTCTTGTACACACTTTTTCCCCCTCCCGTGTGTAATTATTGGAATATGTAACGGACGTTCATTCCGACGCAGATGTTTTTGTTGTTGGAGTTGCTCAACTTGAAAATCAAGAATAAAAGAAGCGTAATATTAAAAAATATATATAAAAAATAGTAGAAGTAGGGCAGAAAGACCTCCGGTCGACAAATCTTTATTTTACTGGATGTACTCAATGTTTGTAAAAAAATGATTGGCAAAATAATTGCATTGTTGTAAAATAACAAGAAAAGTTGTTATTTTTAATAGTAACTATTCAAGATTTTGCAATGTAGTTTTTACCAATAAAAGTTTCTCAAAAACCGACACTTATGTGTTCTAAGTCGGTTTTGCTCTATCTAGTCTGGAAATAGGTTTTTTTCTGTTGAAACCATTCAAATAGCGCCATCCTGTACAATCAGAGCAAAAAAAAGTCGCAATGGCCAAAGAGGAAATAATTTATTAATTATTTCCAAATTATTTTCGGTGTATCTCATTTTTTATTAACTTGAATTTTGTTAACCATAATAAATTAAAGACGACGCAAGCGCCATCTTTCGCCAAATTTTATGTAACTGAACAATTTGTTAATTGAATTTTGTTGTTTATCATCATCCAATTTTACTCCACCGGAATTTTTTGTCCCAATTAAAATTTTCCAATCGCAACACCAACTTCCTGGGAAAAAATTCTCGGATGGCAGCCCATCCGAAAATCCACCTACCCGAAGACATTAAGCGGGAGTACAATGCTCTCATTACGACCTCTAAACACGAAAAAAAAAAACCGTACAACATTCGCTGAGTTCTCACGTACTCCCATTCAACCACTGCCGTTTTTTTTTCCTCGTTCTTATTAACATCATTCCTATCAAGAACTTTGTGTCCGGTTGGGATTACGGAGCGCGGATGCTTAATTGCCAATTAATCCGGAACCGCTAATTGGCGACAGATTGATTTCCTCCCCACCGTTTACCTCCTCCTCCTTCTTCTCCTCCTCGTAATCTCTTCACCTTTGCCGGCCCGCGAAAACCGTGGGAATCGCACGGGGCTCACAAAGAGAATCGAGATTTATTAACCTGTCCGAACCACACGGAAACTAAGCCGAATGAAATCACCGTACGGATCGTACGTTGTGTGTGTGTGTGTTGTTTAAAACTGGTTGGGATAATTGTGTAATTTCTGCGTGAAATACATAAGTTGATCGATTATTGTTGAAGGGCTTTATATAGAATAAAGAAAACGAATCAAGTTGTAATCATAGTGCTAAAGATGAGGATCATTATCTTATTTTTAAATTGTTAGCAAAAGTAAGGAACTATTTTTCTTTGTGTTATTTCATTCGATTTAACTTCTTTATGTTGGTTGTTGGTCGTGGAGACTTTAATTATTTAAATAAAAATACTTGTCCTTTCTCCTACTTATTTTAACTGTTTTTGTTTAAAAAATAACTTCATGTATGTTCAGCCTTTTGCCCAGCAACCTATTAGGTCTATTGTGCCTTAATAATATCTTTCTGCTCTGCTCTCTCTTGACCAAAAGAAGGAAGGTCAATTTATAGAAATTCACTTTAGCTAAAAGAAAGAAACAATTATTTGATTTGATATAATTTCGTTAGTTCAAATTGATGATCAGAAGAAACATTTTCAAATAATTCATTATTTTATGCACGGGATCTTTTGGCTGTTCAGCCTTCCTGCACCGCCTCCAATGAGATCTATTGTACCTCAAAAAATAATTTATTTGAGATGATAGGAAGTTATTTGATCCTAAAAAACGCATTTGCTATAATTTGGTTTTACTTTTAATAAATTCGTAGGTTTTCAAGGTATTTGATTTTTTTAATATTTTGTAGAGAACAATAGGGTTTCCTCAGTAATGTTTCGATAATTTAACAATACTTTAATTTTTACGATTATTAAAGCCGACCTAAACAAAATAAATTAACCTGAATGGCTCCGTCTCAGGTTAATTTGTTTAGGCCCGCTTTTACAATCGTAAGTTAAAGTCGTGCAACAATGCCGTCCGTTAATTTCCCAGACCCTACGGCACTCCTCCACCTCTATCCATTTTCCTTGCCAGTGTGAGAAAGTCCCGGCAATTTCTCCTCGCGCGAGGATCACATGTATGTAAACATTCGACCAAAAGCGCACAAAAACAACGACTATGAAGGAAAAAAAGCACACAAAAAGAGAAAGAGAAAAGAGATGATCGCTTATTAAATTCGGCCTTTGGCCGTCTCGCGTCGCGCACAATTTCTTCTTACCAGACGGGACTTATGATTATGACCGTCACGTCGCACTAAATATCTTTCCCAGTTTCTCACGCGTCGGCATCGGTAAAACGGTCACGAACGGACGGACTTTGTTTATACACGAAAATTTTTAGGATGATGATGGGTCTCACAAATATGTAACAGTCCGACACGGGTTCATTCGTCTGCGTAAGATGTGATGGCTCGTTACTTTGATTTATTAAATATAATTTGTTATATAAATCAAAAAAATATTAATCTTGATTATTAAATAAAATTACTTAATTATTGTTAATAAGAAATTCTACAAAATTATTTTATGTTGATTTTAGTAACTAGAAAGTGATAATTTCCAAGTATCAATACCGCCTCTTCAAGATCAACTAATTATTGATTATCCATGTAAAATCATCCATGTATTGATAGCGCCTTCAAGATCATTTACAACAAGATCTTTCAACTATTTCTAACCCATTCACGATCACGTTCGTTTCAAGATCATTCAAATATTGATAACTCCCACAAGAATATCCAACTATTGATGCTCTCTTTTAGATCATCCAACTATTGATGCTCTTCTAGATCATTCAACTATTGATGCTCTCTTCTAGATCGTCCAATTATTGATGATCTCTACAAATTCATTCAACTATTGATAACCCATTCAAGATCAATTATTGATGACCATTATAAAAAGATCTTTCAACTATTGCTAACCCCTTCACGATCACCCAACTATTAATGTTCGTTTCAAGATCATTCAAGTATTGATAACTCCCACAAGAATATCCAACTATTGCTGCTCTCTTCTAGATCATCCAATATTGATGCTCTCTTCTAAATCATCCAACTATTGATGCTCTCTTCTAGATCGTTCAATTATAAGCTCAATTGATTATTATAAAGACAGCATAAAACGTCATCTTTTGCCTAATTTACAAGAAGCATCGTCAACAACTTGGGTCTACGAAGTAGACGACCGAGAATCGTTGTTATCCATACTTTAGATGTCCCTGGTTGAACATTTTACTAAATCAGTTGATTATATTATTTGGTTTCGTTTAGGTCGCTATAAATTCGAATAAATCAGCAGACTTCTTTTAACTCACAAATCCCCCAGTCTTTTCACTAACTACATACATCTGCTCTTCAAACTTTCGCAACCATCAGCCTTTTTAAACAATTTCACCACCCCAACAAAAAAAACCTCTCGACAACCCCCGCTTTTATTATTCCACGACCACTTGACGTACAAACGCGAGGGTTTTTCCAAGCATTACTCACCGCCACCCCCCATATTCCATCCGAATATCACCACAGACACCCCCGGAACGCACCGAGTGTGCGAAACTCAACATGTGTCCACGTAATCCCGAATCCACGCAGACGACGGAGGATGGATGGATACTTCACGGCCAGTAATTACGCCTCCCCGATATAATTGTAGCCTCTTCCGTTTCCGCTCCGGAGCCCATTCTTAATCGCGAACAATGGCCGTGTGTGCGTTGTTGCGCTCGGCGGAACGGGGAGAGAGAATCGCTTTTCGGACGGAACGCGATATCTTCGTGTCCTAGAGCTGCGGAACTACAGCTTTACACACACGTGCTCCGATTCGTTACTTCCTGCGGAGGGGACACGGGGACCGGAAACCGCTTTTGTCCACCCCATATTACAATTAGATACGATAACAAGGTCGGAACAACTGGCGTTAGATAATTGTTAAAAGAAATTGTAAGACAAATATGATACGAGCATTCTCAATTATTTCATATTTTCTTCTAATTATAGAAACAGGAAATTATTTCACTTTCTTTATAACATGCAATTTTAAAATAATGTACCTCTAAGACATTATTGAATCATCATTAAAATACGTTGCCATTGATGATGATTCTAAATTGATTCAGCATATCTAATCAGAAATTTCTATAACGTAAGGTATGGAAAGTCAAGTAACAGCAAATGAGGCTGTAAACAATTGCATAATGCTTGCAAATTTGTCCTTTGGCAATGTATTTTGATGATGATTTTAGTTTGATTCAGAACATCAAATCAGAATTTTCGATAATATATAGTTGTCAAAGAAAGCAAAGTATTAGATAGGACCTTTTTTGAAATTAGATTTTATATTTTTATATTTTACATTATTTACATATGGCTGTTGAAGAAAACAAAGTACCAACAAAGATATTTTTTAAATTTAATTTTTCAATAAATGAGGTTTTTAAGGAAAACAGAGTTCCAGATAAGAATGATCTATAAACAATCATCAATTGTTGAATCACTTTGGAAAGATCATAAATAATTGATCTTGAAGGCGTTATCAATAGTTTGATATTTTTTTAGGGATCATTAATAATTGGATGATCTTGAAGAGAGCATCAATAGCTAGATGATCTTGAAGAAGTTAACAATAGTTGTATGATCTTGAAGAAGTTATCAAAAATTGGATGATCTTGAAGACATTATGAATAGTTAAATGAATTTAGATCAATCTTCTTTATGTTGGTTGTGGAGACTTTAATTATTTAAATAAAAATGGTTGTCCTTTCTCCAACTTCAAGAAACTTATTTGTAATACAATATAAGTACAAGAGTACATATAATATAATATAATATAATATAATATAATATAATATAATATAATATAATATAATATAATATAATATAATATAATATAATATAATATAATATAATATAATATAATATAATATAATATAATATAATATAATATAATATAATATAATATAATATATGTACTTTTAATACTGGCCATTAGAGATAATTAGCTATTAAAATACACAAGAAGAAAAAGTATATTGTATACATTTTTTTTAATTAACAAAATTTGATAATTCGTAAGAAAAAAGAAAAAAACAATAAGAGTGTGTGTGTGTTTTTTTAAATAGATCTAAATTTATCTCTCCGCTTTCCCTTATGTCAGTACCAATCACATCCTACATCCGTCCTTTTCCATTTCTTCCTTCCCGTGACGGTTTAAAAATACATCCCATTCCTTTTTTTTATTATTATTTTTCATTCATTATTTCACTAAATTTAAAGCACCCCACGTTTTTCCACTCTCTCTCCCTCTCTCCTCAGGTAAATCCCCGAAACATATGGTCCGTTCTATGTGTCTGTAGGCCAGGTAGATGCTCGAGGGTTGCTCGTCCCGCTCACTTATTTATTACCGGTCGCTTCTCAGCTGTAAGAAACAGCTGGGGTGCTTCCCCTAGCAAGGAGGGCATATTGCAAACGGGAACAAATAACCGCACCTGGGTTTTTCTTTTTTCTTCCTTTCTCCTCGTCGTCTCCTTTTATATCCGATTTTTGCACGGTGCTGGACGCAGATGTTTGCAAAGGGCGGTTAATGAGCGTTTTCAGCGGAATGATTATGAAGGGTGGATTCGTTTTTTTTTGTAACATAAATAATAAACAAATCATAACTGTATAAGGTTTATATTTTACCTGCAAATCCACAAACTTTTTCATACTTTTTGGCACAATATTTTTTTTATACAGTCAATTTCAGTTTGAGAATAATTTCCGTGTATTCTAAACCAATTAAAATTGACTTAGATATTAAAGTTATATAAAGTCAATTATGCACGTAGCAATAGTCATGGATTGATCCATAATTGAGTATTAATTTTTGGATTATATTGAAAACAATCCGTGGATCCACCAATAATATTAAGTACGGCCATTGGTGTTTTTTTGCTATACCTGCTATACCATATGTTTAAAAAATGTCTCCTTAACCCGCAGTGAAACATTTTTGAATTAATTCAGGAAAATTTTATAAAAATTGAAACACTTGGTTTGTTTCACTTTTTTTATATTTTCTCCGACTGAAAGTTTACCACGTATATTCAAGAATTCCTCTATTTGTTGAATTTCCAATCTAACGATTTTGTTTTTCTTTCCTTTCAGTCTCCAGATCGAGCTCGAATGGAGGTGGCACAAACAACCTACCCCCGTTGCTGTTCCACAACGTCCACGGAGAAAATATCCGAATCTCTAGGGACGGCACTGTGGCCAGAAGGGCAGAGAGCTTCTGCAAAGGCATCGCGTTCAGTGCGCGTCCGGTTAAAGTTAACGAAAAGGTAAATTATTCAAATCAGATTACTTTTATTCTAGAAAACATGTAGATATACTACTTCCATTTTTTTTGATTTAATTTAAAATAATTTCATTATTAATATATTTGCTCACAATAAATGGAAGACGACGCAAGCGCCATCTTTTGCCTAAAGATGGCATCGTCACCGTTGAAATGACCATCACTAGTTGAATTTAAAATCATTTCATTATTATTATATTTGCTTATAATAAATGGAAGACGACGCAAGCGCCATATTTTGCCTAAATTCATGCGTCATCGTCCATACGCTAAAATGATGGTTGAACATTTTATTAAATATATTTGATGAAAAAAAATCTTAAGAATCTTACATGGTTTTAGTTACTAATTATGCAATATATTCTAATAATTTTTAATCTTTTTATAGATCTGCATTAAATTTATGGAAATCTCAAACAATTGGAGCGGAGTAATCCGTTTCGGCTTTACCTACAACGACCCCAGCACGCTGAGGAACGGCTTGCCGAAATACGCGTGTCCTGATATGACCAACAAACCTGGTTTCTGGGCCAAAGCGCTACCGGAGCGTTTCGCCAACCAAAACACCGTCTTGTTCTACTACGTCACGCCCACCGGGGAAGTCCATTTCGGAATAAATGGGGAGGAAAAGGGGATCTTCTTCAGTGGAGTGGAAACGCGCGGTCCTCTATGGGCATTGATTGACGTTTACGGAAACTCAACCGCGGTCGAATTCGTCGACATCCGCCACCAGTTGAATAATTCCAGAAGGAATATCGCGTCGAATAGCTGTGATAATAGCCCGGATGAAATCGATAGGATTGTTTATCCGATGCAGAATGTTAGTTTGCACCAGAGGGAGAATGAGGAGTTGAGCTTGCCGGTTTTGAGGCATCAACCGCAGCACTTGCACTACGCGCCGATGTCTCTTCATAGGACTAGAGGAAGGAATGTTAGGTTTAACAGTAATAGAAGCGTTGCCGCGCGGGTTGATGCGGAATTCTGCCAAGGATACGTCTTCACGGGAAGACCTATACAGTTAGGAGAAAAAATCGTCGTGCAGATCCTTTCAACTGAACCGATGTTCCAAGGCTGGTTGGGCTTAGGATTAACCTCCTGCGATCCCGCCACTTTGCAAATGTCCGACCTCCCCGATGATTCGTACTTCCTTTTAGACCGCCCCGAATATTGGGTCATCAGCAGGGACTTCGCGCGCAACATCCAAGCCGGTGACGAAATCAGCTTTTGCATCTCCCCGAACGGTGAGGTGCAGATAAGCAAAAACGGCGGACCCCCCTCCGCCGTGATCCACGTGGATCAAACCCTAAAACTCTGGGCGTTCTTCGACATCTTCGGCTCGACCAGACGCATCAGGGTTTTGAGTTGCGGCAGCGCGACCACCCCGACGCGCAACCCCGAACGCCGCGTGATCACGCCGAATTCCGAATCGATGAACAGCCTCAACAGCCAGTCGGAGTTGAGGAGGAACTCCCTTCACCCGCAAAGCAATTCCAGGGTTTGCTGCGTGGCTCCGAGTGACATCCAGCTGCAACCCAGTGCCAACGGAGGGACGGTCCTTTCGGTCATCCTTCCACCCACCCACGCCAATATCATCAACCAACAGACGCCAGTGCCGCTGATTATTCCAAATCACTCGTCACAGCTTTCCGTTAATAGTCAGAATAACCAAGTACACGCTAGTCATCACCTCCTCGCGCCAGTACCGATACCACCAATCAATGGCACGCCAGTACCAACAAGTTCCAATACTGATACCATGATGTCTACCTGCAGTAACACATATATTGAGGTGAGTAATGAAATCAATCAATACTTACACACTTATAAATAATTTGCAATCAAAATCAATCAATCTTATTTATTGATGATAATCAAATCAAATTGGTTGAAGAAACAAGATTAAGTCTAACCCCAATGCAATTATTCATAAAGGAAGAAATCATTGTGATAAAATCTCATTGGTTAATACAGTGCAATTTTATTGGTTAATAGACAACTGAAGTTTCTAATAGCCAATGGGATTGCATCAAGTCGTCAGTTTATGTCAAAAGCAACCAATGAGGTTCGTAGACTCTGGTTTTTCATTGGAAACAATTCATTTCCGCTTTACAAACATTTAAATAATAATAATTACCATATTTACTAATTTCTTCTTATCTTTCCAGCCCATTTCATCCGAAACCCTCGAACACACCGCCGAACAGACGTGGGTCGAGATGAACAACGGGGCGTTCAGCGCAGGCGCCGAGTGCACGATATGCTACGAGAAACCGATCGACGCCGTGCTCTACATGTGCGGACACATGTGCATGTGCTACGAGTGCGCGCTGCAACAGTGGCGGGGCAAGGGGGGCGGCCACTGCCCCCTCTGTCGGGCCGTCATCAGGGACGTCATCCGAACGTACAAATCGTAAACAGAATAAAAGAAAAACTAACGTAGCATAAGTACAAAAAAAAAGAACAGAATTTTTTGACAAACAATATTTTTTATAACTTTGATATTAAGTGCTTCCATTTGTACGACAAGCCTAAATACAACACTCACACTTCTACAAATAATAAAAAAATAATGCATAAGTTGGATTAAAAGTAAAAGGGCATTCATTAGACTTGATGAATTTTACATTTAAACCGACAAGATAATACCTTCGATTATGTATCGAGTGAAGCTAACCTACCATTGTTAGCTATAAGTTATTGAAATGAATCTTTGCATGAAAAACAAAATAAAAATGATTTAAATCTTCATTTAAATAAATTTAATGCGCTAATGACCAAAGATGTCAAAGCGCCTTATAGTTTCCAGCTAAATACGATTTTTAATAAAATTAGTACTGGAACTCATTTGAATGGAAACAAGAAAAACTATTTTAAATCAAGATTTTTTTAATATCAAATATATAACTGTGTGCAATAAATTATTTCCACATACTCTTTTCTATTGATATTAACATGTGCAAATGTCACCTAATCTCGAATCACATTAATATCAATAGAAAAGAGTATGTGGAAATAATTTATTAATTATCACGAGATGCAATCCCATTGGCCATTAGAAACTTCAATTTTCTATTAACCAATAAGATTACACTGTTTATTTAATTCATTAATATTGATATTTTTTCTCTTATATTTATGTAAAGATTCTTTTTCGTGTTGCATTTCTTACTTTTAAGCACGTTAGCTTTATTGGAAATACATAACCGAATGTATTGCAGAAACAACCACCACACACAACCGGATTATTTAAAGAAATTAAATTTAACATTTCGTATATCAAGACTGAGAAAAAAAAAACAAATGTGGAATATCGTAACTTGTTATAATTTCCCTCTTTTTTTTTACTATACGGTTAATTTCTATTCCTCCCCCCATTTTGTGTACATAAAGTTAGTAAAACCAAAGAAAGTCAATCGCACCCGACGTACGGCCACCCCGCCAACCCTAAAACAAATCCAATCGGGTGCGATCGACGCTCTCTATACTTTACAGCGAATTAGTCAAGCTGTTTTTTAAAAAAAAAAAAAATGTTAAAACAACGCGCGGATCTTCACAAAAGTGAACTTTAGTCAGCTGTGTAGTGCAGTTAAAAAATTATTATTTAATTATTTATTTCATGTTTATTTAGATTTAATATTTTTAAGTGGCAAACGCGAAGGTTTTATTAGCCGAGTGTTTATTTTTTCTTCTTTCTTTATTACTGTTATATTTATGTTGTTTCCTCTCTTATGTTTCACAGCACTCGACTAATAAAACCCAAGTTTGTAGAATTGTTTTTGGTAATTTCATTTGATTTTCTTATTTTCGAGTTTTTTGTATAATAATCTAATCAATTTAAATTATTTTGATGTGTTTCATTTACTTTGAATTAAACTTAATTGAATTTAAGTACATTAAGTTTTTTTGTTCTTTAATAAATTCATTTTCTTTTTGTTATAAGATTTACACAAGCAAATTATATAATGGTATTAAGAAGAAAATGTCTTACGATTAAAGCTGTGTCTATTTTTTATTTCTATCAAAATTAAACCGAAAAATATCATTATTCAACATTTTAACTCAGTAGATTTGCTCGATGATTTTTTTTAAATGCATCATTGTGTATTATAAAAAAAATCCCCAAAATTCTAAACTAAGAAAATCAATTAAAATCAAAATAAAAACGCGAACCTGTAAATCAACTATTGTTAAAAAAATATTTGTTGAGTATACGTAATTATTATTATTATTATTTCTCCCCCACAATCGAGAGAAAGGATATTCTTTGTACGAACAAAACTAAACTTTACGAGGCCAGTCATGTTTGCGACATTCTGTGTGCGGACTCCATTTTCTCTCCAATGTGTTAAGCTCGAAAAAATTGTAAATAGACGGATGGAAAGAAGGGAAAAAACCAAAAGTATTTCGATGATTCTAAATTTTTAAGGAAGAAACAAAAATGACGTAATTTAGCTGTTAAAATATTTCGGTGTTCTAAAAAAAAATCAAATTTGCTTAGCATGTTTAGGAAATTGGAGTAAAATTGTAAAAAAATAGAATATCTAGTCATAAGAATGTACTGATAATAGATTATTAATTATCCCATTAGTCCTTTTATCGATTAAATGTAAATAATAAAAAGTTATACAACTGATTAAATTATTATGTTTTATTTATTTCCTCTTTATAATTCTGTCTTCTGTATCAACGATCAACACTACCGAAAACTACATCAATTGTACCTGAAAACAAAAACAACATTAAAATTAAAAATCACTATACCTCTTTCACGATAAAGACATAAACACGAAAATCAGGTGGAAAGACCATTGGTCGATAGCCAATTAACAGATATAAAATATACATTTGATTTTGCATTTTTTTAAATATATATTTTGTTTTTTTTGCTGTATATATCTGTTAATAAAGATTCTTATTATGAATTAGTAGGCAGATAGAACTGTATTCGATAGCCGTTTTCTGAACATGAAGTCAAACACCTGATAATGTTTGGAAATAAATATTATATATATATATATAGGAATAAAATTAATTTGAATACAAAAGAAAACAAATTAATTTAAATTGTAAAATACATATAATTGATTTTAGTATTTGTAAAATAAATTTACTTGGTTTATTTTAATAGCAATAAATAATAATATTTTGTATATATTCATGTAATTACAGTTTTCTGTATACTCTTTGAGAATTACGAAAGTCAAACAATCAAGTAATTAATAATGCATTTTTTTGATTAATTACAAAAATAAATTATACATTAAATTGTCATTCATAAATTTGTTATTCAAAGATTATGCTTGATTGCAAAATTTTTAAATTGATGGTACAGGCAAGCTAATACCACAGACAAACATATTTTATCTGTGCCAATACACTCTATCATAGATCAAAATATAAATTAGCGTAGTGTGAAGTTTGGCAAATGAAGAACTGCCTTTCTCCGATCACGAGCACATGTTTCTATTGTTCTATCCTCAGACATCACAAAAATGAATAATTTTGCGTATTTATAATTGAAGACTTCTTAAGTAATAGATATCAGTAAAAATATACGTATTTGGGCTGAAAGACCTCCGGTCGATAGCCGATTCATCTACAGAATATAATTCTAATTTTTGTATATTATATATACAATACATATACACATTTGAATAAAGATGGTTAGTTAGTTATACGTATTAGTATTATTAAATCGTTATAATATTTCAATTTCAGTAACACTTAATACACCTAAGAAATTATTTTATTTTTTGTTGTTTCAGATTAACCCAATTATTTATGAAGTATTCCAACTTTCATACAGTTAACCGTTATGGTAATGAGATAATAATAACGAAAAGGTAATATTTAATAAAAACGTACTTACCCATAATAGCAACAACGTCTGCTAAAAACAAATTTCTAGACAATTTGTCGATGCCGGCAAGATGTGCGAAATCGGGGGCTTTAATCTTACACCTGTACGGCCTGGAAGATCCGTCAGCAACGAGGTAAACCGCAAATTCACCTTTGGGGTGTTCTATGGCCGTGTAGGTACTTCCGGGTGGTACTTGGAAGCCCTGGCTGAACAACTTGAAATGATGGATTGTCGCCTCCATGGATGTCTACAATAATTCAAAATTAAATAAGTGGTCAAATGTTTGAACATTGAGGAAGATAATAGAAATATTTCTTCTTGAAATACTTCTATATATTTCTTAAAAAGGAGGTTCCAGCATTCAAGCTACATAAATGTCAAAACCATGGTCGTTATTCCATGATTTGGACATTTGTGTAGAATGAATGCTTAATCCGTACATTTGTCTAAATCATGCAAGAAAGACAATAATTTGGATATTTGTGTAGAATGAATGCTACAGAGTGATCAACAATGATTGCAGACAAGTGTCAAGAAAAAATCAATAAAGAGTAACGATGTTTAACATTAGCAGCGTCATTTTCCGTATTTTGCCTTTGCCTTTTTAAAAATCGAATACCTTAAATGAACTCAAATCAGCAATTGAAAAATAGATAAGGAACATATGTCCGGAGAAGCTTCAACGTGTACTTGAAAATAAAAACACTTTGCTTAGAAAAAGAAGGCTATCACTTTCAACACTTCTTATAAAATTAGGGATAGTAACTCTACTTTTATTATTTTCAAATACCCAAAACCTTAACTCACTTCAATTTACATTGTATATTCAATTAAAATTTTAAAAATTAAATATATAGTTTAAAGAAAACCTTTTTATATGATCAGTTGTACCAACGTGCGTATTTGGTTGCCTACATCATTGTTTATCACTGTAGATAAAGCAACAAGTACAGAAGATCTTCAAGAAGAAAGCTTTTGAATGTCCAAACAATGGATACAGATTGTTTGAATATTTGTATAGAATTTTGTAGGTTAACCACAAAACATTCTCAAGGATAAATATTTGAACGATGGTGAAGATCGAAACATCATGGTAAATATGAACCTTCCATAAAAAAATATTCCCAAATATTAAAATTATATTAATGGTTAAATGTTTGGAAAGTAAGGATGTCGATCATCATAATTCAAAGATTTCTTCTTAAAATCCTCTTGTATTTTTACCAAAAGGAGGTTCTAGCAATCTAGAACCTCCTTTTGGTAAATCTATACAATTGAATCTATAGAATTGTCCAAATCAGGGAAGAAGGACCATGGTTTGCACATTTAAGTACAGAAGGTTCTTAAGAATAAATGATTGAATATCCAATCAATGTATGAAGCCCCATGATTTGAACATGAATGCTAGAAGATAAAAGAGGTTAAAGTATAGCACGTTGTCAAGAAGAAATCTTTAAATGATGATGATGATGATGATCAATATCTTGGCTGATATGAACCTTCCACTAAAAGAGAATCCAATAGTCAGTTTGAGATTGAATTATGCATTTAAATTTAAAAACTCATACTTCCTTCATGGTTTGGATATTTGTATGAAATGAATGCTAGAAGATAAAATAGGTTAAAGTACAAAAGGTTCACAATAAAAATCTTTGAATAATGATGATGATCTAGATGTGCAAACATAATAAACCTTATACAAAAAAAAAAATATATTCCCGATGGTCATTTTTTGATCGAATTATGCATCGCAATAAAAAAAACTGGCCTGTATTTAAATTTACAACTGATCCTTGGACATTTATATGGAATGAAATAAGTTAAAGTACAGAAAAAATCTTTGAATGATAATGGACATCTTGGTAAACATGAACCTTTCGCAAAGAAAAACAATGGTTATTTTGTAATCGAATTAAGTATTTAAATTAAAAAAAATCGTTCTTTTACCATTTGTATAGAATTAATGCTAGAAGATAAAAGAGGTTAAAGTTCAGAAGATCCTCAAGAAAAATTCTTTGAATGATGATGATGAACATCTTGGCAAATATAAAACTTTCACGAAAAAATTCCCATTGTTAATTTTGTGAGCGAATTATGCAAGTAAATTCAAAACGGTATAGATAATTATTCCTACTTTCATTTCCCCTCTACTAGGTGGTGTAATTTTATTATCATCAACACGAATTTCTCCTTCGGGCATCCTATCTAAGCACTGTTGTATTATTCTTAATGATTGACGTATTTCTTCAAGTCGACAGAGATATCTAAAAATGTAAAAAAAAAACAATTATTTTCATCCCCCTGGAATGTGACTATAAAAGCACCTCTTATTACACATCTACATATTTTTTAAGGAATTACGATAAAAAGCACCTGTCATAACAATCTCCATGAGTTCCAATGGGAATGTCAAACTCCATTTCATCATAAACTTCATATGGTTGCGCTCTTCTCAAATCCCATTTTATACCAGAGCCTCTTAACATTACTCCTCTGGAAGTAGGTTTTGTTAAATTTCATGAGAAATATTAACGCCCGTACAAATAGTCGAGAATTGTTCCGGAACTTAGTATTAATTCTAAGATCGTGTTAAAATGAATAAAATATTCGACATAATCCTAGGTTATATTGTAATCACACCTTGGATTCACCAATAATATTCGCGAATTCAGGATATTCAGAATTGATGAATCCTAGATTCGCGAATACTATTTTTTCCGTAGTATCAATCCTAAATTGAGGATTCATGGCATTACACCACATCAGTGGTTCATCAATCCTTAATCTAGAATTGATGAACCACAGATTTGCAAATATTATTGCTGAATCTAAGGCTTGTTTAGAAATAATATACAGAGAGTTTTATGTAACACCGAACATGCTAGAATATACTCAATGTAAATTTTCGGATTATATTGAGATTATATTGTTATGGCCGTATTAATAGTCACAACTTAATTCTGAATCAATCTAGGATTAGTGCATCCCAAATTCGCGAATATTGTTGGGGAATTCAAGGATTGTTTACAATATAATCAAGAGATTAAATTTGTAGAAAAAAGGCAAAGTTGGTTAATAACTTGCAAATCTAAGGAATTATTTTATTCATAAAAAAGTATTCACCCATATTGTCTATACACTTTGCCATTTATGCGGCAAGTTGTTCAGGCCGATGGTATAAAACCCTGGCAGACGAGAGTCAATGAATTCCTGGAAGGAATTTTATTGAAAATGGAAACTTTTCAACAAAATTAATTGTTAAAAAAAGTTTCTAATATTTTTTTGGAGCTTATTATGTTTTTTTTTTAAATATGCAGGATGTGTAATATTCCAACAAAAGAAATATAACTGAAAATATTAAGTCATTGTCAAGTGTTAAAGTTTGTAATATTGTTAACTGCAAATTTCATCTTTGACAACCAGATATTATATACATATTGACATGATGACAGAATTAACTCCTAATTCCAGAACAATCTTCGACAATTCCATTTAAATACGGAGATTATACATTTTGACATGATTTCAAAATTAATCCTTAACTGTGGATTAATTCTTGACTGTTAGTACGGAAATTCAAGGTTTGTTAACAATTTTAATCCAAGATTTATGACACAATCCAAGAATTAAAACTCAATTCCGAAATCAATTCTTCACTATTAGTAAAGGCACTAACTAGTATGCCTAAAGAAACTAGACTAATAGGCAAATCTAGAAAAAGCTAAGAAATGTTGCAAAAATAAGAATGAAATATTATTACTTATTAAATATCACAAAATAGATAAAAAATAGCCTATCTCTACAAGAACCTCTACACAATTCTATTAATTGTTTTAGAAATTATAAAGTCTACTTTTTCGATAAGAAATAAATTACGAGAATCCATAGTTTAATGCTTCGTGAGCGGTAATTACACCGATGCCTTTGGTTCTTGTAACCCACAAGCGATTAGTTGTGACGACGTCCTCAACTTCATCAATTCTTTCACTTAATTTCCTGCTGAAGTCATAAATATCATCCATTAAACCTATGGGCATATCCTGAAATTTGTTACGTGAAATATTTCCTTTTTCTTAATCAGAAATTAATATTTACAAAGATTTTTTTAAAGATTTTATTCTTGATGATTAGAAATTCAACTGCATATTCAGAAAATGAAACTTCAATTTCACAAAATAAAATTTCAATTTAAAAAAATTAAACTTCCATTTTGAAAAAAGAGGCTACAATTTCGGAAAATGAAACTTCAATATTTGAAAATGAAACTTCATTTTCTGAAAATAAGACTATAATTTCGTAAAATGTTCAATTTTGGAAAATGAAACTTCAATTCAGGAAAATAAAATACTAACTTCGGAAAATGAAACTTCAATTTAGGAAAATGTGGCTATAATTTCGGAAAATATTCAATTTTGGAAAATAAAATATTCAATTTAGGAAAATGAATCTATAACTTCAGAAAATGAAATTTCAATTTATTAAATGAGATTACAATTTCGGAAAATGAAACTTCAATTTAAGAAAATGAGACTATAACTTCGAAAATGAAACTTCAATTCCGGAAAATCAGACTATAATTTCAGTAAATTAAACTTCAATTTTGGAAATTAAACTTCATTTTTTGTAAAATGAAAGTTCAGTTTCATTTTTTGAAAAATGAAAGTTTAATTAATGGTTGCTTCACTCATTCAGTTTAATTAATTTATGGAAATGAAAATTAATTTTTAAAGAAAAAAAAAAACAGTTTTAAATGTATATAAATCTTTCAAAATGTCAGATATTGCTTCATGGGTAATTATATTCTTGAGCTAAACGCTCAGTAATGTTCTTCAATGTAATTTGTAAATTTATTTCTATTCAGATTGTTATTATTTTCCCAATTTTTAAGATATATTTCTTCTTTCCACGTCTTTACGTTCTTCGTTTCTTTTAATTAACTAATTGTAATCAATTTTAAATGAAACTCTTAGTTAATATCTGCAAATTTCCATAATTCTTGACACTATTCAATATTTGGAGCTTAATATTATTTTATATACATCATTTTCTGCTATTTTTATATTTTATCATTTATACCAGGTTTAAGAAAAAAAAAAGAAGCTATATTTACTTGACTAACACCTCCTGGTCTTATATAAGAAGCATGCATTCTTCCTCCGCAGACCCTCTCGTAGAACTCCCACATCTTCTCCCTTTCTTCAAACAGCCAGAACAATGGCGTAATGGCGCCAACGTCCAAAATGTGCGTCGCGATGCCTAGAAGGTGATTCAACAACCTGGTTATCTCGGAAAAGAGAACGCGTATGAACTTAGCTCTCCGAGGAACGTCAATGTTCAGAAGTTTTTCGATGGCCATGCAATAACAATGTTCGTTACACATTGTGGAGACGTAGTCTAGTCTGTCGAAATAAGGTAAGTTTTGTAGGTAGGTGCGGTATTCCATAAGTTTCTCAGTGCCTCTGTGTAATAAGCCGATGTGTGGGGTTAGACTTTTTACTACCTATAATTAATATAATGGGTGAGTATGTTTTATATTATTTAAACAAAAACCATAGACTCAGATGCAGCTGAGTACCTAGAGCATAGAAATAGAGAATTTTGATCATTCTCTATTTATATGCTTTAAAGAAACAAACAATGCAAGCTTATTCTGAAATTACATTTTTATTTTCTGAAATTGACGTCGAAAAGGTACAAATTTGAAGATAGAAGGATAAAATTTAAATCATTCTCTATTTCCTTAAAGCATGGAAATAGAGAATGATTCTATCTTCAAATTTGTACCTTTTCGACGTCAATTTAACAAATGTTACCTCTCCTTCCAGTTCCATAACCAAACGTAAAACTCCGTGAGCAGCCGGATGCGCCGGGCCGAAATTGATGAAAGTGTTTACCAATTTCCTTTCCACAGGCAGTTTTTTGGCGTTGTAATGAACTTCGGCGTGCTTCATAAATTCTTTGCCATACATCACTGGCCCGTCGAATTGCTGCACCCATTCAGCGTCGGGATACCATTTCGCTGTTCTGTATTGATAGAAAACCCGGCGGGGCTTCAAAAAACGTGTCAAGCAAAACATTTTCTTTGACAAGTGTTTCAATAATTGGAATTGATGAAAATGTCAAAAACAGTACTCCGATTTTTTACGTTACTCATGTGTGATATAAGGGAAAAATGTGTTTTCTTGATATGGTCTATTACATTCGACACCCGAAAGGGTATAACGATTCGAGAAATTTAAGAAGAAGATATGGCCTATCAAATTTGTAATTTCAACTCGAACTATTTGCTTAAATTTTGCCAAGATCGATTTTATATAATTGAAAAGATAGCACAAAGCTATGGTACTTATTAGATTATTTAATGAACATTAAAAGGTGAAAATGATAATAAACGTATATATAAAAGAAAATGCATTTCTGAAACATATACTGAAAATGGTTCACATTGCCTCCTCGAGTCCTAACTATTGTCTGCATGCAGTGGTCCATGCCACTAATGAGTTCATGAATTTTATTCCAAGTACTAAAAAAAATATAATACTAAATATATATATATATATAAATAATATTCTAACTGATATATAATTATAAAATAACTGAACAATACTAATATTTAAATTAGTCATAACAGAAGTGGAGGCTACCTAGGACAAAGTTAGTACGATACAGTTAAATATTAATATTAACCAATATTGGATAGATAAAGGCCATACTAACATCTTTTAAAATGAATTATTTATATAGTGTAATTTAAAAGTAAACTTTAAGAAAGTATTTACAATTTATTAATATTAACAACTTGCATTATAGATAATAATACACATTCATAAAATACACACTTTTACACATAATCCAAATATAAATAGAATCCGCAATTGATGAAATAATAAATAGTTGTCAATTCTAGTACAAAAAAATACCAACAAAATGACATGTAAAATAAACACACAAATTATCTTGTGGTGCGTTTAGATCAATTATTGGCGGTTTCAGTTATTCTTGGGGTTTGTATTATTTTCGCGGTAATTATATTAATATTAGAGATTTTCCGGATCAAGTACATATGTTTTTCTTTAAGCCGCATCATAAATTCTCAACAAAATCTGGTTTACTGTGAAATGTATCAATGAGATGATTTGTTATGTAAGAAAAATGCAATTTGCCAAGTAAAATTATTGGATGTAAGTCGCTTAAAAAAATGTCATAATTTTATCAAATTTATAATACAGATCAATAATATAAATAGAAAAGAGTATTCATTCTCTTGGTCACAGGTATTTAAATAAATTAAATAAAAATGATTTGAAAATAATTAATATATATTGAAAATCTTTATTTCTGAGTATTACATTATATAATTTTATAATACATATACATACAATCATTTACACATTGTTAGACCTCAGAAAATGACTATCGACCGTCTGTCTTTCTGCCAATAATTAATAAATTATTTAAGATCAATAATAATGAAAACAAAAAAAATGATTATAATATAAATATTACTATCAATAAACTTCACGTACTCACCAACAAATATCTTCGACCATAAATTATCTTTGATTAATTTGGAATATTACCACATCTAATAGTTTATGAATGGAAACCAATCATTTGAAGTATCACACGAATGCAAATTGTACCTGAATAATTATATATAAAGCGTTAAAAATACATGCAACAAGAATCATAAAATATTAACATTCTGATTATACGTGAGATACAAAACGTATTTCGAAACAGCAACTGCCACTTGATTAGACAACGATCATATCTAATGGGTACAACTTTTATTTCATATAAAACAATACCGGGGCACAGTAAATAAAATATAATAAGCTATTTCCAAAATTAAATATAAAAATTGTGGCACAAAAATGTGATAAACAAAATAAAATTATTAAAATCATTCACATAAAAACTGTTTTAAATGTTGGTGATTATTTAATTTAAAATTATTTGGAATATTAAGAAGGTATATTTCGATTTAATGGGAAACCAGCTTAACAAGATTAAAAACATATACAGAAAGTAGAATCTTAATTAAAAAAATAATTTTATATCTACTTTTTAATTGATAAGATTTCTATATAATATATATATATAACATCTTTATTTCTGCAGACAATTTTATATACAATAAATTAACTATATAACATACGTTGTCCTTAGAAAACGGCTATCAACCATTTCTGCCTTATATAAAATTTATTAGTCATTTAAAATATATTTTAAGGAGAAATTAATAAATTTGTGCGATATTTCATTTTATATTTTTTGTTAAATACATTTTGTTCAATTCTTTTTGAGGTGGAGTATGTAATTTTTTGGTTGATTTTTAGAAAATGTGATGCAAAAAGAATAATAAAATTAATATTAAATATTAATTGCATATGTATATTAGCTTATAACTTATAAATACAATTACAAAGAGATGATAACGGTAAGCTACTTGATTAAAATGCTGTTAATCGCAATTACTTACAAAAAATGTGTATGTGTGGAATTCGACAATTATTTGAGCATAATAAAAACTAAAAACATGAATCAACTAGAATTAAAAAGTTTTAATTCATTAGAAATAAATGAGTATGACGATATTTCAATTTTGAAGGAAACTGAAGAAAGTTTACATTTTATTAAAAAACAACAAGATTTTCCGTTTGAATCATATTTTAATATGGAACAAAATTATAAGTTGGGATTGTTTTTGAACAATACGGATGAGCCTGATTTGCATTTTCAATTAAACATACAGAAATGCTATACAAAAATATTTGACTACATAAACGTTGCGAGTGTTTATTATATTTATAAAAACCACCCGTTAAATAAAGGTGGATATGTACAAACTTTATACGATTACAAAGGAGATGATTTAATTAATCATAAGCACCAAAGAACGCCTGATTTATATGTAATCGAAACGACTCACGCTGATTTTATAAATTTATTACCTAAATTTAGAAACTTTGTAACCTACAATCCGAAAGGGTTAATAATACTTTTATTATTGGATGAAGGAGATGTTGTTAAGTTACTTAAACTATTATGGAAACATTTTATAATAAATTTATTATTTATAATTAATTTTAACGTATTCACATATTATCCTATTTCCGATTTATCTTGTGAAGATTTCAAGCAAATTTTTTTATACAACTGCTTAAACGACGATGTGAAACCATACAAAAGCGATCTGAAGGCTAAGGATTTTAACAATTGCACGGCGCGTATTTATCTTCTACCAGTAGGTGATTTCGTCCATAGTGGTCCATTTGAAACAAATACGGGTTTCGGTGTTGCGTCAACACGAGCCTTCGCAAGGATACTTAATCTAAATATCATCAACGTACCTCATAAATATACATCTGCATTCATGTTAATCAACGGCAGTATGAAGAGCATGATGCAAAAGCAACCGAATGGAGCTTACTTGGGAGCGATTAACGATATATACACAGGAAAAGGTGATATGGCGTTAGTGGTGTATTCAACGAGTAATATTTACGAGGATTTTGATATTAGCTATCCGTACGTTTTTGTGGAAGCCAAATTCTTCGTACCATTACCGAAACAAATTGAGGTTTGGAAGAATATCTTCAAAGTTTTCAGTAAATACGTCTGGATTCTATTAATAGTGGTTATCTTAACAATTTTCCCAATTTGGTTCTTAATTATGCGTAACGAGTTTAATGTAACTATAACTGATAGCGTGATGTTTGTTTGTGCAACATTTATTTCATCACACTCATGGAAGCCAATCAACACATTTTCACGCGTATTTTACACTATATGGATTTTCTTCGTTTTCATTGTAATAAACAGCTACCAATCATTATTAACTTCTTACATGTATTTACCGGGACGAGACGAGCAAATTACCACAGTGGAGGAATTAGCTGCGTCTAATTTGAGCTTAGTTTCAGAGCCTAGCGGGATTTACATTTTGAACCACTACAAAGATTCGAATCTAAATGCAATCATAAAACGGGCCTACCACGAAAAGAATTACAACAAGCACACAATTGCGCTGTTTAATAAAGGCGATGTTGCCTTATTCATGGCTCCGGTAATTTTGCCAGACAGGTTGCAAAATCTAACCATTAACAACTACTTTATACTTAATTGGAGAGATCTGTGTTGGGGTGTCATGATTTTTAATAAAAATTCTCCTTACAAAGCAAGAATGGAGCAACTGATTGTTAGATTTCATGAAGCTGGTTTGTTCAAAAGATTCGGCCATATTGATGTGTTTTTCAATATTGGTTTCGAGCCGCATGTTGATTTTCTTGTGGTACGCTTAGAGCATTTATTGGCGATGTTTGTTATTTATGGGATTTGCATGGGTTTAGCGATAATTGTATTTTTTGTCGAAATAACATGGACTTTAAATTGAATAAAATTAATCCGTAGTTAATGGAATGTATTATGGCATAATTAACATAATGCAATAATAGTTTTGTGGCAGTTAACTTTATGTTTTATTTAGGTAATAAAAGTTGTTAATGTTCGAAACAAATGGGTGTAAATTATTTAAGTAAATATTTTTATGTTGGCAGAAAGACTGGCTATCGACAGCCAGTTCGGGATTGGTATGTACTGTATGATATTTTATAATAGTTTTGTATTGTATTGTATGCATATTGTAAATATTAGTCCTGAATAAAGATTTGTATATATATATTTATGTATTAATTTTAGTGTATGACAGTTGTTATAACAAAAATAAATTGCTGACTAAAAGAAGAGACTATGTATTATGTAAAAATGCTTAGTTTTAATTAAAAGTTTCATCTTCTATTGAAATATGAAAAGATAGATAATATAAACTTAAAATAAACTTAAACCACAAAAAATTAACTGAAAATATTTGAATGAAATACCCATTATTTATGAAGGACATACTCCTTATGAAAAAGGTATCACGAAGCCGCACTTTTTAAAAGGTTCGATTTTAAAAAAGTGTTTTTTTAATATTGGATTTGATTCAAGGGCTAATTATCTTATGGTACGTTTAGATCATTTATCGGCGGTTTTCTTTATTTATGGGGTCTGTATTATTTTCGCGCTAATTATATTTATATAAGAGATCAAGCGAAAATGTTTGTTTTTAAGCCGAATAATATATTTTCAACAATATCTAGTTTGCTGTGAAATTTATCCATAAGTTTTGTCAGGAAAATTCAATTTAAGTCGATTATAAATTATACAATAAATTTATCATATTTGTAATTGTCTTCATTGTTTCCTATTACTTGTCCTTGTTTTTCAATTATTTATCCCCATTTTCTTGAGATCATATTCTACTTAGCCAATCCACTTAGATCTGGGCCTTCCTCGTCGTGTTTTTTTAATCCTTCTGGGTTTCATTCAAGTGCGGCTCTTATAGTTGCAGTAGATTCTGCTCTCCACACATGTCCGAGCCATTTTAGTATTTTCCTCTTAGTCACTAATTATGTCTTCATCTCCTGATTCTTCAACTCTTCATGTATTTCCCTGTTTTTCCTTCTTCGATATTAATTGTTAATTTTTATAGGTCCAAGTATTATTCTCATTATTTTCCTTTCCATTACTGTTATTCTTTTTGGGTCATCGTCATTGTCTCGTGTATGTCATAATTGGTTTTATCATGAGATTAATAATATTGGTTAGAAAAGCAAAAATCAGAAATTAACTTACATTTGACCTAGCTAAATGGAATATTATTATATTTAATAGTTGATCAATCGAAACAAATCATTTGAAGTATCACACGCACGCAAATTGTAGCTCAACATTTATATATAAATCATTGCAAATGCGTGCAAAAAATTATAAAATATTTATATTCTGACTATACGTGTGGTAAACATGTAATAAAATCCCCGTAACTAAATTTATTAATAAAGATAATGCACATTGCGAAACAGCAACAGCATTAGACAACGATTACATCCAATGATCAATAACGGGTACAACTTTTTATTGCATATAAAATATCCGGACACAGTAGAGAAAATATAATATTGTGGATTAATGATATCATAAATTAAATTGTTTTATTA
Source organism: Philonthus spinipes (assembly GCA_963082785.1). NCBI lineage: Eukaryota > Metazoa > Arthropoda > Insecta > Coleoptera > Staphylinidae > Philonthus > Philonthus spinipes. Next base: position 8,141,928 of record OY720308.1, on the reverse strand, counting down.
AAATCGTTCACATAAAAAATATTTTAAATGTTTCATTTAAATTTATTTCAAATATTAAGAAAATTTAATTATGGCGTAATATTATGATAAATTGAATAAAATTATTAAATTCATTCAAATAAAAAAATCAAAATCCTGGTCATTATTTCATTTAAAAATATTTCAAATAGCAAGAAAATATATATCGGTCGGCAGAAAGACCTCTGGTCGACAGCTCATGACCGACTAACATACAATTGTAAATTGTTACTATGCATGTACTACATTATTTATTTTTTTTTTTTTTTGGAAAATTAAAATTTGATCGGCCAATTTGGGGTGTTTTATAATTACGTTGAAACTAGCATCGCTATCAGTTAAGTAAAGGTAATAACCAAGGTAGTTGATGTCGCGATTTTCGCATTTTTTATTTATTTATTTATTTTTTTTTGTTGAAAACAAAGATTCTCAACGAAATATTAATCAGCATGAAATTCTACAAAAGTGCCAAATTTAAATATGCCCTCTATCTCTTATAATCAGTGAGATCCCCATGGCGAGACTCGAATTTGAAACACCCAGCAAATATTTAATTACCCATTACTTGATGTTGATTCCAGATAAGATTAGTTTAGTTTTAATATAATATTTATAACTATATTTTGTTAAATGATGCATTTCCGTTAATAAAGTTTATTATAACACAATGATAAAACAATAATTATGGGCGTATTTTTTTATTATGAGCTATAGAAAATAATACATTGGGAATAATATAATAAGCAATTAGAACCGGATATATATTTAATTTGTGAAGTAAACAAATAATTAATTACAGCGAATGAAAATTGAAGTTTTAAAGTCAACGACCTATTTGCATTCGCAAAGATACTTAATCTAAACATCATCGATGTACCTCATAAATATTTTTCTTTGTTAAATAAGCATAAAATTACATTTTCTTTATATATGTTAATATATATTTTAATATAAACAAATAAAATAATATATATATATATATATATATAGAATGTAATTGTTTAAAAACGTGCACGTTAAACTTATCATTTCCCTTACAGAATAGCCCCCAATAATACACATTCATAAAATACACCCAAAATAAATAAAACCTGGTATTAATAAAATATTAATAGTTAGTCAGTTGTAATAAAAAAACAATACTAACTAAACGACCTGTAAAATAAATGGATATATAGGATACACGTTCTCTTGTTATATAGCTTCGCTTAATCAATTATAATGTTTATTAATAATTAATTAATACAATTTCCTACATAATAATTCTATTAGTACTTTGATCACTTTTTTTCATAATTAAGTAATTCGGGTAATAATATAAATGGCTTCTAAATAGAAGTATAAGTAAACAACTATTAACTTTTATGGTAATAATATGGAGTAATAGATTATTTATAAAAGTAATTATTAAACAAAAGATAGAAAGATTGATGCCGTTTTCCAAACACAACGTATTATTACAGAAAAACTGTATTTTTATCTATGATAACATTAACATCAAAAATATTTTAAATTTTAACAAACGCACCCTAGAAATATTTGAAAAAGAAGATGCAGTCATGATATAACTTCGAGTGTTCTGATGGATGTCCTTAAAATGTAACCATTTCGAATTACTTTATACTTGATAGAAGAGAACTATACTGGTTTTCGATTATTTTTAAGAAAAAATCGCCTTTCAAGAAGCGATTCGATGAATTAATTTTAAGGTATCACGAGGCCGCACTTTTTAAAAGGTTCCGTTTTTTAATATTGGATTCGAATCAAGGGCTAATTACCTTGTGGCGCGTTTATACAGTCTTCGTTATTTCTGTGGTCTATATTATTTTCGCAGTAATTATATTTATTAAAGTTGTACATTGAAAATTTCTACAATTCATAATTATATTTGTATTAGAGGTGATCTGGATAAAGTGAAAATTTTTGTTTTTAAGCCGCATCATGCATTCTCAACAAAATCTGCTTTACTATGGAATTTATCAATGAGATTTGTAATAAAAGAAAAAAAATCAATTTTCCAAGTAAAATTATTTGATTTAAGTCGTTTAAAATCATACCATAATCTATTACATTTATAATACAGATCAATAGTAATGAAAACGAAGAAGAAAATAATATAATATAAAAATTACCATCAAGAAAACTTAATTTACTCTCTTCTTTGTTTAATTTATATTTGACCTAGCTAAATGGAATATTATTGTATTTAATAGTTTATCAATGGAAACAAATCATTTTAAACATCACACGCACGCAAATTGTACCTCAATAATTATGTATAAATCGTTTAAAATACATGCAAGAGGAATAATAAAATATTATAATTCCGATTATACGTGGGGGTACAAAATGTATTAAAATCCTCGTAATTCTTTTGATTTAATAATAAAGATAATGCATATTTCGAAACAGCAATTATCATTTATTATACAACGATTATATCTAATAATCATTACGTGGGTACATTTTTTTATTTCATATAAAACAAAACTTTTTTATATTTTTAAAAATGAATTTAAAATGTAATTTTAGGAGAAATTAATGATTTTGTGAGATATGACTTTTTTATTAAAACGAATTATTTTTTGTTGAATTCTTCTTGAGGTCGAATATGTAATTTCAATTTTTGTTATTACAAAGATCCTAATATAAATGCAATTATAGCGCGGGCCCATCACGAAAACAATACCAAAACGCACAGTTGTGATATTCAGCTGAAAGAATAATAAAATTAATACTTAATATAAACTGTGTAAGTTTATTAGCTTGTAACTTATGAATTACAAAAAAATGATAACGGTAAGCTACTTGATTAAAATATTATTAATCGCAATTATTTATAAAAAGTTTGTATTTGTATGTCTGGAATTAAACAATAATTTGAGCACAATAAAAAGTAAAAATAAATAATCAACTGGAATTAAAGAGTTTTAAATCAGGATTAGAAATGAATGAGTTGGACGATATTTCAATTTTGAAGGAAACTGAAGGAAGTTTCCATTTTATTAAAAAAACAAGATTTTTCGTATGTATTCTAAAATAAAAAAATGCTTTATCCGACATGTTATTGCTATGCAACCAAATGCCCGTCATGTAATTTAATGTCTGGAGGGGTATAGGCCCGAGAAGTAGTTGTATAATTGTACGTTTATTTTATAAATTACGAAACGTAATTGAAGAATGAATAAAGTTCAAACTGGAAAATTACAAAATTGGAGAAATTAAAGCAGGTCTTTATTAAACTCAACTAACAATAAACACAAAATAAATTAAATTACTTATAAACAGACCATGGAATTGTCCAAAACTGAACACTACCTGACTTAGTTCCTGCAGCAACAGTTGATATTCTAAAAAAATATTTAATTATATATTTTTTTTTTTTTTCATTTTGGATTTATTACATACCTCTTTGTATTTATAGCAATTGTGCACAAAACATTCGATTCAATTTTTTCATTAATTTTATAAGTCACTGGAGTTCCTTTCGTAATGTCGTATATTTCGATCAATCCCTTGTTTCCACAAACAGCCAATAATTTTTCCTCAAAGGGAACCCAAGAGAGCGTGAGTACAGGTGAGTTTGTGTGAATTATTTTAGCAGGTATTTCCTAATAAAAACACAATACAACATCTACATATAATATAAAATATTACAAAATGCATTATAAAGGTCTACCAATTTGATATCAACCAATGACACTATTTCAATTTAAATGTAATGATTATGACATATCATCATATCACATGGTTGTGTAAATAAAGAATATTAGATTTGATCTTTTCGCCTGGATTTTGTACTTTCATTCTTGTCAAAATATACAAATAAAATGTGATGATTTAACAGTTTATACAAATTTGAATTATATTACAATAATATATTCATTAATTAAAATGACTTTATAATTACATTTTGCAAAAATAAAGCACGATATAAATTTATTTTTATTTTATAAATACCTGTTCTATAGTATATATCCTTACTTCTCCATCAGTGCCATTTGTGGCAAACAATTCCTTTATATTTGGAGAGAAGCTAATTGCAGTTAATTCACCTTCATGGGGTTTATAATATTTAAATACAGGATCCAATAATTGAAAAGTATTCAGAGATTCTGAAATAATAAATATTTTTAAATTATCAATCATAAACAAATTTATAAATGGAATTATGTGTTGTAGAATTACCGAGCATCCTTTCTGTTCCCAATGTGGAACAATGCATAACCAAACCTCCTTCTGCAGCAACTATAAACATGTGTGGTATAAACTTGGAAAAATCAAACGCGATTACACCTCTGTCAGTCTTTTTTGCAAGATGCGGTGGAAGTTCTGTCTTTCTGCAGTGTCTACCAAACATTGGTGCTTGAATTTTATATCTAAAAAAATATATTTATTTTGATTCTATTTTAAGAGGAATAAAGGAAAAATAACAATAGTTAATCCCTTTTGTTATTTTTACTTTTTTTAAACATAATTGTAAATTCAATTTTCAGAATACTATTTAATTGTAAGTACAAAAAAATCTTTTTTGTTTCCACTCGCACATGGGTTTTGGTATATAGTCAAAATTTAACCGAGTAACCTTTGTAAAATTGTAATTTTAAATAGGTATGAAATGTGTTAGATATAATTCAATAGATCCATAAAATTTAAACAAGTAAGCTTCAAAGTCAGAACTAATTTTTAACTCAGAATAAGAAATAACTACCTTTCTGTTTCCTTGAAATAAATATAAATTCCTACCTTTCCGTAGCACTCAATTTTGCAGTTGTACTGCTGAAGTTATATATGACCAACAAGCTATCCAAACTGGAAGTTGCCAACATATATGTTTTTATATAATTCATATTATTGACCCAAGATATCTGCGTGATAGCCTCTTCGTGGGCATTCACTTTAACCAACACGTTCTCCTCTTTTTTGTTGGTGTCCCAAACAATAACTTCACCTAATTAAATTAAATAAATATGTTAGAGAAAAATGCAGTTTTATTTTTATTTTTACCAACCTGAAAAAGTTCCACCTGCAATAATCGAAGGTAAAATTGGGTGATACTTCAAGACAGTCACGCACGAGTTTGCTTGCAATTTCATTTGTGGAGTGTCTGCTATCTCATCAATTCTTTAAAAGATACATAATTGTATTATAAAAAAATTTACTATTCTATATTTATAGACATGGGCGCCGCTACATTAACCCCACCCCGGATTTTATCACTAATTTTTTTCTGAAGTACATATTTTTAGTACTCCAAGAGGAAAATGTCCAGTGAACATGCTGGCCAGTAGTAGCACGATCAGCAAGGCATGCTTTTGTTTGTCTTCTTGAATGTACTGAGTCGTTATCTTGTTGAAATATCAATTCAGATTCGTAAAATGGTAATAAATTAGCTTCCAAAACTTCAATGCACTCTGTGCTGTTCATCCTGGTTGATGAAAAGGCTAAATCTAAATTTACATTACAAGAAAACGCAAGAATGTCATTGTTACAATTTTGTTTAAAACAATAGATTTTACTTTTTACTCTGATAAAAATCCACTAGATTACTTTACAATAGGAGTTCTGAATTGTTAGTTTAAATAAAAATTAAAATTAATGAAACAACAAATATATTAAAAATGTAGCTGTCTCTATAGTTATGGTACAGAGTGTGTAGTATTGATTGTATTTGTTAGGATCTGCTAAATTAACAATCGATCGCGATATCCTTCATTCATATAAATTGTATTTATATGCGTGTAATTGAGCTTGTTACTCGAAGGTTCGTCCCCGTCATTCTAAAGCGACATTATTATCTAATGTTACCTTACTTTAATTTTACAAAGTAATATTTAAATTATCCTGTAATTGGCCTTTTGGCTGTTGGGTTACATAAATAAATAAATAAATTGTATCCCCCGAATCACGAATAGTACAGGTCACATATCCCAAAGGTGCCCCCCTCCAATTGATACATTATTTGGAGGCGCCCATTTTTATAGAAGACACAAAAATACATTGTTTTTCACTACACTATGTATATACAATTACAATTTTATTTCAATAAACAAAAGGACATATTTATTTATTTTTTAATTATATATTTTAAAAATAAATTAATAATTGCTTATAATAAAATAAATACCTGTTATAAGTATAAATCGAAATAGTTCCATTATGATGACACCACGTTTTATGAGCCAAATTACATGTTACGGCCAAACTGTTGCCCGTTGAATTCCACGACAAACTCGTAATAGAGCCCTGCAACAATAAAAATCATTAATGCTTGTAGAATTGAAATAATAGAAACTTACATTTTTATCTTGGTCAATGGAAACATCAATTGTCTTCACCATCTTGGCTGTAATTTTGCTATCATCCAATCTGGGCTCGTAATTGTTGAACGCTTGGGAATTCGCTGATTCCTCAAGTTCATGCTTAAGTCTGGGATAAAGATTTGATAACCATCGTGCCAATTTTTCTTCATCGTATTCGACTGGTTTTAGTTGTGCAGGTACTGTCTGCGTCTATGATAAATTTATTTGCATTATAAAGCAATGACACCAGTAAAATATAGTAAGAAAAGAAAAATAATTAGTGGAGGAAGTAGAGTGAAGAACTATATAATGACTAGTGATGGGAAAGATCGATCAAAAAGATTGAGCCGCTCAATCTTGTTTGTGATTGATCGGATCGATTTTATTGAATAATAATTAAAGATCGATCTTTACGGATTTATCTATCGAATAAATCTTTATGCATCGATCTGTTGAAGCGATCTTTTAAGCTCGATCTGATCCCCTTGCAACTATGATTTGATCTTTCCAATCAGCTTGACACAGTGCAAAAGCCATGTCATGTTGTTTTTAAAAATTTACACAAATAATATTTCATTAATATACCAGCCGGTTTTTTCATTTAATATTTAATTTCTCAATTAGATATGACTAAAATAATAAATGATTCCCCAGATTTTGATTATTTAAATTAGTGTGATAAAAAAAGGATTTTTTTTGTGATCGGTTAGAACAATCTTTCACCTCACACTGAAAAATAAAGAGGCATATAATGAAGTTATATGAGGCTAAATAAATAAATATAACAATCATTTCGGCTGGAATTGATGCCAATCACCTTGCAACAGTCTTTCTGTTTAGCTTGATTATGACACTAAAAATGTATATTTTATTGTACAAACTTAATTTTGCAAAAACAAATATTCCAGTTTAAATAATTATATATAAATAGCTATTTAAAATAATGCAAAATTGATTCGTTCCTTACTTCACTATTTTTATGTTATTTATATTTAATTTAAATATTTCAAGCCAAAATGATCATGCCAAAATAAACGATAAAAAAATACACAGCTAGATCTTTGAAGATCAATATTTTCGGCTCAATTTTTAAGGACCGTACCTTTTGATCTAACCTTAGCGGATCGATCACCGATTGATTGATTGAGGGATCAATCAAAGATTGATCGATCTTAAAAAAAAGTCCATCTCTAATAATCACTTCAACAACTAAATGATAATGTAACATTTATAATATAAAAACAGTAAATTTGTATTTTGAAATTTAATTTTTTTGTTTGTTTGTGTTGTGGGAGGGGAAAATCCATTTATAGACTTAATGCCGCATTCCTCCCATATGACGTACTTATCCTCTATATTCCCAAACCTAGTATTACAGTGATTCCTAAATTTAATGTCACAGATAATTTTCGAATTTAGAATTTAATATTAATTAATGGCATATTTCTAATTTTCTATTTTTTTATTCTTAATAAAGGAAAAACAAAGAATAATACAGGATGGTGCATTTTGGTGGTTTGGATACCTTTTTAAATTTTGTTATAAATACATATATATTCTATGTTATCATATAGCAAGATGCTAAATAAAGATTATAATTATTATTATTTTAAGAGGTATTGAAAAACCGTTTTCACTGACAATTTTTAATGATAAAAACAATGGTGTAGGAAAAATGATCTATCTTTAAACATTTACAGGTGGAAGTTGAAGACAAGCCATTTTTCGATTTCTATTACAATTAAATATTTATTATTTAGATAAATACCTCAATTTCTGCTGTAGTTACAGTATTAGTAGAAAAATCAGCAGTTCTGTACTGACTTGTTTGACTAGATGATTCAATCGATACCCTAAAAAAAAAAAAAAATAGAACAATATAAGTACCTCGCATCTCATTGATAAATTGCTATAACCCAGAGTTACAAGATTCTAACTTATTTTAAATGTTAAATTAGAACTTTATGAATGTATTTTATAAAAAAGAAATCACAATTATTTAAAAAATTGTTAATGACGAGTTTTCTCTATATACACATCCTTATTTAGACTGCACAAATTTTAATAAAACATAAATATTTACAATACATGTAGGTATTACACTGTCTGGATATTATTCTTTGAATATCTCCTTCTTTTCTATTACTTTTGTTGCGATGTTATTCCATGTCTGCCGTGCTCTTAATTTATTTAATGTTTATTTAAATTATAAGTAAAAAAATATAAATTTTATAAAAAAATGATATTCCTACAAAATATTCTTATATATAAATAGGATGTTCCATTCAAAAAAAATGAAAGTTTTTATTTATCTATGTAAATAGAACACCCTCTATATTCAAAATATATTTAAATTATAGCTTCGTTATATCCATGAAAGTTTTATTGGAAACAATTTTTGAAAGTCGTTACTGGTTGAGAATCATTTAGGTGTTCCGGTAATTTTTATCAACCCTGTATATTCTTATGACAATAACAAATTGCCTTCATATTAACTATTGAAGAAATTGAACAATACTTTTATAAATGTGTAACAACCGGTATTAAAAATAGAAGTATGCTTTAATTTATTATTTAATTCAATTTAAAATTTTGTGAAATTCTGCTAAAGCTTTAAAACAAGGTTTGTACCAGATTTTGTTTCGAATAAAAGTATAAAGAAAAATGGGCTAAAATATATTCTTATGATAATAACCAATTTCCTTCTTATCAACTATTGACAAAATTGAATGATAATTTCATAAATGTACAACAGCCAGAATTATAACTGTACAATAATAACCCTGTATAATCTTTTAAAAATAACAAAATGCATTCGATAAACTATTGAAGAAATTGAACGATAATTTTATAAATGTGTAACAGCCAGTGTTATATATATATATTTTTTAATTTAAGATATTATGAAATACTGCTAAAAGTTTAGAATGAGTTTTGTATCAGATTTTTTTCGAATAAAAGTATGAACAGGGAATGTGTGGGCTAAAATATATTCTTATAAAAATAACCAATTTCTAAAGTAGTAAGAGATAGCCCAGTTCAGACAATCCTCCCTTTTAATGTAAAAACTCAATATTTGTAAAAATGTTGGAGATGGGCAAAGTCAATCTTTTATTAATGCTAAATTATTAATATTATTCTATTTTGCTCAAGAAAAAAAATGATTGTGTGATAATTAAAATACATGAACACAGGATAAATGAGAATTTAATTCAACAATAAATTAAGATTTTTGTATATATATATATATATATATATATATATATACAACCAATTTCCTTTGTATCAACTACTAACAAAATTGAAAAATAATTTCATAAACGTACAACAGCCAGAATTACAAATCCCTGGTTTATTAAAACCTACCCATAAAGAAATTATTGGATAAAACAAGTCAATACAAACAATCCCAAAGTGTACAGTATATTGATGAAATTAAACTTACTTTGTGACCTTCCACTTGGAATCGAACCCGACGCATTCGTTTTCCTTCACGTGAAATGACTTTTCCATTTTCGTTTTAGAAAATTAAAGAACGAATTTGAAAGGCAGGCTCGTTGATTATTTATTTTGACATTAAGTAAACAAATATTCATAGATGTAATACTGATTAGAAAAAATATAATTAATTGGAGAAATTCCCAGAAGATGACTCTGCGCATCAAATTATTTGAGGTAGGCAACCTAATATACGGAATAGTAACAGAAATTGTTAATAGGTGTCGCTACGTGATTTGTTTTTTTTTAGTATAGGCAATTCAAGATACATTACGTTAGGGGAAAACGCTCACAGATGTCGCTATGAATATTAATATTTATTATTTAATAAACCTGTAAGTAATTAAAAAAAAAAGTCTAAGCAGCTTTTTGTAATAGTGTATATTCATAGAATGTGAAATTAATTAATAACGTACGCGTTAAACTTAATATTTCCCGTACGGAATAGCCCCGATTATATTACATATTTACGAAATGGCTACTAACCAGAGGTATTTTCCCTGATATTTTAATATTAAATTGAACTTATAAATTAAATTAAATTAAACTAAACGAAGTGAATTTAATTTATCATTATTAAATAAGTGAAACGACAGACAAAATATAAATAAATTATATTGTATTATATTATATTATATTATATTATATTATATTATATTATATTATATTATATTATATTATATTATATTATATTATATTATATTATATTATATTATATTATATTATATTATATTAATAAATTGTTATAATCCCTACATGTCAAATGTGGACTATAGTTATTATTTCAAGTACGGAATAGCCCTGAATATCATCCACAACAACTTTAATATAAACTAATTAAAAATATTAAGGATACTTTTGTCTCGTTGATCACTTGCTAAAACAATTTTAATTTTAAATTAAACTTGTAAATTAAAGGTTTGTCTGTGGTGCAACTACACTATGTGAATTTAATTTACAAGTTTAAAAAATTAAAAATATTTTAAGAAATGGGAAAAAATATCCTTAATATATTTAATATGTTGTGGATATTCAGGGCTATTACTTACGTGAAATATTAACTATAGTTAATATTTAACATGTAAGCTGTATACAGCTTACGTGCTATTCTCAATCATCACAATCTAAGCGAGGTTTACAATTGATACTTAGATTGCAACATGTTTAATAACGCAAAATATATAGAAAAGCCCTGATAATTTAATTATGTAAATAATTTATTTCGTATTTCGCAAAGAGTATTTAAAATTATATTTTTATTAATAGGTGATAAGCAATTCTTGATATATGTATAAATACACAGCTCCCTTTTTTGATAGCTCAGTTACTAGTTTAGTTAAGACTTTGAAATTTTTGAACCTTTACTTGGGTCCTAGGAATTAATTCAGAAAACTAGTTTTGATTATACAGGACTCCCAAAGGACTGCATGATTATATATTTTTTTTTAATTTGCTTGATATGCATTTTATTCATAATGTCGTAACTCCTTTTTGGGACACCCTGTATAATGAAAAATATTTTCCTGAAGTATGTCGTAAGACCCAAGTAAAGTTTCCAAAAATTCACTTACTTAATTAGTAACTGAGCTATCGAAGACGGGAGCTGTAATGCATGATGCTGTATATGAAATAATATTAATTAAAAAAAATCACTTCGTTTGTTTTACAAAAACTAAATGATTTTTATTTAAATCTTTCATATATTAATTATGTTTCACCAAGTGATTATTGAGAAAATAGTAAAATATTTTATATATATATATATATATTAATTTAAAAAACTTAACGTACTCATCAACAAATAATTTGTACAATTACCAAAATCATCGAAATTCGAATTAATTATAATCTGATCTGAAATTAGTTTCGTTATTTATATTTATTACTAAAATGTAATTTGTATTGTAAATTGTTGTATTTATTAACGCCGCAAACAAAAATAAATTGAATTCGTATAAATTACTGTTTCAATTCGGGCTCCCAATTTAAAATCCAATTTACACTAGAGATTAATTGATCCATTATGCAATTCCGCTAACAAAACTAATTCAGTAAATAATTGCATCATCGGTAATTTATGTGCTGGTTAAGAAGAGGCTTCCTGGGTCACGGAATAAATTAATGAGAGGGGTGGGTGGGGTGCCGGTTATGTACTCACATGTCGTTATAAAGTTAGTTAAAACTTTTCCACGTTGGGTATTTAAGAGCCATTAAAGGGAATTTTCTCAGAAGTTTTCCACGCCCACCCCCCTTCATTTCCCCTTCACTCGTAAACGCCGTTTCCTTTCTACATACACTTCAAAGTTTAGAACGACAAGATAATTATAAAAAAAGAGATTTATCAAGAAATAAATTTTATTTAAAAGTTACATATTGATTAAAAATTACAGTTAAGGTTTAATTAAATAAATTAATTCATGTTTCTAATACACTTGTTCCTAAAGAAATAATTTAAATTGTATTAGTTTTCATGCTTAAGTTGGTGTAGAAATTAGAATGTGCTTCTTGATAATATAAAGTATATTGATTGAATATACTTAATTAAATAATAATCTATTTTTAAAAACATTTCTTGTACGAAAAATACATTCATATTACGTTTGACTTAATGAATGTAAAGAATCGAGGGTGTAAGATCAATTTATTGCTATCTTCAATTCATTAATATTCAGTTGAAGACGTGCAAACTCAACAAATATTTATTCAACGCGGGATTCTACAGTATATATAGAATCAAATCAGTTAGAAAATCTCGGGTGTTGACGCGATCATTTATACATTTGCATTTTATATGTAAAAACAATTTTATGAAAATTCCAGCTTACCTGTTCATTTTCAGAGAAAAACTACAAGAATTGAGATGCGTTCAGAAATTAAAAATTAATGAAAAATATTATATTTTATAATCAATATAGTAGATATTAATACTGATAAATTTATCAATAATTTTAAATTGATATTTTATTCTAATTTTTGTTGTGCTAAAACTGTATGTAATTAAAAACTATATAATAACATTGTGTGTGTTGTATTGAAGTTTGAACTGAATCACATTAGAGATTATAATGCTAATAATTTGGCATCAATCTAAGCACAAAATACATTTAACCCTACATCTTGGCGCAATCCAAACACCCCGGCTTATAAACAATGTACTGGGCCAATCTCCCGCCCTTTTCTAATTAATTAATAGCCCGGAGGTTCGTAAGGGCTGCGGGTTGTAGCAACTTTGCGACCGCCGAGGAAACTTCTAGCTCTCCTCCTCCCTTTGGGCGTTGAGAAGGGCGTAGAACGAGAAGGACTTCTTCACCACCTACCACACACACACACACCATTAATTATTATCCCTGGAAATTGTGCGGGAGGGGAGAACTTCACCTCGGAGTATGTTTCCAAGTCCATGTTCATCAGACCGCCTATGGTCAAGGGGTGGATTTGGTTCGATTTTATCATCATGATCAGGATGTTTTTGTTTGAGTCGGGGTTCGTCCACCAGCTGCTTTCGTATATAGCGAAAGTTGTGTCCTCCAACTTTAAATTATGATATATAATGAAGAAAAACAATAATTCATATTATTTCGTATGAATTTTATTAATTTATAGTTTTATTTAATTTTAATATAATTTATACTACTATTAAATCTTTATATATTGAAAATTCTTATTATTATTATTGCATTATATAATTTAATAATACATTTAAATAATGTAAATACAATTATTATTGTAAATTAATTTTATCTTTCAATAAAATGTTCTGTTGTTTTATAATAAATTAAATGTTTTTCAAAATTTGCATAAATTCTTTGATTGTTCGTTTCCGTTAATTTTTTTTATAAAATAAATTGTCTTTATTCCAAAAAAGTTACAATTTAAATTACATTATAGAACAAGAAATTGAGAAATGCATTAAAAAGGAAATTTGTGAAACAAAAAGAAAAAGGGAGCGAATATCAAATTATTAAAACAATTTAAGGAAAGAAATGTTTATTATCTAAAATCAGATAAAGATAATTCATTAGTTATAACAAAAAAAATATATGACTACATTAGTCCCAAATTAGTTGATGTTTATTATTCTTTCCATTTGATTATCAATAAGACAGTGCTGCCAATCGAATGAAAAAATCAAAAGTAACGTTACTTGAGGTTTGTAAAATTTGCCTTAATGATATAAATTATATCTTCTTATATATATGTTCAAGCCCATATTTAGAACAACCAAAAGAAATAAAGAAAGGTATAAAATATAAATATTATTAATAAGTGTTTCTATTTTGTTGGGAGAATTTTAATAGTTTATTCATATTTATTGTCATGATATGAATTTGAATTTTGTTAGTTTAAATATTAGAAATATTGAAATTAATTTTTTTTATGAAAAATATTTTTTTTTTCTCATCCAAACTTTGTTACAAAATATTAATACGTATGTAATCACTCGGAAACAATACATTTTTTCTATCTGTGGCTGAAAGGCTTCCGGCCGATAGCCAATTCATTTGTTTAAAGTCTTAAAAATGTTAAAAAATTATTTGTCAAACCACACTTTTAAGGAAAAACGATGTAAATATATATATATTCTATTTTATATAATTTTAAGTTTTATTACTTTTGTTTATTTATGTATATCAACATATTTACAACTATAAATAGAACAACTAAAATTATGCTTGCAGCTTATCCGCCATCAAGTTTTACAATTTGATTAAGAGCAATTAATTGGGCTCTCGCAGATATTCGGCGCAATTACGTTAATGTCCTGAGAGAGCATTACACCTCTCTCCTGGAAAGTTGGCAAGAAGTAGGAAGGAAGGACCGTATCCGCGCCGATTTGCATTTTTAACTTGATTACAGTGAAAATAATGTCGCCTCCATTATGCGATTAGACTAATAAAAGGCCCGTCTCCGAGCAGACATACAGTCACACCGGAGCAGGAAAGGCCTTTCGACAGTTTCAACTAATTTTAATTCGAATTGTGCTACTGAGGAAACTTTGTAAAGTTTTAATGACGAAGTCAATTTACAGAATGGAAGAAACTAAAAGGAGAGTGGAATAAATTCGATTTTATTTTGAAATATACAGGTGAGTATTTATTTATGGTAATTAATAATTCATAATTAATTATTAATAAAACCATATTCTGTCCATTTTGCTTAGTGAGTATTTTACCCGATATTCAAATAAAATAGGTTTCCCGCTATGTCTCAGGAACTATTAGTCCCAGAGCTTTCAAGTAAAATAATGTTAATAAAATTGATAATGAAATAAAATACTGGTAATTAAAATAAAGAAGATATCTTAAAACCACTTTTTGAAATCATGGTGTGTTGAATCAAAAATGTTACATATATTTTTGTCTAATTCTTGAAATATAAAATTGCACCAGTATAAAAATAATTGATTACCAGAATTTCACTTAGTTGTAAAACAATATTTGAATTACCATTATGCATTTAATAGCAATGCACATCGAATTATACTGTCACTCTCTTTAATGCCAGTGCAATTAAATATTCACTGCCAATACAATTTAATTTGCAATACCATTAAATAATTAATGTCAATCTGAATTAAAATTAATTATTATCAAACAAATGATGACTGTGCAATTTAACATGGATTGTTATAACATAATTTAATGGCAATATCAATTCGAAGTCCAAACTCTTCTATATCTCATATTTTCATAGATACATTGAATATTACCTGTATAGATAATTGATATCCCATGAAGCAAAATATAAATAACTGGCAGAAAGTTGAAATAACCATAACTGCATGGATTAGTCCGTTAAAATGTAATAGTCTGAAAACAAATAAAGTTTGTAAACTTATAATTATAACGAAGTTAAAATAAGGCAAACAAGAACAATAAAAACAAGAAAAAAATGATTATATTTCAAAATCGTTATGAAGATCATGATTTAAAATTAAAAATTAATGAAATTCGAGCGTCGGAATGTATTTCAAAAACGAATCTAGAAAATATAAAGAAGTAGATTAAAATAAGGAAAATAAGAAAACTTAAAACGAGAAAAATATGTATACATTTCCAAATCGTTATTGATGCTCTTCAATAACGACTGAAAATTAAAAATTATTGTAATGAGAGCGTCGGAATGTATTTGGAAAACGAATTTCGTAAAATGTAGACTATATATTTACAAATTGAAACGGATACAATTGAGCGAATATCAATGATTTTCACTTATGAATTCGAATTATTGAAGTGAGATTGTTCAATAACTTAAATTCATAAAAGAAAATCATTGATAAATTTGTTTCATTATATGATAAAATTAAATTTGAAACACTTTGCTTTATGAACTCATTAATTTTAGGCTGGATAATTTTATTATTATATTTAATGTACACAAAACAATCGTTTGATTTAATAAATAAAGTTTACAATTACATTTTATGTATTTATACAAAATAAGCGTTTTAAAATCAGACCGATAAGTGTTGTTTTGTTCGCCAGCAATTTCATAATTGTGTAAAATAACCGAATCCACTGTACAATGTGTGTAGATCTGTTAATAATCCCAGTAATAGTTACCATTGCCATTATCTTACATATTTTACAATTTATACGAATGTTATAAATTGTTATAAATAAAATGAGGTTTATTTTTATTTGCATTTAATTTTAATATTTTGAATTATTGTATATTGTATTTTATTGTTTTTATAGTGATATATTAAAGCTAAAATTATCCGTAATTTTACTCCTTCATTTTTTGATAATGCAATTATTATGAAGCTTAATATTGAATAGTAATTGTTTAATGATTCGGATTTATAACTGGAAATCTTTGATGTAACTAACTAAACATCTTTATGCAAATATGTATATGTATGTACAATGATATATAAAATTAGAATTATATTCTGTAGATGAATCGGCTATCTACCGGAGGTCTTTCAGCCTCATAATGTATTTGTTTAATTAATTGATAAAATTAAATTTGAAAAAAATATACTTTTTGAACTGATTAGTTTTAGCCTAGATTACGTTATAATTATATTTTATGTATGAAAAAAAATTAAGCATATTAAATTACGACAGGTAAATATTGTCTTGTTCGCTAACAATTGTGTAAAGTAACGGAATCCGCCCGGCGCATTCACCAAAATCGCACATCGAAATACATTACAATGTGATTAAATCTGTTTAATTCCCAGTAATATTTAATATTGGAAATATTTCTAATGCAATACATATGTTATATAAATAAACCCTTTCAGAAGTCGTTGCATTCCCTGTCCTCGCTTCGGGAATTTTGGAGCGCAAAATCTCCGGCTAATGTAATTAGGGAATACATATTGTTTTTAATTTTATTTGTCTTCTATATGTAATTTAATTTATTTATTTATATTTTATTATTGATTAGATCATGTTTTATTTTTAAATTAAATGTTCGGCATTTCAGGTTACATGTGTATTCCTGAAGGTTTTTATACATATGTGTTGCTTCTTTTATTGAGAAGCGTGATTTTTGTTTTATAGTAAATATTTGGTTTCTTATATTTGAGATTCTTCTTATTTTATATGTGTGAATTTCTTTGATGCATGTTAATTTCAGGTTGCTTTTAATTAGTTTGTTTTTTATTTTGTATATTCAGAGTAGGTTCTTTAGTTTAATCATGTTATAATGTTTAAGTCGTCTGTATCCATATACAAAGTATCCGTGTTCATTCTTCTGTCTTTGCGATACAATATTTCTAATATTTCGTTTTGTTGTGTATGTATTCTTTTAATATAAATATATATATTTCGATGTGTTTCCCTATATGTTGCATATGTAGTTTATTTTAGAAGTAAACAAAGCATGGTTTTTTACTTTCCCCGAACCCCCGAAGAAAAGTATTGCGATCGTAAAAATTTTCAAATCTCCATTTTCAATGAATGTGCACTATTTGCGGTCCCCTGAGTCCATTCCACCGAGTTTTGAAAAATGTCTGCGTATTTCCGCGATAGCGCATAAACGGCTAAGTGGATTAAACCCAAACTTTATATCTAAGCTTCTTATAACAGTTTTCTTTTGATTTAACTGTACATTGATTGAAATAACAATTTTCTGGTAGTTGCGCGTCTTGGTTGAAATTTTCTAATATGTCTGTGTAATTTGTTCCATTGTATACTATACATGTGTGTTATTTTATGAATTGGTTAATTTTAGCCTAGATAACTTTATTATTATATTTTATATATGTACACAAACCAAGCGTTTTAAAACCGATGGTTTTTTTAAGTTGTTTTGTTCGCTAACAATTCCATAATTGTATATAGCAACAGAATCCACCCGGCGCATTCACCATAGTTGCACATCGAAATATTTTATTTTTATTTATATTGATTTTATGGTGATATAGTAAAGCTAAAATTATCCGTACATTTTCACCCCATTTTTTGATAATACAATTATTATTGAAACATAATTGCTCATTAATTCGATTTCGTAAGTGAAATTATCATTGATTTCTTTCGTTTATTATTTGATAAAATGTAAAATTCAATTTTATCAAATAATGAACAATTTATTTTATATAAATACATATATATATATATATATATATATATATAAATCCATGATAATTTCACTTATGAAATCGAATTGATGAATTTATTGATTTATATATATATATATAGTTATATAAAATAAATTGTTTGAAATTCAATTTTATCAAATAATGAAAGAAATAAATCAATGATAATTTCACTCATTAAATCGAATTATTGAACATATTTTATATATGTACACGAATAAAGCGTTTGAAAATCTGACCCGGCGCATTCACCAAAATTACGCACCGAAATACTTTCCAATGTGTTTAGAGCTGTTAATAATCACAGCAATATTTGCCATTGCTATAATCTCATATATTTTATAACTTATATGAATGTTATAAATTTAATTGATATCCATTTTTATTAGAAT
The DNA here is from genome assembly GCA_963082785.1 of Philonthus spinipes. Classification (NCBI taxonomy): domain Eukaryota; kingdom Metazoa; phylum Arthropoda; class Insecta; order Coleoptera; family Staphylinidae; genus Philonthus; species Philonthus spinipes. Next base: position 8,123,164 of record OY720308.1, on the reverse strand, counting down.
TTAATTTGCATATATTGAACGATTGTACCTTTTTTCGATAATGCAATTAATATGATGCTTATTTACTATTAATTATTATTGCCAATTTTTCTCAATTTTTACTTGTATTTCCTTATTATTTTATTGAAAAGTCGGGATAAATTTGATTTATAATTTCACGGTAAGCTACGTCCTTTCAGAAATAAATGATAATTATCATTAAATTCCTTCTAAAATGTATTCAATTGAGGAATAGTTATTCATCATAAAAAACCTAAAAAGTAAATTTTGGTATAATTAATGGTTTTAATATTTAAACATTGATATTTCATATTATATAAAATAAATATGAATAAATTATTAAAAATCAAACAATAAAACACAAATTAGATTGAATAACTTTAAATTTTTGATTAGTTTCTGGTTATTATTCAATTTTTAAGAGAATTTAATTGTTTTATTGGTTGATTTTTAATAATCTACTCATATTTATTTTATATAATTTTTGATATTTGTTTTTTATAGAATACTTACCCATACATATTGATTATAATTAACCCCATGCAAATGTTGCCAACGTTCGAAAAGACTTGATACAACAGTTGCGGTCCGAACGTGTTCTGCACCAGCTCAATGCAACTGCGTGAAATACAAATGAAACAATTAACTCAAACTAAAAAAAGAAGAACAAGAAATGTCGGTTTAAACTTTTGAATCGCGCGTTCATTTTTGTAATCGGGCGCCAATTTCGAGTTTAATCAAGCGGAGTCGGTCCCCAGACGGCGACCTTAATATTAAATTAGACTCTCGCCCGCGCGCGCTTTATTAATTTTTTTCGCCTCGGCGGCCGCGAAGAAAACTGCAACAGCTTTCGAACTAATAAAAACGGAACGCGCGGAAAAGTGGGAGGGGACGGCGCGGGGGCGGGCGATAATGTATCAAATTTCGCCGGTTTTACGACCGCTTTACGGTTATGACGGCGGCTGGCTTTTGAATAATTTATGAACAGATTCATACCCGAAGAGTCTATAGTCGCGCGTTTCATGGAAATGCGGAAAAATTAACTTGGCGAAAAGGGTAGTTTTAATAAAAAAAAAGGAGAAGGAGAAAAGGGAAATGGGGGGAGGGAATCGGAATTGCAAATCGATTATTCTTGTTTTATGACGGAATACGTTTCCTAAATTTATTTTAAAATCGAACATTTTCAGAAGTATTTAATTTATGTAAATTAATTTTATATGCAAAACGTCATCTTATTCCATTAAATAACAGATAATAATAATAATCACGTTTATTGTCTAAACGAATAAACCCAATACAGGAAAAAATCAAAGAAAATATTTATGTGAAGGGCAGAAAGACCTCTGGTTGATAGCCCAGGTCAGACAAACCTTTATTTTAATGTATATACTCAATGTTTGTAAAAAATGTATTTGTCTGAATAAAGATATTTGTATATATTTATGTGTACTGTGCAGCTCTGCCTTACACAGTTTAAAGATGTTAAATTAAATTAATTAAATCAACTATATTTATTCAAATTAAATAAATCATATAAATTTAACCGAAACTAAATTACATTAAACTTATTTAAACTAAAATTGATTCAAATAAAAAAATAATTGAATAAATTAATTAAATTGAACTAATTTGATTAAATTGAAAAGATTCGTTCAATTTAATTAATTTATTAAATTGTTTTTTTTTTTTATTTAAATTTTGATTTAATTCTCAGATCAAAATGACCGACTCACGGAAACGACGCGAACAATCTGTGGGTTCTTAATGTTTATTCACAAAAAAATCTCTTGGATCAGATTTGACAAAATCAAAGAATATATTTATGTGTTTTAGGATACGAAGTGTTTTGATGTTAACGTGACACCAAAACCCAAAAAACATTTATATTTTTAATTGTTAAGTTTAAACAATAGGTTAATATAAAGGCCATACCCGGCGCATTCACCAAAAAATCCACGAAGTGTTTACAATATAAATTACCCTGGCGAATAAAATACGAATATAATTATGAATTAAATAATTGATTGACTTACTCAAGAAGTGTATAATGCCTGTGGACCAACTCCCTCAATTCCCCATCCTCGAACATACTCCGTAAGCACGAATTGAAATATTGAAACTGCACTGCCAAATGCGTGAGCATCGAACAGTAAAGCGAATCAAAAGCGCCTACAGCGACGATCAGAATCAATGAACCAATACAAACCATTATGAAGTAAACTATAAACCCCGTCGTGCCTAAACCTTCCGGCACGTAAAGTCTTATTGGATACGTTCGATTGCCCAAGTATAGCGCTTTCAGTATCATTAAGAATACGGCGGAATTGTAGAAAGTGCGCATTGTTTTTAGAAAAATTTTAACATAGTTGTATTTCTCCCGGAAGTTTTCCATCTTTCTGATATCTTTAATGCTTTGCAGGTGTTTCAGCGTGCGAATTATTTCGATGTTGCTGTGACGGGTGTGAGTTATCACCACTAGTTTTAGAATCGACTAAAAGTATACATATATATGAGATTATACAAATCGAATGAAGCATTTAATTATTACTAATAAAATAAATATTATTTTGTTTTAATTTAACTGTGAACAATATGCTTATGCAAATACATTGCTTAGTGATATATTCTGCGATGAAAACGGTTTTATTTTATTATATGTTTTATTTATTTTTCGTATACTACGTCTGGAAATAATGTTTTTAAAAATGTATATTTTTGTACGATTAATATTTATGTTTTTCTTGTATTCAACAGTAAAGTTGAACAAATACTGGGCGAAATAATGGAATTACTCAGTTTATGCGATTTGTTAACTATGTTTAAAATAATTACAAAATGTTCTCACTTTCAGTTAAACAGATGATTTCTAATATATATTGATTTGATTTACATTGAAATATTGATTGTTCAAAAATGTGTTAATAATTTTTCATATATCATTTTTTTGCCTCAATATTATTGTTTAGGTTTGAGTTTGTAAAAATTGTATATCCGATAATAAGGATATTTATTTCTTTATTATTATCTTAATATTAATAAGGTTTTATTTAACAAAATTTGGGATTCAATACACCAACTAAATTTTGGATTTTATTTATTAGTTTTTGTAAATATATATTGTAAAATCTAGATTCCGTGAATAAATAAATCTTCTTCTTTCTTTAATCTTGATGCCTTTCTACCCTTTCAGATGTAAGGCTGAATAAATAAATAATATTTAAAAATATATTCACAAATATTTTTATTTAATGCTTAATATCAGTTGCACTAAATTGAAAGTGTTTTTATTTATATTAACCTGTTAATTGATAGTTTAAATCACCATCAAAATGTTAATTTGACAATAAAATGTCGAAATTCAAGTCACCAAATAAATTTGAGTTATACAAATAAGTTAACCCTTTGCACTCTGTTGTCGCCGTATTTGCGACATTGAAAATATCAGGGAAAAAAAACGAGATTTTTTTTCTTTTAGATTACTTGTATGCATTTTTAACAAATATATAATGTTGGAGTTTTTGGTATTAATAGTTACTAGGCTGGAGTACAAAGGGTTAAAGTTGTTTTCCTTAATCTGATAAAATAATAATGGAGGAAACATATTCATTTTTTATTTTTATTGCAGAAATTAAATATTTTTAATAATTCATTTGTAACAATTTTTTCACAATAAAGTTGCAGTTTCATAAAAAAACAACAGAATTTAGTTGCGCAATTATTAAAAAAATAAATTTGTATTTATTATTTTAATAAAAAAAATATATATACCTGTACTAATGGACATACGGAATCAAATATTTCCACAAACTCATCGAATTCAGTTGCCTGTGTTATTCCCATTACAACTATTACAGTCATAAGCGTTAGATAACCCAAACAAACGCAAGTCCATATTCGTTTTTTCTTGGAATATTTGGTTGGATCGCATCCATATAAATTGAGCCACCAAAGGCTGTCTGAAATGATTTCATCATCCATTTCGAGTTTAAGTTACTTAAAAAACAATTGTTCAGTATAAACTATAGCAGCTATTATTGTTAGTATTACGATATATTTAAGTAGATACTTTTAAGATATTATAATAATAATTTTTATTATAATTGCCAATTATTTTATATTATCACTAACATATAAATAAAATAATTAAAATTAAAATTTAATTAATCGTATTGTATGAATTATAATTCAAGAATGTTATTTAAATTATAATAATCTTTTGAAGGCGAGAAGGCCACTGATCGACAATCAATTAATAATTTATATCTGATAAATTATATTAATATTTATTTTATATATTTTTTTGTATCTGTATGAAGATTATATTATAATATTTTGCGTCTAAATATTTTGTTACAAAATGATTTCACTTAATGAAGTCAGTCCTTTATATCCATATACTCCGTGAATAATTATAGTTCCAGTCAATTGCATTTAATAATACTCTACTTATAGGAGGTTAAATTGAAAAATTAAAATAATTGATCACTATTAAAACTTATCTAATAACGTACGAAATTAAATAAATTATACTGTAAGTATACTTTTTATTATAAAACTCAGTTTCCCACGTGTTCGCGAACAATTAAAGATAAATTATTGAAAAAATAAATAAATGAAACCATGATCTATTAAACTGTATAATTTTTGGATCTTTAAAGCATTAACTCCCTGGTGCATTTTCAATATTTAGGTAATTAGTACTGAGTTTATTTATTTATAAAATTAAGGATACTTTTTTGGCTGGTTGCTTCGAAGAGGAGGCGTTTGTTTTTTTATAATTTATCGGAGTCAAACTAAAAGTTTCAGATCAATGAATCAGAACTTTGGCGAATGAGTATGTTTTCAGCCAATTCTTAAGCACTTGTGTAATAATGCAACGACGGACTCTTGGCATTGAAAATATCTTCTGGTAATGATAGTCAAGTTGTTAAAAAGGTATTTTTTCAATTAGAAATCTTTCCATCTGAATGAAAACATGACTTATTGATTTTGGAGATAAACCCAATAATGATCCTTTATCCGTTAATAATTATAATCTCATTACACTACTCCCCCACTTATGTAAACGGGTGCAGCATTCGTCAGCTGCAAATCTAGACTGGAATGTAGCTACAGTCTAGGTGTGCATACTACTATCCTCCAGGCAGAAATATTGATCATTTATCGGTGTGCCAGAGAGCTCTAGAGGCCACCAACATACGGGCCAATCAATATTTGCACTGACAGGAAGTCTGCGATATCTGTCTTTGTCTCTGCAGATCAGAGACTGTAAAGAGGTACTCAGCAAATTGTCTGAGATTATGAAAGTAAATGTAGTATGGGTGCTTGGATACTCCGGAATACCGGAGATTGAAAAGGCGGTCACACTAGAAGAAACCAATGCTGGTACCAGAACTGGTACTGGATCTTCCTGGACATCTGGTCAAGGCTAACTGAACGCTCCCGGTACGAGAGTAGCTATAACTACACTCCAAGGACCATCCGGGAACACAGCCAAAGCTCTGCTAAATATGAGCAGAGGTGAACTCAAAGCTGCAGTGGCCATACTAATTGGAGGCTGTCGCCTTAATCACCATCTCACCAAAATAGGGGCGCGGGATAATCCTACCAGTAGATGAGACAATAGTGCATCTATTATATATCTGTCCAGTGGGGCGTTAAACCAGACAATTGGTTTTTGGATCTACAGAGCTAGACCTGAATGCAATCCACAGGATCCCTCAGAATCCCTCTCCCATCACGGATGGATCTGAAAAACGAGGTATAAAGTCCCATATATGAGCCACAATAGTTCGTCTGGTCGGTGTGGAGAGGCTGACTGTCCCCACACATTTTGAATATTATTATTATTTAAATTTAATTATTTTGTAAATAAAGATTATTTCTCTCTTATATAAAATGTGATTAATTATAGCCCACACTTTTTCCTTTTAATATTTTTTCGAGGGATAATTACTGAATGCAATAACTAATTATAGTTTCAGAGAAATTCCACATTTCTTGTGTGTGTAAATACGATGACACACATAAAAAATCACTTTATATAAGTGATCTTGATAACAAAACGTGCCTACTAAAAAGTGTCAATTTCCTTTAGCGCATAGTTGCGTTAGTGGTGTACACAAGTTATGACAAGCAACATCGGGGGTTCGAAACCGGGGCACGTCTTTTTTGCCGCCGCATCCGGCGCCGAGGGGCGCAACCGCACCGCCGTCCCCACCCTCGCAGCATCCCTTTGGCGCCGGCCGCGAAGATCCCGCTCCACCGTCGGCAGTCTGCCACCGTTGCGAACACGATGCACGTCTGAAAAAAAAAAAAATTCAACACGAAACAAAATAAAAATTAATTAATTAGTAAATCCCGCGCAATTCGCGTACTTATTTGAGAAATGTCGCCGGCCCAAGAATCCCACACAAGATCCGATTTCGGGGCGAATTGAGTAAAGTTTGATTTTTTGTTGTTATTATTATTTATTTTGTTGTTGCGTGTTTTGTGAGGTGAGAGAGCCATGTATCCCGGTGTGAGTGGCGCCCCCTCGATACTTGTAAACACGGAAGGGGGTGGTGGGCACCCCGCCAGCAATAATCAGAACCAGAGGGGGCACAATGTCGGGGAAAGTGCCCGCAGGAATTGGAGGGAGACCGTTTTCAAAGGCCTGCAGGGGTTTACCAGATTTTGGGGGATGTTCACCGCTATTGGTAAGTTAACTATCCAATAGTAAATAATTAAAAACATAGTTATTATTATTTGTATTTTTTTTTTCTGTAGTAAATTTATATTATGATAAATAGAGAAAGAATTATATATATATATATATGTATATATAAACATCTTTATTTGTGAAATTCAAACAAAAATTTCACAAATTGGCTGTCGTTCAGTGGTCTATCAGCCAGAAGGAATTATTTTTCTCTAATTATCATAATATAAAAATCTAATACGAATATGCTAAAAGTTAAAACAATTGATAATTTTTGCATTTATGTTGACAGTTTTAAAACACAATATGAATTATATTGTTTTCTTCTAATAATCATATAAGTTGAGATAAATACCTAATTAAGACGATATTTCATAAATGCACATTTAGTTTTATTTACATTTAAACTTTATAATATTTTTATATATCTCTCTTTTTTAATCTGATTTTTAAATGCAGAAAGTTAAAAGAATTGATCATTTTTTCATTCATGTTTTCATGTTTCATGTTTTCAGTTAATTCTCTGAATTTTCAGTGTGTTCTAAAACTGCCAAAAGAACGCAATAATATGATTCATATTGTGTAAAACAAAACTGCCAAAATGAATAGAAATATGATCAATTCTTTTAGCTTTCTGCATTTAAAATTCAGAGATTAAAAAAGGGAAAAAATTATTATTAAAATAAATGTACCCTTTCTGGTGTCGAAGTTGTTTTTTTTTTCTTTCATCCTTCAGTTCTTTCCTTTATCAATTTGTTTCATTCTTTTTTGTTTTTAGCTAGTTCTTTTACTTCTGTGTAGGTGATCTTCTTTTGTGTTAGTATCTTGTCGATTACTTTATATATTTATTTACGGAAGTGATCCCACTTTTTTCTTGGACTGCCTACTTTTTTTTCAACAGGGGAAATATATAAATCTGAAATATTATAAAGCTGAGATATAAATAAAGCTAAAGGTAAATGTATTATTTTATATGATTATTTATTACAAGTAATTCAAAAGCTGGTCAAAACACGCTTAGCTTATGTTTGTAATATTTGTTTCAATAAGAATATAAATTTGGAATTGTCTGTGAAAATTGGTTAGCGACATTTAGATGCAACTACATTATTCATATTTTATTTTCAGCCAAGTTGAACTAATATTCATGCCATATTAGCCCAACTTGTCTAAAGATTCTTAAAAATCACAAATAAAAACGATTGTTATCCTTACTTAATAATTTATTTTTACGTTAGATTTCGTTACATTTCGAGACACAATGAGCTCATTATCAATTGTTATTGAAATATGTTGGTTTTATAATTTAAAAAAAGAGGGGGCGGAGGAATTGATCAGCTTTTGAATTTATCATTTGTTATTGATAATGAGCACATTGTGTCACGAAATCCACATCTAACATAAAAATAAATTGTGAATAACAGCATTTTTACTTGTGATTAATCACTTCAGGCAAACTCAAAAAACTATAAAAAAATTGAAAAAAAAAAATATTTATAAATTTTAGAGCGTCACACTGTTCTTATAAAATTTTTAATATGTAATTATAATTGTAGTTTGGAAATGGAGATTCCGTTAATAAAGTAAATTGAAATTGAAATGATATAAGACAAATTATATTGTAATATACATTACGTGTGGTCAAAGATTTTTATTAAAAGCAAATGCAACATTTGTGATTCAAATTTTCGTTAACTTAAAATATATTCATTTTTGAAGCTTGAAATACAACTTGTTAGTGTTTATCTTAAACAAATTACAAACATGGTGATGGAGTATTAGAGAGCCAGATCCGTATATTTCACGAGAAAGGGGCGCAATGCTACACAGTGCTAAAGGTTGACAACTATATCCTAAGTTGCAAACTTTTGTAACCAAAAGCGGGATTTTTTAACATTCTGTACGTATGTATCGTTGAATAAAAAGAAGATATTTTTATTCAACAGTGTAATGTTAAAATTTAATATATATGATATTTTTCAACCTTACAATCTAACTTTACATATTGTTGTTGGTATTTATTAAAGTAATAATTTTCAATAAAAACTTGCCACCTAAATTAAGCGGATTGTAAATAATTTTATGAGATAATTTTCAAACTCCGGAAAAAGTTCTACTTACGAGAAATTTAAATATTTACACATAAAATATGTTGTTTTTTTTATATAGGACCTCTCAAATAATTAATTTTGTAATTTGTAATTGTTGACGTTAATAATATATATATATATATATATATATATATGTATATATATATATATTCAGTGACCCTTTCTATCTTTTCAGGTGTAGGGTTTATTAATAATATAAATAATTATTAATTCTAATTAAATAATGTAGTGCATGAAACAATATGCAATTTTATTATCCTTTGATTTTTTTTAACTCAATACCTTGCATGTTTTTTTTGTTCCTATTCTACAGAATCGTTTCTGAACATTTTCAAACATGCCATTATCAAACACGAAGGAATTCATTTAATTCCTTTTTTATTCGCGTTTAAATGTTCTCTCACGGCGCGTATAAAGTTAATTGCCGCCTGTAATTAAAATCTCAAGTTACGTGACTCCGTTTAATTGCGAAACCTTAATCAGCCGAGTGCATTAAATTATTGCAATGTTAGTCACTTTGTTTACATTGCTCCTGCATATGGACGGCTTGATTGCGATGAATTATTTCGCAGAGTCAATGTTTGTCAACGATAAATATGCTAAAATAATTCTGTAAATTTATACACTGATAATAATCTACAGAGAGGATTATGTTTGATTGAATATAGCTCTATGTTTAATTTAATATAAACTCAAATAGTCAGTGAAATTACATTAAGGGGGTTTCTCGGTGTAGAATTTTCAAAAAATATATTTTTATTGCATATTTTTTTAAATCTTTTTTTCCTTTCAACCGTTAGGTGTAAGAAGTATTGCATATTTATAAAAAAATATATGGGCACTGCCAGGAAACCATTTCATACAGTCGAAATACGCGATTATCGGACGGTCGTTGCATTCATTTAACGCCTTTCCAAAACTCTAAGCGCAATTTCCCAAAAGTCACATTTTTTATGAGTGTTTGGATTGTCGAAAAACTACTCAACCAATTTTGATGTCGCTTAGCTGATTTTGTATAGAATTTAACTGGCCTTTTGAAAAAAGTTTAAATAATTGACTTGTTTTGGACATTTAAACGTGTAAAAAATTGAAATCTTGAAGACATTTTAATGATACCCACAATCATTACAATTGCAAAACAATGAAATTTGAAAGTAATTTTAATGATACCCACAATCATTAAAATTGCGAAAAATGAAATTTTGAAGTAATTTTAATGATACCCACAATCATTAAAAAACTCATTTTTTACACGTATGAATGTCCAAATTGTCGATATATTAAACTTTTTTCAAATGGCCGCTATTTTCTTAAATATTGACCATTTTACCTTCCCATCGCTCCGACCATAGCCACACTTACTTATATATTCTAATAATTTTTTGGTCTCAGGACCTGCACCAAGTGTGCACGGCGTGCATGACCATCTTCGGCGCCATTTTATTTAATGACTCTTTAATATTTTTGGACGCAAAAAAAATCTGAAAATGTAGCCAATATATTGATGAATAAAAGATATATCCTTTTATTCATGAATATATTGGCAACAAAAATAATGTTGCAAAATATGGTAAAAATTGGATCTCTACTTCTCGGTATAGAATATCATTTACTGTTGGAAAAAGTTCTTCATAAGTTCAAAATTATTCGATGATTATTGTTTCTTGTAATTTTTGAAATTAATAAATTTTCACTTATAACTTAAATATGTTGTAACTTAAAATGTATCACGGCTGTTATAACCGGGCACTGCAGACTTAAAGCAGACCTCCACAGATTGGAGATTGTAGAATCACCAGACTGTTAAGGGTGAATTTATTTATGCACATTCATCGTTACTACTTTACAAATTTTACTGATTCTCTGGATCAACTAATAACAAAGTTAGCAATGGAACGCATTCTATTTAGAAAAACCTTCATAATTTGCACTGCAGGTTTAGCAGGTCCATGGTTTGCTGTATTTTTTTTGTCTCCACCCTTTTCTGTCTTTTTATCTCGAATTACTAATACTGGAAATTTTTTTAAGTTTATCTAACAATTTTGTTTTATGTATGCCAACTGCTTTCTTTTCTCTTTATCTAAATGCTTCAAATGTCTTAACCATCTTAGTATAATATGTTACAGATTAAATTTGAAAATGAATACTTTATTGTGCCTAACCCTAGAATTTATTAACAATTATATGTAAGTGTAATATTTTTAATGTTGCTACTTTAATGTAGTTACAATATTATTATTACAGTCGTAATAATATTTCTAATCACATCTCTTAATAAATCTCCTATTTTCTCTTTCAAATATCTTAAGTAACAAGTTGTAATCGTAATAATAAATCATAGTCACACGGAATAGCAGTGAGAGGTATTTTTTTTTGTAACGATGATAAATCACATTTACGTATGATATCACCTGTCTCGACTTTGTTGTGGATGTTAATATCCTGCTAGGATATTAATCTGGAAGGTTGTTCTATCACGGTACACAACTTTAGTAATATCTGAGTAAATAATTTTAAACAACAGGTTAATTAACCTGTTTTCTAATTTTCCGAAAATTACTTTTCTTAATAAACAAAAACTATGTACGCTCATTATTTACTCACGAAGAAAAATTAATATTTCACCAACCAATTTTTCTCACACTTATCCTCATTCAGCGCCGGATCGATATTTATTACACCTCGGGGAGGAGATGGGTCCCTCCTGCGGGATGTGTATTATTTACACAAAAAATGCGCTGATGAATGGGGCAGAAGGTCGAGACGAGGAGGGCGTCTTCAGCCACTCTCCTCTATTAAATAATTCAGCGGTTCGCTTGCCATTTTCCTGATGAGGAACTTGCACACTGCGGCTGATGATTAAATATTTACCGCAGCATCTCACGACGTGATGCGAAACGTCTCTCCTTCGATGTTTAATACGGGCAGGGGGGGTTGGAATTGTGAAATATTCAAATGGGCACACGTTAACACCTAAAGTTGGCGACCCCAAGGTTCGACTGAGGGAAGTTAGACTGTTGCACGCACTTTAGTTTGATGTGGATGAATTTTTGAGGGATTAACATCAACAAGTTAATTCGTTTTTAAAGGAAAATTTCTTTAAAAAAAAAACAAACAAAATCATATTAAAGGCATTTAAAGAGTACTCAATTTTATGTTACAAAATCACAAGAGAATGAGAATGAAATAAATATTTATTAATTTAACAACTTTATAATAATACGTGTTTAATATATCTTTCACTATGTTCTCATTAATCACTTGGTGAAACATGATTATTATTCATATATATATGAATAATAATTTAAATAAAAATCACTTGGTTTGTTTCACTAAATATTTGATTTATTCCGACTAGTTTCGGCTTCAAGCCATTATCAAGGAATGTACAGAAATTACATTTTTACAAAATATTAACTAATGACAAAGACGAACTTTGGTTTTCCCCGATATTAAACGCCCTTACTACCTGATTATGTATATATATTTTGTAAAAATGTAATTTCTGTACATTCCTTGATAATGGCTTGAAGCCGAAATTAGTCGGAATAAATCAAATATTTAGTGAAACAAACCAAGTGATTTTTATTTAAATTATTATTAATATATATAAATACGTGTTTATTTAAAAGAAAGATACATTATTTAAATACATGTTGAAATATGTTTTATGTAAATAAAAAAATTATATTAATTATCTGATTTATGATGCCACTGTTTTGGCGAAACAATAGTAGCAATAAATTTTGTGAAACTTGAAAAACTGTTGTTTTATTTACAAATAGTGTATTAAGGATTTTCATTAAGTAAATGTCTTAACCATCGATTATTTAAATAATATATTTCCAATCTTCTTTATGTTGGTTGTTGGTTGTGCAGACTTTAATTATTTAAATAAAAATATATGTCCTTTCTCCTACTTATTTCCAGTTTAATATCGTGGCAGTGTTCTGCTACGCCACAATTGATAGAACTTAATGTACAAATTGTGACTATATTTTTCTTCAGATTCATCTTATTATTTTTTCAACGTATTACTATTATTCCATACTTTTTCCAAGATATTTTAATTCAATATTTTATTTCTCCACTTTTATAATTTATATCAAATAATAATATTAAGTTAAAATGAATTCAACTTACTTTGCCAGAAAAAAAAAACAATAACATAAATTAATCCATTCCATTCATTCCAACCGTCTCCCGGGTTATAAATAACAAAGTTGAACTTTTCATAAAGCCACCATTACTTCTTTTTTTGTTCTTTGAATTTCTGAATTTCATTCCTTGAAGGCGTAATATTATGCGAATAATTTAAACGCCCGGGACAATGGCGCCGTCAAAAAGGCCGTGGTGTGAGGCAAAGACGTTTTCCACTTTTAGCCCCCTCCGAGGGCCACTTTTAATTATTCTTTAAGGCCGCCGCGGTTATTCCCTTATTTGCCATCCGATCTCAACTGTAATGGATCTCTTTTATGTCCTCGAATTCCCTCATAATTATACACAAATCATTATTATCTGAGCGGGGATTTTTTTTAAAGAGATTATGTAAGAAATTGTGTGATGTTTTTTTTGTTTCGTACTTTTTTCTTTGCGTTATTTTTCGCCTAATTATTTCAGATAATACGTAAAATACACTAAGGATATTAAAAAGTGGATCATTTTTTATAAAAGAGGTGGAAATTATTTACTGCTCATTAAATATAAAACAATCTCCAAGTAAATACAATACATTTTTTAATCACTTGCACGTATAAACATGCATAACATAATCAAAGTTTGAACACAGTTTACATACAGTGCGAGTTTTGAACTATCGCAATTAGTAAATGTTTTTGAAAACAACAATTTTTATCTTAAATGAGATGTATTTTTCTGTAATTGTCACTTAAATTATGATCTTAACAGCTTATTAACACGATTTATGGAGTCGACAAATAATTTCGATATTTTTAACTCATCTTCACCCTCTCAATTTATGTCTAAGCGTATCAATATCTGTAAATTATAATTTGCCATGGATAATTTGATATTCTGTATTTTAAACTTATTCAAATTTAGTATGTAGTTTCAAATTATTTTATTTATGCTTGAATCAATATATGTGAACAGTGTATGTATATTTTATTGTGTTTTTAATTTGTAGAATTGTAGTTTTTATTATTCATTTTGCAATAGTTTTTTTTTTAATTCGATTTGAATTTAACCATCCACACATAAATGTTCTAAAAAGCAAGTAGCTGTAGAAATTAAATCTTTCTACAGCTACTTGCTTTTAATTTTAATTTGTATTTTCTTTAGTTACATAAATACTTTTTCTCTTTGTTTTATTTTTATTTTGTATATATAAATTCTGACCGTGAAATCATTGCATTTATTCACTGTACCCTAATTTCCAATCCCGACAACTTTCTCGATTCGCTGAAAAGTCCGCTGAATTTAATAACAGTCATTTCACGTGTGCACACGTACTGCCCGAGATTTTAATAAACTTCCATAAAATGCAATTTATGCGTCTATAGATGCTCGGATGCAAAGCCATTAAGCTAAAAGCTTGTAAGCTTTGGAGACAATTAGGTTGGCTGCGAAACACGACGAAACGAAAAACGTAATCCTGTTTGCATTTTCGACGATAATGGAAAGGCCAGGTGATTCTCATTTGTGCGCAATAATTTATTTAAAGAAAATGCAAGATTTTTAAGAGAGTTTTGCTTCAAGAATTATACAACAGCAAAACCTTCACTGAAGAAAAATAAATTAAAAATAAAATAAAATAAAGTTGAAACACCTCTGGCCCATAGCTAAATCCAGATAATAGTGTTTTATACATAATAACAAAATCGCATAATGTAAATAATTTTGTTACTTGAATGAAATAAAGATGCACAGAGTGATCAAGAATGATTGCAGATTGATGGGTAGTCAACCAAATACGCATGTTGGTACAACTGATCAAAACATTTTTCACAAAATAAATTATATATTTAATCATAACTATATATATAATTTTTCTACTTTTAATTATATTATATTATATTATATTATATTATATTATATTATATTATATTATATTATATTATATTATATTATATTATATTATATTATATTATATTATATTATATTATATTATATTATATTATATTATATTATATTATATTATATTATATTATATTATATTATATTATATTACATATTATATTATATTGTAAAATGTAAATTAAAGTAAGTTAAGGTTTTGTGTATTTAAAAGTAATAAACGTATATATTCCGAATAAATTCCTCACTTAACCCATGCTGAAATATTTTTAATTAATGATAGGAAATTAAAGCGCTTATTTTTTATGTTTCAATGACTTTAATTAGAGATTCCAACTCTATCTTACATTAAAAAAAATAATTGATTCAATGTCCTGTCATTATTAATTAGAGTTTGTATCCGTAATTTTATAATAAATGTTGAAAATAATGGCCTTCGTTTTCTAGGCAAATGTTAACTCTACGTCTTTTAATTTCAAATACACGTTGAAGCTGCTCCGGACTTATGTTCTTTGTATTTTTTATATATATTTTTTTATTTATGTTCTTTATATTTTTTTATTGCTGCTTTAAGTTCGTTTAGGGCATGCATTCGATTTTAAAAAATGCAATAATTTGTAGACATTTGTATATTTATATTTATTTATATTATATTTAGTATAATAGGTCTATGATTGTATTGCTATGTATTATGTAAAATGGATATTTTCCGTCAATAAAGTTATTATTATTATTATTAATAGCAAAATAAGACGCACAACGCTGCTGGTGTCTAATATAATTTCTCTTTATTACATTTAATGAATAAATCATTTATTATTTCTCTTTATTAATTTTTCTGAGGCATAAGAATTTGGTCGACCCGCTAATTTAAATAATGATTAATACTGGACACACAACATTTCCAATATAGCTTCGGGGTATGTACAAAGTGAATGTGTAGATTGTATATGCCGCCCCCCAAGTTATATAGTAAGATTGGAAAATGAAAATTTAATTGGAAGCAAACTGCCGCAGGCAAATCTAGTTCGGTATTGTTTGCAGAATCTAGTTGTTTAGCTTAAATCACTTTCACATAGTAATAGCTCAATCTAGGAAACGCAAAATGTCCAGCAATATTTACTCAAACGTTGGATTTAAATCAATTTTTCGAATAACTATAAAAAAAATAATAAAACAAGATTTATATATATATATATATATATATAATCGATGTCCCCTTTTACCAATTGGTGTCGGGGTTAACAAGATTTTGTAATGGTATAATTTCTACAGATTTATTTTAGCAGTCTTTTCTCTTCTCCAATAAATCTGTGAAACTCATATCTATTTATCTAATAACTAATGACAACAATCGGGGTTATTCTGTAAAGCAAATATAAAGTTAAAATGAATGAACATTAATTATTAAAGCTTCTACTTATTTATTTATTTACATTAAACAAAGTTAAAAATGTATCTAATAATCAAATAAAGAAAAAGAAATATCGAAGTTACTGAATGAAAGTAACATACGTTAAATGTTACTTTCATTCAGTAACTTCGACATTTCTTTTTCTTTATTTGATTATTAGATACATTTTTAACTTTGTTTAATAACCAAAATTTAATTTAATTAAATAAATTGAAATAAAAATAATTAAAAATTATTTCCACATTTAGCTCTATGACAGTTCGACTTACGTTACATAAGTACTTTAGACAAATTTAATATGCATTTATACATCTTTACTTATGTTACGTAAGTATTAAGTAGCTTGTCCAGGCAAATTAGGCTCATAGCTTTGTAATTTTGTAATTCCATTTCATTCTATCTTTAGTCTCTGATGGAGGACAGAGACTAAAGATAGAATGTTATGTTTTTCTCTTGTAAGTCGCTAGTAATTGCTTCTCTCCATCTTTTCCGTGATCTTCCTTCTCTCTTTTTTTTTGTTGCAGCGTCATTCCTATTAACGTCACTAGTTTCCCTGGGACTCCTAAATCTTCAAAAGTATATAAACAGGTGTACATTATGTAATTAAAAGTCCGGTGTGGGTATTTGCCTGGGAAGTAGTTGATTTAATGTGCATTTGTTTAACGTATTTACGTAACGTAAGTCGAAATGTCACAGAGCTAATTCTGGAAATAATTTATTAATTATTTTCAAATCATTTTTATTTAATTCCTTCGAGAGTATTTATCAGTTTCCTGTCTGTTCACTGTATCTTAAGCTCTTTTGAAATTAACAAATAATAAATGTATCGGTATGTTGTATTTATAACAAAAAAGCAAGACTTGTTTTATTGTAAATATTTGATCTATGGTTGGACGATTTTTCCTAAATCCTCCTTGGTATCCTCCCAGTTGTTGTTTTTTTCTGCATATGCCTCCAATTGTATTTTCAACCACGTAGCCATTACTTTGTTGACCGTGTTGATAGGGGTGTTATTCCTTTGTAGTTGTCACAAATAGATTTGTCTCCCTTTTAGTAGACCGTGTGAAGAATTGCTTTGTTCCATGTCTGAGGCATAATTTCTTTATTCCAAATCAATTTTATTAGTTCGTATATTTTCTCTGTTAGTATTGTTCCACCATACTTAATATTTTCTGCTATAAACACCATTTTGTCCTGCGCTTTCGTTATTTTTTAGGGCTTGAATTATGTTTTCAATTTTTTTATTTAGTTGGTTCATTTAATTCTCTATTATGTGTTACATTGTGTAGTTTAAATCGAATGTCTTCGCTAATTATCTCATTTCCATTTAACAATTCTTCGAAATATTGTTCCCATCTTTCTAGTATTTCGCATTGTTCCCCCAGTGGTTGTCCATTTTTGTCTTTATAATGCATGGGCTTAGATGTAAATCCTTTTCTAATATTCTTCAAGTCATTATAAAAATTTCGAATCTCTTTCCTTTTATATTTTTCTTCAATTTCCTGAATTTATTTCTTTTTTCGGCTCTGCATACCTTTTTTTGCTATCCTCTTTTGTTCTTGATACCTTCGTGGCTTCACACTAAGACAAATGATGATATCTCTTAGTGTAGAGCTGGCAGATCTTTCATCTATTATATAGAAGGAAGGATCTACATCTCTATAGTATCACAATGGGCCCTATGGGCCTAAGTGAACAGTCTTAGGCTGTTGCCATTGTAACCTAACCTAACCTAACCTAGTGTGGAGCCATTTTTGTCTTAGATGTATTATTATTAATACAGTATGAAGAACAACAAAATTCAAAGTTATTCTGATAACAAATCCAATTTTTATATTAATAAAAACGCAGCATTATTAAACATAATCAACTTTTATTTTTCGAAAATTAACTTTTCTGATTTTCGTTCTAATTATCCTTCGGATACGAATGAATTTTAATGACAACCCCCCGTATTCCCGGTAAATTAGTTATTATTGTCCTCGGCGGAATGTGACCCAATTAATTGAAAGCATTGTGCACTAAAGGCGGAACTCCGTATTGTAAATATGTGTTTGCGCGCATAAATACAGAAAATTCGAAACGCTGAAAATACAAACGGTTTTAATTAATTCCCGAAAATGGAAAATGTCGCTCGCGCTTCAATCCCGGATAATTACTGGCTTATTTCCAAAAGTTTTGTCGTGATGATTGGAGAATTCTGTACGTGATTAAATTTAACGAACACTGTTGATTTTTTTGTTGATTTTTTCGTTAGTTTTTTTAGTTCCGCGATTTGTCCAAGGGAAACAAAATAAAACTGAGAGAAATGGGAAGATTTACACCGAATGGTAGACGAGGCCATGTGATGCTAGCAAATTTTTTATAGAAATCCCGGCGCCTCTCTCAAAATAAATATTGATATTAATAAACAATTTGGCGCTACTTATATACATACAGGGTGAGTCATCGAATAGAAAAGAGTATTCATTCACCTGTTCACAGTTATTTAATAAATTAAATAAAAATAATTAATAAATTATTTCCACATTTAGCTCTGTGACATTTTGACTTACGTTACGTAAGTACTTTAAACAAATGCACATTAAAACAACTACTTCCCGGGCAAATAGCCCGCTGGACATTGAATTACATAATATACACCTGCTGTTGCGTATCAATATTAAGTTATCGAAGTGCTCGTCTTCGATATCCCCCTTGCTGTTAGAAATTCAGCATTAATTTATTAACTATGGAATTCTAAATGAAACGATATTGTTACATCTAATCGGAGTTCTCTCTTTATCAACCGATATTTGGAATCGCTCTATTTTCGTTTTGAGCCGATATCGACATGATTGAGTAAACTAAAATCCGGAAAACTTTTTTGACTATTGAAGACGCATAATGTAAAATTATTTTCGCATATACAGAGTGTCACATTTTCCTGAAATTGATATCAATTTTGTTATTTTTAATAGAACACCCTATATATTACTTTTTTATTCGATTCCTCTTATATTATCTTTACAACAATATACCATAGTTAATAGTTTTTAATAGTCGTTACTGCAGAAAAAAAAAATCTAAAAATTTTGTCAGTTGCAGTGGTGTACTAAAAATTGTGGATTAAAAATCCATTTTCGGCATCAGTAGTCAGGCAGAAGTTGTTATAAGTTGGTTATGCCTTTGGACATAACTGTATTGGTGGCAACGTAGGAAATGGCGATAAAAGTGTAAAATACCGGGCGCGTTCAGATTCTTTCTCAGCACAACAATAGATTTTTACAAGATCGCTTCGTAAATTTGGTCAGGAAGTTCCTGGCGGACTAATTTAAAGTACACATCCTAAGGAACATTTGAAGCAAAAAATTCAACTTTTTAAAAATTACACAGTGTACTACCCCCTTAACTCCACCAATTATAATTAATTAAGTTTCATGATTTCAAATGTTATTCCGAATGGATTTTGTTTTGCTTTTTCTAGATGTTTCCTTTTTTTAATCATTGTCGATTAGTGGGCGTAAGCTGTCGGAGCGAACTTTGGCAATTTAACGTAATCGTCCATAATCTCCGGCAATCCGGAACTTTTGTAAACTGCTAGGTCCTAAATAATCCACCGGAATGACGGTGACGCTTTTGCGGCTATCTGAACAAACTTGGCCTTTCTTTTCACCCTTCCTTCCGACTCGTCTTAATTAAAAAAAATACACAAAGAAAATAAGACTTGCATTTCATATTGAATAGTTCAATAATTAATGGTAATAACGTATAGATTACTGTAATCTGTATGTCGTAAATAAAATGTGACCAGAAAATACAATCACCTTTATTAATATGTTTCCCATTTAATATTTAATAATAATATTTTTTTTATTTTCAAAGTTTCACTTATATCACAGACAAAATATACAAAATATGTTTGTGTGTTCTTACATGTTACGTAGTGAAAATAGAAATTAGTATAAGGAATAATGATATTAAAATTATGTATTTACGAAAATAATATAAAAATATGAATACACTGTTTGTAAATAAAACAACAACTTTAACAAAATGTATTGTAGAGACACTGCTATAATTGTTTTAAGTAATCATTTACCTGATGATCCCACTATTTTGACAAAACAATTGTAGTGTATCTACAATATTTTTTCTGAAACTTAAAAAAAAAAACGGATGTTTTATTTACAAATAGTGTATTATGGAGATTCATAAATACATAATAAAGAATATTATTATGTATTATCTGTATATTCCGAATAAAGATATGCATATACAGAGAGCTTTTTTTATCAGTATACATTTCCCCTATGTATACCTGCAAAATAGGCGAGTCAAGTGCATTGATGTATGTATGTTTGGTTGCCTATAACACGCAACTGAACACACTTATGCCAAATAATCAATTAAACATACACACATTAATCGGTTCAATGCGTTTGACTCGCATTTTTGCAGGTATACACTTTCCCTAATGTATACTGATAAAAAAAACTCCCTGTATATATATATGTTAAAATGTAATATTTAGGAAAAACCGCTTAAAACTACCTTGATTCGATTAATCGTAACAACTTTGTATATATAGAGCCATAATTCAATTTCTGAGATTCATAAATAAATAATAAAGAGGAAATAATTTATTAATTATTTTCATATTCTTTTGTTTTAATTTAATTTTTTACGATTACAATACTTTCCCTTGTTCATGCGTCCGGGGAAATTAAAAATATTCTATGTATAAATAACAACATCAATTAAAACAATTAACTCATTCTACAAACTATTTAATCCAATTCACTGATTAGCAAAACAACAATACAACACACACACAAACAAAAAGGTAACACAGGCAGGTTCATCTCTGCAGTGATCACGGCAGGGCTAATTGATAAATCGGCGGGCTGGAAAACGGGGGTTGAGTTCGGGAGAGATAGCGTTCCAGATCCTGCGGTGATTGATTGCGATATTAGTTCGCCGGCAAGTTCGGTAGGAAGGGGATGTTTATGATGCTAGTTTAAACTTGCGCCGGGGTTAATACATTGTGTTTCCAGAGGGTCGTGAAAATTAATTTAATAATTACGAATCAAACACTGTGTTGTTATTAAGCATTGAAACTTTCTTAATTTGTTTTAATTAAATATTGTTATTTCTATACTAAAATTAAGTAGTTAAGAGTTATTATTAGCTCGTTAACGCTTGTTTAGCTTTGTTAATCAAGAGCTCTAATAGGCTCGCTATCGCTCGCAAATTTGACACAAAACTTTGCCGATTAAGAACCCTTATAAGCTGGCTGCTAAAAATAAATTGTAAAAAATGACACTCGAAGTCATTTTTTTCTATTCTATCTACTACAAATAAAAATAAATAAAGGGCGAAGATGAATATGCTACAAACAAAAATATATAAAAGCTTTCCCCTTTTACATATTTATAAAAATATATAAAAGCTTTCCCCTTTTATATATTTTTGTTTGTAATAGATGGAATAGAAACAAGTTTTTTGAGTGTCAAATTTTATAGCACTTTCAACACAACTGTAGGTTTCTGCCGACTATTTCGCAAAATCAACTAGCCAGCCAACACTATTTGACAGCAAATTTGACACTAAGTCAAGAGTTCATATAAGCTTATTAAACAACAGTGGTTACGTGTATAAAATTGTATGGCACATTCAACACATTTGCAGCATTCGGCCGACTGTTTCGAAATATCAGCTCAACCAGTTTACTTACTTACTTTCCCTAGTTCAGGCGTACGGGGAAATTAAAAATAATAACATCAATTAAAACAATTAACTCATTCTAAAAACTATTTAATCCAATTCACTGATAAGTAAAACAACAATACAACACACAAACAAACAAAAAGGTAATACAGGCAGGTTCATCTCTGCAGTGATTACGGCAGGATTAATTTATTAATTATTTTCATTTTTTTTTAATTTAATTTAAATAACAATTAATTTAGTTGATTAATTTCAATCCTTTTTTTCTTATGTAATTTATAAAAATAACTCAAAACACGCAATTCAAGTGAATAAAAACATACTTATTATGAAATATTTCACATAATTTAAATTTTATTGAACAAACTCCGGATATATTGTTTGGATGTTGAAGTGAATTTATCAGATTCCCACCTGCAGGGCTAATCGATATTCAATAAGGCGCCGGTTTCCCTTTCCTGTGTAAATACACCGAATTAAATTAATGCGATTGGATACGCACCGAAACTTAGATACCGGAGATTGTGTTAAACGTTAGACCGAGTATTAATTTTGGGCTCCGGCGAAGATACACACAAGGAAATTAATCGGGACCTTATTGAAACGAACACAAACTTCCTCTTAAATAATTATAATCGTGTTTTATTAATGTTTCGGGGAGGAAATGTGCAAATAAAAATATTTGCGAGATTTAATTATTTCGAAACAGCAACAGTATTTGTTTATGTATAAATATAAATATTTGTAGATCGTAATTATTTTGATTATAATTAAAACAAAATGCGAAAATCCATCAAGGCAAACAAAGAACTGAACTTTGTTTTAATCTTACGCAGGTAAAAATCCCTCCACATTAACCATAATTAAATCAATTTTCATTTGTGTGTTCACATTGACTACAACTGAAATATAAAAAAGAAACTGTTGTTGTGACTTTATCCACTTGAATTGCTTAATTAGACTTCAAATTGCAAAATTCGGTGAATAGTTTGAGCTTCGCGTTAGCAATAACATCTCCACAGCCATCCTAATTATAACCATTTTAATTTCTGTTGTATGATTCGTATGATTTGACTTGAAATGAAAAATATGAAACAAATATTGTAAGATGAATTTAATTACTTAAGATGCTTAATTGGTCTCCAAATTCTAAAATTGAGACAATTTTTTGAATGTTTTGCACAGTATAACTTCTCCATAGCCACCAGAATTAAAAGTATTCTTCGCATCGATGGGCAGATTTGACTCAAATTGAAAAATTATGAAAAAATTGAAACGCTGACGCAAGATGATTTTAACAGCTTTAATCACTTAATAAGACTATGAATTGTCAATTTCGGTGAAAGGCTTGAGTTTCACTTGAGCCATAATCCCTCCACATCAACCAGAATTAGAGCCATTTTAGTTTCGGTGTTCTGATTTGTCTTCAATTGAAAAATAAATAAACAGAATTAAAAAAAAAGTTGCAATATAAATTCATATTGCAACTTTTTTGATTTACTTGAATCGCTTAATTAGATTCCAAATTACAAAATTTAGTGAATAGTTTGAATGTTACGCAGGCCACAACCCCTCCACAGTCATCATAATAAGCCATTTTTTGTTTCGGTGGTTTGATTTAACTCAAATTGATAAAATAAAAAAAAAACTGATGCAAGATGATTTTACCTACTTTAATTTCTTAATAAGACTATAAATTGTAAATTTCGGTGAATGATTTTAGTTTCACGCAAGCCACAATCCCTCCACATCAACCAAAATTAGAACCATTTTCGTTTCGGTGGTCTGATTTGACTCCAATTGGAAAATAAATAAATAGAATTAAAAAAATAGTTGCAAGATGAATTTTACTATTTGAATCGCTTAACTAGATACCAAACTACAAAATTCCGTGAAAAATTTAAATATTACGCAGACCACAACCACTCCACGGTCAACATAATAATAGCCATTTTTGTTTCGGTGGTCTGATTTGACTCAAATTGATAATTTTCAAAAAAATTGAAAAGCTGACGCAAAATGATTTTACCTTATTTAGTCACTTAATAAGGCTATAAATTGTAAACTTATGTAAATGATTTGAGTTTCATGTAAGCCACAATCCCTCCACATCAACCAAAATTAGAACCATTTTCGTTTCGGTGGTCTGATTTAACTCCAGTTAGAAAATAAATAAATAGAATTTTAAAAAACTTTTGCAAGATGAATTTAACTATTTGAATCGCTTAATTAGATTCAAAATTACTAGTCAGTAAACAATTTGAATATTACGCAACAATCAATATTCACACAAAATTTAAAAGAGTTTTCTATATTAAAATAATTTATAACAATTATTATTTTATATATTAAAAGTTTAAGTATACGATTTATTTAAGTATAAAAATCAATTTGAGTGAAAGACATATAATAAATTCCCCTTATAATCCCACCCCAATCGAAAATTTAGACATTGAAACGTTTCCTTATCCCTTACTTAATTCCCTGCTCCGGTGCGCAATTCGTTCGTTCGCTTTTCGCCCTTCGCGCCATAAAATAATGAAGTTATTTCGGCCGGGATTGTGAAATTCCACCGCCCCTCTCTCTCTCCCACCCACTCACGCTACTCGTTCTCCATTCCAGGTACCCTGATAAATAATTTAGAAGCGCCCCGAATATTAATTGGATCCGAAAGCCTGACACGCACACACTGAGAATCAATTAAACTAAATATTTAATCGTCTGAAAAAGTGCGACGCGCGCGCGACTTCAGCCCCTCCACCTCTTCCTACTACCCTTTGAATTGTTATTGTTGTTGCCCTCTTCACGGTGGCTAGTGTTCCGGAAAACGTTATCGTTGTCATAAATTTCCTAAGCAGGGAGAGAGAGGGAATGGGAGGGAAAGAGAGAATGCGAAGCGGAATTTATCGGTGTGCTTGTAGAGTGTTTCGTAAATTGCTTTTGCAGTTAATTTGTTTTAAATAAACACAAATTTCTACTTGAGTTGAATAAAATATTTTAATTTACACTATACAAATTTAATTGTATGGAAATTATCATGTACGATGCGACACAACGATTTAGTGATTTTAGAATGGCAAGTTAAATATTAAAAAATAGAGGAAATATAACAATAGAAGTAGTTATTTTAAAGTACTTACGTAACTTAAGTTGCAGTCATAGTAGCAAATGATTGATTAATAATTAATTATTTTCAAATTATTTTTTATTAAATTTAAATGAAATATACATTCAATATGCAGAAAACTTAAGAATTCGTAAATAATTATTAAATTATTCCCTTTTTAACTACTGCGACATTTTGACTTATGTTACATAAAAATACAACTACTCGATAATGCATATTTGCTGTTGCATAACAATAATATATTGTATAATGCGACAATTTTTGATTCGAAAATATTTAAAGCAAAAAATAATAATAATACAAATTAGATCGGGCTGAAAGACCTCCGGTCGATAGCCGATTCATCTACAGAATATAATTCTAATTTTTATATATTATTGTACATACATATACACATTTGAATAAAGATGGTTAGTTAGTTACAAGTTAGGCGAGATTCAATCATTTTTGAAATTCTCATGAAGCAATTTTAATTTCCTAAAAAAGGTAATTATTAGTACTTTGAATTATTTTCGTATTGTGCAACATATTTTATCAATTTCCCAATAAGAAAATAATTCAAAGTATTAATAATTATATTTTTTAAGAAAATTAAAATAGCTTCAGGCGAATTACTGAAATGGATTGAATCTTACCTAACTACAATATTTTTAAATTGGTCATTTATCATCCAGCCCAATAGGTCTTACTTCAGGTATACCTTAGGGCTCTCATCTAGGACCAACTTGTAAAATTGAGACAATTTTTTGAATGTTATGCACAGTATAACTTCTCCATAGCCACCAGAATTAAAAGCCTTCTTCGCTTCGATGGGCAGATTTGATTCAAATTGATAAATTGTAAAAAATTTGAAACGCTGACGTAAGATGATTATAACAGATTTAATCACTTAATAAGACTATGAATTGTCAATTTCGGCGAAAGGCTTGAGTTTCACTTGATTTAATCTTACTTAACCTGTCGTCTACAATATTTTTAAATTGGTCATTTATCATCCAGCCCAATAGGTCTTACTTCAGGTATACCTCAGGGTTCTCATCTAGGACCATTGTTATTCAACATATTCATTAATGATAATAATAATAATGTCTTTATTTTACAACGGAAGAACCAATACAAGAAAACAATTAAAAAAAAAGTAAGTACATGTTAATTGAATCAATACAAAAAAATCAAATGAATGAAAAAATATATGAACTAAAAAGTCTAAAATTGAAAATTTGATGTCGTTCATTGCTTTTCATATGACGAATGTTTGCTGTTTCCAGAAAATAGGAAAATGTTTCGAAATTAATTCGTCATGAGATATTTGAATTATTTTCTTATTAGGAATTTGTTAAAATATGGTTTACAATACATGTTTTCATATTTTATCAAGTGCTCAATAAGAAAATAATTCAAAGTATTAATAATTATCTTTTTTAATTTGAAGCAAATCAGTATTTTTATTTTATATTGTTCATTTTCTGTAATGATGTAGATATTGTGATGTAATTTAATGTAACTTTCAGATTTTCTTTGTGGCTGTGAAAGGGGAAAATCCATTTACGGACGGAGTGTCGGACTCCTCCCAGATTTTGTCCAGGAGACTACCGACTAAAAACCCCTCCCACTTTACCGGCGTCGACTGCCAGGGTCATTGGCCGGTCTCAGAAAGTATGCTCTGACATACAGGTGTTATTGTGTCAGGCATTGCCCTATTTAACTTACAACCAAATATCACAGACAATTTTGCTTAAACCTAATATCACAGAGCCCTAATCCTAAATAAATAAATAAATATCTAAAATTTAATTTACAAGTTTAATTCAATTTTATTAGTAAATTCATTTAATTTTGTTTAATAAAAGTTCACACTTTTATCCCGAGTATAAAACTGAGTAAATATTTGCAAATACATGTAAGTATTTGTGGGTGTAAAAATACGAATTTACGGTTTAAAGCGCATAAAGTTAAAGCCAGTAAAGATGACGATACGGAGTGTATGTATATAATGCAGGAGCGCTGCTGGTTGCGGCCGTGTTAGAGTCTATGATTCGTTGCAGGATTTTATGGACCTTAACTATTTAGGGACGCCGGT
This sequence comes from Philonthus spinipes, assembly GCA_963082785.1. NCBI lineage: Eukaryota > Metazoa > Arthropoda > Insecta > Coleoptera > Staphylinidae > Philonthus > Philonthus spinipes. The sequence continues at coordinate 8,095,987 of OY720308.1, read as the reverse complement.
TTATTCCCCGAATACGCCTAGGTTTTTATTAAATATGAAGATGCCCCGATTTACGTTCATGTACGTCCGTATGGACGTAAAATGCTTATTATGGGTGGTTTGCAGTTTGAAATTATCTCGAGTTGAATATTTGCAACAAAGTGAGATCAGGGATTTTATAGATTTGAATTTAAAAATCATATTAAAAATGTTTTTATTTATTTAAATATTGACCTTTCTTTCACTGTGTGGTGTAATTAAATATAATTTATTTACGTGAAAGATTTGTAGTTTCATTTATTTTTTATACATTCACACATTCCTATGAATGTATAAAATATATAAAAAGAAATGAAACTACAAATCTTTCACGTAAATAAATTATATTTAATTACACCACACAGTGAAAGGAATGTCAATGATTAAAAAATAAAAACATTTTTAATATGATTTTTAAAGTTAAATATTCGTAACAAACAACTCACTTTGTTACGAATATTTAACATCGATTTTCATGAAGAAATAATAAATAAATATTTTAATAATAAATATGAATAAATTAGTACAAATCTACCAAGACAATGAATAAAATCCCAGATTAAAATAACTATCGACCCGAAACTAGTTAAGGTTACAAAGAGCTGCTTATTATTAGAGATGGGCAAAGTCGACCTGCCGATCTTTTTGTTACAGAAAAATTAAATATATGACAATTTTTACCAGTTATTTAATTTAATTTACTACCAGTAACTGTTCGCTATTAACTGAAAAATATTAATTTACTGTTACTTATTGTCTTTATTTATTTAATATTGCTCATTTATAAATACTCGATTACTAATATTACTCGATTTTTGTTCAACACTATTTATTACAGATAGTAACAAAAACAGCGAAGGAGATAATTTAATTTAAAAGTACAGTCGATGCATTATTTAAAGTGTTAAGTATTGTTGATGATAATACTAGATGTTCCAAATATGGTATAACCTTAAACATCAAAAACGCTTTCGATTCGGTACCGTGGGATAAAATTATTAACAGAATTAGCGAACGATCTAATTAATATAATAAAAGATTATCTAAGTAATAATTTAAATAGAACAAGAAAATAATAAAAATGATATGTGGGGTACCACAAGAATCAGTTTGAGACCTGCGCTCTGGAATATTTTTTTATAATAATATATTTATTAATAATGCACTGGCAAGAAATATGGAAAAATAATATTAACAGTTAACAAGGATCAAACATACCCTAAACTCCTTACATAATCTTTTATATCCACTTCTTTATGACATAACTAATATCACTCATATAGAACAGAGACTTTTTGGTCTTTTTGGACCATAAACTCGCCTCAAATCCCACAAACCTAAACCTGGTGATTCCGCCATGTATCCCAGGTAATAAAAATATAAACCTCAAACGTAAATTCTCCACTATAATTCTTCATAAATTCATTGCATCATTTCATTAATTTCAGTATAATTACGAACATTCTCGACGATATCTTCTGACATAGATTGTTATATACCACAATAACTCCTTTACGACAAGGATATAAACAAGAAAAACCAGGCGGAAAGACCATTGGTCGATAGCCAATTAACAGATATAACTAATGCATTTAATTTTGCAATTTTTATTATTTATTTTGCATGTGTATATATCTGTCAATAAAGTTTATTTATTTAACGGATTTCTTTTTAAAAATCGACAATATAATTAATAATATTTATGTATAGTGGATTGTAGAACAAAAATAAAGCAATAATAACAAGAAAACAAATAATTTGCGCTGTTATATGATAATAGTGCGCCTTGCTTAGATTAATGAAGGTCAATCTTACGCTACCAAAAATCCGCAGATAAATGAGCAACAGTTTCGCATATATAAGTGAATAAATGCCTAAGAAAAGTATGATATCACAGATAATAAAAAATGGATCTTATGTAAAATGTCACTAACAAATATCATTAACAAATTAAAGAAACTGTTTCAAGTTAAACATTATATTATAATTGTTAAAAATATATAAGACTGAACCGTATAGACTGGTATGATAATAACACATTAAAATGGTCTTAAATATTATTAATATTATCATTAACTTGGTTGATATCAATCATTGATAATAGTCACTTTGTGTCCGAAATGTTAGCATTTTTTATTCAAGTTATTATCATCTTCACGTAACTCATTCAACGCAAAAGATTATTATTAAGAAATTGCTAAACAAACTAAAATTATTAAAATAACGTACCTCGCGCAAATTCGAGTGGAATGACAATTTTTCCCGTGCGCGTCTTTTCCGTAAATTGGATTAATTTTCTAATCCGATAAAATTGGAGGCAACTATCCGTGGCCGGTGAACTCGGCTTGATTAAAATTTGAACGTTTTCGGTCTGACGAGGAAGGAGGGGAGCATGGCAGAGGGGGGAGAGAGGAAGAGCGCACAATGTTAATAACGGAATCGGCGAACCCTGAAAATTCCAGCCCGCCCTTATCACCAGCCAATTTACATTTCTTCCCCTAGCAGCAGAAACTTAGGTCTGGATGCATAATTTATCAATATTGATAAGACCTACGCCGACAGGCCTTAATTAACATTTAAGGGAGACAATGTTCGGAGGGGTGAAGTGATCGCCATCAACACCCGGAGGGGGTTAATTATTTCGAAAATCGACACAATTATCAAATGTCCCTTCTCCCTTTTCCGCGTTTGCTCTCACGGCTTTTGTTAATTAGGTTAATTGATGTTTATGTGCTTGTATTATGCTGGATTAATAATTTCATTTAAAATTAATTTACATTTCAATTACATTAATTTTGTATAATGTTTACCAAACGCTTTTAAATTAAATATAGAAAATACATATTACAAAAACAATATCAAAAATATAAACAAGTAACCACTAATTGAGTACAATTCAGCTTCAACCAAAACGTTATGTATAGCATATTTAAATTGATTAATTTATAGTCATTTTAATGAAAAAAAAAAAACGCTATGCAGCGATAAAACAGCATTTCACTTGCTTAAAATGAAAGAAATTGAGCTATTGTATGACTAATAAATTCATATAATATCTCGATTTCTTTAATTTTGAGCGAGTAAAATGATGTTTTATCGTTGCATAGCGTTTTTTTTAGAGCATTTCGCTCTTTTACTGCTACATAAGATAATGATATATTGTAGTGTTGGGCAAAATCGAATAATATTAGTAATCGAGTATTACTAAATGTGTCATTTTAAGTATTTAAAACGAAAAAGTAACTTCAAATTTATGTTTATTAATAAATGGGAAGTTATTTTTGATATTTTTATAATAAGTAACATTCATAAAATTATAATATACTTAATATAGAAATAATAAAAGATCGACTTTGCCCATCACTAATATATTGTATGGATTTTTTAGCCAAACAATACCTCAATTTCTCTATTTCAAAGCGACTGAAATGATCTTTTATCACTGCATTTCATTAATGTACCAGTATTGCCATTATTGGTATTTTCAAAGTTTGATTTCGGAATATCCAGTAGCAGTCCGATTTCAATATGTTTTGATCTTTTATCACTTTATTTAACGAATTCCCTAGGGTATACCCGGCGCTTGCACCAAATATTGTTAGCTTCGGTTTTATAATTAATGTGCTGTCGAGCATTGTTTTTTCTGTCTGCCTTCTAAATTTTTTATCATTGTCTTTTTGCATATTATTTCGTCGTTGATGGTCAATGTTTAACTGTCTTTTGAAATTGTCAATGTCAATTTAACTGTGTATCTCTTTGAAGGATATAATGAATTGAAATATTATTGTAGAAGGATTTTTACGAATGAGTCTTGTTTTTTATTTTATTAAATTAAGTATCAGGTTTTGTGAATCCAACCATAATTTTGAAATGTTTATTATTTAAATTTTAAATTAAAATAAAGAAAACATTTTGATCCGCCCCTAGCACTAATATGAATTAAATAAATACATGTGTGATTCAATTACTCGCAGCGCCCGTGTGTTTTGTATTTACAAAAATTGGCAACCCATTAAATCGGTAGGCATATTACATGTTTACGCACGTACATTAACAACACAACGCATCACTTTTAGATAAAGCGAAAAGTCCCGAATAAAGCATTAATTTTAACTAAAAATTGTTGCAATTGCGATGAAAATTTAATAATTCCCTCCGGCGTTCCCGGCGCATGCACCATATATTGTTAGCTTTGGTTTTATAATTAATGTGCTGTCGACCATTGTTTTTTCTGTCTGCTTTCTAAATTTTTTATCATAGCCTTTTTGCAAATTATTTTATCGTTGATCATCAATGTTAATCTGTCTTATAAAATTGTCAATGTCTATGTCTTTGACAGATGTAAAGAATTGAAATATTGTTGTGGAGATGGGTCTTGTCTGTTTTTTTAATTAAATAAAGTTTCAGGTTTCCTAAATCCAACCATAATATTTTTAATGTTTATTATTTAATTTTTAAATAAAAATAAACAAAACCTTTCGATCCACCCCTAGCACTAATACGAATTAAATAAATACACGTGTCATTCAATTACTCGTAGCGCCCGTGGTTTTTAAAATTATAAAATTTGACAACCCATTAAATCTGTAGGAGTATTATATGTTTACGCATGTACATTAACAACACAACGCATTGCTTTTAGATAAAGCGAAAAGTCCCGAATAAAGCGTGAATTCTAACTAAAAATTGTTGAAATTGCGATCAAAATTTAATAATTACCTCCGGCGTGCCCGGCGCATGCACCATTTATTGTTAGCTTCGGTTTTATAATTAATGTGCTGTCGACCATTATTCTTTCTGCCTGTCTTCTAATTTTTCTAAAATTATTTCGAAATTGATCGTCAATGTCAATCTGTCTTTTGATATTGTCAATGTCAATTTAACATATATGAATAAGTAACGTTCCTTTTGTTGTTTTTTTACATTAAATTTTTCTCGGATCAAAATTTGTTGCATTACGCAATATTTTATTGATATACAACAGCAGGTGTACATTATGTAATTCAATGTCCGGCGTGGGTATTTGCTCGGGAAGTAGTTGTTTTAATGTGTATTTGTTCAACGTACTTACGTAACGTAAGTCAAAAGTCAGAGAGCTAAATGTGAAAATAATTTATTAATTATTTTCAAATCATTTTTATTTAATATATATATGAATAATTAACATTGCTGTATCCTTTCTTCACACTTTATTTTCTAATGGTTAAAGTTATATTTCAAGTGATACTCATTATCAATAATTACTGTCGACTTGAAATATATATCTAACCATTAGTAAATTATATATGAAGAAAGGATACAACACTGTTAATTATTTATAAATATACAGTTCACGAAACTCAAAAACATATATCGATTAACTGACTATCTCGTGGAAGGATGTAATGAATAGAAATATTATTGTTGAGGGATTTTTATGGATGGGTCTTGTCTCTTTTTTTTAAATTAAATCAAATATCAGGTTTCGTAAATCCAGCCATAAATAATTTTAAAGCGTTTATTATTTAATTATTAAACTAAAATCAACAAAACCTTTTGATCCGCCCGTAGCACTAATATTAATTAAATAAATATACGTATTTCAATTCAATTATTCGCAGCGCCCGTGTGTTTTATATTTACAAAATTTTAATGGGTTATTAAATCGGTAGGTATATTACATATTTACGGACGTACATTAACAGCGCAAAGCATAACTTTTAAAATAAAGTAAAAATACCCGAACAAAGCGTGAATTTAAACTAAAAATTGTTGCAATTGCGATCAAAATTTAATAATTCCCTCCGGTGTGCCCGGCGCATGCACCATATATTGCACGCTTCGGTTTTATAATTAATGTGGAAAATGTTGTTGCAAGCGCTAATGTGGTTATGTTTTGTATGTGTTTGTTTGAAATGCATCGAAAAACAAAGGCTTAAGGCTTAGGATTTCTTTCGACAAATTTGTAATATCTTTCATTGTGTTCCTGTAAAAAAATATATACAAAATTCTCTGTATTAAAAAATGCAGATACAAACCAATTAGCCATTCTAAGAGTTTATTACGTGACAAAGTTTATAACAATCCATCAATAGGAAATCTCTAATCTATTTATATTATTAAAATGGCAGCGAAATATAATTTTTTATATTTATTGCAATTACTTGAATTAAAATTAAATAAGCGATTTTTTTTAAACCTTGTATATAAAGTATCATAAAAATCTTTTATTTCCAAAGGAATAAATTATTATGAAACTTCATATACAGGATGTCTCATATAAATAGATTATAGATTTTCTATTGATGGATTATTATAAACTTTGCAAAGTAAGAAACTATTAGTGATTAGAAAGGTTAATTGGTTTGTATTTGCATTTTTTTAATATAGAGGATTTTGTATGTTTTTTTTTTATAGGAACACATTTATTTATTTATTTATTTATTTCAATCAACGGACGAGTTCAGTTACAGATTGATTACAAGATATGAAACATTGCAAAATAAAAATTAACACTAAACAATAATGGAAAAGACAGTAGACGCAAAAATACAAACAATATGAGCGCAAATTATTCTAAATTATTCTAAACACTCAACAACACAGTCAAAGAACGCCTTTAAAAAAATCAATAAATATAAATTGATCAATGTATGTCACAAAGGCTTATAGTCGTTAGCCGATTGCTGTTTCATTTCGTTTAAAATGAAACAGCAATAGACCGTTTCACTCTTGATTGTACTGCTGCCTCTGTAATCTTGTTGTACTCATTTTTTTTGCGTATTCGTTGTCTTTATTTTGCACCATGAAAAAATATTTATTAATAACTGTATATAAAGTGTTAATTGTTGAGGTTTCCACTTGGTTGTACATGGTGTATTATAACCTAATAAGATACTTTTAACTTTGTTTGCCCAACTGATACTTTTAAATTATAAATGTAAATAATTGTAAATGCTTTTAGTTTGATAATGACACGCTAATGATATCGAATCGTTAGTCACTAAATAAAAAATCAGTTGTGCAAACAAAGTTAAAAGAGTGAATTAGTTATAATAAATAATAATTAAAGTTTCTACGCTCGAAGAAATGAAATAAAAGTAAACCAAAAGTTGCTTTATTAAACTGCCACTACTGTATTTTTTCTCATTTTTGTACTTTATTATTTTAAAAATAGACTTTATTGAAAAAGAAACCACACGTTTATTATACGACAACAACAAACAAAACCCACACAGTCCTCAGAAAAATGTTTTTAATGTGCTCGTTATTTTTAAAGGACGTCGCCGTTCCATATTCCGCGATGGAATACTAGAAATGTTATTTTATAATACAAGTTTTCGAGTTTGTTTACTTTCCCGATTCCAATTCCGGCCGCATTGAAATTCATGCAACATCGATGGAAACAATCCCGAATAAAGTTTTGGGGTGTGTAATGGAAACCAAACAAGTCAATCGGAATGAAAAAAGACAAAAAAAAAACAATAGATCGAAAAAATTAAATAAAATTGGATTATTGTTTGCAATTGTAAATACAATTAGTAGGGTTTTTGTGGATTTAGGATGTAAATTTATTTATTTGTTTCTTAACGGAATCTTTTTTACATACAAACAATAAAATAATATAACAAATGTGTGTATAATAGTGTTTGCATTGAATAGAAGAAGAAAAAAACATTATAAATAAATAATATTTTTTTTTACTCAATCGTGCATCTTTATAAAATTAACAAACACACTTTTAGTAAAATTATGCAAAATTTAAAATAATTCAGATTGCTAGTTTTAGAATTTTAGTTAGTAACGTCGAAACTATAGTCATTAAATAAATTTCAATTAAACAAACAAAGCAAAAAGTGTTTTCATCAAATATTTAATGTATACCTAACCATTATTTATCAAAGATAAATCATATTTCATTAAAACTCCATCCAATCTGCACAGAGGCAGCAAAAATTGAAACAATCAACAATTCTAAACCCATGTTGATCCCGGTAAACACGAATAGCAACATTGTTGCCGTGTATCAATTCGCCAACAATGTAATACCACGTAAATATTTGTGGCAATGTGTGCCATCCATGTCTGTGAATTATCGGTATTCGCGTGCGTGCATTATGGGAAATGGCCAAATACCACTTTTGTGTAAACATTACACAACACACACAAACGTATACGCACACGGAAATGTAAATGTTTAATTTTCATAACGGGCTGCAATTGGAAATTCGCGTCTGTTTGCTAACGAATTTTAATTGAAATCGCGTTATAACCGATTTAACAATTTTCATGCGATTCATTAATTCAATCTTGTAACTTTAAACTTTTGAAAAAAAAATCATTTGCTTATTTAATTTTAATTCAAGTAATTGCAATAAATATGAACAATTATATTTTGCTGCTATTTTAATAAAATAAATGAGTTCTAATTAGCAGGGAAGAAAACTTGTAGTCGATAGACAGGGGCGGACAAAAATTACTTACGTAGATATCACAGAGTTAAATGTGGAAATAATTTATTAATGATTTTCAAATCATTTTTATTTGATCATATTGTAATAATAAATATATTATAGTATGGACTGTAAATGGACTTTAAACAATTAATTTTAAACATTTATCTTATAAATAAAAAGATTAATTCTTAGATCTTGAAGGCGTTCACTTCGTGGTATATTTTTATGTAAACAAAAAACACTTAGATTTACTAATTATTTTGATAAATTTAAACCAAATGCATTTTAAAACTAACAACAATAAACTTAAAAGACATAGTTCGAGCACTTTTTTCCTGTGTGCTCGAAATATTTTACGCCTAATCTGAGTTTAATCCCAGTTTGATTGCGGCCCGTTTTTACCTCCGACTCACCGTTTTCCCATTTTCCCGGCCCATTTGAGACGGAACGGAACGGGGGTGGATGTTGTGTTTAGTGGGGGACAAATTCTGCGCCTATGTTCGCATCGATGTTGTTCCTCCGATAAATCCGGAAACGAAAATGCGCGAGACAAAAAAAAAGGTATACACTCGGAGGGGTGAATTCTCGTTGTGATACGAGGGGACGTGACAAATTATCCTTACGCGAGCGTGAATTCCGAACGACTAATTCTGACTGTAATGACGTTGAATTTGATTTTATTTTATCGAGTGGGTCGTGGACGCGAATTAGGTTTTATTTGGATGGATTCATTTGAGTAAATTAAAATAAATCATTATTTAATATAAATTAAATAAAAATGAGTTGAAAATAATTCATAAATTATTTCCACATGAATCATTTTAGTTTAATTAATAGTTTTAATATTTAAACATTGGTAGTTCATATTGTATGAAAAAATATGAATAAATTATTATATATTGATTGATTTTAAATAGTTTATTCATATTTATTTCATTTTAGTTTAATTTATTAAATAACTGTAAATACTTTTTATTATTTATATATTTAAAATATTTAATGATAATGTTAGTTTTTAATTATTACTCTATTGTATTACTAAATTAATTACTAAAGCTTAAACACTGATTACATCAATGCCACATAAGTGATCCATGGCACCTATAATCCCTTGAACAAGCACGTTGTCGTATCATCAATAAATACATTATGCATTATTATTTATTACGACGCACACTGTGGCGGAATCGTTTTCTAACGGCCTCGGGGGCAGGGAAGAAACTCAAAAAGTAAACAATCTGTTAATACTATCTCATTCTACATACATTAGAACCTAGAATTCTAAGTTATTGAAACGATTAAACAAATAACAATCCTGCAATTAATTCGTAAAGTTGAACAATTTGAAAATATTTGGCGAAAATATGCGCTACAAAAATATATACATATTACAATCATTATAAGAGATAATTATCTCATTTTTAATTTGAATGAATATGTACATTTTACTTTAAAATGCCGTAAGATTTATTAGAGTATCTTTTAAAGTGATAGCAATATTAATTATTTTATAATTCTCAATTTTATAAATGATTCTTCAATTTGGAAGGGTTTAGGGTAAGATGCGCCCCGAATTATTTATAAATCGAGTACCCGAAACCCAAATTATCATTCACCTCTAATCGTTCATCTGTTGTTATGAATTTATCATTCACTCATTTTTCAAAATTCGACACTCAATTAATGTAAGTTTATTTATATATATATATATATATAAACATATTTATTCCCCCGACACCAATTGGTAAAAGGGTACATCGATATATATATATATATATATATATATAATCAACAACAATATTTTACAAAATTTATTATAACAATATGTACAATTGTGTTAGTAGTTTTTCATGGGCTATTAACCATAGATCTTTCTGCCACACACATATGCCAAATAGTCAACTAAACATACACACATTAATCGGTTTAATGCGTTTGACTCGCGTTTTTTGCAGGTATACACTTCCCCTAATGTATACTGATAAAATAACATCTCTGCATATATATTTACTTTAAATATTATATATATATATATTTATTCAGACTATACAGATAATTTTAACAATATATCAATATAAATAATTATAATTAGTCTGTCTGGGCTATCGACCCATTTTGCTTTAAATATTTTGTTTTTTGATTGTGTTTTTAATTATCAAAAGCTAGACGAGTAACCATAGTGAACCGATTTAAACAATAAGGCGATTTAATTTCGATTATTTCCAAATCGGAGGGTTTAAATTTATGAATTTAAACCCATAAAAACTTCCTCGTGAAGGATCAAACTTAAGAAAGTGTTCTACTTTCAATCTTTTTTTTTTTAATAAAAAAACATATACCAATAAACTTCTTATGCCAATGTGTAAAAAAAGTAAATCTGTATTTTTTCCCATCCATCGTTTTTTTCTTCTTCTCCTCCTCGTTGAAATTGTAGTGAAATCTCGTTAACGCCCGCCCCTTAATTCATTCGATCAAACAAAAACACTTTCCCTTTCAGGGCGCATTAAGGGCGGGAAAGGCGATTGTAGCGGACTTAAATAATTACAAAAGGAGTTTTCGCAACAAACGAGGAGGACAAAAAGGGCCGCGACAAACAAACAGGCGGATTTACTTCTCGAGGGCCGAGAACAATGCCCAAATTAACGGCGAAACGCCGGGCCTTTTTCGAACCCTTTGCTCCTCTCTTTCTCGCGAGAAGGAAAAAAAATGGAGGCTTATTATCGAGTAATAGAATTTTATTACGATATTTTTTTAGATGTGTATAAAATAATAAAGTAGTTAATTTTTCAACATTGACTTAACATTATCTTTGATTAAAATGTATTTACAGTTTAGAACTGGTGTAAGCTTTTAATTCTACAAATAAATGATTCTAATAGATTTGTCAAAATAGGTGAATTCCGTAAATAGAGATGATAATAATAATAAAATAATAATAATAGTATTAACAATTGAAAGGAGTATTTTTTAATTCTACAAATAAATGATTCTAATAGATTTGTAAAAATAGGTGAATTCCGTAAATAAAGATAATAATAATAAAACAATAATAATGGTATTAACAATTGAAAAGAGTATTTTATATAACTGTGACCAAGTGCTCGCAATAATATTAGTATTAACAATTGAAAAAAATATTTTTTATAATTGTGACCAAGTGCTCACAATTATTTAAATTAAATTAAATAAAAAGAATAATAACACAAGAGTTTTTTTTTCCTTACTTCTCTTCTTATATAACTCGTTAGATGTACATTCCGCACACAAAGTGGTAATTTTTAATAACAAAAATTCGAAAATGTTGAAATGTACACTTCACTGAAATAAAATTAAGCACAAGTCTGATAACAATTTTTCATAATATTCTAGTTGTATAATTCTGAACTGTTTTTAATTGGCTAGCAGGATTTTAATAATTGATAAAATTAAATAAAATAAATTGACATATTTATATTTTTTTTCGTAACAAGGAAAGTTATCGTGTCCTCCTTAAACTATAACATATTTTGTGTGCTTAATTTTATTGCACAGAAGTGTACAACTAACGTGTTAAATAAAAAGTGAAGTAAGGAAAAAACTCTTGTATTATTATTGATATTAATACTTCTGGTGAACTCAAAACTTATTTATTTAAAATAATATATTAAAATTTAAAATAATAATAAAATATTAATAAATAATAATAATTTGAAAATAATTAATTTACTCAATTGAATAATGAATTAATTAAATTCTTTTTATATTATAGTATTAATAATATCAACAAATAAAAACAAACATTCATTCTTCAATCCTATGCCCTGAAGAGTATTTGCCTAGGAAGTTAATGTTTTAAAGGATTTTTCCTAAAAACTTACAGTAAATAATTTTAGCAGCGATGAAAAAGAATATTATCAAAATTTTTGTTTCATTTTTAGTATTTTTCCTTACTTATATATATAATCGTTCTTCTGAGACTCTTCCTATATATCTACATATTTAATCATAAGAATAATTTTAAATCGTTATAATAATAATTATTATTATTATTTATTTTCCCAACTGATACATACAAACATATTGATTAACTTTGTTTCATCACAAGTATATGAGCTGGTAAGTGATGTTACTTCCTTCAACGAAGCAATTAGCTTTCTTAGATGTATTTACGTAAAACCTGTGAACGATGTGTTTGCTCGTCATAAACTTGCTTATTGCCACCAAACAACCACTGGCGAAATTATAGATCAGTATCTCGAGGCTTCTTCCTAAAAATTGCATTTTTAAAGCTATATTTAAGACATTTTATGCTTAATTAAAATTCCGATTTTATTTAAAACGTCGCCATTGCATTCTTTAAACAAACTCCACTGTTTTCATTATTCTCACCAAAAAAAGAAACAAACAATAATAAAAAAAAAAACGATTTAACAGCGAAATAAAACCGCGCCGTAAAACAACGGTCGGATGCTTAATAAAATGCAAGTTTTTACAATGACCGTCGCCTCCCCAGGGTGAAGGAAGCTGCAACGGTTGCAAGTCGGCTTTAATTGTGCATGCGGGGTGTAATTAAATGGCGGAGGCGCCGGGTAATTTGGTCGTTTTCAGCATAAAATATCTCGCGATATAGCTAAATTATGGATACGGCTCTAAAGTTGAGTATTTTACCAAAGGGGAAGACAACCCCGTCTTATTAAATACACGCGTGTTTTATTGTTATTAACGGTTGAGGGATTAAAAGGAAGCTCCTCGTATATAAGCGAAGATTTATTATTCTGTGTAGGTATCAATTACAAAAAGTTTAATTAATTTTAATAATGCTTTAATGGACTATTATTAGGTAATTGTTTATTGATAAGGCAGAAAGACTTAACTTTTGTCGTTAGCTCAGACGGACTTACATCTGCATGTATTGTAATTATTTATCTTAAAATGTTTCGTGTTATGTGAATAGTCTGAATAAAGATGAATATATCATGAACATATTTTATTTGACTTATGATCGATATCCCTTATTTGAGAATATATCATGAAAATATTTATTTTTATATGATGTTCTCATTGACTAATCACATTAAAAGTATACGGACTTCCAATTAATTTATTTTATTAAAACTTATGATCGATAGCCCTTATTTGAGAATATATCATGAAAATATTTATTTTTATATTATGTTGTCACTGAGAAATTACATTAAAAGTATACGGACTTCCAATTAATATATTTTATTAAAACTTTTACCATTTAATCTACAATAAATAATATATTGTTTCATATAAAATAAGGATGTTGGTATCAACTTCTGGTATAACTGGTATAACTGGTATAACTTGTTGTTTTTATTGCTTTATTTTTGTTCTACAATCCACTATATATAAATATTATTAATTATATTGTAAATTTGTAAAAAAGTAAATCCGTTAAATAAATATATATCTAAATAAAAAAAGTGTTAGAATCTTTAAAATATTTTCATTAAAAATAATATACTGTTTGTCATAAGTGGTAAAATTTTCAATATAATCTATTAATTGGAAGTCCATATAATTTTAGTGTGATTTCTCGGTGGGACACCCTGTATGTAATGTTTTTTTTTTCAGTTAATAAAAATTTAGTAGTAGTGAATTTATTCATATTTTTTTAATAAATATACTTTGTGTTATATTGTGGATGAGAATAATCCATTTACGGAAGTTGTGCCAGATTCCTTCCATTTATGATTGTGATAATAAATATACTCACAGTAAATGGAAATAATTAATGTTTATTAAATTGTTAATTAATGTTAAAATTTAATGAAACATAATAATTTAATAGATACAATTTTTAAATTTAATTTATTCATTACATCTTATTTCGATTTCAATGCATTTTTAAAAAGATAGAATTTTTATCTTCAAATTCGAACAAAAGCTTGTATATTTTCTGAAAATAACAAACACATTTGTAAACCATTTAAATAACGCAGAACAATGTTCAGTACTATGCGAGAGTAAGGATGTAAATACGATTTTGAATTCTCTCAATTAGGTTAGAGGATTTGTCATATTGTGAATCCAAATGATCCAATCGTATTCAAAAGTTTATGAACTGGCAATAGCCAAGCAAATAAATTAAATCATTTATATTCAAGCATAAAATATCGACATAATAAAAAAAATATATTAGCCATATACGAATGCACAATAATTATATCTTTAACTATTTTATTATTAATAACTTGGTGAAACATGATTAAGTATAGTAAGTATATTAAATATAGCAACATAATAATAATCATGTTGCGGTATCTTCCTAGACCTATTCAAAGCGTTTGACTGCATCAAGAATGACATCTTATTATCAAAATTAACTCAGTGAGTACTTGAGGGCAAAGTATTTAAATGGTTTACCTCATATATTAGCAACATTTATTAAATTGTTGAAGAAAAGAAAAGCACAGGCGAGGTGAAGTGCTCAAATGTTTTTAGAATGATTTACGAAATATAAGATGGTGAATTAATTTCTAATATTTCGTTAGAATATATTGTATAATTTATAGCCTTTAGATTTTATAAGTATTGGCTCTTCTACAATTTATACAAGATAACAACAAACTCTTAATTCTTGACTGAAGCATAAAGAGTCCAGATTCAATATCAATTAAATCTAGAGACATTCTGGACTCTTGACTCAAACATTAAGAATCGAGAGTCATTATTAATTAAATCTAGAGGCTACAATTTATAAAAGATATCAACAAACTCTGGACCCTTGACTGAAGTATCAAAAGTCAAGAATTTTGAACTCTTGACTGAAGCATCAAGAGTCGAAAATCAATATTAATTAAATCGAGAGGCTACAATTTATACAAGATAACAACAAACTTTGAACTCTTGATGGAAGCAGAGTCAATATTAATTAAATCCAGATTATATAATTTTGAACTCTTGACACGTAACAGGTCCAGAGTCAATGTTGATTAAATCTAGAGGTTACAATTTATACAATATAACAACAAACTTTGGACTTTTGGTGCTTCAGTCAAGAGTCCAGAGTCAATATTCATTAAATCTCTAGGCTACAATTTATACAAGATAACAAAAAAATCTCTCGATTGCAGCTTTAGGAATCCAGAGTAAATATTCATTAAATCTATAAGCTACAATTTATACAAGATATTCAATGAACGTTTTAAAAAAGCTATTAACTATATATTGATAAAAAAATCTAGCATATCAAAAAAACAAATCCTCGTTACACATTCCAAATCCGCTTTATTGCCATGCTCGCATATTTCGCGTATTTATATCCTTTGAGCTCGCTCTTCCCTCTTCCTCCTCCTGAAAAATATCCGTGCGTAAGCATTAAAGTATTTATTCGTTCGATAGAAGTTGAAATCCGCGGGTCCTATTCGAGCCTCCCCGGGGCGCTGATACAGATGAATGTTTACGTATACACATGAATAAGGGCTAAAGCTGAAACCCTCATATATCTGAATTACGTACCGAACGCCGGCGGGGGTGAACTTTTTTTTTAAATGCATATAAAAAGCCCCGGGGCGAAAATCCCTCACGAACTCGACCGAAATAAAAATGAAAATGTAATAATAAACGGGTTTTGTATTTGTTTATTGTCTTTTTCGGGATCATTATTATTTTTGCCTCGGTGTGGTTTATTGTTTTAAATTAAGAATGGAAACGTAAATGTGTTAATTATGTTTTGCGGTAATTGTATTAAAAGAATTACATGAAAATTAGATTTAATTAAATTAATTCAATACCAATGAAATTTAATATCGAATATAATGGAATATACATTCAGTGAGATTTTTTTATTATTAAACATAACATAGCAAATTCCATATGAATGCATTGCATGTTTATTAAAGTAATCACTGAAATTTCATCAATACCACAAATTTTCATGAAATAGTGCTTTATTTAAAATCCTGCCTAAAAATTAATAACAAAATATGTTTATTTATTTAACGGAATAGACCATTTTTACAACCATAATTGTAAAATACAATAAATTTATATATCGAGTGTATAATAAAAATCGACGACGAAGTTGGCGTTGGAAATCTAAAGTCATGTCTGAACTAAAAATCACACGCGCGCGCGTAAAGTACTGATTGTCATGTTCACACTGATCATGTTGTACAGACATGACTCGAGACTTCCAACGCCAACTTCGTCGTCGATTTTTGTATACGCTCGATAAATTGCTAACTAATTTTAAATTATGATAAATTAATTATCTCATTTCACTTACAAACCCTATTCAAAATGTTTGGTTATTTGTTGTATTTTTTATATTTTATTTAAAAGATATTTATTTTCGTTTTTTAAATGTATAGCCTTAACCTTAGCTTATAAGCAGAATTAGCGATTACTTTTACTTGAAACCAATAACTTAATTCTCTCATTTCATTGTATTCAAAATGTCCGTTTCTTAGTTGATGTTGTTTTTTTTTTAATTTAAAATATATTTATTTTCCTTTTTAATTTTTTATTATTAATCTGTGTAAAATTTTCTACAACTTTGTCCTTTACAGTTTTTTTCTATCAATGATAATAATAGAGATATATTGATTTCAAAAAAATTACACATTTTACTTTTTTCAAAATATCTAGTTACCCTTGACTTTTTCAAATATTTTGAAAGTGTCATTTTTTTTCGTCTTATAAAACTACACTTCTTTCCCCATTTAATCGTTTTTCTATCTCTTATAGTTTCCGAGATCCCCATTGAGAACATCGAAAAAAACTCACCCTGTATTATATTATATTAAGAAACTTCACGTACTCACCAACAAAAATCTTCGACTATAGTTTCATCATTAATGAAATGAAATTAATAATGAGAATAACGCCATATTAGTCAAATTTTTATGATTTCTATTTAACATGGATTTTTTTTATAAATCATGGCTAATGTAATTTAAACACGTAATATTTTGCAAATATAATCAATATTTATTAATTATTTATAATTAATCATTATAATTATTTCTTTATAAATTATTATTATTATAAATTATGAACATATTTTAAAGGTTTGTGAAAAATCGTTTTTCATAGATTATTAAATTCTGAACAAATTTCAATTCTTTCAGTTTTTCTCCACCATGCGCTGGGAAGCAGGAATTTGCATTAAATTGTTTTTGCATGTAAAATCCCTATGTATAACTAATAGCGTCAACAACCGGTATAAAAAATAAAATTGTATGTACATTTCAGATTAACCTCTTGTTATTTGTTTTATATATTTTTTATTACTAAAAAGAAAATTACTCAGGAAAAAATAAAATTTCTTGTTTAATAAAGTATTCATTTGATTCCTCAATTTTTCTCTTCCTTTATGAAAGCAAAAAAAATAAACAATTCGGTTTATACACACGAGCGAGCATTCCTTTTTATGAAAACATAAACTCCGCGTAACTGTGACTTATTAAAACAATTCCAATAATAAAATATTCATCCCCCGTTCTTTCCCCGCGCGAGAGAAAAAATCCCGGCAGACTCGTTCTCCCCTGAGGAAACTTTTTCGACGCGACCGCTCTTTTCTTTGCAATTATTAATTTTTCAAAAGTTTCTCCCCCTTTTTTTCAGCTCGTGAAAGCGACACCGTCACGCGAGAGAGCGCTGGGAATTAATTAAGGCGACGCGCCATCGGAAATTTTCTTTTCTTATACACCCCGTTCCTCGGCCGCGGAAAATTCCAACTTTTTGGCTTCCCGATTAATGAGCGCGGCGGTCGCGCGGAAATCCTTCGAGCGCGAACAAGACAAAGGATCGAATCGATCCGATTAATTGGCCTCGGGGCGTATTAATTCCCTGCTTAAATTCATGGCGTTTATTTTTTTAATTAAATCCCGGATTTTAGTTTAATTAATTGAATTGATTAATATGCCTCTTAATATTTAAGAGAATTAAAAAATATATAGAGGAGTGTAGCTAAAGAAAAAATGATCGATTACTAATAAATTATTTTCAAATTCTTTTATTTAATACAAACAAAAAAAATAGTGACGGTACTTTCTCCGGTGAATTCGGCCAAATATATTTTTGAATAAATATTTTACAGTAAATAAAAAGAATAGGTGGAAAGACATCTGGTTGATAGTCGTTTTTTGAACGAATATTTAAATAAAAATACTTGTCCTTTCTCCTACTTATTTTTTATTTCACTAAATATATTTTCGAAACTATGTTTCCATCTTCAGTAGTTGAAGTTTTTATAAATATAAATATGTTATTATGGTATACAACGCAATATTGATAAAATTGAAATATTTAAAAATCATGTTAACTATAAACTAATCTAAATATAATTATATATACTGTGCTAAAATTTATGAGTATTTTTATTTAAATAATTAAAGTCTCCACAACCAACAACCAACATAAAGAAGATTAAATACTCAATGTTTGTAAAAATATAATTGTCTGAATAAAGACTCTTAACGATAATGTAAATATTAAATGTTGCAAATTTATTGAACATATTCATTTCTTGTTGAGAGCGATTGTATAAATGTATGTAAAGTACGTATAATTAAAAGCCCTCTAGGGGACTTTACATATTAATGCAGGTTTATTTACTGGAGGTAACCGTTTGCGGAAATAACGGCGTGAGGTGTTGATAATAGGAGAAAATTACAATAATTTATTTAAATATGTTTCAACGTGTATGTACTTTCGGATTGATTACATATGTGTGATGCAAATGAGTAATGGCTTTAGTCCTATATTGTTGAATTGAGCTAGAAAGTTTGCCGGTGGTTAAATATATTGTATTAATGTAGTGATAATTTGTATATAATTTAAATTTATTTATCATAATAAATTAAAAACGACGCAAGCGCCACACTAGTCTGATGATGTTCGAAAAACCGAAATGGCTATCACTAGTTATCTATACGCTAGATGAATGGTGGCTGAACATTTCATTAAATGTAAATAATTGAATGTCGTTGTATGCCGTATGATTAGATTCTTAGGAATAACGAAATAATTATTAAAAAAACTTTAAAAGTAATCCGAATCGTTGGCATCTATAAACAATAAGCAAAATAATCTTGTTATAATTTAATTTGCGTAGAACCCTTCTGTACACTCGAGTACATCAAACATGATCAAAATAACAAACTCCAAAGATTAATGACAAAATTAAAACGTGATATTCCTCGGATGTTAATTACCCTAATACGTTTCGCGCATGTAACAAGTGTCAAGCGGTGGAGGGTTTTCGGGATGAAAAGGCGGGCAGGGGGAGCGCACAATTGGTGGAAGCGCCGGGCCTAACTACTCCGTTAATTTCCCTCGGAAACGAAACATAAACTACCCTCATAAATAACTACCATCACTCGAAAACCGCAACAACAATTCCTTTGCACGCGCACAGCGAGCGCCATTTGCAACGCGACAAACAAAGAAAGAATGCAGAATGAGAAACAAACGCTACAAACGATCAGGAAGCGCTTTTTGTGCTTGTGCAAATTGAGTACTTCGAAAGGTTAGTTTAATTTGGAAAAGAATAATAAAGAAGAATCAGAAAAGCACATCATTTATTTGAGAAAACTTGAATATATACTTGGAATTTAATAATGTGTGTTTTATAAAACTTATATAGCTATTTTAATGAAAAAATGTCTTTGTAATGTTTTTTTTTTGCTACTTGGTTTTTCGATGTTAAGTTTGTGACAGTTGTTGCGTGATTCGTGACATGTGTCAAGGCCACATATCCCCAATATGGATTGCAATTTTACAATAAACAAACTTTAAACGAACTACGATTGCAAATCATTGAATTTTATTATTAAAATTCGTGCAATGTGAAAAATTATTTATAGTTAAATTTAATGTTATTATCTCAGTAGATGATAGATGACAAATTATTGAAATATAGTTATTTTTGGGGTAAGGGGAGAGAAGCTTTAATATAATTTAAAATCTTTAAATTATGTAAGCAGATCTGTACTGACGAGGGATAGATCCAGAAACACGTGTCTGCAGATAGCCTTATTTTGAGTAATGTTCATTTTGATGTTCTCATTGATTTTTTCTCAGTTCAAAAATTTGTTGCATGGTGTAATATGTTATTGATATGCAGCAGTATGTAATTCAATGTCTGGCTGGGTATTTAACCGAGAAGTAACGTAAGTAAAAATGTCACAGAGTTAAATGTTCTACATTTATTAGCTCTGTGTAATTTATTAATTATTTTTAAACCATTTTTATATAATTTAATTAAATAATTAATTATTCTCTTTCTAATTGCTCTGCAATTAAACATTTAGTAAGTAAAAAATAACTACTACACTACTATCTACTTCCTGGGCAAACACCCACACCGGACATTGAATTAGTAAATCTTTGATTAAAGAG
The DNA here is from genome assembly GCA_963082785.1 of Philonthus spinipes. Taxonomy (NCBI): domain Eukaryota; kingdom Metazoa; phylum Arthropoda; class Insecta; order Coleoptera; family Staphylinidae; genus Philonthus; species Philonthus spinipes. The sequence goes on along the minus strand of OY720308.1, from coordinate 8,075,180 downwards.
CAATTAGTATATTCTCATTCTAAAAGAATCGAATTCATTGCTTAATGCATTGAGCCGAAATTAGTTGAAGTTAAAATAAACATAAGTAAAACAAAACCAAGTGAGTTTAATTTATAAGTTTAATTCAATATTAACAGTGGTTTATCAAGTGTATAATGAGAAAAAAGTGTCCGATATGGATAAAATAATGCTGCTTGATTTATGTTTCCTGTACAAGCTGGTCAATGGTATTATTGATTGTAGTCAATTACCTCGCTTACTCAATATTAATATTGCTACTATATATTTATATTTATTTTTTTCTTCTTGCATTATTTTTACACCAAATTTTTTCAACTTTTATAAAAATGATATATCCGTAAATAACGAAAGATTATAAATTGGAGAGAAAAAGCGTGAAAATGTTTATAATTAAATTTATATAAAAAAATATAAATCTTATATTAAAACCTTAACAATTTACGATTTATTATTAAAGCCCCGCTCATTTATAGAATAACAAGGGGAGAATTTTCCGTGGGAAAACGGAAAGGTGGAAGCGCCGGGTTTACGTCCGTGAGGGTCTCCACTTTTATCTCGCGGTTAAATCGTCCCGGTTGAAATTGCGGACGGCTTTTCCGGTTCCACGTCTAGCCGATATTTTCCGGTCTGGTTTACGACGGGGCCATAAAATCGAGGGAAGGAAATACGCGAATCAAATATTCCAGTAAGAAACTTGGGTCGCCCGTATGCATTGTTCCTACATAAACGAACAGACGGCAGTGCATCCTAAACAAAAATATCAACCGGTGAAGGAGGATAACAATCGCAGTAACAGCGTTCTGTTTATGCAATTTCAACAAATAAATAAAATAAAACAAAAAACTGTTCATTATAAAAAAAATACTTACTTTTTATAAGAGAAATATCCTTTGTTATATAAAAAAATATAAAAAGACCATAGATAAATAGAAATTTACAGGATATTTTTTTAATTCAATCTCAAAAATATTTATTGTTTATTATTATAATAACCTAAGCTAAGTTTAAGTTATAAAAATAAATCTATTTTTATTTTATTTTCGAATTATATTTTATTCAAAATTATTCGCAATTTATCCATCCATTGCATTTTCCAGCAGCTGCGATTTATTTGTCCTGTTAAAATATTAAAATCGTGTCTCGTCGTAAATCGCAGCAGGTAGCGTCACGTCCAGCGCTGTGGGGTTTTGACGTTCCGGCGCCGAATATCGCGACGAGGGTTTCCGTAGCGCCGGGGACAAACCCCTTCAGGAAAGGGGTGGATTTCGGTCGGATCGCGTGACACGTCTAGCAAACAAAGCGGGAATCCAATAACTCTCGCGCCGTTTCCCGGATAAGGTCCCTCGTGATTGCCTCCGCCCTACACTTTACAAGGCCTCATTAAAAATGAAAACAAATATATATCCTCCAATAAATATAAAATATTCAAAATACAGAGTTTTTCAATTGTATTTCATTGTTTTTCAAATGAGATTTACTCATTACTCAAATGTATTTCCAGTTGTGAAAACGTTTTTATATATCAAATGTAACAATAGAAAAATAATTATTTCACTTGGTGACAGCAATTTCAAATTAAATAAAAAGCATTTGAAAATAATTAATAGTTAATCAATCATTTTATAAATTAAATAAAAATTAAAAAATCAATATATCCATTAATGTAAATATCCATAGAAATTTTAATAAAACAAATTTTAAATTCTCTTGAAAATGGGCTAATATCCCGAAACTAGTCGAGAATTTAAAGTTATTCAATCTAATCTGTGTTTTATTGGTTGATTTTTAATAATTTATTCATATTTATTTCATTTCAATTTAATTTATTTAAATAACTGTGACCAAGTTTTTCTATTTAATCACTTTATATTTTGCTACTGTGACTTTCTAACTTACGTTAAACTACTTTAAAACAAATGCACATTAAAACAGCTACTTCTAAATAAAAATAAATCAATTAATAAATCAATATTGGGACTATACCCCTTTAGAAAACGAATTATTTAATGGACACTTGCTGTTGCATACAATAACATATTGTATTATGAAACCATTTTTGATTCGAGAATATATATATATATATATATCATCTTTATTTGTACAGATAATTTTATATGCAATAAATTAATAATTTAATTCTTATACTATGTTATACGTTGTCCTTTGAAAACGGGAAAACGGCTATTGACCATCGGTTTTTCTGCCTGATCTACTTTATATCTATTATCTATATATTTTATTTGTGGCATTAAATATTCAATGCAAAGAACAAAAAATAAAAGCTCACGTAAGTCATATTAGCAAAAGAGAAAATAATTGATTAACAATTAATTATTTTCAAATTATTATCAACGCCTGAGAAAATATAATTGAGATTTAAATGATTATATACAGGGTGATTCGGAAGGAAATGAAAATATTTTAAAGACGTCTAGAGGAATATCATGTTATATGCGAAACTGTTGCTCATTTATGTGCGGATTTTTGGTATAGTAAGATTGACCTTCATTAATCTAAGCAAGGCGCACTATTATCATATAACGGCGCCAATTATTTGTTTTCTTGTTGTTGTTATTACTACAAATAAATATTATTAAATATTATAAATCTACAATATAATTAATATTGTAGATTTATAAAAAGGTAAATCCGTTAAATAAATAATTATGAAATATATATATATATATATATATATATATATATATATATATATATATATTAACATCTTTATTCCCTAAAGTAACCAAAAAAATTATAATTTCAATTATTATCTCTTTATATTTCATATTTATTTATTTAACGGATTTTCCTTTTTTATAGAGAATATTTAGAAACAACAATTTATATATATACATACAATATACTTCAGGGAATCGGCTATCTACCGGAGATCTTTTAGCTTAATAAGAAATATTTTCCCTTTAATAAACCTTGAAACATTTTTAAAATTGTAATTATTTTCTTTCGATATGCATTTTTCTTTTAAAAATCTTATTTATGTACAAAGAAAGTAGCGAAAGGCGTAACATAAAAAATGTGAATCAACTTGCTCATTATCTATTTCTCCTGGCATAGTAAAATATGCTGTGATTGATTCTCTATATAGCTCTTTCTGTCTACTAAAATCTCTTTCAGACATATATTTTTCCCTCTCTTAGTTATTTATCGCATAGTTTATAAATCTTCATCGTTACCGTGTTCCAGGTGGCGCTAATCCTAAATGTCAACACAAAGATTTCACATCTGTTTTTATATTACTTTGTTTTGATGAAAATGTTTAAGAATTAGTTAATTTTATTTTGTAAAATAATTTAATTATTTTTATAATATAAAAGTCTTACATGTTGAATTAATTTCTCGCTTAACCCGTGCTTAAACATATTTAATTAATACTAATTATAACACTTATTATTTATTTTTATTCCGACTAGTTTCGACCTTGAATCATTTCTCCTTGAGAATGACATATGTTTAATCCGAAAAGTTTCGATCTAAACGAGTCGGAGTAAAAATAATCAGTGAATAAACCACAATTTTGATAATGTTATGGTGTTAATGTTTTAATCAAAGTGTATTAATTATAAAATTTCTTTTATAATGGGTGGTCATAACAAGATTGATTAATGGAAGTTTCTGAAATCTGCAATTTATGGTGATTTGCAAATTAAAACTATGCTAGCTAGCTTATTTTTTTGTATATTTTGTTATATACAATGTATTATTTTTTAGATAATAAAGATTTATTGTAGCCAATAATTACAATGCATATAGGCGATAGTCTGTCCGGACTATGGACCAGAAGTCTTTCCACCCAGTATTTTTATATTTAATCATATTACCAATTAACCAAATTAAACACGTGAAGCAAACCAAACTACGTAATTATTTAATCATACATAAATAACAAAACTGAATGACTAAATAATTACTTGAATTATTTTCCCACTTAACCCTTGGTGAAACATGTTTAAACAATTATGTACCAAATTAAACACGTTAAGCAAACCAAACTACATAATTATTTAATCATACCTAAATAACAAAACTGAATGACTAAATAATTTTTTTAAAAAATCTAAACAAAAATAAAATCACTCATATTAAATTTAAATTTCGTTTATTTTTTACCAAACTATTCGATTTTTAAACTTTATAGAAAAATGAACATTTCCCGAAACCCAATATTGCCTCTATGATTGCATATTCCCCGTTCACGCTACTAGCCTGCTTTGATATCGCCGCAAAGGGAATATAAGGGCACTGATCAAAAAGACGTATGCCTGTTAGTTCTTCATAAGAAATTTAATAACGCAACAATTACTCTGTTTGAGACTCTTTTAATATTGAAAAAAATCATCAATCAGATTTGCCCGGGAAGTAGTACCAATAAAACACAGAATAGATTGAATAACTTTAAAATCTCTACTAGTTTCGGGTTATTAGCCCATTTTCAAACAAATTTTAAATTCTCTTGAAAATGGGCTAATAACCCGAAACTAGTCAAGAATTTAAAGTTATTCAATCTAATCTATGTTTTATTGGTTGATTTTTAATAATTTATTCATATTTATTTCATACATAGTATATTTTTATTTGTATTTCATATTTTTTTAATTATTCATATGTATTCTATTATAATTTGTTAACAAATATGTAAATTATTGTATAATGTAATCAATTATAATGGGGAATTCCGTAAAATAAAGTTAAAGTTAAATATAAATAAAAACCATAATAAATTAAAGACGATGCAAGCGCCATCTTTTGCCTAATTTCATATAACCACAGCACAATTTCCGTTCACCCGCCTTGATGAAGGCATTGCGCATGAAACACACTAGTCTGACGAGGTTCGAAAAACCGAAATGACCATCGGCCAGTTATGAATGGTGGCTGAACATTTCATTAAATGATAATTAAAAACAATTTTAATGAGTTTAAAAAAATGTTAACATTTTTTCACATCGTTGGAGCTTTTTCATCATATGGTCGCATTGTCATTCAAATCTATAAAACAAACTTTCATAGCAGAGAAAATTCGTATTTCATTCATGCGAATATAAAAAGAAGCAAAAGAGGACGACTTCTCCATTTTTAAATTTCGTTATTAAAATAATCACAAGGCGTGAAATGAATAACACGTGGTTTATATCCGCGGTTGAGAACTGTTTTTGCGTTGTATTTAAAATTTTCATTTCCATTAGTTGCAGGCCAAAGAGGCGAACAAAACAAAAATTGGGGGGAAATTTCGCGCTCTCCCGTTATTTTCAATTAGCGCACTCGCGGAAAATGCAGCCCGCAACCGGCTAATGGAATCCAGTTACTAACTGCAAGTTACTGGCCCTGCAGCTCTAATTTTTTTGTTTTGTTTTTTCATGTGTAGAGCGAGTTATTCAAGCGCCGCAAAGAATATACCTGCGTATACTTTAACCACACTCTGTTTGGATAATTCAAGTTATGAGTTTATTATATTAAACGAAGATAATTAAATGTTCAATAAATTAAATAAAAAGTATTTTAAAATAATTAATTAATTATCCACTTTTTAGTTATTGTGATATTTTGACTTAAGTTAGGTAAGTACTTTATAATAATTGTACATTTGTTTTAAAGTACTTAAAATAAGTACTTTCATGTCCAAAATTTGAGCGCCTTTTCCAGTGAGAAACCAGACGGAATGAGATAAATTTATCACATCTAAATTTCCACTACGAAAAAGTTTAAACCAATTACACACGGAACGATCACTTATATCGCACACACTTATCTGCATGTTTTTTGATGCCTTATAGCTTTTTCCTATAGTGAAAAAGCATCACATGACGGATTTATTCGGAAATTTCACTCATTTTCGAATGTTTGTAACTTTTAATCCAAACAATGCATAACAAAACTGTCAACACAAGAAATTTAGCGTCACATATCAGCTTTCAAACGCGTATAAAATTGGTACCAAGAAATTAGAGGTTACCGATGCAGGGTCGCTTACACCACCTATTGGGAAAAATCTGAAAATATTTTTTAGATGATATATTTATATACATATATATATATATAAGTGAAAAGAATTTCTAATTTCTAAAAGAAAAACTTTTAATTTGAATATTAAAATATACTGGAAACGTTCGGTTCTTAATAAAAACTCATCCGCCGACTTCGGAAAACTTTGACGCGGAAAGAAAGAAGAAAAAAATAGCAAAGAGAGAAAAAAAAAAACTTCCCCAACGAGTTTACAACATCCGCCGCGCGCGCGCCCTGTTACGTATTATTCCCGTATTAATAAAAAGCCCCGAAGTTTCCCGGCGCCCTGAAATATTTATAGAAAAAGTGTCAGCGTGTGCATCTGACGCCTCTCCCTCAGGAGGACCGAAAACTTTATATATATTTTTTTCCACCCCTGTCCACTTTTCCATACATATTCAATAAAGTCCTAATTGAGCGTCCGCCTTTCCCCGCTCCTCACCTATGCAAATATCGCAACTTTCCGCCGGTGATTTGCATAAACGATTCGACGCCGGCGCAAAAATCAAATTTGAATTTGAATATTTCCCGATGTACGTATGAATGGTGAAAATGCAAACGTTTTCTTCTCTCTTCGCGGAATGCAAATATGCAATGTTGGGTGTGTGTAAACGACGAAAAAAAAAAAAGGGACCGTCGCTGCATTCTTATTCTGACGTTCGTTCATTGTGGCTCGGATATTTGCATTTTCCGCCTAGCTGTGCTCCGGGAAATGCACCTTTTTTCTCGATAAATAAAATGGAATATGGAATTTTGAAAAGATTAAATTTTGTTAAGTACATATTTACAATTTTCATTTTTATACAACGAAATAATCGAGAAATGGAAAAAGCATATTCACTTGATCACAGATATTATTTAATTTATTTATTAAATAAAAATAATTTTAAAATTATTAATTAATTAATTTTAGTTTAGCTACTGTAATATTTTTGCCTAAATAGTAATTCTGTAAATATTTGTAAATACGAATATTTCTATAACTATTGAAGAGTAAATATTTAAAATATAAAAAAAGTTAGACAGAAAGACCGATGATCAATTGCCATTTTCTGAGGCTTAACTAGATGTTTATGATTGTAATGTTGTAAATATTGTAATGTAATTTAATGTATTTCTCAGAAGTAACTTTCACAACTAAATAAATTAGTTGTTCTGGCACGGCCTACTTTGATTAAAAATTCTATACCAAATTTGTATTTGAGATTAAATATCTCAAAAACGGTAAACGGTAGCTATTTAATATGTTATATAAAAAATGAAGAGTGATTAATTTTCTATTAAAATAGCATAAAAAATATAGGGTGTCCCATTTAAGTAAAAAAAGAAAAAAATCATTTTGCGTATTGCTTCACATTATATATAAAAATTTGTTTTGAGAGAAAAAAAGAGTATTTCTTTTATTATTAAGTATTTTTGAATTTGTATGGCGTTGACAGAATGTTTATTTCATTTTTCATTATTGAAATATTAGGCTCTAAACATCTATCGATTTCAACATTCATTTGTTTATAACTTTTAAACTATGAAAAATTGACCTATTAAATCTTATATAAAAATGATTATTTTTAAACGTAGAATCGAAAATCTTCATAAAAAATATATCATTCCATTTAAAAAAACAAATGTTTGATACGTTACGTGTTTATTGGACACCTTGTATATATGAAACTAATTTTAAAATGTGAATTTTGACAGTAGCTACTAATAATATAAGTAACATTTTTTGTATATTTCTTTATAACTGAGATATTGGACTTCATCGTAATCTTGCGCCACCCTGTATATATATATATATAAAGTTGTTTTCTTTAAACCAACGAGACTTTGCCTTCTAGGCACATACGTTATAAGTTTACGAAATGGCTATCGACTAGAGGTCTTTCCGCCAATTTGTTTCTTATTAATAACAAATCGGCAAGTGAATAAATAGACCTTAAATTGTGCACAAATTATAAATCCCTTGTGATTTATTGCTATCAGAATACTTCTGGATGAAACAAAAAATAACTAGTCGAATCCACCGAAAAATAATTCTGTTTAGCTTGAAGAGCCTTTATTATAAAGCAGGAAAAAAATGCACAGGCTGTACTCTACTGGCTAATCGAGAATTGCTATCTATATATCAAGTTACGTTAACATAGGGCGTAGCTTGCGCATGCTTCGAAACAAGCTACGTCCTACGTTAACCGCCGGTGTTTTCTTCTACAAATAATCACAGAGTTACTTACTTAAGAATGAATTAAGTAATTAAAAACGTATATTAAATAAAAAATGACTTGAAATTAATTAATAAATTATTTCCACATTTAGCTCTGTGACTCTTGACTTACGTTACGTAAGTACGTTAAACAAATGCACATTAAAACAACTACTTCCCGGGCTTAATACATTCTTCAATCTTTGAGAAGTTCACTTCGTAGTACAGTCATTTGTAAAATTATATTAAAACACAGACTGTTAACATATAATAAGGGCAATGCAACTAGGATCGGTAAGTAGATATTTATTAAATATTTTTATTTTTTACTCCTATCCCGAAAGATATTCTCATTTTGTTTGTTGTCCAAACAGGTTGATTGTTTCCACTTTTATCTCTTTTTACCTGAACCACTTCGAACTTCTTTTTTTAACAATCGGCATTGTTTCAATTTTAATCTCAATCTCATCTTAAGTTGAATATTAAAAAAAAAACTTAAAAATGTAATTAATATAAGGCATCAAATAATAATTCATAGAAAACTTCAAAGAATTATTTATGTATATATTAAATTGAAATTAATTATTTGTGAAACATTACGAAGTGGAAATCTTATTTAACAATAATTCAACTATAACAGGTGTTAATTCGGTTGCTTTGTTTTATAGACTAGTTGTGTGTGAATTCGATAATTATGGAAAGCGTGGAAATAGTTCCTTCTGGCGCGGCAGTTTCCCACAAAAGACTCCGCCAGAAGTTCCGTCATTGGCGAATAGTTTCATTTGATCGCTTAACTTTCGTCGCTCGCTTTTGCTTCCACTCCGTGGAACTTCGCCAGATTCATCTGCAATGATTTACCCCGCATGCATATTTCGCTCAAGCTTTAATAAATAATATATAAACTACGAGAGGCGGTGTGCTAATGGAACTATCTGCCAAAATTAAAGTCGAATATAGTAGTGGATAATATTTATTTGGCATAGAAAGAAAATATATATCAATATATTTCCATTATTATAAAAAATATATTTTATAATAATAATATATTTTTTATTCATATTTTTTTCATAATAATGGAATCGATACATAAATACACAAAACAAAATAAACATTTATCATTAGACTAAAGGAACACATTCGATCCTTCCAGCTGAAAGTGATAGGTCATCCTTTGCAAAATATCTTATAGATGAAAAACATAACTTTCAAAAGGATAATAATAATAATAATTCTTTATTGAACGGACCAGCCATTTACAATTTGACTAAAAATATAAAAACATAAAGCATAAATTACACAAATATGAATATACATAAGCTAATATTTAGTGAACAATATTCGATATACGTCACATTTTTCACTATGCCCAGATGGATTTATTAGAAGCTGAGAAAATTCAAAAAGCAGCCGATTATCCGGAAACAACCAGGTTTGTGATTTTAATTCAATTTTTTTGTTAACCGCTTTGTCGTATCCTATTAAATACTTTCCCTCTAAATGTATATCTTTTACGTGGACCGAAACGTCCTTAATCTCTTCTGGTTCTATTTCACCATCATCTTTTATTATTATTATTTCCGTCGATTTACCCGAATGTGGCCTCCGGCAACCATTCAGTAGGTTCCAAGTCTTGCTTATCAACCTGCTTACTCGTTAATTTAAAAATATCATGTGAACGCAAATCGAACTGTCCAGGAACGCAATGTCAGCGTATGGGTTATTTATGTTCCCATGAGAATTCCGTTTCCTTAGAAAACTGGACGTGACAATATCGGCACAATTATGTTCTTCTACTCCTCCACGAAGTGCTCTTCACTTCTCCAAATTCCATTGAAAATATTTCTCACTGCCTCTCTTCCCTTCACGTTACATCATTTACAGACCTCACCCTGTATTCCATGTGGATCTGAAGTTTATCCTAATATTTGTCTCCCTATTGCTTTATTGAATTCCTCTTGGCTAAAATCGGCAGTCTCGTCAAAGACCTTCCTTTCATAGCTTTTCTTTTCAGCCCCATTTCCTCCTATTAGCAGCTTCTTAAAATATTTCTCCCAACGGTCAATACTTATGCCTTTTGTAAATCTTCTTGGGTGAACGATTTTCATAAACTTTATTTTTTAAATAACCAAACAATTGAAAATCCAACGGGGTCAAATCCGGAGAACGAGCAGGCCATCTTCCACGACTAATCAGTCAATCTCTAAAATACTCTTGTGATTTTAGTTTAGATATGACTTGAAACTTCCAACGCCAAATTTGTCGTCGATTTTTGTTATACGCTCGATATATTGGCTGGCAAGAAAAAATATTTATGTTTTTTTGTACATTGATGGCGTTGAACCTAATATCTCGTGTGTACTAATTTACATAGAAAAAACTCTCTTTTACAGTATTAAAAAACATAGATGATTCACACATTTCGTGTTATTTAAATTATAATAAAATGAAACAATAAAAATTTCTAACAATGATTAGTAAAATTCGATCGAAGAAGGAATTAATAGAATTTTACTGATTATTGTTAGAAATTTTCATTGTTTAATTTTATTTAAAACAAAAACATGTTTAATTTTGAACAATTAGGCAATTACCTATCTTTTAAAAAACATGTTTGTAATTGTTTAAACGTGTTCACCAAGTATTAAATGAGAGTACAGTTATTTTATTGTAATTTAAATAACTGAAAAATTGTGAATCATCTCTGTTTCATTATTATTAATTCAACTTGATTGTTGAGTATATTTTTTTAGTTTAATTTTATTTGCCATGCAGTTTGAATTTACTGTCTTGTTTTTGTTTCCTTGTCAATATTTTATGTATTATTGATTATTGTGTTTATTATCGATTTTTTTTTAATTTCAATCTGTAATTGGATCTTGTTTGTTGATAGATTCAATGAATAAATAAATAAATAAATTTCGTTTCAAATAAAATTAAATAATGTAATTTTGAATAATTTGTAATTATAATTTGGAAATGGAGATTCCGTTAATAAAGTAAATTGAAATACAATCCATAATTAATTATTTTATATACAGCATACATTTTAACATTTTCTTCGTAAATTAAATAAAAATGATTTGAAAATGCGATCCAGCAGTTTTTTTTTGTGACACCTCAATATGGCATTATTTTCAAATTATTTTTATTTAATTTATTTAAATAACTGTGACAAAGTGAATAAATACTCTGTTCTATTTTCTTCGTAGTAAACTCTGTTGTATATAAACTGGATTAATTTAAATAATAAATTATAATATAATTGATTAAGCAAGTTAATACACTATAACAATTTCAATCATGGCAATAATACATCATTATCCCGAATTATTTATAAAGCGAGCACTCAGGATAAACACTTCATCATTTAATGGGCAATAATTGAACCAATTATTGCACGAACGCGCGGCGATTCCCCAGGCGTGCTGCAAATTCCAAAAGCTTCCGGTTTCCTTATTGCAAACAGGAAGCACCGATTTATTCACGCAAAACATAAATGAAAATCCCTCTCCGCTCAGAGAATAAACTCGTTGTTTTTTTATGATTTACGATGAGTTTATATACATATACAGTTTTCACTTTAAAAAAATAAATGTTTATTAAAATATACAGTACGGATTTTATTTAAGGAATGCCTGAATGAGGAGGAGGAAGAAACAGTATTGCAATATCTAGGACAATATCCTGCTCTTGAAGGCAAAATATTTAAGTACCTCGGTCTGCACTATGTAAATGAGCTGGCGGATCTCTCACCGGTAAATGTGAATGATCTAATCAGGTTCATTAGGTTCTCAAATTATTAGGATGTATAGGGAGAAGGTTCTCTATGGTATCACAACGGGCTTTATGGGCCTAAGTAAACAGTCTCAAGGCTGTTACCATCAAAACCTAACCTAATCTAACCTAACCTAAGAATTTTATTTCATTGAACATAGTCATTTAGTAAAGTTGAACCTAACACTACTTTGCTCACCTCTATTGTTAGCATTCACTTGCACTTTACCACTGTCGACTTTTCCACTATACACTTTTTCACATCGGATCGCAAAGATCGAGTGGCTCAAAAAGATCGATCCGACCGCAAAGATCGAGCAGCTTGAAAAGATCGAGCTGATCGCAAAGATTGAGCCGCTTGAAATGATATAGTTGCTCGAAGAGGTCTATATATTAATAAAAAGATGAATTTTAAAATAAGAACTTATCAACAAAAAAATATTTTGATTCATTCTTAAGACCATAGCTATGTATTCATAAATTAATTAAAAACATGCAAATATTCCCTCATTAATAAAATGCTTAGTTTTTTTTTATCAAAATAATAATAATAATCTGACACTCTGAAATCCCGAAAAGAAATATAACGCGCTCGGTGTTAAATATTTCCCCTCTCGAAATTAGCATTTACCATTTGAAATTCATGCACTGATTAAAGCAATAATCTGCGTCGAATTTGCATGCATTTTCCACTGAAAACTGGGGAAAAAAATAAAAAAAGCAGCTCGCGAGTTCCCGTTTTAATGCTTTAATTTTCGCGTCTTGAATAATAAACGGACACGGCCAGGAATTCGCTTTGGCCCTTTATATTTTTTTTTGTGCGCGCGTTCATTCATTTTCATTAGGACGCAGCTTTCCACACCTAATTCCATCGTTTGATATATAGGGCGCGAAAAAATACAGCCGAGCAAGGGAACGATGATGTATCGCGCGTTCTTTTACTCTTTAACTTCTGGTTTTATCAACGGTCGTGGGATGGCTGTTGTTTGAGTTTATTCCGCGGAGGGGATTAAATTTGCGATTGTTTTAATTTGAAATGAATTTAAATTAATGTGGTCAGATTTATTTTAATGAAAGCATGAAAAATCGCGTTATAAATACAATGAAACTTGATAATATGGCTATAATTTATAATTTTCTTTTCAAGAAAATACAGAAAACTTAATAATTATTTTAATTAATATTAATACAACCCTACACTCTTATGGGTATAAAGGTTTTTTTTTGATAATATATATATTTAATTAATACACTTGGTTGTTCGTTTCACTAAACTTTTATATTTGTGTTCCGACTAGTTTCGGCCAGTGATCATTTTCAAGGAACTGATGAAATTACAAGTACAAACATGTCGATATAAAATTGAGAGGATTATATCGACATGTTTGTACTTGTAATGAAATGTTCAACCACCATTCATCTAGCGTATGGATGTCTAGTGATGGCGGTCTTTCGGACCCCGTCAGAACAGTGTGTTGCATTTGCAATGTCTTGATGAAGGAAATTAAAGACAATAAAAAAGGTACCATTTTAAATTTATCCACTGGCTCAATCTTCATTTCCAACATTTCATATTTCATTTTGTTTGAAATTAATGGAATAATCCAATCTAAATCCCGGCGCATTCACAATAAACGCACGCGATCATTGCACCTTTCAGCATTAACACGAAATTAACGCATTTAAGTCTACGGCAAATCCCCTTAACAACCCAATAACGTATGCAAATGAGTGCTAATGAGCCCGAACGGGATCAATTCGACAGTAGTCAAAGACACACACATCCCTCGCTCATTTGTTATGCCGCTGGCGAATACATGAATATTACATTATGCACCCACTAATACACATGTCTCACTATGCTCCATGCTCTGTGCCCTGTCTTCAATCAAAAGCCACTAATAACTGTTGCCTCGTCGGAACGAACGTCTAATTATTAAACACTGGCGCGCTGATTGGGCCCAATTTGTAATCACAGATCGCACACAAAGTGGATGATACGCGGCGCGCACTAAACTTTGATTAATTGAATTGTTATTACCGGTAATAATAGCTGCTGTGAATTTTGGATGTAATGTATTGCTGTTAATTGAAATTAATTACGTAATTATTAATAATGCTAATGGTTTGCTTTCGATAAAAAAATATTGTAATTTAGTTACTGTCGAAATTAACATCATTCAAATTCGAAATAATTAATTAAAACAATAATAAAAAAAGTATTAAACATAATATATATATATATATACAGGGGTGTTTCAAATTCGAGTCTCACCATAGGGATCTCGCTTATTATAAGAGAGAGGGTAGGTTTAAATTTGGCACTTTTGCAGAATTTCATGCTTATTAATATTCCGTTGAGGAAACTGGGCTAAGTTTCTTTGTTTTCAAGAAAAATGAAAAAAAAAAATGAAAAATGCGATTTTCTTTTCTTATTAATATCTTCGTAATTTGAAGCAATATTTCAATACAATGAAGACATTCTTATAGCACTTTTTATGATCTAATCGATGGGGTACTAATTTTACTAATAGCATGTTTCGTTTCTTCTGGACCAACTTTCTTATTTCTTATGGGCGCTATATTGGTTTTTTATCAAATTAGAATCCTCTATTTTTTCTGATTACAACGATATCACATATAATCCTTGTTTTCATAAACAGTTCGCCTTCCTTTACTGGACGAAACAATGATTCTCGGTCATCTACCTTGTAGACCCAAATCGTTGACGATGCCACTTGAATTTAGGCAAAAGGTGGTGCTTTTGTCGTATTTAATTTATTATCATTTCATTGTATACATATTACTTAACTTTAATTTGTTTAAAAATATACGCTATTTTACGAATTAATCCCCTCATACATACATAACCCTTTGCCGTTGCGTATGTACATAACATATTTCGAATAATTGGGAAAATTTCAAATTGGGATGTGTGGATGTAACGTGCATGGGATTTATTATTAACGAACAAACATTGCAAAAATGAATGTGTATGAATATCACGATGATTATAATCAAAATTGGCTCGAAAAACGAACGCAGTAAAAAACGAATTTTTAATATGTTTACGCTGTACGTTTGAACTTGCACACAAACAAACCGCATAAATATATCATATCTGCTTTATAAAGGGCTGGCTATATTGTTTTTTTTATCAAACTGGACGTTGGTGTGTTTTTAAAATAATTATGTTTGTACGTATGATAGTAATGGCATGGTTATTTTTTTTATTCTCATCGAAGTTGGCTTTATTACGTAAAATTAGTAATGCACCATATTTTTTATAAATAAAAAAATTATTATTATTATTAAGAGTATAACACTTATAAAAATAATTTAACGTTATTTAACATAAAAATGACATATTAACATATACTTACTATATACTATATTAACGACAACCCTCAATTTTGCCAAAAAATAAAAACTTACAAAATAATACAATAAAATATAAGAGACATGTTAAAATTATTACAATGAACAAATATAAGTTGTTGGATAAATTCTCATCCAAGTTGGCTTTATTACGTAATTGCAGTTGGAGAAGATAATATTAAGATACACAAGTAGGCTTACTGCAGAGAGAATAAAATGTAAAACAAAAATAGCAGACTTATTTATAATTTAATAAAATATTTAACCACCATTCATGTAGCGTTTTATAACTTTCCTCATAAACAGGACAAGTTCGCCTTCCTTTAGTGGACGAAACAATCATTCTCGGTTGTCCATCTTGTAAACCGAAATTGTTGACGATGCCATTTATAAATTTGGTAAAGGATGATGTCATTCTGCCATTGATTGTCAAAATTTAAAATTAAATATTACTATTTATTAAATATTTAAATCGTTCAATTTTTATTACCAAGAGTGTCATTTTATAAATATGTACCTAATTTTATAGGATTTTAAGTGATTTAAAGGCAAAACAAAGGATGATACTACTCAGTTGAATTCGCTACCAGAATACCACGCGTCCTTAGTCCTCAAAAAGAAGTATACTTTAGCAGGAAGAAAAATTTAACTTTTATTTATTTATTTATTTATTCTTATTTACGTATATAACTTTTATAAAAAGCAGAAAAATATAAATTGTATAAAATATACAAAAAAATAAAGTAATAGGAAAAAAATACAAATATGACAACAAATAACAATTCGATTAACAATTTTCTACATAACAATAAACATACAAAATGTGAATACAGTGATGCGCATAACACGAACACAGGCTTATATAGATCACAAATTCATAGCTTCCGACAAACTACTCTTAAAGCTGTTATAAGAATTCGAAAACAAATTAAAACTAAACTTATCCTGCAAATTAAAAAAAGATATTACCAGTGAATTTCTATATATATAAAGAATCTTTATTGTCAGTACAATATGCATATAAATGTGAAAGAAATTAACAATAAATATTATTATTTTATTTACCGACAATCGGCTATCGAGTGATTTTTTTATTAAATCAGAAATAATATTTTAGCCTACTTGGATTTTTACCTGAGTTACCATTATATGCATATAAGGATAGTTATTGGCCTAGGCCGATTATGCGATTTTAATTTAAAAATTACTAATAATTTTAATATTAGTAATGCACCATATTTTTTATAAATAATAAAATAATTATTATTAAGAGTATAACACTTATAAAAATAATTTAACGTTATTTAACATAAAAATGACATATTAACATATACTTACTATATTAACGACAAACCCCAATTTTACCAAAAAATAAAAATCATAAAAAATAATACAATAAAATATAAGAAACATGTTAAAATTATTACAATGAACAAATATAAGTTGTTGGATAAACTCAAAATATATAAGGAAGTAAAAGCTTTAGCAATCAACAAAATATGAGAAAGTTAAAGAACTTTAAGAAGCAAAGATGAAACAGAAAGAATACACGTAATAGACGTAGAAGAATTACTTTTGTGTTGTTCGGAAGAACACACATGGATTTTTATAAACAGGTATGTGGAAGATGACAAAAGATTGGAAAGTAGGAAAATTATTGAACAGGGAATATGACATCAAAAGTTTCATAAAGAAAGAACAAAAAAGAACAGTACATAAATTTGTAGATTAGTCGCTATTGCCCTTCACTGGGCAAGTAGAGTGGGGAACCTATTACACCATTATAAATTTCATACAAAGTTAAACTTTAAATTTCATAAGTGTTTAGCGGTGTTAATGCCAAAATTTGATGATTAGGCCAACTAGGCTATATTCTGATTCATAAAATAACTACTATATATTTGTAATAAAATTTTATAATATTTTCATTATATAAATACGTGTAGTTTCAATAAAATTTTGGGCTTGGATTAAAATTTCAAGTTATGTTTATTTTTAAAGATATTTGTTAAGTGAAAATGTGTTTTTTCTTCATGAGTCAATTATGTCATATTCATGATGGTTGCCACTCTCAAAAGTCGAAACTTACAAACATCCTCCTATCACTATTCATCAATTCATTTGCGCGAATCATCAGGACAGTTTGGCTAGCTTTTTGTTTGACTTCATCATAAATTCATGACAGCGCAGAAATACACCTATATGTATTATAATTACAATCGTATTTATTTATTTTCTATTTGTAATTGACAATATGATACCATTTTGGTGATAAACAATAAAGATTATATATTAATTATTTATGTTAAATTGTTTTGTATTATCTATTGTCTGATTAAAAATATGTACAAAATATACATCAAGTATTAAAAATAAAACAATGAAGGAAGGAATATAATTCTCTTCAATTATTACATTAATCATCTCAGACTAAAAATTCTTTTTGAAAACGGGGGCGAAAATGCGTCAGAGTTGGCGGGGAATCCTTAATGGGCGCCTCTCCCTTCCTCCGCGCGAATTTATGCCCCGTCGAGACAACGAAGGCAAAAAAAAACAAAGACAGAGAATTTAAATACGATTGCCCCGACCACAATTCATAATTCAAAGGACGAACGAGGGAAACATAACTCAGCATGAATAAAATTTATTACATACGGTCCGAGTATTATAAATATAGTGACGCGGAATTTATTAGATGTGAAAGTTGAAAGAAAACAAATTCTTGTTAGATATACAGAGGAGAATTTAATTGTTAAATTTAATTTGTAAATAGAGAAGAGTATTCATTCACTTGATCACAGTTATTTAAAAGGTACTTACGTAACGTAAGTCAAAAGTTACAGGGTTAAATGTGAAAATAATTTATAATTTTTATTTAATTTAATTTGTAAAAGTCAGATAAAATTGTGTATTTACACAATTTTATTTGTCTTTAAAGGCTAGAAATCTTCTCCTTAAAATTTGCCACTAACCCCAACATTGCCCCCATTATCCAACACTTCGAGACCCAAACATAATTCCAAAATTTAAGCACCCAGTACTAACTATTCATCAATTCATTTCATCAAATTTAACAGGACGAGACATGGACAGTTAGTAATCATGACGGTTTAATCAACGATAGGAACTAGTCAAAGACAGGCCGAAAGACCTCCGGTCGATAGCCGTTTCTCTTAAGAATATATATTTGTTTTAAATTGTTTCATGTGTTGTATATTGAATTAAATATGTATGTATTCTTTGGGAATAAAGATGTTTGTATATATATTTGTCTTTTAATTAAAAGATATTTAAGAAATTGATCAATATGACGTATAAAACACTAATAATCTTTCTTCACACTTTCATTTGATTTACCAAACTAACTAAAACTAAACTAATTAAACTAAACTGACACTAAATACAAAACAGACATTTTAATCTGTGTATAATATAACAACAGTGGGAAAAAACACTTAAATTAAGAAGTGAGTCGAAGGAATGGATTAAAATAAGGAAGGAATTAAATAAAAATGATTTGAAAATAATTAATAAATTATTTCATATTATTTTCTAATTGTAAATTAATTAAATTGATTTTGAATTATTGTTTTTGTATTTTGTAATTGTGAAATTTGTAATTTATGTAAGCCTTAGGGCTGTTGGGTTATTAAATAAATAAATAAATAAATCTTGAAATTGAGTGACTATTTAGCTATTCTGTAAGTTGAGGAATTAATAAATTGATTGAGTGAGTTACGTGGAGATCAAATTTAATTGATAAATAAAGCATTAAAATTCTTTCATCCATTGATAATTGTAATTTTTTGTCTGAAATGTACATATGGAAAAAAAAATAAAAGTGTGATGGAAGGATTTTCACACTTTTATATTTTTTTTTTTCTATTAGCGCTTTATTTATCGAGAAATTAATATTTGAGTCAAGAGGTCTGAATTTGCTTTTCTTCAATTTGTAACCTATAGCGTATGGTTACTTTTATTACCAGTAATTTTTTTATAAAAAAAAGCATTCTAGAGGAGAAAAGTTATTGTATTTTGAATTAATTTCTCACTTAACCCGTGGTGAAACATATTTAATTAATAGACTTCACTATTTCACTGATTTAAAATCAGTGAAACAATCCAAGTGCTTTAATCAAAGTCTATTGAAAAGTTATCGATTATATGGTATTTACAATATATTATTTGATTCATTTTGTTTTCTTTTTATACTAAAATCAATTATAGTATCTAACAAACTTTAAGACATAAGAGTATACAGTGTGTACAGTGTTTATTTTCTTCCATATATTTTATATGCTTATTTTTGCGTGGTTGAAGTTAATGGTGTAGCATAAAGTAATTAAGCGAGTGTGCGTGGGCCCGGAGATAAATATTTGCTGAGGAATGCGTCGCCCTTAAGCCCTGTAAAAATTAAAATAATTAATGTTAATCACGTCCCGGCGCCATTTTTAAGGGCCGCAGACCCTCGTCGCCGTTTTATTTTACTTTTTTCCTGTTACCCACTCCTCGGGCCACCGGGGTTTGCGTAAATAATTCCCCTTTATGGTCGAATTAAGTCGGCCGTCTGGAAATTTTAATTATTGTAAAAACACACGATTAAGAGTGATTTAAATCACAAATGCAGTACTGTTTTATTTTTCACTTTGGTTTAAATTATTACTATATTTTCATATTGGGTAAATTTAAACACTTGTTTTGTTCCATGTCTTTATTTTTACTTGCCTGACACGTGTTTCGTTCCGTTACGGTCATTTTTAAAGTTAAAACTTATTTATCATAAGTTATTTGTTATTTTAAAATGACACTAATTCACGCAAGATTATTTCAGAAAAACACTGGATATTATTTCATATTCGTTTACACTGTATTTTAATAATATAATTAACTGCAACTAAAGAGAACAGATTATTATTAATTTAAAATTAAATTAATAATAAATACATATACACATTTGAATAAAGTTGGTTAGTTAGTTATTTGATTTTGTAATTCTAATTATATATTTTGTATATATCTGTTTTTTGTGTCTGTGGAAAGGGAAAATCCATTTACGGACGGAGTGTCGACCTCCTCCCAGATTTTGTCCGGGAGACTATCGACTAAAAAAGTTAATAAAGTTTCTATATGTACATATAAATAAATGGTAAAATGGGATTCCATTAAATCACAATTTATTATTAAGCCTGTTAATAAAAAAACCTTTATTGGCATACACTTAATAAAACCAAATAACTTATTTCTCTTCTTTTCTTCTTCTTCTTTTCCATCCCAGTGTCGTCAGTCAGAATTTTTACGCCAGCTAATATATCTATATTATAAACGTATACGTTTTTTCTTCAGTTGTACATAAATATTTTTTTATTAAAACATTATTTATTCGTTGTATCCTAAAAATAAATAAACCATCCTCTTTTAGGTTACCCATATGGAGAAAGTATGTTTTCGCTTGCGGGGGTCGTTCCTTTCGATTATGCGGAAAAGCGTATAATTCAGAGAGCGGAATTTTCACGCCCCGACAGTTTCCGCGGCGCTTGCGGAAATTCAGACCAGACCGTACACTTTTTTTTTCGTCCCGTGCTCGCGAGCTTTATTTTCCGCATACGAATGAAAATACCTCACTGTTACGCCAGATTAAGAATTACGGATGTCATGGGAACATTTTTAAAATAAAATATGTATATATAATGATAATAATTGTCTTTTCGTAAAGTTATAAAAGCCGAATGGGGCAAAAATAATTACAATGTCTGTTATATATATAGTAACGCAGCATTGTATTTCTAGAAGCTAGTTTTTAATTGAATTTGTTTTACAAATAAAATTAGAAATTATGTATTAGTAGAAATGTTTTACCAAGTAATAAAGTGATAAAGTATGAAGAAATAATTGTGTACTGTAAAATACGCATGGAATGAGAGAAATTACTTACAAGTATGAAACCAATAAAATTCGATCACTGCCAGTTGGAAAATAGCAATGAACGATTTTTATTGATTATTGCAATCTTCGCTGTTAAAACTAAAATATAATAATAATTACCCTCTCGTGTAATTGCACGAGATTATATTTTAGTTGTAACTGCGAAGATGGCAATAATCAATAAAAATCGTTCATTGCTATTTTTCAACTGGCAGTGATCGAATTTTATTGATCATTGCCAAGAATTTTCCTTATTTATTTTTATATGTCTGTGTATGTAGCATATAAAAATAAATAAGGAAAATTATTAGCAATGATCAACAAAATTCGATCACTGCCAGTTGGAAAAATACAATGAACGAATATTATTGATCAATAATCTTCTTTATGTTGGTTGTTGGTCGTGGAGACTTTAATTATTTAAATTAAAATTTCTCCTACTTATTTTTTATTTTACTAGATATATTTCGGAAACTATGTTTCCATCTTCAGTAGTTTCCGAAATATATCTAGTAAAATAAAAAATAAGTAGGAGAAAGGACAAGTATTTTTATTTAAATATTTAAATTATTGATCTTTGCTAGTAATTTTTCCTTGTTTAATTTAACTGTATTTTATATATAATAATATATATCATTTAATGTCAGGACATAATTCAAACATACATGCAGATTTAAATTTACTAATTGCACAATTAATTTCATAACAAACGAAGTTAAACGAAATTATTAATTGCAAAAGCAATTAACTATACACGAATACAATTTTAATCAAACTCGCGCAGCATTGTATTTCTAGAAGCGGGCGGGTATTCTGAGTGGGTTGTTGTTTTGTCCGTGATGCACATATCCCAATGTAAGTTTGTGGGTGTAACATTTATAAGGGTGCGCGGTGTAATTATAAGACAAGCGTCCTCGTTATAGCACGATTAATTATTAAATTAATTAGCGCGAGCGTTCGCGATTTAATTTGCCAACGTGCAGCGCACGCCTCGAGAATTATCTACAAATTACCTACGTATCCAAACATACATCTTACCAATTCTAGAGTAATTAATTAATTCGGTGAGTGAGTATGTGTTGAATGAGAAATTCATTGCCTGCATGATAAATCAATTCACACTTGAAATTAATTATTTTATATTATATTTTACTTTAAGAAATTATGAATTGAGTTTTTTCATCAATGGGTCAGGAATTAAAAACTGCATTAGGGAATAGTTAAATACATTCAATTATATTAATTTTGTTATATTTTGTTGTTGACTAGTACTCTAATAATACCAATCGGAAGTTTTTTTGCTGTCAAACTAAATTATACAAACATCTTTATTCAGATAATATGACAACAAAAATTTTCAAAATTTATTATAAGAATTTGTACAATTGTGTTAGCAGTCTGTCATGGGAAAACTAAATTATTTGCCTTAGTTTAATTATTAAGAAAATAACAATCTCAGGGCAGAAAGACCTCCGGTCGATAGCCCCATGTAAATATAAATATTTGTAAAGATTTGTAATTCTGCTGTCTGAATAAAAAAGTTTGTAT
Organism: Philonthus spinipes; assembly: GCA_963082785.1. Lineage (NCBI taxonomy): Eukaryota > Metazoa > Arthropoda > Insecta > Coleoptera > Staphylinidae > Philonthus > Philonthus spinipes. Next base: position 8,052,316 of record OY720308.1, on the reverse strand, counting down.
ATATAACAATCTCAGACTGAAAGACTGTTAATCGATTGGCAATTTGTGAATTGTACATTAATTATGTATTATATTATACAATTAATTTGTAAATATATTGCTTTAAATTTATAAATAAAGATATTTATATAAATAATCTCATAACTACTGAATTGAAATGAAACTGCCCGTAATGTATCAATTTGACGCTTTAATTTAATTAAATTTTAATAGAAATTAAAGGATTTTACTAATTAGTTTTCACTTAGAAATTTTAATTGCCGTAACAAAAAGTGTATTTCGGAGAAAATTGTATTTTCACATAAATACCATCGCTGAATTTCGAACTGAAACAAAGATATACATTTAAACGAGTTGATTATTTTTTGTGAAGCACAATTACGCGAACAAACGAAAGCGCTTTCCTCATTTGTGTATCAAGCAACTTATTATGTTGTTTTGTAATTGTGTTACACATAAAAAAATAATCAACCCATTTAAATGTATATCTTCCTTTAAATAAATGAAATATATTTAATGTGTTTTACCAACCATAATTAGTGGTAAAAAAATTCGTGAAACTATTTATTCTTGATTTAATCCACAACCTTTATTATGAATAGCATTTCAATTAGCATAATATATATATATATTTATATATATATATATATATCAATTTTTGTATCATATTTACATCATTATTCCTTACAAGTGTGGTTTAGCAGATATTTTTTAACATTTTTATCAATTTATTTAAACTTTAAAGAAATGTTCTTGTAGGAATTGGCTATAGGCCGGTAACCTTTCATCCATTATATATACAGTGCATTTTTTTATCTAGGCCTCATAGGGATTTACATAGGAAAATCTTTTCGTCGTGTTAATGGTTTTTCTATGGTATGGATTTTGATCAAATTAAACACACATTTAATTTAAAGTAATATGTACAAAATTCAGTAGTTTTTAAACTATTTTAAATGCGTTTTATGTTTTTAAAATTGATTTTAAATGATAATAATTTTGAATATTTTTTTAAATAGTAGGCTTAGTTCACTGACATCAATCGTAATTGTCAAAGTGTTCCAATTTATTGTACTCCTTTTATTGAAAGATACGATTAACTGAGAGAATTCTTATGTTGTAGGGATGTTGGAATTTATTTTGAGACACTAATGATGCCTTACTAATATTTTCTGCAGGACACAAATTCATTTCCATTTTTTTATCGCAATATTAGAATTAGAATTTTGAAAATGAGATAGATTTTAGATTTAAAGAACGTGTCCTCCTCAAAAAGGGCCTATTTTTGTTTATTTATCAATATATTCACCAAGTATAATCAAAATCTCATACTTCACATAAAAAGAATACTAAATGATCCTACTCAGCGAAAAAATATTTAATATTATTATTTAATATAAAATATTTATTATATTATAAAAGTAAAGTAAGGAAGTAAGGAATAAAAAGTGTTTTAATTGTGATTAACTAACTTCACATAACTCAAATTTAAACAATTAATAAAAAAATATAGTTTTTACAAAATAATAGGTTTTCTATATGTGCCCTTTTTCGTTAATTCTAGCCTATTGTGTGCCACTGATAAATAAACCCAATTTTTAATAATAGCCGTATTCTTGTATTTATTGCTGATCACGATATTATTACCATAAATACTTGCCATTTGGCTTAATAATAAAATATAAAAAAACCCTTCCAATACACTCCTATATGAAAAAAATGGTGTTATCCCAATAACCCAAAGAATTACCCAATTAGCCCAAAAATTTGCTACCAAACCCTTCACCCAAGATATATTAAATATCCTCTGCCTCAAACGAAACTCTGATATCCCTTCTAAATTCCTCTAGCCCCAAAACACTATTCATCAATTCATCTCATCTTTCAGCAACAACTAACCGACATACATACACACACGGCTATCGATTTATGTATATTGTCTTGTAATTGGGATGTATATTTCCTGTTGGGCAATAAAGACTTATTATTATTATTATTAATACAAGACATATGACATGGAATACTGACTGAAAGACATAAGATCGATCGCCATTATAAGTTTATATTAAATGTATTGTATAATATATGTATATGTAAATACCACAATAAAAATGATTGTATATATATAAAATAAAAATAGACGTGTAAGCAAAGCTATTACTATTTTAATTAATTAATTTTAATATTAAGCATAATTAATTAAATACGACATTAATTACAATAAGAGAAGACAGCCCATTGAGTTAACAAAAATGTACTGTACCCTCAAATTAAAACCACATCATTCCTTCCCCACTAAGCACAACGACACAGAAATCGCGCATTGCAACGTACAGCAGCGACAGGCCGACATTAATCTCCCCGGGGAATAACACGTGTAAATCCCGGCGCCTTCACCAATATTCCGGCGGGCTCCATAAATTTCAATTTCTCACAGTCGCCAGATACGGCCGGTGTCAGGACCACCACAATATACACACACGTACACGCCTTTCCCTTCCCTTTTCGAGGCATCGAAAATGTCCTGGAAGAGAAAACGCGGGCCTTAAGCGTTTATCAGATAAGGAAGGTCGCGAGCTTCTCAGAGCGCGCAAACAGATCTAAGGAGTACGGATTACAATTGCAAATATTTTCACAGTGTCCTTTGTTCGCGGCTTTCGTATTGTTTTGTGTTTATTAATAATATTTTTATAATAATTTATTATAATAATGGGAATACTCTTGAAATATATTGTTGAATTTAGTTATTTGATTTTATTAAATTGTATGTTTTTATTTAAATCTGAATCGAGAATGTTTTTTGTTGACAACAATTAAGTATGTGCGTAGCCGAGCTCAATCATTTACACCTGAGATTACAGCCGGGACAGTACTAAAAAAACAACAACAACGGTTTTAAAAAATAATTAATAATAATTATCATAATAAATTAAAGACGGCGCAAGCGCCACCTTTTGCCTAATTTCAAGTGGAATCGTCATTCATTCATTAAAAATGAATAATAATTATACTGTATAACAACCAGACACAACAAATCCTTAAACTTATTACACAATATTGAGAGATAAAACGCAACGTCAATTGGAATTTTATGTTTTCAGTATACGCAGTTTTAATTCAAACACCGAAAACAAAGAAAACCATCTGGATTACTATATATCTTTTCGTCGTTATTCGTGTTTAAATTTATGAATGGTTCATTTAAAAAGCAACAATATATTTCTATCAGCATTGAAAATATCGTTTATTGAACGGTGCATGTTTTCGCAAAATATATCATATTATGAAAATCCCAGTCGTTGACCGGTGAAAATACCGATTTGCAATTTTCCAGTTCTGTTTAATAAATCACAATCGCCCGCTGATTGCAATTATTAAACGGATTTGCCCTGAAAATATCGACTTGTTCAATCAGCCGCACATGGAAGCGTGAAATTCAACGAAACATAATCTCCTTATCATGATTATCATAAATATTTTAATTGAAACCATCATGTTGCTTTTGATTAAGTCATAATTTAATTTATTATTTAATGTTTCGATTTAAAATCTGTCGTCTTTTTCTTGCGCCATTTCCTAAAATCCTCGACATAAACATAATGTTACGAAATTCTGGTTTAATCAGACTCGAAAGTAAGTAAAATAATGGCTATTAATTTATTTACAGTACATTTACACATTTATTAACATCACACTGTCAATATTTATTTATAACTAGATGTTGATCACTAGGACGTTCATGATGGACTGATTACCTCGCCATTAGCGCGGGCTTATATAGCGTGCTTGTTTCTCGAATTTTCCAGAACTTTCCATGACGCCACGTTTTCCATCGCGCGCTCGGCGGAATGTTCTTTCCAGTTGCTTCTTTCAGTTTCGTTACAATAATATATTTTTTTAAGATCAGAACATTTTTTGCGATTACCAATTTTTAGAATAAAATATGCAAAGTGTAATTTTCTTACAAGCTCAGTCATGTTCTTTTGATGACCCTCAAGCTCAGAGGAGGGTCTTGAATAGGCTAGTTCTCTCTACTATCACGCAGATGAATAATCAACTCCGAACAAACTTTGTTTTTCTTTAATATATATTAAAAGTATAATAATTACTAACTGACTGAAAAGTCATTGTCGAATATAATTGTAATTTAACTGTCATTAATGTTGTGGAATAATGCAATGAACTCTTGAAGTGTTATTCTGGAGAATTTATATTTGGGGCTTCTATTTTTTCATTACGTAGGATACAAAGGGAATTTGTCGGCTTTAGGTTTGTGGGATTTGAAGCGAATTTTTTTGGAAAATTTGATTAATTTATGTACCCAAAAAATGTACATCATTTCTTATGTCCCAAAGCAATGTATTCACCTTTAGTCTTAAGCAGTTTTATTTAGTTAAATAATTAAAGTCTCCATAACCAACATAAAGAAGAATATGATTGTACTCGTTAACATGTTAAGATATTTTTTTTAATTAAACACACTTTCAAAATATTAATTTGTCCTTTATTCGAGAAAATTGTTTCGCACGCTTTTGCGGCTTCTTCGGGTGAAGAAGAAGAAATTTGTCCTTTATTTGAGCGAAAAATCTCAAATAAAGGACAAATTTATAAATTTAAAATAAATTTGTAAAATTTTAACAAAGTATAAACTTTAAAAAAATAACACCTTTAACAATTAAGTTATAAAAATGGTTGTCCTTTCTACTACTTATTTGTTATTGAACTAAATAAGTACTAAATAATAAATATTAAATAATGTTAATTATTACTTTACATACCCCACACTCTATATGGGTAAACGGGATTTTCGATAATATATATATATATATAAATAATGTTAAACCTAACATTAATTACAAATTGGAACACAAACCTTTTTTGGAGGATAAAATTATGCATTTTATTCTCCATTAGTAAAATATGTGTACCACAAGGCTCAAAATTAGGACCTGTGGGAACAAGCAAGCATTGCTTTTGACATAAATTGAGCACAATAAATTTATAAATGTATACTATATAACAAAACTTTCATCAAGTGTTGAAGAGTAGAGTTAAAGAGTAAAACAAAGAAAAAATAATTTTAAATGTTAATGGCTTCAAAACATAATGGAAGCCATGATGTGTATATTTATTTCAATATAAAAAAGTCTCAATAACCAACATAAAGAAGAATATGATTGTACTCGTTAACATTTTAAGTTTTCTTTTTAAAATTAAACAAAACAATTTTCTCGAAGAAAGGACAAATAATATTTTGAAAGTATAAATATTAATTTGTTCTTTATTCGAGAATATTTTTCACACGCTTTTGCGGCTTCTTCAGGCGAAGAATGCATTTTTCGCTCAAATAAAGGACAAATTCATATATTTAAAATAAATCTGTAAAATGTTAACAAAGTATAAACTTTAAAAAATAACAGCCTTAACAATTAAGTTATAAAAATATTTATCCTTTCTACTACTTATTTGTTATTGAGCTAAATAAGTATTAAATAATAAACATTAAATAAAATTCAATGGTTGAGGCTGTCACTTGATGAAACTGTATATTCACAATTAGATAAAAAAGACCTTTATTGGCATATCAAAATCCATACAAACAAAACTTCTTTCTTATAAATTATTTACAACAATAACTTCCTCCCCTTCTCTCCTCTCTTCACACAAAAATATTTTAGTTTCACTATTATTTATTGTAGAAACACTGCTACAATTGTTTCGCCAACACAGTGGCATTATCAGGCCGATGATTAATGGTTTTTACAAAAGCAAAATGGTATTTATATACAAACACAGGTAGAAGAAAAGAAGGTGGGGTGGGGTTGATAGGCTTAGTTGAAAAGAGTACAGTTAATACAAAATTAAATAGAGAAATAACCTAATATTAATTACAAATTGGAACACAATTTAAATTTATTAGATTACATTACAATATGTATATATATATATAGTAGTGATGGGCAAAGTCGATCTTTTATTATTTCTAAATTCAGTATATTATAATTTTATGAATGTTACTTATTATAAAAATATCAAAAATAACTTCCCATTTATTAATAAACATAATTTTAAAGTTACTTTTTCGTTTTAAATACTTAAAATGACACATTTAGTAATTCTCGATTACTAATATTATTCGATTTTGCCCAACACTAATATATAGTCATAATTTATGATCAATCAACAGATAAATTTTCAAACACAACTTCATTGTTCAGAAAAAAAAAAATAACGCTTTAATAACCCGATCCCCAATACCCTGATACGAACACAAGCTATATACAGTCCATAGCAATTTTACGAGCGCCACTTTTTATGTATCAAAGATAATTCGAACGCGATTACGCCGCGGACATTGTGCGGAATTTGAAAGGAATAATGCATTCGGGTTGAGTGGCGGGGGTGGGTAGGGCGCGCGTGTTATTCCCATATTCCCATTGATATTCATTGGACGGCGTTGTCCTTTTCATTTTTCAAGAACCGCGCCGTGCCACGGGACACAGGGATAATGGATTGATGACCCCAGTATTTCACATTTACCGTGCACCCCTTTTTTTTTCCGAAAAAAAAAAAAATGTATATAAAACGAAAGTGGAATATACGAGGAAAAGGGAGACGCCGTGGGAATCGGATCAATATCGCAATGTTTTGTTTTTGTAAGTTGAACGCTTTTATGAAACACTTTCATTCACAACAAATTCAAATAAAAAAGAATGAAACATCAGCTTGTACGTAATATAAATTAATATATCTGAAATATGTATATATATATAATCGATGTCCCCTTTTACCAATTGGTGTAGGGCTTATCTGAAATATTAAAATCAGATAATGAAATTCCAAAATATTCTGTACATTAATTTCATTTTTATCACAATTAAATTTACTGGCGCAATTGCCTCCAATTCAGATGTAATTGGGCAGAGTTTCAATAGCGGACCTTTGGACATTATTAATATAGTAGTAATTAGGGAGATACTCGTGGAAAATTGGAATTGTTTCAACCAATTATCCGACCCCATGAATCGAAACGCGTTGATTATTAACAAATATACGACGTTTGATTAACCAAATATTATTTAATAAAAATCGGCATTAGTGTTAATTATTAATCATAGGGAAAGTCAATGAGTTTATTGTTGACCCTAGTTGATCAAAGTGCGCAATATTGACAGTCGGAGCCGGGTATTAATATTAATACGCATAATTTTGAATTTAATTATTGCTGCAGTATTGCGATTAGGTGTTAATTGAGTGAATTATTATTTCGAATTTGTGAAATGAATAATGAGATTTAATAATAATTTAAAGACGACGCAAGCGCCACCATGTGAGATTTAATAATATTTTTTTTTTGAACTTTATTTATTTTTGATTGCTACATTTTGTGATTACAGAACGTATACAATACATAATATATATTATTATTCCTAATTGCAGTAGCTATCTTCCTTGTTTCCATCCCTGTCCTCGCGTCGTGATACATCAATGAATTCCGATCTCGGGCTAAGGGTATTGAAGAATACGTGTTTGATTTTAGACAGTTTCCCTATTTCCTATTCCTGTATATCTATTGATTCGTAAACAAGTGTTATATTTAGTTTAAAATGGACTAGTTTTAATGTTTTTGTGTGTTTCGATAATTTGTTGTATATTTTTACTATGTCTGTTTTCAGGTGTTGCGTGTATTTTTTGGTGTTATATTTGTCAGTTCAGATATCATATTTTCGTCTTTTTTTGTAGTTGTGAATTTGTTTATTCGTATGAAATTTTATTCGTGTTTTTATTAGTTTCTGTTAGATTTTGGAGAGTAGCATTAATTAATTATGATGAATTTTAATTAGTACACTTGGTTGTTCGTTTCACTAATTTTATATTTGAATAGTGTCAGGTCATTACTTGTCACTTTTCTCAATTTTTATATCGGTATGTTTGTACTTTTAATTTAATTAATTTACACATATTTTTTATATTTATATATTTTTTATTATGATAATGTAATACCAATTTGGTGATAAAGATTTATTATTATTATTATTGTAATTTCTTGAAACGTCGAAACTAGTCGGAATACAAATATAAAATTAGTCAATCGAATGTTTGGTTTTTAATACATAAACATGTTTCATACCTGGCTTAAGTGAGAAATTAATACAGCACTGCATTCGGGGAGGCACCATCCCCACCTCCAAAAAGTGCGACGAGCATCGAAAATCGCGACCCTTTGAAAATGATCATTGAAAAATTGTTGTTCTTTAACCCAAAAATTAAATATATACACTCGAAATTAACCAATATTTTGGGTATAATTATTTTCGACAATTCTTTATCTAAGTCACAGAACAGATTACTTTCCATTATTTGAATTATGTGTGAAGTTATTTAGGTATAAACCAGAGGAAGCATTTCAGGTAACTTTTTTCGCACTTTGTTATATCGCAAAAATCACAATGGCAAAAATAATTAATAGGTAACGTTTTCTAGTTATTAAATCACTTCTCGGCCAAAAATAATTAAAAAATATTGAATAATTTAATTTTAATTTGGGTTAAAACTTTACATTGAATTCCCCATAAGCGCTCACATACACACAGTCCTCTTAATAAAAACAAAACATTACATCTGCCTTGAAATTAAAACAATCAAACCATTTTCACTTCCTTCATTAACTCAATTCCGCGAATTAATAAAACGTTTGGATTTCCTGTGTTGTTTTATTAATAAATATACAGGATCATCTTTATCCCCTTCACCCTCTTAATCCGCAAGGAGAGAAAGTTGTTTAACTGTTCGCGCTGCGCCGGAATCCTGGGATCCTTGAACTTTTACGCGTTCCGCGCCGTAAAAATTTCGCAAGGAAAGTGCGTTTAATGGGCGCACAATAAAATTTTCATATTTCACGAAAGCCGGTTTATGGAGGAATAAAAATGAAATAGTGGGGCGGTGGAATATCTTTGGCTGCAGAAATTAGCAGCGTCCTGAATGATACACAGCAGAGATCTTATAAACTGCGAAATTGGCGATATGAAAATACTTTTTGAACTCGTATTTAAAAATTAAAAAGGATAAGAGAAAAAGGATTTATACACTTGATCACAGTTATTTAAATAAATTGAATAAAAATAATTAGAAAATAATTAATTATTAAATTATTTTCCCTTTAGCTACTGTGACAATACGACTTAAGTTACATAAGTACTTAATCTCTGTTATCACAAGTATATCAAAGAGCAGCTTAATATTCTATTCATTTATATTTTAGCATTAAGTTAGTTTATATATTATATTATATTATATTATATTATATTATATTATATTATATTATATTATATTATATTATATTATATTATATTATATTATATTATATTATATTATATTATATTATATTATATTATATTATATTATATTATATTATATTATATTATATTATATTATATTATATTACACACACACGGCTATGGATTTATGTATATTGTCTTGTAATTAGGATGTATATTTCCTGTTGGACAATAAAGACTTATTATTATTGTTATTTAAAAAAGCTAAAGGGTAAATAATTTATTTTGATTATTTTTAATTATTTTTATTTAATTTAATTAAAAACGATTTGAAAATTCAGGATTATTATGGTCTGTTTAATAATTAGGAGTGTTTTAAATTTCCGCGCTAAAACCTTCAACTCTGATTGGCTGAGAGTACGGCCTTTTTACACCGTGCTAATTACGCTATTTTTTGACACAACCGTTGATAACGTCACCGAGTTTAAAATTTGTCTGTTTCGTATTATCTGTGTCGGGTTTCTTTAGTGTTTTATTAGTGTTTTGTTAATATTTCTTTATTTTTGTTCTGTTGCGTTGTTTCGTTTATATTGTTGTGATGAATTATGAAACCATTGCAAACTTGGTGATGGAATCATATTCGCCACCAAGAAAGCGTAAGAGATTGGATTTGGGGCATTTATCTTTGTCCGAAAAAATCAAGGAAAATGTAAACGCCTTATAAATTCTGCACGTTGGATTTAAGCTGGGTTTTGTTGATGGAGCATTATTGCTATTTGAGAGTAAAAAAAACTGCCGATTACCACGAGGAAATGAATGCTATGGTATTCGAAGAATGGTTTTCTAATTTATTAACCATGTTGAGAAATAATGCTGTTAATGTAATGGATAATACCATAGTCGCAAATAAGAAAAAAATCCAACAAAATCTTCAAAAAAAAAATATATGCAGAATTGGCTACGATTAAAAAATATCCAATTTGATGAAGGTCTATATTTTCATCAAATTGGATATTTTTTGAAGTGTCTGAACTTGTAAGTATAATTAGTCTGCAAAAAGATAAGATATTTGTTGGTGAGTACGTGAAGTTTCTTGATATAATGTAGTAATATTTTATTCCTTTCTTCACCTTTTTATTTTTATAACTATATGTACATATACAGTGCTCTTTTTCAATAGTTTTATATAAAATTGATAAACTTTACATAAAACTATTAAAAAAGAGCACGTTGTGCTTGAAATGTACATTCACTTATAAAAATAAAAAAGGGAAGAAAGGAATAAAATATGCAAAAAAAATTATATGCAAAAAGATAAATACAATTTTTACGTAACTGATGAAATGGTTAAGGTTCATAAGAAAATTTTGTTAAGGTTGCCACCATATCATTGTGAATTGAACTAATATGGGCTCAAATCAAAAATGAAGTGGCATCTAAAAACCAAACATTTAAATTGACACATGTAAAAAATATAGTATTGAAAGCACTACAAAATGTAACAAGTGGAGATTAAGAAAATTATACTGAGCACGTCATCAAAGAAGAATGAATTTAAAATGTCCAAATTGGTTGGAATAATAGATACTTTAATAGAACCATACTTAAATTCTCCTCATGCTAAAATTGACTCATTGATAACAGCAAAAACGAAAAATAGCAAGTATTTATGACATACGTGTTAAAGTAGAATTTTATTTTGTGAGTGGAGATGAGTGATTTTAACTCACATCTTTTGTAATAAAAGAAATTAAAAAGTAAACAATTTTAGTTGTTTAATAACTGTAATAAAATTATTATTGATTATTTTGTAATAAATGAAATTTAAAAGCAAACAATTTTAGTTATTCAATAAATGTAGTAAAATTATGATTTATTATTGATTTTTAAATATTATTTCATTACATATTCGATTTTATTTAAATAGTATTTCTGAAATTATTTCAAATTGCCGCCAAAATTAACTGGTGATTTTTCTGGTGACTTTTTATGTTGTAAATCGGGCTTCGGCACTTACTCCTCCTAATTATTAAACAGACCATATAAATGATTGACACATTTTTTTAAAATTGTATTAATTAAAGTACAAATCCAAAATTAACAATCTCTGTAGCCATGAAAAGAGGGAGTTTCAAAGTTTTTTTATTAAATATATTATAAATGTAATTAAATAAAAATGATTTGAAAATAATTAATAAATTATTTTCACATTTAGCTCTCTGACTTATGATTTACGTTACGTAAGTACGTTAAACAAATGCACATTAAAACAACTACTTCCCGGGCAAATACCCACGTTTCTATTATTATACTACCTAAATGGGCGTAGGGTTAGCCCATTTAGGTAGAAAGGGTCATTAAATATAAATATATACAGTATAAATGATCAGTATGTCCACCGTTTAATACACGACAAACATTTATTTTTAGCGACGAGACAACTTTGAACCTTGGTCGAAAAGTCAACAGACACAATGTCCATATGCGAAAATTGTGTCTGTTGACTTTTCGACTAAGGTTTAAAGTTGTGTCGTCGCTAAAAATAAATGTTTGTCGTGCATTAAACGATGGTTTGCAAAATCCACATTCAACATTGCAATACGAAAGAAACTCACCGAAGAATTGTAACTGGAATAGCGTACATAGAAATGTCAGTATTGCTATTCACAGGACTTGATTTACCAACAACATAATATATAATATATATAATCTAAAATCCCCATCCACCATAATGGTTGTGTAGGGGTGAATATAATATATAATAATAAATAATATAAATATAATATTATCAAGGAATGCTTATTCCTAATGATTTTCCAACAATATGGAGTATTATCAAGGAATTCTTATTCCTTGATAACGACTTGTAGTCGTAATTGGTTAAAAGGAAGAAAAACTGTATTCCTTGATAATGATTTTTAGTCGAAACTAGTCGGAAAGTTGAAAGGAAGGTCCTTTCGACTAGAGGTCATTATCAAGGAATACAGTATTTCTTCCTTTTAACCAATTACGACTACAAGTCGTTATCAAGGAATAAGTAGATTGCTACTGAATTCCTTGATAATGTCCTATAGTTGAAACCAGTGGAAAAGTTAAAAAAAAACTCAGTGAAACAATATCAAGTGTTTCTTAATCAATATTTTATAATTTTATTTATTTAAAAATAAATTTAAAGTTGCACTTTATATTAGAATTTTCTATTTATTATTATTACTTATTCATAAATTGATTAAACCCGCAAAGAAACTGAGCGCATTCGCGAAGCGACAGAAAAAGTCCATTCCCTCCACCCCCATTTATTCACTCTCAATAAAATTCATTTCCCCCTTTCACCATCTGAATCAATCCCGAAGTGACGCACTCGGCTATTATGTATCGCAAAGTGGAAAACTTATTCATTCCATTTATTATTTTTCGCCCGGCTCGCGTTTCGCACAGCCGGATAGAAAATTCGCAGTGAAAGGAGAGAAAAGCGCTCGGGGCCCGCTTTTTTTGCTTGCTTCGTCTTCTTCTTCTTCAGTGCGTCCCCCGCAATTTGCACATGTATCGCCCCGGAGAGGGGGCGCGCAGATAAGGGCTGAAGCGCTTCGTAGAAATGGGAACTCTCCGCGTGGGGGATGATTGATAGGTTGATTGATTGATTGGCGACGGTTTTGATTTTATCCCGAATAAAACGCGATGATTTGTGATGATGACAGTTGAGCGGGGGAAAAAGTTTGTATTGCGAAAACTCTTGTATTGAATTTTATGATGATAGAAAAAATGTATATTTAAATAATTTAATATAAAAAATGAATTTGAGTATTCCATGAATTATATACAGAAGGAGGGCAGAAAGACCTTAAGTCGATGGCCCATGACAGACTACTAACATAATTGTACATATTGTTATAATATATTTTTATTGTCATATTGTCTGAATAAAGATGTTTGTATATACACAAGGTGACCTGAAAAGGGTTGACAATCTTTAGGTAGATTAATTTCTAGTTGCAAAATTTATTAAAAAAATTCTTTTAATGGTTTAAAACAAATTTTAAATTCTCTCGAAAATGGGCTAATAACCCGAAACTAGTCGAGAATTTAAACTTATTCAATCTAATCTGTGTTTTATTGGTTGATTTTTAATAATTTATTCATATTTATTTCAAATACTGTTGCTTATAACTCCTCGCGAGCACATACTTGAAGTATACATAAAAAATATAAATAAAAACAATAAACAATACATTAGAAAACCTATACGTTATATTAATAATTACAAATTTCACAAATTGTCCATCGATCAGTGGTCATTTTTTATTTATTTTTTGAAAACAAAGAAACTTAGCCCAGTTTTCACAACAGAATATTAATCTTTATGAAGATTAATTAATATTAATCTATCAATTAATATTAATCTTTATGAAGATTAATATTCTGTTGATAATTTTGATTGTATAAAAGTACCAAATTTGAACCCAACCTCTCTCTTATACTAAGCGAGATCCTTAATGCGAGACTCGAATTTTATACACCCTGTATAAAAGAAACAAAAATTCGTTCATTTTGTTTATAATTAAAGTTGTTTTTATTATACACTGTAATTCACAGTAATAAAATTGTATGACTGAACTGTTTATTCATGACAATAGTTCCGAGGACGTTAACCATACTGAAGTGTAATATTAAGATATGTGAATTTATTTAGCACATCAAACCCTTTTTGTGAATCTTTAAAGAATCTAAAGTACTTCAAGTCCGAGTGCAAGCTTATATATCTTAGCAGGTCGTATATTATGCAAGTCAGGGTTTATCCCGGCTGCATTTTTAAAACATCCCCTACGTGCTCGCCAGACTGTGTGGCAGTTTTACACATTAACGGACTGCTGTGCACGCGAATAACGCCAACAAACCATGCCGTCACACCTCAACCAATTCCCGTTGATTTATTACATTTTCACATTGATGTTGTTTTATATTCCTTTTTCTATAGATACAAAACAGGGACAATATCGCAATAAAGGAGCTTAATGTATAATATAGTTAAAGCAGTGAGTCGAATATAAAGGATAATTATTTAAATAAAAATAGTTGTCCTTTCTATATTATATTTATTTAAATAATTAAAGTCTCCACAACCAACAACCAACATAAAGAAGATTATAAAGGATAATCTTTTTTTTTAATTAATTGAACATCACAATCCGCGGATAGAATATTATAAACTTAAAGTGTTATAAAAATATATATTAATAATAGAAAAGAGTTTAAATATTTCATCGCAGTTATTTAAATAATTAAACAGGAAAATACCACAAATTTAAAGACTGTTATTCCTTACTTCACAATTTACATATATAAATTGTGAAGTAAGGAATAACAATAATTTAAATTTGTGATTAAACACTTCACGTAAACTCAAAAAACCATTCAGTGAAACAGGAAAGGAAAATAATTTTTCAAGTAACAATTTGCAATGGCTAAAAAATATTATATTTTTATAAATTAATTTCAAAATCCTTCTTATCTAAAAAAAATATTCTCTTATTATAACTGCTGCTGTATACTCAGTTACAGTAGATACGCTTTCTCCTGTGTAGGACAAGTTTGGTCACCGTGCATCAAACGGTAGACACATTGAACATTTATAATGTATTAAAGAAAAACTTTGAAACTTCCCATTTTAATCTCTTTTCTAGCTATTTTATTACATTTAAGGCTTGTTTCGTTTTTTGTTCAATTGTTCAAATGTGTTCTCGCTGTAACAAGATTCTGATCGGGGTTATACCTAAAAATCTCGAATCTCCAATGTTTTTTATACTTTTTTTTCCAATTTTCCTGCAGTTTATGAATACCATGCCAAAAAAATAGTTCTTCTTTTGAAGTGATTCAGTTATCAAGCCAAATTTTAATATTTTCATATGAATCGAAGTGTTGTTTAGCACACTCTCGCTAAACAACACTTCGATCTCAGAGATAATCGGAAGAAGCCAAGTCTTGAGAATAATAAGTATTTCTCAACTGAACGCCTCGTTTCCTTGACCTGTTTTGAAATGTGTGATACGGCTTTATCATGGAGAAAAATGACTCTGTGTTGCCCTTTTTTCATAATTCAGTTCTATTTCATGTAACTCTCGATTTAAATCGATCATTTGCTTTTGGTAGCGATCAGTGTTAACGGTTTCAATAGTTTTCAGTGGCTCATAAAATAACCCTTCTGATCCCACCAAACACAGATTTGTCTTCTTACCAAAACAATTTTGTCTTGCAATGGATGTCGATGGTTTGCCTGGATTCAGCTATGATTTATGACGTGTAGGATTCTCAAAATATATCCACTTTTCATCACCCGTCACTATTCGATATAGAAATTAGTTTCTTTTCTATCTGTCGAACAGCATTTCACATATCGTTTTCCAATTTTCTAGCTGTATTTCATTGAGTTCATGCGGAACCCATTTTTCCACTTTCTGAACCTTTCCCATAGTTTTAAAACGAATGAAGACGGCTTTCTGTGCCACAATCAATTGATCCGCGAGTTCTTGTTGAGTTTGAGTAACATCTTCATCCAATAAGGCTTGCAATTCATTGTCTAATAATGTTTTCGGTGGTTTTCCAAGGTCTTTGTTTTTCACTTCAAAATCACCACTTTTGGATTTTTGAATCACTCTGTTTTACCAAGAGCATTTTTACCGTAAGCTTGGACGAGCATTCGATGCCATTCTGAAGCAGTTTTCTTCAAATGATAAAAGAAAATCAATGCCGACCGCAAATCGTAGTTCGTAAGAAGAAAACTCTACATGTTTAAGGTTATAGAAAAATATGTCGGAGTATGAAAATTTCGTTGTTCTATTTTAAAAACTATTGTCAGCTGTTAGATGGAGATGATGGCGCTGCGAAAGCTGAACTGAGGGAAATTCCGGTTTCATACTTCTACATCTGGTTAGTTAAATTAGCCTATAGTTGATGTGGGCTTTTAATATTGGGAAGATTGTGGCTACTTTCCAGCATCTTGGATATTCCTGAGGTAAAATATCTACAAGAGAATTAAATAAAAATTATTTGAAAATAATTAATAAATTATTTCCACATTTATCTACAAGAGATATTCTTTCATGGTATGATAGAATATCTCTTGATTATCCAATCATCAACAGCACTAAAACTTCCTGTCATATATTTTATTAATAATATGCCTTTTATGGCAGAAACGTTCGATCAATCTTAATTAATGTTGTGTTCTGAACACTTTGTACACTTCTTTTATTAATAGATAAATTAATAAAAAAAATGAAAAAAGTATTTCATATATCTATTAAATCTTCACGAAACTCACATTCAATTCAGTGCAAAGTTGTGATTTTTTATAATCCACAACATTATAGTTAAATTAATAATACAAAGAATTATTATAGAGAACATGATTTGTACGTGTATTTTCAATTAGTCGAAATCGGCACGAAATTCCCGAAATTACGACTTAACAGTTCCGCACACTTCCGCACGTACATTCAATTTCATTTCCATCCTTACTGCCCCCGAACCAACTCCAGGAATCCCTATGGGGAGTGTTTATACGCGGCGAGATCGGCGATTCGCGCTGTGCAAATTCTAAACTCTGCGGATTTGTGTGCGCCCATAAACTAACTTCAGTTATGCCGTCTGCGAAATTGCTTACGGTCACTTGAGACGAGTCGCCACTGCTTTCCCGAGGGTCGAAACTATGTGTGCGCGGATGCGCGAAACCCGGATGGTTCGTTACTCCAGCTGGTTGTTTTTTTTTATGTTGCTTTTTCTATTGTAATTATTTAAGTGCGCACTTCAGAATGTACTCCCGGGTTAATTAAATGGGGAAAAATGTATGAGGAGGAGGGTAGAGTGCGGGTTGAGGAGGTTCTGCTTGTTATATGAAAAGATGAGTGTGTACAGTAATATCTAGTTTAATTAATATAAATAGAATATTTTTTGCATAGACCAAATTTATTTATTTTAATATGAATATTTTATTGACAAGTTAATCCTATGTTAATAATTTATTTTATTGGATTGATAAGGCATTAAGATGTTGAAAATCCATATTCATTTAGTATAAATAAAATTATATTTTTTTTTATTTTTGAATGAAATAAAAAACATATTTTATTCAGAATTGCTATAATAAATAATAATATAATAAAGGATTATTATAAATGATGGACCCATTTTTAAAAAATCGTATTTATTAAAGTACAAATTCTAAATTAACAAACTTTGTAGTCCTGAAAAGAGGAAGTTTAAAAGTTTTTGTGTAATAAATTACAAATGTTCAATGTGTCCACCGCTTGATTCACGACAGCAGTGATATGGTTCTACAGATAATTCAGAGTTGTTGATTGAAGTGGGATGTAAATAGTTTCCTTAATATAACCCTATAAATAATCACATGGGGTGAGATCAGAACACATTGGCCAGACGTGTAGAGCAAGGTTTTCACTTGCCCTGCGATCTATCCAGCACTGAGGAAAGAATTTATTCAAAAAGCCTCGTAGATCGAGGTGCTTTCCATACAGTTGATTGGGATATTCCATGTTTTTTGCTAGTTCTATTAGTAGACTTGGACTGGAAACAAAACTTTCTTCAATACGTCTAACCTCATTCTCAGATACATGTGGTCGGTCTGTATTAGCACAGACTGACCACATGTATGATTTTCTAGTTAGTGGTTCAATACCGAATTTGTATGCACTACAATTTGCGACTCACATTTGTGAACTTAAGCACGCAGAAAACTTTGTTCATTTTCCATTTCATACACAAATTTCACTTAAAATAACTTCTAAGCTTCCTCTTTTCATGGCTACAAAGATTTTTATTTTTGGATTTTTTCTTTAATAAACAAGAATTTTCAAAAATGGTCCATCATTTATAATAACCCTGAATTTTAATTATACAAACAATCAGTCCGGATCAATCCTTGATTATTAGTACGGGCATTAATGATAATAATAATTAATGATAATAATAATCTAGCGTATGGATAACTAGTGATGGCCATATCGGTTTTTCGAACCTTATCAGACAAGTGTGTTCCATGTGCAATGCCTTGAAACACCGAAATGGCCAAAATGTGAATTTCGTTTTCCTTGCTTTTATAAACAAGACAAGTTCGCCTTCCTTTAGTGGACGAAACAATGATTCTCGGTGGCATCGTCAATGATTTAGGTACTTTGTAGACCTAAATCATTGGCAATGCCACTTGAAATTAGGCAAAATGTGGCGCTTGCGTCTTCTTTAATTTATTATGAGTAATACTATTAACTGAAATTTTTACACGATAAATTAATTTCCCTTAATATCGTTCCTTAACCTAAAATTAATCAAACATCTCATTTAAATTCCGCCCGAACATAGCGTATTTCAATAATAAATCTTTTATTAAATTCATAAACAACATTTTATTTACATATCAAATATCAATTATTTACAAATCAATATTGAATTGTAATTTATGGTGCGTCCCATTCAGGAAGCGTTGTGTAATATTTGCGCTTTATTAAAATTCAAATTCGTCGACAGGGAAGGTGATAAATCGCGCCCACGTTGACGTTCGTCCTCTCCCTCCCTTCGCATTATCATCCCCCGCCTCTTGAATAATCCATCCCCGGTGCGTAAACGCGTACACGTCTATTAAAATAAATTACCGAGGTATCACTTTTGACTTTCAAGGCCACCGAAAGTATTTACCGACAAAAGTTACGTTTGAAAAAAAAGGTAAATACTGTTATTTAAATAAAAATACTTATTATTATTTTATTTAAATAATTAAAGTCTCCACAACCAACATAAAGAAGATTAGTAAATACTGTTACAAGTATATTTATGATTCAATTGAAACACAATTACATAGAAATGGGTAATTAAAAATAAAGGGTGTCAAATTATGAGAAACCCCATTTGGATTATTAAGTGCACACATTTTAAACATCTAGTTGTAATGATTACAGAGCCGTAACTACCTTTCGTGGGCTAATTATTAAGGCCCCAAAGCGCTGACTGTCAACTACGGCATTAAGTTTACTTAAAAGAGTTGTGCCTACTTGGATACATAGGTGGTAAGGAAATTTCAATACTCGTGCTTAAAGAAAAACAAACAAATATTTGTTGTTTTGCCGATCCAGATGGGCCCTTTGGCTTTCTAGACCCCCCGCAATGCGGGCTCTAGCGCCATTATACTTACTCCACTCAATGATTATAGATGATATTTCCTCAGCAACATTATTATGAGGGACGAAGCATATTTTCAACGTTATGGCGAAAGAAACAAGCAAATTTTGCGTTATTTTTCTGCTGAAAATTAGCACATTTTATTCGAAAAGGGGCTGCATACTGAAAAAGTTAGTGTTTGGTGCGGCATCTGCACAGTTTGAATTTTGGGCCCATATGAATTAGGAAATGCAGCAATTGTTAACAGTGCACGATATGTAGACATGTTGCAAATGTTTTTAGTGGATTCCATCGGTTAACTCCAATTACCATTAAATGTTACGTGGTTGTAATAACACGATGCAATAACTCGCGTTATTTGCAGGTACACATAGGGGAAATGTATACTGATAAAAAGACCTCTCTGTATATCTATTAATAAAGTTTACTTTTATTATTAGTGTAATAAAAATTATTGTAATTAAAAATAACAACAAAGATCATTTATATTCATTAATAAAAATTAATCATCCCTTTCTAAGAGAAAAATTTATATATATATATATATCTAAGTGTATGATATATCAACAGTAATATCAGCAATAAAGCCCCCGCCGCCCCCCTCTTCACCGTGAGTCCGCGAGAGAAAACTGGTGGGAAGGGGATGATGGAGTGTCTTCGGGAATTAAGTGGACCCGGGGGAGGCGGCCGCAAATATGATAAGAATTGTTGGGGCGAAATTAATCTCCATCATTTCCAGGGACGGTGGACTGAATGCCCTGCCCCCGCAGAAACGCAATTAAGTGCAGGGCGGGTGACATTTTTGCCGAGGCCTAGGTTCCAATGTCGCAGGAGGATACTGTGTCATTATTTTCCCACCGAAAGCGAAAAGGAAATGAGTGAAGAAATAAGAAAAAAAAAAGCGGAATGTAAGGATTTATTTTTTGCGGGGTTCGGGAAAATCGTGATGGGTTACTCGTTTATTTTCTATTAGTGACGACATAGAGAAAATTTTGTAAAACTAATGATAAATATGATAATGAAAAACACTTCTAAACTTAGTGTTGTATAAGATTTTATTTTTACTTGTGACTTGCCAAGCAAGTTGAATTTGTCCAAACTGCAGTCACAAGTAAAAATAAAGTGTTATGCAACACCAAGTTTCGTAGTGTTTTTCATTATCATATTTAAACATGTATTACGAAGTAGAAGCCTGCACAATAAAAAAATATTCTAAAGATGAATAAAGCTATACTTGGGGCTAGTTGACATATATTTTTTAATAGCCTTTTAAGAATTGAATTTGTTAACATTTTAAAGTAAAACTCACACCATTTTATCTTCTCCTGGATTAATATTTATTAATTCTCACATCGATCACAGTTGAAATAAATGAAAATACTTAAAAATAAAGGAAGGTGTATAAGTTTAATAGAGAACAATGATTATCTCGAAAAAATTGAGGTTATGTCGTCGCAACTCAGTCATTTTTACGACTGGAATGTTTTTTTTAATGAAAATCGCACAGAATTCAATGCTGAACAACTTTTGTTTGAGATAATTTTTTTTAGCAGTTGAAATAAACGAGATATTCTTGATTGTCCTCGAAATTTCAAGGTTATATCATTGCAACTCGCTCATTTTCACAGCTAGAACATTTTTTTAATTATAATCGCACAGAATTCAGTTCTTAACTACTTTTGTTTGAGACGATTTTTGCCAGCTAACAAAATAAGCGAGTTATCCTTGATTGTCCCGGAAATTTCAAGGTTATGTCTTCGCAACTCGCTCATTTTCATAACTATAACATTTTTTTAAATTATAATTGCGTAGAATTCAGTTCTTAATGACTTGTGTTTGAGATGATTTTTCATAGCAGTTAAAATAAGCGAGTTATCGTTGATTTTTCCGTAAATTTCGAGGTAGAATAATTTTTATGATTTTATCGATTGTTAAGACTTCTACTTTTCGAGAATTTTTCTTCTCTAGAGTGCCTTGATTTTTTTTATTATTAAAAATATGCTAGCAATTGAAATAACCACACACTATAGATTATGTTATTCTATTAAATTGAATTGATAAATATTGACACACCCTAGAGGAGAAAAGTTCTTGATCATATGGTATATCGTTATTCAATTAATGGAAACGCGTTTTAATTGAAATTTGAATTATACAAACAGCAATTTAATAATTTAATAAAAAATTTAATAATGTAATAATTTTCTCAAAAATTTCTTCACAGATATTTAATAATTAAATATATTTCTTGAAAATTATTAAGAAAATTATTACATTATTAAAAAGTCTAATAAATTTATAAAGTTATTAATTAATGATAATTACTATTGTGTAATCCAGTGGTTCCCAAAGTTGACTGAGCTCCGACCTATCTAACAAAAATATCCAATTTTGAGACACGCAAGCAGCTAATAGTCTTAGAGAGTAGAGGTCATATATATTGGTAAATTATTTTCTATTTTATTAATTATTTATTCTATCTATTTCTTCTATCTTCTATTGTTTTATGTTGACTTACGTTACGTAAGTACTTTAAAACAAATATATATTAAAACAACTATCGAGGTATGACAAAAATCGATGACAAAGTTGACGTTAGAAGTCTCGAGTCATGTCTGTACTAAGATCACACGCGACTTGTCAAAATGATAACCAGTACTTTGTGCGTGCGCATGTGATTTTAGTTCAGACATGACTTTAGATTTCCAATGCCAACTTCGTCGTCGATTTTTGTTGTACGCTCGATACTTCTTGAGCAAGTACCCCGCCAGACATTGAAATACATAATGGACACTTGTTGTTGCATATCAGTAACATATTGCACAATTTTTGATTCGAGAATATTGATTTATTTTTTATTGATTTCTTCTTCGCCATAATAAAAAATATCAATCGCTTGTAAATGCGAAATAAAGAATATTGAATAAAATATTATGATACAAAAATATTAATTTCTTATAAATGCACAATAAAGAATATTAATTTAAATATTATGACAAAAAAGCAGCTGTGTTGAAAGAAATATACAATTTATGAAATTTATGCAAAACTCGAGTGTATTCTTTTCGGGCTAACAAGGAATTCGGTTTGTTATACGAGCATATTTTATGGAATCCTTTAGCCTCCGGGTAAAGTTTGGCCGTAACCAGGGAAAAGCGGGGGATTTAATGTAGTAATCATATAAATCTGGGCATTAAGGTGCCTCGACTTAGTTTCATCTTTGGCGGTTAAACGCCGCCCTCGTAAAATAATTCGGCGCCCTTTATTGCCATCCCCTAAATTATCCACCAATTAACATCAACTATACAAAAAGTATATTCACTATTTTTGATAAGAATTAATTATGAATATTTATATTTAATAGAAAATAACATACAAATTGTATTTGTAAAACATATGAATTTCTTTTATGAAATACAAGAAAAACATCGTGTTTATTAGTTTCAACTGGTGATGGTTAAAATCGATTATTTCAGTAATCGAATACGAAATAATCGATTATTTTCAACAATAAAATTCTGATTTAATCATTCCTTCGTAAAACAATTCGGCGTCCTATATTTCCATCTCTTAAATTATTATAAATTAATTTTCAACAGACAACTAATTACAATTAATTATACATAAATATTTAATTTCGATCGATATAGCTTTAATTTTATGAAATATCATTATAATACCATTTTCTTCAATTATTTTATTTATTAACAGATGTACATTTCGATCACCACGTAATCATTATCAATATTTTACAAAGAATTACTTGTGAAGTGAAGAAAATTCTATAGTATTTTCGTATATCTTTCAAATCTTCACGAAACTCACATTTAATTAAGTAAATTTGACTTAAAGGTTTTCCGAGCGATAGCCAATGCCTACAAGAATATTTGTTTAAAGTTTAAATAAATTGTTAAAAATGTTAATAAAATTGTTAAACCTTAATTGCAAGGAATGAAGATGTAAATATATACATTAAGAAAATTAAATAACAATAATTTGAAAATAATTAATTCCACATTTAGCTCTCTTTTCTACTCTTCTCTATTTATTTAATTAAGTATTTTGTATTTTGTCGTAATTTGTGATTGGTAATTTGCCTTTTTTTTATACATATGTTTTATAATCTTTTTAGAGCGTCACACTTTTCTTATAAAATTTTTAATATGTAATTATAATTGTAATTTGGAAATGGAGATTCCGTTAATAAAGTAAATTGAAATTGAAATTGAAGTATTATAAAACTCATTTTGGAATATTGTATAAGTTTATGGTGAGCTGCGCAATATCATTTAGTTAAGAAGTACAGTAACCGAGACTAAAAAAATGAAATAAAATGCACTGTTAAAATAATATGATTGTTTAAAGTCCCTTTTGATATAAACAGAATGATGAGCGGTCACAAAAAAATTATAATAACCCTGTATATTTGAAATGAAATTTCATCATATACCAAAATAATCTCTTCTATATTTAACCACCTTTGTAAATACACGTTATTATTATTATTGAAACCCATTTGGATTCATACATATTAAATTCTTCGCTTTGTAAATTGTTGATGGAAAACGGCGTGTACCTCATAAACGGGCTCGAAATTCCTTAAAACCGCCCTGAAAATTCCGTTTGATGATGCGGCGCTCGTTCAGTCCCGTCTCGCCCCCCGTGGAAAAAATCGAAGCGCTTTGATGCTCCAATTTATTCGTTACAACAGGTCATCTATTCCCCTCTTCTAAACACAAACGAAACGCTCGTCCGCTTTTCGCAATTCTGACTACATGACTTCAGGCACATTCTCTTTCGATTAATCACGTTGGATATCAATCAATGTTTTATTGAATATTCTAAAACTTTTGAAGTTATTTTTTATATATATACGGATATATTTAGTAGAAAAAGAGAATGAATAATTAAATTTTCTTTATGAACTGATATACATATAAAAATGGCCGATAGCCCTTTCTCTGAAGTACATGGTATGAATATATATATATTGTTGTTTTGTATAAAATATGAATGTGTTTGTTACTTTTACGAATAAAGATGTTTATATATATATAAAAAGGTTAACGTGTAAATTTGATTGTTTTGCTAAACATCGCAAACAAAAAATAATTTCATATAGATTCCAAGGAAAAACGATAGAAGAAAAAATCTGTGGATGGTATAAATAAATTGTATAATATTCATAAGTATTATACAATTTATTTATACCATCCACAGATTTTTTTCTTCTAACGTTTTTCCTTGGAATCTATATGAAATTATTTTTTGTTTCACAACCCTTCGTAAATATGGCAATGTAGAATTTTTTTATGTTTTGACGTCATTCGATGTTATTGTCGATTATAACATTTTTTAGACCTATCAATAAGAATTAACAAACATTTAATATATTAAAAAAAACATACAGTGATACAGTAAACCCTTCCGCTTGCAAACACTCAAAAAATACAGTTTTTTATGATATTTAGATCATCTAATATCCCTTTATCTAATAAAAACCCACAGACAGAAATTAACACAAAACTGATCGCAGTTAGACAAAATTACATAATTATTAAAATTACTAAAAAATACATAAAAAAAATCTGTCAGTAAATATAAATTTGCCAGTAATACATCCATTGATAATTTTAATACTTATTTACTTCCTTCAATTTGAAATGTACAAAAAAATCTATAAGTAAATAAATAATTTCCAGTAATATGTTCATTGATAATATTAATACTTGTTATATTCCTAGAATTTGAAATGTACACAAAAATCTGTCAGTAAATAAATAATTTCCGGTAATACGTCCATTGATAATGTTAATACTTATGTACTTCCTTGAATTTGAAATGTAAACGAATTGTACAAAAAAAATATAAGCTGTCTCTTCGAGTTTGTAAGTTCATCTGGTCATCATGGGTTTGCAATTTTCATCCTTCGGAGTGGATGCAAAAAAACACCCTCTCTTTTTCTGTGTTTTTGTCTGCCAGATGTTGAGATTCCAATGATTCTGGACACTTCCGTATTGTTTGTCGAAAACCAGCTAAATTACATTACTTACAACCAAAACTAAAAAAAATAATTTACTCACAGATCCAGTATTATAAATACAATTGCAAGAAAAATATTACATTATGCAATATGTTATTGCTATGCAACAGCAAGTGTACATTTGGTTTAAAGTACTTACGTAAAGTAAGTCAATATGTCACGGTAGCTAAAGAGGGAATACTTTATTAATTATTTTCAAATTCTTCTTATTTAATTTATATTATAATATAAATTAAATAATAATAAGTCTTTATTGCCAAACAGAAAATATATATCCCAATTACAATATACATAAATCGATAGCCGTGTGTGTATAATATAATATAATATAATATAATATAATATAATATAATATAATATAATATAATATAATATAATATAATATAATATAATATAATATAATATAATATAATATAATATAATATAATATAATATAATATAATATAATATAATATAATATAATATAATATAATATAATATAATATAATATAATATAATATAATATAATACAATATAATATATAAATTAACTTAATGCTAAAATATAAATGAATAGAATATTAAGCTACTCTTTGGTATAATTGTGATAACAGAGATTTAATTGTATCTAATGTATGTAATTGTAATTTCACAATAAAGGTTTTTGAGTATTAAATATATTTCGTACTTTCAATGGATAAATAAAAATGAGAAATAAAATATTATTTTGTATGAAATAAATATGAATAAATTATTAAAAATCAACCAATAAAACACAGATTAGATTGAATAACTTTAAATTCTCTTGAAAATGGGCTGATAACCCGAAACTAGTCGAGAATTTAAAGTTATTCAATTTAATCTGTATTTTATTGGTTGATTTTTAATAATTTATTCATATTTATTTCATACAATATGAACTACCAATGTCTAAATATTAAAACCATTAAAAATATTATTTGAAAACAAAATGTGACTTCTGTATGTTACGAAATCCTAGAGCTTTAAAAATCAACATTTCACGTGCACATTTAAATCGGCGCTATATTATTTTCCTATATTTCAGATACACATTTTTATTTGTTTTCCCTTTTTTTTTTCCGGTTAAATTTCCCCAATATCGACGCGAAAACGCGCTGATTGCGAAACGGCAGAAATAAAAAAATATTAATAATCCCCGGGATGAATGGTCGGGTGAAATAAAAAAAAATATAGTACGTGCGTCAACCGCGTAAATATTTAATATCTGGTGAAATTGAAAATCGCGGAGGACGGGTAAATATTTGAAAAGGGCGGCGACGCGCGCAAATAATAATTTGCATGTAAATGTGTCGACGCTTCATTCGGGGCCTTTTTAGGCCTCCCCCGTCCTCCGTCTCGCACGGTCAGGGATCAGCCAAATCCCGGGATTAGCCCTCCGTCCTTTTACACGACGTCCCGACATCGGGGCCTCTTATGGTGACGATATTTTCAGTAAGATGAAATCGTGAGGGGGGTATTTTTTTCTAATAAAAAAGAATCTATTTAAAAGAATGTCTCATATGTCGATATTTTAAGGATAAACTAAATGTCTTTCTCCTCAGCCACCCATCATCAGCTTTTGTCACATTTTGCACCGGTTCTAGACCTACCCTGGCGCTCTGTAGGCAGCGAACGTCCAATGCTATTTATATTATTTGTTTCCATATTCATGGAAGTTTCGTTCGAAGGAAGAATATGGAACTTATTAGACATTCGGAAATCGACGAAAATATGGACATGGTGCGTATTTTGAAATTCGAAGATCCGTGAAATAGATCAGCGAATAGCTGGCGGTGCTGTCAGTATCGTCTACATATAATGATAATGACACTGATGGCAGCAGTACCTACATGGCCAGACTATGATTATTATAAATATTAGTTTGTAAATTAATTTCACTTGGTTTTGTTTCACTTATTTGTATTTTATTTTCTACTAGTTTCGGCTTGATGCCATTATCAAGTTCTATTTCGAGGTTTCTATACTTTGAAAGTTTTTTGCTGTATTTAGCATTGATATTGGCATCATTAGGCACTGATACATCAATAAGAACACACTGTTTCATTCTCTTGTCATTGTATATAATGTCAGTAAATAAAAGATTTTTTCTTCCTTTATTTCTTTATTTCTTTCTTTCTTTCTTTCTTAATCTTATCCTCCTTTACCCGTATTGGGTGTCGAGGAAAGAATTTTTCTATTATTATATAATGTCAGGTCTATTTGCTGCGATAGTGCGGTCCGTGCTGACTCCCTTGTCATAAAGAATACAACCTCATAGTGAGGCATCAACAGATGAAGATTTATAAAAATTAATAAAAGAATAATAAGGTGTTATGGAAGATCAGAGTGTACCTCGGTACGCATCTGAATTGCATCTTTATTTTTCAGTATCAGAACTATTATTTTTAGGAATCGCTTATAATTGTCATAAATATTTTCGTTTCTGTAGTTTTGTTCTGTTATGGAAAAATAAAAATAGTATTATTATTATATATTATATATTGAAAATCTTTATTTCTGAGTATTACATTATATAATTTTATAATACATATAAATACAATCATTTACACATTGTTAGACCTCAGAAAATGGCTATCGACCGTCGGTCTTTCTGCCTATATTATTATTCTGTATTTGAAATAAGAGAGATTTTTGTTTTATTTTTTTGTTTGTCGTTGACTTTTTTTTTACCTCGTGCAGAGTTATAAAGTTCGATTTACATTTACGTTCGGTGCGATTTTTTTTTTGTTCGGATAGCTGTAGTTCGATCGGGCGTCAAAGAGTTCGGCAATTAAAAATCTCGAGTTTCTGAAAGCGATCGGAGTGAAAAGTTGTGCGGGTCGGGAATGAGTGTTTGTTAATCGGGAATCGAGTGTTGACCGATATATAGGATTACAGGAAATGGTGAAAAAGCTAAAGTTATCAAGAGAAAGGTAGAGAGAGGAAATGAAAAAACAAAAAGCTTTTAAAGTTATAAGATGGTGATTAATTTGCAAATCCATCATATCTTTTCTTTAATTAAGTTTTCGAACTGTTTCGGTTTAAATAAATATTGTAGGATTTGTGAAAATTTTTACTTGTGATAATAGAAAATAATAATCAGTTTAATAAAAAGTAATTCACTGAAATAAAATCATTACTGTATATCAATCCTCTTTCTCCCACATTTAAAATAAAATAACTACTTTTTTAATAACTGTTGGGAAATTATCTAAGGGGACTTTGAATTACATAATGTAAATCTGCTGTTTCACATCAATAAAATGTTGCATAATGCAACAAATATTTGATCCGAGAAAAATTTAATGTAAAAACAACAAAAGGAACGTTACTTAATATAAGGCCATCTGCAGACACGTGTTTCGGGATCTATACCTCGTCAGTACAGCTATGCCTTACATAATATAAAGATGTTAAATTAAATCAGTTAAATTAATTCAAATACAATCAGCAAAATTAAATTAAATTATATTAAATCAAATTAAACTAAATCAATTTAAATTAAATTAAACCAAATTAATTCAATTTAAATCAAAACTAAATGAAATTAAACGAATTAATTGAATCAAATTAATTAAAAAGAGCGACCCTCACCTGCCGCGCGCTGTGATAGTAATGACGGGCAGAGGAAGGACGTGTGTTCTTGTATTGCTGTTATCGTAAATTCACAAAAAAACTCCCCTCGGTTCGGATTTGAATAAATGCCTCGCTGACTATTAATATAAATAATTGATTTATTTCGTAAAATATGACTAAATTCTTGAAATATTAATTGATATTTACATATTAAAAAATATTCTCTTATTAAGAAAAGGAAAATAACAATACAGAATATAAATTGTCGCCATCAATTATTTTTTTTAGTATATGTAACAGATAAACAATAAAAAAAAACTAGTTCGGATAATAATCCAAACTGAGTGGGGAGTGACGCGAGCGGGGATTCCGACAACTATTGGCGATAACGAGTTGAGTGGTAGGAATAATAAAATTACACAAGTTGATCAACTCAATTTAAAGTTCGCCATTCCGCCCTGTGCCACAGCGAATCCATTTAATTGGAAAATCCTCCCTAACACATTTCACCCACCCCGCCGTCCAAAACTCCGCTCTCGCCGCCCCGCAGACCGCACAGTCACAGTCAGTCCGCACTGTGACACATTTCCACTTCTCATCATTCCTTATCCCGAAAAAGAAAGAAAATAAGGGAAAAAAGGGATGGATGGAAAGATTTACGAGGAAAGTTTCGGGGTAGGAAGAAAATCTTGCAATTTTCGAGAATGTATAAGTTTGATTCGGTGTGGGATTGCACATTGATAAAATTTATTGTTTAATTTTGTTTGACCAGAAAAAAAACTTTATTAAGAAAATTACCAGCAGCTTAAAATCCAGTGTAAAAAAATGTATTCGTGCAACTAATTTGGATTTTTTTAAGTGGATTAATTTCCTGAATGTTTTTTTTTAATTTCTTGTTTATTGTTTATAATAAATATAAACAGAAATCTTCATTCAGGGCTAATATTTTCAATAATAACTACAATATACTTACGATACAATACAACATTATTATATAGTTTATACCAGTCCCTATCTGACTATCGATTATTTAAGTTTTCTTTCATTATCAAACTCAGTTTGATTACCGTATAATTGAAACTAGTAATAAAGTAAACTAAAAGTGGTATAAAAAAGTTAAGTGTTTTCTTTATATCAAAATTGAAAATGTACCACGAAGTGAACGCCTCCAAGATTCAAGAATTAATTCTTTATTTACGGAAAATCACCTTTTTATAATAAATGAAAATCTGTAATTACAAAATACAACAATATATTAAATTGAATGATTAACTAACTAACTAACTAACCATCTTTATTCAAATGTGTATATGTATGTACAATAATATACAAAAATTAGAATTATATTCTGTAGATGAATCGGCCATCGACCGATGATTAAATATTTTTTACGAAATTATCCTTTTTGCGAATTTACCCGCGCGTGAAAATACACACAGATGTGCGCCCCGTATTGTAAGTGGTTGTTTCGTTGTTGTGGCGATTCGGGACCGCAATTTACATCCGGCTTGCACGGGACCGTAAAAAACACGTCCATTTTATTTGCACAGTGACATTTAAAAGCGGGGCCCTTCGCCGCGCGGCCCCAGAAGGCCCTTTTCCGGCCCACAATAGTACTGAGGCGTCGGTGAGGAACAAGGCCCAGGGGCAGGACCCTTCCCGCGGGACACCCGACTGAATAAAATAAAATGTTCCATTTTTATCGGTGTGAACTCAAGTGAATCTTCTACATTACTGCGCGAGCATTATATGAAGGTTCATGATTTTGTTATGAATTCGTTTTGTGGATTTAACATCCGGCCAAGCGGCAAATTGTAATAATTTATTCAATGTGTTATAAAGAATTACTCTTTATTTTTACAATGATAAAGAAATTTATTCACTTGTTTCAATAAATTAAAAACATTTCAAGTTTGGTTCTCATTTATCATTTCGAGAAACATGATTGAATATATAAGAAATAGCTATATAAATATTGGCAATCACTAATTCGAGTTAGATTGCAGTTGTGATCAATGAACAATATTGTATTATACATTAAAGTAATCTTAAAATAGCAGGAATTTTATCAAATGAATTAAAAATTATTTTAATGTTTCGTGTTTCAAATTATATTTTTGCTAATAAAAACGTGTGCAATGAAAATTGAAATTATTTCACTAAATTCTGCATTCAACAAACTTATCAGACATGATTAATTAATTTCATTATATCTTAAAATGTTCTTTTCTAACATGAACTAGTAAATTGACGTAATACACGAAAATTAACGATTTATTTTTTTATTTATACTGCTACTTTATACTTGGTAGATAAAAATGTAAATACATATTCATATTATTAAATTAAAAAGAATGGCTCTTTTTTCAAACGATTATTTCCATTTTACTATATAGCTATCTCTTTCTACTAAACCGCAACCTTAATAAGAATAAATATGGTGTTAGTCTGTCCGGGCTATCGACTTAGGGTCTTTTTGCCATGTGACTTCTATTTTAGCAACTTTTTTTATTTATAATTTTCAATTAACAACTAACATAATTTTAAAAACTATCAATTTTCAATTTTCTTCATATATTTTTTCACTTTATAAAATGAATAATGTATACGATATTGAATCGAACATGATATGCGGTCGGGCTTTCATCGTTTCGGTTCAATCTATATGAAGAAAATTCCGATCGTGCGGAATTTATAATCCCGACGGCGATCAATTCGGCCGAACCGGTATCCAATTTTCCCGTCAATTTTCTCCTCGGCTTCCCTATTAATTGTCCGAAGTGTCCAAACATATTTGCGGAGATTCCTGCGGGAATACACCGTCCCCCCTCCGAACCGGCGCCGACCCTTCCCGACAGACGCCGGCCTATTAAAAGATTACGTGCCTCCGTCTCCCGACAACCGGAAATCTTGAAGTAGAGAGAAAAAAGAACGTGCGCAAACACTCAATCGCATTCTTAACGTGCATTTTCTGAATCATGTTAGGAATATCGTGAAACTTCCCATAAAAATGATTTGAAAAAGAAAAAAGATTTTAATTTAATCGTGCGGTTTAGACGAAAGAGATAGTTATATAAATATTGGCAATCACTAATTCGAGTTAGATTGCTTTTGTGATCAATGAACAATATTGAATTATATATTAAAGTAATCTTAAAATAAGCAGAACTTTCATCAGATGAATTACAAAATATTTTAATATTTAGTTTGTGTGAAAAACAATTATGAAAAACAATGATCAAATTTATAGCAAATTTCAAATTATATTTTTACTAATAAAAACTTGTGTAATGAAAATTTAAAGGATTTTACTAAATTCTGCATTCAAATAACTTAACAGACATGACCTATTAATTTCATTATATCTTATAATTTTCATTTTTAACTTGAACTAGTAAATTGACGTAATACACGAAAATTAACGATTTATTTTTTATTTAAACTGATACTTTATATTTGGTAGATAAAAAATATAAATGCATATTCATATTATTAAATCCAAAAGATTGGCACTTTTCAAACGATTATTTCCATTTTACTATATAGCTATCTCTTTCTATTAAACCGCAACCTTAATATTAGTAATATTTAAATTAATAAATGGCCATCACTAGTTATCCATACGCTAGATGAATGCTGGTTGAATACATGTATATTATGCAATTTAATGTCCGGCGTGGGTATTTGCCCGGAAAATAGTTGTTTTAATGTGCATTTGTTTAACGTACTTACGTAACGTAAGTCAAAAGACACACAACTAAATGTGGAAATAATTTATTAATTATTTTCAAATCATTTTTAATTAATTTATTAAATAAATGAATCTAAATCCGAACAATTCTAACAATCCAGCAATTATATTAATATTTCCGATTATATTGTTTCCAAGAAATTTCAATTAAGTCCGCCTTTTGATGTATTGTGGGTTTCATTAACAAAGTGAATACCGCGTATTTGGATTTAGCGTTTCGGCCCCGAGACTGGGTGATTTATAATTGTGCGCCATATCGATTTGAAATTCATCAAAGTTCATCCATTGTGCGAGTGTGTGTGTATTACTTGGTTGCAATATGGGGTTTGTCTTCGTCCCACAGGCCGCAAACGAGCTTCATTAGTGAAAAGGGTTATTAACTCTAATGGCACAATTAATCCACAAACTGATATCACTTTGACGAAAATTAATGGATCTTTTAATATCGACTTATTTTCTATGTTTAAATGCTACATGAATGTATACATAATTTAATTAATTACATTTTTCTTTTTACTCTACACCCTCACGAGTATAAAGGTTTTTTTTTTCGATAACTAAAATACAAAAAAAAAAACTAGATTGATGAAGGATTAAGCCACAACTATTAGTACGGCAACAAGATTCACAAATGCCCGTATTAATTCATAGATTGATCCAGAATTGAGTATTAATTTTTGGATTGCCTCAAAATGTATAAAATAGTCGACATAATCCTGGATTATATTGAAAACAATCAGTGGATCCACCAATAACATTCGCGAATGCACGATTTGTGAATCCTAGATTGATTCCAGGATTAAGCTGCGATTATTAGGGTCAAAAAAAAATATATGCGATAATTTGTGTTTTAAAGACGAGAGCAGAAAAACATGTTTATTAACAAATGTTCCATCTCCAACATTATTGTAATAACTGAATATTTATAAATGTTTACATTTGACGAATTGATAATTCAAAAAGGGCAAATTTCGAATCGTCCGCCGTCCCATAAATATTAATTAACGCCGACGGTCCTCGCAGTTAATTTATATTTAAATCAGGCGCGATCCGTAATGAAGCAATTAAATATTTATGCCTTTGTTGCCCTGCCCCCCTCCTCTTCACTTCTCCGAAATAATTGCGCGGCTTATATGAGAGGATTAATTAGTTCTGGGCGCAATTAGCGAAAGTTTTACAACGGGCCATGAATTAATTAATGGCGTGAACTTTCACACTTTGTCAACAAAAACTCGACAGAGAGAAATAAGTAAATAAAAATTAAACAAAAAAATACATGCAATTATAAACGAGAATTGTTTGTATTAAAAAAAATGGTAATGCGTTCCCCGATGAATTCGACGAAATGAGTTTTTGAATGAACATTTAATAGTAAATGAGAAGTTATTAAATGAACATTTAACTTGTCTTTTGAAGTAAAGCCAAATATTTTAAATATATTGTTACGAAATCGGGATTAATCAGACTCCGAAATAAGTCGATTTATTTATTTACAGTACATTTAACACATTTATTTACAACACACTGTAACTATTTATTTACAACGAGATGTTGGTCACACGGATGTTCGTGACTGCCGAG
This sequence comes from Philonthus spinipes, assembly GCA_963082785.1. Classification (NCBI taxonomy): domain Eukaryota; kingdom Metazoa; phylum Arthropoda; class Insecta; order Coleoptera; family Staphylinidae; genus Philonthus; species Philonthus spinipes. The sequence goes on along the minus strand of OY720308.1, from coordinate 8,017,903 downwards.
CCACTAGCGCTCGCTTATATAGCGTGCTTGTTTCTCGAACTTTCATTGACGCCGCGTTTACCGTCGCGCGCTCTGTAGAACATTCTAGAGTGATCTTTCCAGTTTCTTCTTTCACTTTCGTTACAATATTTTGCTATTTCTTACCATATAACGACTTTACAAATTATTCACTCACAGGAATATAACGGCATTTTAACGTTTTATATATACAAATATCTTTATTCAAGGGACTTTTATATTATATTAAGTACAGTATTGTATAGTATAATACGGTATATAAATTGAGGTTGTCCTTTCATAGGTCTTTCTGCCTTAACGTTTTATTTGACATAAAAATAATTATTTAAATAAAAATACTTGTCCTTTCTCCTACTTATTTTTTATTTCACTAAATATATTTCGAAAACTATGTTTCCATCTTCAGTAGTTGAAGTTTTTATAAATATAAATATGTTGTTATGGTATACAACGCAATATTGTTTATTTCTAACGTAATTTATCAGGTAGATGAAATTCTTCCTCTTATAAAATGAAAACTGAAGATCCTACAATAAAAGTTTTATATCAAAAAATATGTATTTTTTCAAGATCTACAACTTTTATTTGAAACATTTTTCTATCCAAATTAAAAAAAATAGTAATTGCTAAGAGTACAGTTGCACTTAATGAGTTCTGATTGTGATAAAAAAAGCTATTAAAATCTTTCCACTGTTACAAAAAATTTAGATAACATTCGCGTTTAACCAACACACAGTCACACACAGACATTTTTTAAAACTCGATGGAATGGACGTACGTATTCGTTGAAATTTGCGATTCGTAAATTTTTACGATCGCAATACTTTTCCCTGGGGAAATTAAAGAACTGTTTATAAATAATTCGTTATACATTAATAAACTATAATATTTGTTACTTTTAAAATTACTATAAAAAGTAAAATCGGTATTTTTTTATAATTAATCATACAACAATTTCTATAAACATTAATTTTACGAATAAGCACTCGAATAAAGTAGCTTAGTTTTCCAGCAATGATTAATCGTCGCGTCTATTAATTAAAGTCGATTGTATGCCGCGTACAAAATTGGGGGGTAATTTATGTTTCAACGAGGGAGGGAGGGGAGTTAGGTTCAGAGAGGGGTCGGGGGCTGCCTTAATCTAAGTGAATTATAATACAACAAATGGGCCGAGATGAAGGGCTCGGCTGGTAATGTCTGCGATGGCTCACTCACACACACACACACACACATGTCCTCCCCATTGTTAGTGATGGGGGAACACATGCCCTGCGTCCCATATAATATCCCCCCACCTCCTCTCCGACATATCCCTATCATCCCTCAAGCACTCAGCCCCCTCGTTCTGACTGCCTGCGCCATTTTCTTTGCTAATGAGTAGAGACGATTATTTCGTTTCTAGGTTAATATTGAAGATGAATGAAAAGTTAACGACGTCAAGATTTTTTTTTGTCTGTTATACATTTCCCAAAAGAAATATTATATATTTATGCCCACTTGCATTGCGGGTAATTAATAATGAATAAATACTTAATCACGATTAAGTTGAAATTGGCTTATACCAAGACTTAATTAACTTAAAAAACGTGAAATATTTTGATCGATTAACTCATACATAACTTCACGATAAAGGATATTCGTGAAATTGTTTACAATTGATAGAGAACATAGAAAGATATAGTCAGATAAAGATTTAACGGAAATAACTAAGTGTCGATTTAGAATCGACGAAATTGATAATTTAGATCAAATTAATTTTGATTTACCTTCGTTTATAAACATGACAAACACGTGCTTCGACTGTTTCTAACTTAGGGACGTGAAAATTGCTAAGAAAATCCACCAAAACAGAAATAAAAATCGCAAGAAAATACGTACAATCTATATTACTATTTGAACTGAACTCTGGTTGGTTAATCGATGTACGGTGAAACCAAAATCCGCCTCATGGGCTATCGACCATAAGTCACACAATTGTACATATTGTTATTTATTTATTTATTTATTCAATATATACGGCAGACCATTTACAATTTAGCATAAAACTAAGAAAGTGTGTTATAATAAATTTTGTAAAATTTTTTTGTCATATTGTCTGAATAAAGATGTTTTTATATAAAAAAAACTGAGCTAATAGCCAAAGCAGCTGAAGCTAAAAAAAAGAATAATAGTAATAATAATTAAACAATGACGCTGACAAATAATTAGAATACATGTAGGTAATATTCTGTGTAGACTACCGACCAGAGATATTATTACTGAAATTAACGCTATTTTTTTTAACACAAACAAAAATCCAACGCCTTCTAATAAATCCCATCTCAAAATTTACTTTTTAATTAACTTATCAACTTCCGGGGCAATCCCGTCAGAGAAACTCCCGCCCTCTCATCCCAACAGACTTTCCGTAGTTCGAAAAGTCTTGTAAACTCGCATTTACGCATCCCCGCAATTTCTCACGTGGGAATTTACATTTTGATCGATTGTTTCGGCCGTAAACACTCGCGTAGGACAATCATAGACAGTCACAGGAATGGAATGGAACGACGGCTGTTTGATTCGATTTAAAATCAATTTGGTGTTGTTTTAACGTCGCATGTGCGCGAAGGGAAATTCATTTCGAATTCGAGTTCCCTCTTCTTATTCTTCTTCTCTCTTTTTTTTTTAGTCGCATTTCATTTCATTTGCGCGCGTGTATGGAGAGAAAGGCGTGGACGTGAAATAAGGGAAATTTTATTCAAATTGAGATGAGAAAAGAGCGCCTTGACTTTTCCGGTTGTCGTGTAGAAGAGGGAATTAAATTGAATTTAAATATTTATTTCGGGAGGGGTTTATTTCTTTCGCTATGGATTGAATTTATTTTTATATTCTTTAAATTTAATTTAAAAAATTCGTTTCATTTTCTATGAAAATCTATTTTAATTTATTTACAGATTTACAATGTGACTTAAATAACAAGAACAAAAGTTATTTAATTAAATAAAATAGAAAATCTAAGTATATTAAATAAAAATGATTTGAAAATAATTTATTAATGGCGAATGGTGAGCTTTGTTCGGCTCTCAACCATCTAAACAAACTTATATATATATATATATATAAATTAAAAGTACACAACTAAAAAATGTAGCAATATGGCTAAACAAATATGGGAATATAATTTCAAGAAGGGAATAAATCGTGTACTTTACCGGATTTTAAAATGCTTAAGATAATTAAATAAAATGAAGCAACGATGATTGACACATTTGCAGTTGTTTAAATTATAATGAAATTAAACAAGGAAAATGTTTTGGCAATGAACAATAAAATTCGATTTTTGCAGTTGAAAAAAGGGATTGATCGAATTTTATTGATCATTGCCAAAACATTTTCCTTGTTTAATTTCATTGTGCATAAGATAAGTTTTAACAAGTTTAAATTGATACTGAATATCTTATATATACACAATTACAATAAGTTTGATTAACAACCTTAAAGAATAATAGATTTTCAGTATAAATTTACATCCATGCATTAACAACAAACCTTCAGCACAATTATTTACAACTATTTTCAAATTTAACGCTATTTACTAAATATATATTTTTTAAGTTTTCTCAAATTTAACACTTTTCATTATGGGCATAGCTATATTTACCATCACCAAATAACTAATAAGCTGAAATGCTTTCCTATATTTATAGGATTAGTCAAAATTACTGGAATACTTAAATAATTCTCATTAACAAATTTCAAATATTATTTTTAATATTAATTATTTCCTTCTTGTATATGATGATGATGAAGAGAGAGTGAACAAATTTATTACCATTATTAAATTACTGGAACACTTAAATAATTCTCAAACATTAACAAATTTCAAATAAAATGTTTTTTTTTGGATATAAACAAGCTATAATTTAAATACATTTTGAATACACATCAAAAGTTTTCAGAATTCATAGAAGGTTGGGTAAACTTACGTTTATTAAATATGCACTATCGAAATGCATTTCGATGACTCATCCTATATAGTGTCCATTTAATAAACGTAAGTTTACACAACCTTCTCTGAAATCTGAAAACGTTTGATGTGTATTCAAAATGTATTTAAATTATAACTTTTTTTTATATCCAAAAAAAACTGTTATTTGAAATTAGTTAATGTTTGAGAATTATTTAAGTCATCATCATATATAAGAAGGAAATAATTAATATTAAAAATAATTGTAAAATTGATTATTCCATCTTTAGTATTCCCAATATTTCTTACAGAATATTATTTCCAATTGTATAAATTCAGAGGAAGAAAACAAGGAAATATCGAAAAGGAACAATCCCAGTGGATTAATATTTTTTACCGGAAATTTATGATTGCACGTGTGAAAGTTACGAAACCGACGTACAAAAAAACGGGACGTATTTTCGTAATGCTCATCGATTAAACCGAACGCTGTATCATTGTCTTGCGTCGTAAATAATTTATTGCTTTCCTCAATAAATTGAGAAATGAAAAGTATTATTGCTTTTGTTTTATTTCAATAGAAATTGTTAGAAAAGAAATTCAGTTTTATTTAAAATGAAATTAAATAAAAGAATATACAGCAAATATATATATAGGCTGAAAGACCCCCGGTCGATAGCCGATTCATCATCTACAGAATATAATTCTAATTTTTCTATATTATTGTACATACATATACACATTTGAATAAAGATGGTTAGTTAGTTATTATATATATATATATATATATATATATATATATATAATACAAACATCTTTATTGAGACAATAATATTACATAAGCTTATACATACATTTATATTTACTTACTTAATAAGGATAAATATTGTGTTAGTCTGTCCGGGCTATCGACCAGGGGTCTTTCTGAACCAAATATTATATTTTCATAAATTAAATAAAAATAATTTGAAAATAGTTAACAAATTATTTTATCTTTACCTATTATAACATTTTAACGTATGTTACATAAATACTTCAAACAAATGTTCAATAATAATAGATTTACTATTGCATAACATTAACATATTGTAGCTAAAGAGGATATAATTTATTATTTAATTGTTTTCAAATTATTTTTATTAATTTATTTAAATAACTGTGACCAAGTGACTAAATCCATTTTTCTATTATTATTATATTTTCATTACATATCCTCAAATAAGATAGCCCTTAAGTCTATAGGTCTTTCTGCTCTAATAATAAAAAAAATAATTATATTACCATTTGAAATGATCACCATAAATTTATCGAAGATATTTGTTGGTGAATACGTGAAGTTTCTTGATATATTATCAAGAAAATAAATCCTTTTCCTATTATTAATAATATTGTATTCCTTTCAATAGTATGCTTTATATAAAACATACTGTTGATAAAGAGCACTTTGTGCTGGAAATGTACATTTAGTGTTTAAAAATACAAAAGTGAAGAAAGGAATAAGATTATTATATTATATTATATTATATTATATTATATTATATTATATTATATTATATTATATTATATTATATTATATTATATTATATTATATTATATTATATTATATTATATTATATTATATTATATTATATTATATTATATTATATTATATTATATTATATTATATTAGATTATATTATATTATAAATTTATTTTGTTGAAAATTTATATTAACACAGATTTTCACATTATTATTTTAGAAGCTGTATTTGAGCATTAAAAAAATTACGCACTGTAATAAACCTGCGGAATACATATATATTTTTTATACATTCTTTCGCGAGAAGGAAACGTGCACTTTTAAAATTTATAGGGCGACCGCGGAAAAGCGCCGACCCTTAAAATCCAGATTTTTACACAGCAATAAAACGGAAGCCCCACGGATCCCCGCATCAAGCGCACGGAACTTATCCCCATTTTCCCCGATTTGGCCGCCCCGCCCCCCGAAAACATCATCCCTTCTGTTCGGGATGAATTTATGAGTAACACAAAATAACTTTCCCATCGATCCCGCAGGAAATAAATCCGCCCCATCCGACGGGTTCCGATTCACCCCAATCGAAAACCACGAGCTATTGGTTTCCACAACTACCATCACCCTTTTTTTAATAAATCGGTTTAATAAAATTAATTCTAAGCATAGATTAAATTTAATACTGTTTTTTTTTTCTAAATTTGAAATTAGTCAGTACAGAAATAAACAATGTGAAACGAATTAAAATCCTGACTATGATGATGGTTATCAATTCGAACATTTACTTTAATCTTTCATTTTTGATGTATACTTCAAATTTGACATTTTTCCAGATATGTTAAATTTATCATTATTATTAAATTAAACACATGTTTGATCCACTGTTGCCAAATTTTTATATACAAACAAACATTTTTATTCACACAGCAGAATTACAATTCTTTACAAATATTTATATTTACAATACATATTGATGGGTTAGTGGTCTGTCATAGGCTATCGACCGGAGGTCTTTCTGCCCTTCAAATTTATATTTCTTTAAATTTACTCGTGAGAAGTTATAAGCCGCAATACAATATTTTTTTTAATTAAATAAAATGAAACAGAGATGTTAATACATTTGCAGTTATTTAAATTACAATGAAATTAAACAAGGAAAATAATAACATTCCTTTTTCCAACTGCAGAAATTACTTACACTGTAAGTTTTACAAACATTTATTGAAACAACTACTTCCCGAGCATTTACCCCACCGGACATTGTATCACATAATAGATATTTGTTTGTTGCATAGAAGTACTGCTGCGAATTGTCGAAAATATTTAATGAAAGGAAACAGCAAATAATTGTTAGAAGGCTATCCGTAGATACGTGTTTCGGGATTTCATCCCTTATCAGTACAGCTCTGCCCTACAAACCCTTAGTTGTTAAACATTTTTTTTACGTACCGTCCTCAATAAGATCGCGGATGAAAGTGATTGCGGTGAAGGATGCACGCATTTCTGCTTGAAATTGATCAATGCACTACTTTACCTAAAGATTATCACACCTTTTCTGTCCACCTTGTATATTATTAAAATAATTTATTTTTATAAAAAAAAACGATAATTTAAATCTTTTATTTTTTTTTCATTTCTTTCAGTGTGCACACAAAAAAAAGAGATAAAATAGGGAGGAAGAAAACAGCACAGGAAACGAATTTCCCTCGGCTAAACTAAACGTATAAATACATCAAATCCTGTCAAACCGGATTTGAAATGTTCTAACAAGGGCAACATATGTGAACGCAAAAAATGTTTATGTGTTTTTTTTAAGTAATTGAGTTAAGGTGTGAAGATATTATTTATCATACAAAATCACTGCGAAATTCCATTAGACAAAAATATTTCGGGCGAATACACGGGAATGCTTTGACATAAATTAATACGCCGGAGAGGGATGATATAAACGGCACGGGTAATGTATTTATATCGTCCGCACGAAAAGGCAAAATCCGGAAATCCGAAACCCCCGGGTCCCCGTTTTAAGAAGGGATTTTCACAATTAGTGTATATTTACATAGAAATTTGAATCGCTGTCCTCACTCTCCGCTTTGGTCTCCCCTTTAATCCATTCCCATTTTCTAAATATACAATTTAAATTCACATATTTACGAATGGATTTGCAGTGGTTATATTTAAAACATTTGATACAAAAGAGTATCAACAGTAATAGTAACAGCAACTGTAATAAATTGATTTTTACATAACAAACTTTAATAAAAAAATTACTGTGACCAAGTGAATAAATACTACTTTTTTTTATAGTTGTTCGGTCATTAATTAATTTTCATATTTTTGTTTTGTTGGGTTGCCTCCCGTAATTAATTAGCAGTCAGTGCGTGTGATAAGAATGGCGACCGAAAACGAGATCCGCGTCTGTGACTAACGAAGTAACATCGTAGATGAGCTCTTCATCGGGATAATGTAAATTTGTGTAAAATGTGCTACCGATCCTTGCGGAGGACCTCGCGTGGGTATCACGGGTAAGTCGCCTCAAAAGTGCCTTTTATCCGGGAGAACAACCACACGGTCATACACAAATTTGTTTTTTTATACAGTCCACTTAAAATCCCAAATTGATCGTTTACGTAAGCTAACAATTGTAATGTAACATTTATTTTATTTAAAACACTACGGTTTATAATGCAAGATTAATAAATCAATTTAAAAAATATACGAATCGTTTCTTTGTATATTTTTAAATGCTTCGAATTTATTATCGGTAATATTGATTTCTTTAAAGAAAATCAAAATCATACATATAATGTAAGACATAAAAATACAACTTACAAAATTTATGTTTGATACGACCAGTATAATTATAACGGGTGGTAGTAAATTGCTACTTTTTCATTAATTTTATAGGATCTGAATCAGCATTTGTAATATTTGTAACTATTTTAGATGCCACAGTAGTAAAAATATTATTTTTTTTTTTTTTGGTTTTATATCATAGAGATATTTCGTGTTATCACTTTTACTATCATAGCTTGAACTTTTGTTTTTAATTATAGACCACATCGCTTTGATTTTATTGTCTGATGTGTTAATGAAGTTTTCATATGCTTTCAGCTTTGCATTCTGAAGAATATTTCTTTCTGAATGGAATGTATTCTACCTTAAATTGGGACGTTAGTGAATAGTTTAACACACTAGCGTAATATATAAAAAAACTTATGCGTTTTCCTTACCCAATTTAAGGTAGAACACATTTCATTCAGAAAGAAATATAGAATTGCTCCTCTTCTACACGGTGATCATTATCTAAAACAACCTTTTTGTAGTCTCTGACGGACAACTTCCTGACTTATTTTTAGGAAAATAAAATAAAGCATTTTGAAAAAGAATACTTTTAATTGTTATCACGACAAAATAAAGACTAGTAACAGTTTTTTAATGTTGCTACTGTTTCCGTTCGATACGCACATGAAATTGAGGATTTTTTTGATAATGCTTATCAGATTTGTCGGCTAGTTTACTCGGTTAAAATTTTTGGTTTTAAATGAAATAAACACTGTGAACTCTGACACAAAGATTCGTAGTAGCAAACGCAATTAATATCGACATAGCTCGTTTAACAAGGAGACGATAAGCTTGTTCTAAATTACACCAAACATCGCAAATATGCGTTGCGTTAAATTTAGCTCTCAAACTGCTTTGGATTTCATTTCAGTAATCAATAAATTAAAAAGATCTACGTCATTGATATTGGACTACGCACCTATGTCTCCAGATTAAGGCAAAAGTACTTTTCAAAAGAGTTCTGTAGGTTTTCCAGATGTTCTGATATATCCTTTTGCATTTCTTTTGATACAACATACAAAAATATTCACTCGACATTTACTTTTCTTTTCGAAAGGGGTAGCTTATCTAGTAAAACTTTTAACCAATCAGTAGCATCCACGATTGTGACTGCAGGATCATGAAGAGACAGATTTATTTTGTTCAGATAACTAAAAATATCAGCCGAGTAAATTAGTTCTTGAAAAAACTTTTTAGTTTTCAGAATTTTGTACAGTGCGCTTTCTTTCTCTTTCAGAAATTTCAAAACTTCCACGCGTAATTCGAATAAGCGCTTCAAAATTTATCCTCTTGATAACCAGTAAACTTCTGTATGGTAGATCTTCTATATTTCGGGTCCCATTTTGTGACAAAGTTTCTTAAAAAAGTCTGTGATTCGAGGCTCTTATGTAGTTAAGCATTTTAATACACGTAGACGCGAGTCCTTTCAGAAAAGTAGGCAAAGGTAGTGACGCTAATGATGTTGGTGTGAGAAACAGTGAGTAATTATTACAGCAGTATTGGTCAAGAAAGAAGTTCCTATTTTCTTGACCAATTTGTCAAGAAAGAAGTTCCTACTTTCTTGACCAATGCTGCAAAACCAGAAATATTTCCGAGCATCGCAGGTGCTCCATCTGTACAAAAACTGTCAAGCTTATTTTTCTATCTATGTCGTTGTTGCGACTTGTATCCGTCGCAACTATAACCATTTCCTTCATTTGCATAAAAAAAATTAAAATAGTGTCCGTTTTGCGAAGCCATAAACAACTTAGCCATAAATATTTGTTCCCGCACGTTCACTCTAAAATCTATGTTGATTGATTTTAGAGTGAAAGCTACAAGAAATCCCAGGTATACAAATGAAGAAAATTTTACTGAAACGTTACCTAATTTAGTAGGATCTCAAGGTGGCAATCGACATACAGACATAGCTTTACGCACTATTTTAATAATAATGGGATTTTACCTTGGCAAAAATAAGTGTTTGTAATAAAACAACGTACATTTTCATTTTTTGTTGGAATTAAGTGATTTTTTATTACACAATTACTCATTTTACAATAAAAAGTTCTGACAATGTTCTGACAATTTTTGGCTTCATACTGTCATTAGCAAGCACTTTGCCATATAAAAAGCACCGTGGTTTTTGTGTTGTAGTGAAGTTGGAGACAACTTCATACACCACATTAGGCTTATAAAAAATGTTTGATCGAATCATTTAAGAAACAATAGACTATATGTCGGCACGTTTTTAAGTAGGTTAATTAAAACTTTAAACAAGGTAACATCTAAAAGAACACAAAACAAATAGTGGCAAACAACAATAAGAAATCTTCTCGCAAATATATTCACAACGAAGTAAAAAAAAAAATCAACAAAAAAAACTTTACAAATTACACTTTTGTACGCGACGGGATTTTAACGTCGCCCTCTCGGAAAACTTTCGCGATTCATTACGCGAGATCATATTTTCCGGGAGACACGCTTTTTCCTCTCTCCCCTCCATCCTCCTCTCTCTCTTTCTCTTTCTCACACACAAAAGAAAAACCGGAAACGGAAAAGTCAACCGAAGTTCTTGTGTATGCTTATAAAGATGTACGCGGTACGTGTTCATCCCGCATATATGGTTGAAACTTCGCCCTCCGCGACCGGGAAAGTTTCGGAAACTCCGCGATGCGAGGCCTAAATAGAATTATGAAGTCAGTCAGTCGGGCTTAATCGCACGGAAAACCGGCAGGGCCTTAATTGGATAGGGCACGGTGTTAATCAGTTAGAGATGTGCTCGAGAGATTATGGTGCATTTTTATTTCACAACTTGATTTAATAATAATTAATAGATGTTTTGAAATTATCAATAAAAAATATTTAATAATTTTTAAAAAGCTAACTCACTTCATTTCAGTTTTTAATTTAATTATTTCTACTATATCATATATTAAGGATACAAAGTGCTCATTATCAAAAACAATATTGATAATAAATTTTATTGCCCAACAGGAAAAAAAAAAAGACCCAATTATAAGACAATATAAACATAAAACATCAATAAAAAATAGTAATACGAAATAAAATATACAAATTAAATTAACATAGAGCGACAATTGACCAAAAATTATCTTTATTATTCCATTGAATACGGTACACATAACATTTATAGGTGATTTTAAGCCCGACATTGTTCTACTGAAATTGACATTAAATAATGATTCATTTCTACTATTGAAAATGATTCATTTTATGTTTCATCAAAACTTTACGTAATTTAAGAAATATATAATAATTTTCTGATTATAATCACTAAACACATCTTAAAAACTCGTACTAATAAACAAAAGAGATAGACTGGATAGAGACAGGCCGAAAGACCACTTTAGTTTATAATGTAGAATAAAGGTTTTCTAATGTATTTAATAATAATATATTTATTTATTTACGGTATCTCCTTTTTACAAAACATATACAACAAAAATCAATATTACAACTAAATATATAAATGTATGTAAATGATCAAACTGAAATATAATTATAAACAGTGAATAATACTAATATTTTAAATTGGTCATAATTGGTATTGTTTGAATTTCACATATTTGTATACATAAATGAAAGAAAATTCTTTTATCTTTACTTTTTTATTTCACTCATGTTTCATTGACACATCTTAAAAACTCGTACTAATAAACCAAAGAGATAGACTGGATAAAGACAGGCAGAAAGACCACTAGTCGATATCTAATTTGTGAAATTTACAATGTAGAATAATGGTTTTCTAATGTATTGTTTGCATTTCACATATTTGTATACATAAATCAAAGAAAATTCTTTTATCTCTACTTTTTTATTCCACTCATGTTTCATTGCAAAAATAATCATCCGTTCACCTTTTCACAATTCCCCTCTGTCCGTTTCAAGACATTGAGCTGAAAAGTGTTGCCCGTTGAAATAATAAATATCCCCAGAAAATAAATAGGCGAACACTTTTCCAATTGTGGAAATTGTCCGCCTCCGGAAAGATCAAATATTTATAATGCAATTTTCCCCGGCGCATCCACCATTTAAGAGCGAGGCGCAATCAACGTCTTACCATCAATAATAGAGGACTGACCTCCGCATTTGTACTCTATACACACGACTGCTGGGGATGAATAAAAGAATAACGGTAGATGGGGATTTTACACTTCATACGTAAATATATCGCCAGAGCTGTTTGTGAAAATTTTAAAACGATGTAGAAATATTGTGTGCTTATAATATTTCATACATTTTATTAAATCTGGATTTCTTCTTATTTTCATTTTTCTATTTTTTTTTTCTTCAGTAAGCGGATTATGTTCTAGTATCCCTTCACAACTTCGCCGTATTCGGCATTGATCTTACATTTGTATTCTTTTCTTTGACAACAACTTGCACAATAGATTCAGCTGGAGATTTTGCAACATACTGAATTCCTCTTATTTAAAAAAATCCGTGAGCTGAATAAATGAAAATCAATAGCCATGAGCCTGAAAAATCTCTATCTAAAAATATTTTACGTTTCTTCGAATAACGAATATTTGATAGCGATTATTGTTTATTTTTATTATTAGTTGCTTCATTGCCTATAATAATTGTATAACTGATAAAAATCATTATTATTTATTTAATCGGCCGACAAATGTAGAGCGCGTCTCTCGAAAACCTTAGCCGCGGGTATTCCACGCGTAATTTCCTTTCATTGTAAGAAAAATCATGATAATAATAAATATAGTCTCAAAGTCGTAAAGGGACTCTGAGGCTATATAACTCAGGGGCAGGTAATTTAAGTTTTTTGTTTTTTGTATTAAGGTTTCGTCATTTTACAACCTCGACGTCGTCTGTGATATTAGGTTTATTTTTAAACTTAGTTTAATTTTAGATTAGGTTTAAGTTTTATATTTTATTTATTCTATATCAGCTATGTGTATGTCCATTGTAAATATTGTGATTTAGGTTTAAATTTATATATGTGTTGTATGATGTTCTGCGGCTTCGGTACCAGTGCCTTTATGCCCAAGTAACCCCCCCCCCCCCCCATCCCCACTGTGGTACTGGTTTTAGAATATCTAACTAAATCTAGCTAACTCATTAAGATTGTTATTCCTTACTACACATTTTTTTATGTTAGATGTACATTTCGAGATACAGAGTGCTCATTATTATTTGTAATTGAAATAGGTTGGTTTTATAATTTAAAAAAAGGGAAAACTTGACCAGCTTTTGAATTTACCATTTGTTATTGATAATGAGCACATTGTGTTTCGAAATGTACATTTAACATAAAAATAAATCGTGAATTAGGGAATAATAGTATTTTTATTTGTGATTAAACACTTCACGTAAACTCAAAAACTATATACTCATAAATGCCAGGGTCCAAAAAAATATGTCATTTCGTCAGTTTAACATAATCTAGAGACCAATCAATTACAATAGCAGTTTTTAGTCTCTAGTATCCTATACATTATCTGGGAGAAATCCAACACTCCGTACGTAAATGGATTTTCCCCTTCCACAGACACCAAAAAATAAATATAATAACTTTAGCAATTATTAAATTCACATTAATTTGTTAATAGGAAAATTAAATGGTTTTAACATTAATAACATTAAATGACTCTCTTCGTTTTTATCAAATAGAGTTCAGTATGTTCGAATAAATGATCATATATCAAAAGCTATATTAGTAACATCAGGTATCCCACAAGGATCTCACTGTGGCCCCATACCGTTTATTCTATTTATTAATAATATAAGCGAAATCATAAATCATTGCAAGTTTTTTATGCATGCGAATGATTTAAAGCTCTCCAGAATCATTCATAATATCAACGACTGTCATCTGATAACGAGATCGTCTCAATATATGATAACAAATTGTATTTTAATGTAAACAAATGCTACTCAATAACAACCTCCAGGTGCAGAAAATGAATGAATTTTTCATACAAGATATAATCAAAGATTTAGGGATTACGTTCGACTGAAAACTCAGTTTCATCTCACATAAAATGTATAACCAATAAGGCGTTGAGGATGTGAGGCTTCGTGTGGCGATGTGGAAAAGATATTGATTGTATGAAAACTCTCTATTGCTCATTAGGTCTCTCTCATCTGGAACTTGATTTTTGCATTTGGACTCCATCAGCATTAGCTAATATTAATTTAATAGAATCTGTGCAAAAGAAATTTCTGCGTTGCATGGAGTACAAACAATAAATTGGCCACGTAAAGGTTGACTATAATGGCATAATGAAAGAACTGAAGATGATAACATTGGAGGACAGCCGAACAGTAGCTGACTTATGTGCTCTATTCAGTATGATTAACGGATTGTTGGACTTTCCATCTCTATTATTAAAAACGTTGACATTTTCGGTCCCCAGTAAAAAACTCTCTAGAACCAGCTATTTTATTTGGAAACTCGATTAATCTCATTGGCAAACACAAATTGTACTCAACCCATAGATTTATATAGTGGATCTTTGAATAATTTTAAATATTGGTTAAATAACAAATTTGGATTTAGAATGCTTGGAAATCAATTTTTTAATTTCATCTTGTATTTTACTTAACTCTACATTAATATATTACTTATTGTATTACTTTTGTTATTGTTATGTAAAAAGGTATTATGCCGTTTAATAAATAAATCTTCATACTAACTTATAGGACTACATTAGTAATTATGACATATTTTTACACATAATAAAACAAAGACAGTTCATTTAAAATTGAGGCAGAAAAATCTATTTAACAAAATTATCATTTTTCTATAAAATAATTTACAGTTTTTATTATGTTCTCGTAAATTTAATTGAAAATGAAGATATCAAACACGCAGCTCCAGCAAAATTTCTTATTGGTGAGGCGAACGGCAACTGCAATCTTTCAATCATAATAATTTCACAGATGAATTTTATTTAGGCCTAATTTTACAATCCGCAAGTAAGGCGTAACGTATTCGCGGAATAAAATTTCGATTGGTAGCACTGTCTCATTGATAATCAAATGGAGAGAATCATAGACATTAACTTTTATTCCGCCTTACTTCAGGATTGTAAAATTGAGCCTTAATCAGTGAAACAAATCAAGTGTTTTATTCAAAGTGTATTAATTAAATATGTTTCACCACGAGTTAATTAAGAAATTAATTCATCATACATTAAATCGAAACCACCATTTTTTTTTTTATTGCAGAGTCTAATTCTTCGCCAGAAACAACTTAGCATTTGTTTTAATATGATTTTGTATTCATATTCTAATCGAAAAATAAGTTTTCTTTAAATTTCGAAAACAATTAATGATTAAGTAACCTTTCCAGAGACAACTAATCCTATTCACACATGTTTCTACAAATTTAGATATGTTTAAAATTCCCATGTCAACATTTAAAAATATATTAAATTGTATGAACCTTATTTAGCTCTTTTGTTTTATGCAATTATGCACTGTAAATTAAGTATATTTCTAATCAATTTGTATTTTTCTTTTATATATCTTGTTTTCATTTTGTAAAATGGTGTACCGTTTGAATAAATAAATTAAATGTTTAAAATACTCTAGAGAATTAAAGTTTTTGATCAAACACCATGAAAATTTAATCACGAAATATTTCTAATTTACAATTCCACTCAGATTCCATCCACCCCATCCCTCAATTCTTCTTTTCTCTTCTCTCCTTATATTTATGCGTGCGATTTGCAGAGCATCACTTTTGAAGGTAAAATATATAATCAGATCGGTGGCACGCGGGGGGCGCTGTCGTTTACGTGACCGAAATCCGAAAACGGGGCCGCATTTTATATTTGGACGTATTTTAATCAAGTCGATATTACACACTCACACATACACCCCCACACATATTACACACGGGTGTTCGAAACGTGAGACGAAACAAAATTTTCCTACCCCGACGCGCTACACTGACAGATTTATAATTATTCACAAAACGGGTTAGTAATAGTAAAAATATTCCAGTTAAAAAACAAAAATTGTATTAATATGTACTTATATATACTGCTTGACATTGTTGTTATATACCAATTTTTATTTATTTATTTAATATACGGCGGAATTTTTACAAATTAATAATTACAATAATAATAATACCTTTATATTAGATAGATAGATATTTTATTTACGGAATCTCCATTATACAAATATTATAAATACAAAATTATTACATATTATTAATTATTATATAAATCCCAAATTGAATAAATGTATAGCATAAAATGAATAAATTACAATTTTAGCAGTAGTTTAACAAATTAAAAGTAAATAAACAGACAAATAAATAAATAATTATCAAATACAAACTGAAATATTATGAGTGTAGGTGAAATTTAGTCAGCTTAAACTGTTACTGATCTTCCATTTAGGTTATTAATTACTGTGTTAGAAATAGGAATGTAAAAAACACTTAATTTTTTTTATAAATAGAAAAGAGTATTATTCATTCACTTGATCACATCTATTTAAATTAAGTAACGTTCCTTTTGTTGTTTTCGCATTAGAGAAATTTTTCTCTGATCAAAATTTGTTGCATTATGCAATATTTTATTGATGTGCAACAGCAGGTGTACATTATGTAATTCAATGTCCGGCGTGGGTATTTGCCCGGGAAGTAGTTGTTTTAATGTGCATTTGTTTAACGTACTTACGTAACGTAAGTCAAGGGTCACACAGCTAAATGTGAAAATGATTTATTAATTGTTTTCAAATCATTTTTATTTAATATACTTATATTTTTTATTTGTACTTGACATATTCTGGTTTTATTAATTATTCGCTACATCAGAGCACTGAATCTAAGAAAATATATAAATCGGGGGCAGAAAGACCTCAGGTGGATAGCCCAGGACAGACTAACACCTTCATACAAACTTATAATTGTATTATATAACTGTATTTTGTATAAAGTTATTGTCTGAATAAAGATGTATATGTAATGTATATAAATCGAATTAATTATAACATTATAATTTACACTACAGTTGTATCGATGATTTAAATTATCTATGTATTTATTAGTTAATAATAAACTTGCACAGAAAAGTAAAAACCTCAACAATTAATCATTTAATTACCAAATTCCGCAAATTAAAAACACGTGTATGGCGCTCTCTAATAGAAAATACACGCCCTCTGATTAAGTAAATATGTAAATCCGTCTCTTAAACTCCTTTGATGTTCATTCCGTGTAAGTCCCAAGTTTGCTCCCGGAGTATTCGCGTTATCCCGTTTGTCCGTGTTTATGTGCGTAAGTTGGAAAGATCAATTATGATGATCTCGGCGCGCCGCGCACGGTTTGCTTATCAAAGTGGAAAGGAATTGTGGAAAACATCGGGAATTATGTGGGCTCAAAAGTTTGGATACAAGATTCACACGCGAGATATATGAATATGTAAAGCCTCTAGACTTTAATGAAAATTAACAGCGCATTATTTTCGGCCGGGTGTTTATCTCGAATATGTAAATTTCGCGTTTTATAATAAATAGTTTTACTTATTTATATATTAATCTTTATTAATATTAATATAAAGAAAAATATACAAAATAAATAATAAAAATTACAAAATCAAATATATAATTTTTAAATAGAAAAGTGTATTCATTCTCTTGGTCACAGTTATTTAAATAAATTAAATAAAAATGATTTGAAAATAATTAATAAATTATTTCCACATTTAGCATTGAATTTTATTTTATTGATATGCAATAGCAGGTATACATTATGTAATTTAATGTCCGTTATTTGCCCGGGAAGTAGTTGTTTTAATGTGCATTTGTTTAACGTACTTACGTAACTTAAGTCATAAGTCACAGAGCTAAATATGGAAATAATTTATTAATTATTTTCAAATCATTTTTATTTCATTTATATATAATTTTTATCTGTTAATTGGCTATCAACCCGTTGTATTTTCTTCTGGTTCCTTCGTGTTTATGTCCTTACCGAGAAAAAAAACTATGATAACTAACCTTTGTTAGAAGTCATTGTTGGGTATTTTCGTAATTTAACTGTCAAATAAATATCAAATTATCCTACATCATTTCTTCAATTATATCTAAATCCCCACATAATATTTCCTCTGTTATATCATCTATCTCAATTGAAATATTCCTTATATTGTATAATTGTATGTTAGAAAATAATATATTTGTAACATACTTTAATCATAACTCATCTTCAAAGCTAAACAATGGTAGAAAGACGTCGGGTCGATAGCCTATGAAAGGACAACCTCAAATTATATACCGTATTATACTATACAATACTGTACTTAATATAATGTAAAAGTCCCTTGAATAAAGATATTTGTATATATATATATAATATATATTTCCATGATTTTTTGTATTATGTACTATACGTTACCCAACTAACAGTTTACCTAAACGGTAGAATACACTAAATGATTAAAATAAATTAGTAGAGGCTGGTCGAAGGGACCCAGTAGCCAAAGCCATTAATCAATAAGAATAAGAAAAAGAAGAACCTACACAAATCACTTAAAAATTCTAAAAGCTAGTTGTAAGAACATTTTACATTACACATTTATAAAAATCAAGACATTTTAGTAGAAACACCAGCATAGAATAATATTTTGAGCCTTGCTTTATCTTGCACTACAATCCTCGTTCTAAGAAAATAAGACGTCGACGAACGCTCAGCCATTACAGTGTTTATAAAAATTAAACACCTTGATGACTATCATTCCTTGTAATACACGCCTGAACAGATTTTTTCAACTTTCTATTCCGCGTATCAATATTTTGACTAAATCCCATATTTTTTCGATATGCTCCCTATATAATACCCTGTTAGAACAGGACTCTAGTGTGGATATCTTCTTTATTAAAAATAGGAAAATATGTTTTAATGTTGCTTCAAGTTTGTTAGCTCGTTTTTGAACTAATTATATGCATTGTTCATATGTTTCACTTAATTATTTATGTTTTGTTTTATTTGTTTTTTGTAATATTCATACTTACTTTATATGAATGCTTACTCATTCTGTGTCTGTATGTAAATAAATAAATAACTAAATCTTCACATCTTTCCTCTATGAAACATGCAAAATTCCCACTATTTAACACTTCGTCGCTAATCCCTAAGTAGCTTATATTACCAAGCAATAATTCTAAATATTATTCACCATTACTTCATCAATTCAAATCATGAAATTTGGAGAACTTAGACAATGACGTTAGCAATCAAAACGATTGAATAAAACGACAAGAACTGGACAGAGATAAGATGAAAATGGGTAGCCATATTCTGATGCTTAAAAACTTGTAAATGTTTATATTATGATGTAGCTTACAGAAATAAAGATTTTCCATTAATAATAATTTTATTTTATAATAATTTAAGTTATGAATTGTTTTTAAATTAATTAACATTATTTTATTTGAAGTAATAAATTTATCATAGTTAGTATTTATTTTGAAATTATTTATTTATTTATTTGAAAGAAAAGATTTTATTTGAACTAATAAATTTATCATAGTTTGTATTTGTTTTGAAATAATTTATTTATATATTTGATGAATAAACCATTGTACAAATTAAAAATACATTAAAATATACATACACGTGTATACATACAAGTATAAACAAAATAAATAATAATAAATATTTCCTATATTAAATGAACAAATGGATTTCCTTTGGCGTAAAGAAAAATATTTATGTGTAAGATTTTACAGTGAATTTAGGATTCCTTTGAAAGTATATTCAAGCGTGATTCATTCCATCGGTTTCCTTCCGAAGTAAAAAGAATCGTTGAAAACATCGAGTTTTATGTGGGTTCGCAAGTTTCTATACAACTTTCATACAAAAGATAGGGATGTGTATATTTAGACTTTATTGAAAAATAGAATACGTTTATGGAATGTATACAAAAAAGTTTTTAATATTTTATTAATTAAATAAATTTTCTTATATACATATATCTTTATTTAGACTATACAAATAATACACAATAAATAAAACATAAATAATTACAATGGCTGGGCTATTGACCCCATGATTTATGATGATGTCAAAGAATAAAATCTATGCTAGTCTATCTGGACTATCGACTAGAGGTTTTTCGTCCCTGTCATGAATTTATGATGATATCAAAGAATAAAATCTATGCTAGACTACTGAGCTAACGACCAGTGGTTTTTTCGGCCCTGTCATAAGTCACAGAGCTGAATGTGAAAATAATTTATTAATTATTTTCAAATCATTTTTATTTAATATATTTTCTAACTTCTTATGAATTTTCTTTAAAATTCATTCAAAACTATTTATTTTCATAACAATAAACAAACTGCATTTATTGAAATATAAATTTACATTCCGCGCCTCTTTTTACCTTTCGTTGCTTTGAAGTTTAATTCCTGCAATTGTCTCCGCTTTCAGTGTATTGTGTGCAGTGAGGCTAGAGAGAGGAAGCAATAATTATGAAGCTGCTAGGAAAATCGCTGGATGTCGAAGCGCAAATTTCCCCTTGTTTGTTTCGCATGCACGTAATTATTATTAAAGTTGCTCTTGTTAGTTTTTGAAGTTCGTGTTTCCACTGGATATCTAAGAAACTGCATAACATGTATAACTTATATTACTGATTATACAAGGAAGGAAACTAATAATTAATTAAACTAAAAATGTGAGAAAAGAGATTTATAAATAAAAGAGAAGTAATACAAAAAAAAAATCGTTGGAAAGACTTCTGAGCGATAGGCCAGTCAGACTGACATCTACATGTATTGTAAATATTTATGTTTTGTATTATTTCCATAATCTGAAAAAAAGATGTGCGTCTTTCCCGAGAATTTAGAATATTCAGAGATAACACCAATATTTAAAGAAAAGATGACAGTGAAAATATCGACTATGAATTGGATCTTGCGAATTTATTTAGCAATTCCAGTGTAACCACCCAATGGTTACAATAGAATTGCTAAACTTAAAATAATAATAATAAATTATTTTAATAATAAACAAAAGAACAATGAAATTAAACAAGGAGAATTTTTTGGCAATGATCAATAAAATTCGATCGGGATTGATCGAATTTTATTGATCATTTCATTGTAACTTAAATAGCTGCAAATGTGTGAATCATCTTTGTTTCATTTCATTTTATTTAAACAAAAGAACGTTGAATATTTGACCAAAAAAGGTCCTGTTGAGTGCTGAGAGCTTTAGGTAGAATGGAAGTGTAAGCAAAAAATCAAAACGTTTTCTTTAAAATTAATTAATACAAAAGAAAATATAGATTTTAAATAATACCTTCATTGGCAAATTTTATCGGAAAAATTCTAGCTAATCGAACTTGTGAGTTCTTTGCAAAATATAATCTATTTAATACTACACAGCATTGATTTATTGAAGGAAAATGCAATTTTAAATCAACGAAGCAATTTGAACTCAGACCAGACTAAGCAGCAACAACAAAATTTAATACAATCAAACGTATTTAGTATAGCATTGGACACTTTTATAATATCCGTTGTTAATGTTCGATTATATTTTGTTGATTTCCGTTAAAATTGTTTTTTTTTTATATAAAAATATTATAAATTATGTAGAAATGCATAAACAAACATTGACAAGCATTCAACAAAATTTAAATCATCGAAGCCCTTTGAACCTGGTTTGAGTTCAAACGGCTTCGAGAATTTAAATTTTGTTGAATGCTTGTCAATGTTTGTCAATCACCGAAGCCTTTTGAACTCAAACCAGGTTCAAACAGCTTCGATGATTTAAATTTTGTTGAATGCTTGTCAATGTTTGTCAATCATCGAAGCCGTTTGAACTCAAACCAGGTTCAAACAGCTTCGATGATTTAAATTTTGTTGAATGCTTGTCAATATTTGTTTATGCATTTATAATATTTTGATATAAAAAACAATTTTAACGGAAACTTGTTTTTTATATCAAAATATTATAAATCATGTAGAAATGAAATTGTTTTAAATTTATATAAATTTCGTCGCATCATTAACAAATATTTGCTTCAATCGAAAATACAAATTTACTCTTTAAAAAAATCAGTGGCAGCAATTCATCGAGCTTTAGGTGGGAATTCGCTCGAGTGTTTGCAACCGAGTTACGGCTATTGAATTAGTTTGCGTGGAGCGGGGCCGAGGGAGGGCAAAGACGAGGGTGGAGTCTGCGGTGAAAATGTTTGATAAACAGTCCTCAAACAAAGTTAACGAGTCCTAAAGTGGATTGTAATTGAGGCGGCGGCTGCGAATCGTGGGCGACATTTATAGACGTCCCCGGCAATAAATTTCGTGGGGTGCATTTGTGGCGGCGTCCGAGGGCCAAAAGCACAATGGGAATTATTGACTCGGAGTGCTCTTAATTAAATCGTTGGGAACGACCTCGCTCTCCGGGAAAAGTCGACAATTACTGAAAAATAGAAGGACGGAAGGATTCGTCAAATAGAAATAACAATCCAATTAAAAATTGATTAATGGAGGGAAAGCGCGAGTTCACGTTTTTCAATTAATTCGCCCCCTCCCCTCCACTTTTTTTCTTTCTTTCAATCATGAAATCTCAGTGGAATTGAAGTTCGTTTGAAAATCGTTAGTGATTGTGTAAAAATGTATCTATTTTCTTTTTAAATGCACTGGTATTAAAACATACCTTTCAACATAAACATTATACCACCAATTTCTGCTAATGTATGGGATTCAAGTATTTACACCCGAAGTGGAATATGCTCGAGGATTGCTCTTAAGTCCAAGAAGTTATATTTTAAAGATTTCGATGAACATTCAATTGATTGAAAAATTCAATGACTGAACTCACTTTACTTTTATATCTTTGATTTCATATATATTTCTCAGGAAATCCCCATTTTTCAACGATTTTTGCAAATTTTGTTATATTATAGCCTTGTCTGTCAAGAATACAAAAAAAATTTCAGATAGAACTTTTTTTCCTTTTTCCCGGAGTATTCAAATCCGTACAAAATGGGCGTTCCTATTTAACCTTTCTATTTCTCACCTCCTATCACCTGGGGTTTGAGGGTAGTAGGTCGAGTTTCGTATCTTGAAAAATAAAATACCGTTGCTCTCTCTTCAATAGCGGAGCGACTTTTCGGAGCGATCATTTTTAACGCGCTTTGCCGCTTTATAATGATTGCTAATCTGTCAACAGTACTAAACAACTCGTATGCGTGCGCACTCAAAAGCATCTAGGCTCTAGGCTTTTGACTCCTCACTATAAACAAGACCTCACTTTTCCAATGAAACTATTTTAAATAGAGTTACAATTCTTTATATAAATTATTCAACGTTGCTATTAAAAAAATAATGAAGCAAAATATGATGTTAGGAGGTTATTATAACTCGCAGAACGCTTTGCATGCAATAACAACAACTTTGAATTGCTTAAAAAAATGTGCATCCTGAGAAATCCCGACATAACTCCCGAATTTAAAAACCCGCCCATTACCTTATTTGAATACATATCCTCCTTCCATCTTTAAATTAAAACTAACAACAAAATATATAAAAAATATAGATTTGTATAAAAGGCAGAAAGACTTTTGGTCGATAGCCCTTACTTAAGTAAAGTAAAGATTGTACATATATATCATAAGTTGTATATAATATAATTACATGTAAATTCTTAAGTAATAAGGATTTGTTAGTAGTAGTATGATGTTAGGGTCATGAAGACCTCTGATCGATAGCCCGCAATAGTAAAACACTTTCATTTTAGTATATGAAATCGTTAATAATTATGGTGTTTTAAGTAATTAAAAAAAATAAAAGTTCTCAAAAGTTTAATTTTAATGTTTGTCAAAATTACCTGAAATTAAATTATAATATAGTTATTATAATTGTTTTGTTTTTTTATTCAGATTTACTCAATATTGTCGAGTGATTAGTGTGAAATTTATAAATATTAATAAAATGAATTGTTATTGACTATAAGATTAATGAATGGTCATTGATTAACATCATCATAAATTCTTAAAGTGAACATAAATTATGCACCCATAAGAAAGTTATTTAAAAGCAAAACACAATCCCGACCGAAATACATTTCCCCCCAATTCTTTCCGCACGGCGGAATCTAGACGTCGGTCGTGAATGAATCGTGGTGATAAATAAACAAGAACGAGGCGAAAAAAGCCGGGATGCGATAAAAATTCGGGCGCTGATTTATGTTGGTAATCGTCGTGCTCAGTGATTTAACACGGCGAAAACAAACCGCCTCCGCCCGCTCCCACCCACAACCCGAAGGGGGATTTCACTTCACTCCGCGTCCACCCCGAGGCTCAATTAAAATTGCATTCTCCCCCGAATTTAAAGCGAAACAATCTGACTTTCGCCCGGATCCGCTCTCGGGATTATCGAGTTAAGATGATTGCGAGTTTAAAAACAATATCGTTACGTGGAGTCGAGTTTTACGGAACAAGGGGATGTTTTTAAACGAGTAATTACTGTTGTTTCTAAATTATTTAGGGTGGATTTTTTGAAAGCAAAACAATGAGGATCAGTTCTTATAAGAATTTAGGAATGTTAATTGGGAAAAATAATAACTTCATGGGAAATTCAATTAGCATTTAAAATTTTTAAAAATGTTTTTGTGTCTTCATTAGACTTAAATTTTTTGCAGTTAAATAAACAACGGATTGAGAAAATAATAAATAAAATAAATTAATTGCACCTTTTTATTTCTATTCTTTCCAATACTTTTCATTATTTTAATACATTCGTTCTGAAGCTTGTTTTTCAATATTGTTGTTGTTTCTATAATAACCGTCAAACGTTGAAACTTAAGTCGTGAAATTTTGTATTGTGTAATATACGAGGTCCGGCTATTATATAACGAGACTGCGCGCGCAGAATGCGTACCAGAACTGTTGATGGGGAAACGAACACATCGTTGGAAACCTTGAAGTGTCTACTATTCCAGTGCGAAATGAAGTTTTTGTGCGTTGAGTAGTATTTATGTTATTGCGTTTTGAAGCCAGCGTGTTTTTTTTCTCGGATAAAATGTGTGACGAAAAACATTAGCAACGCATCAATCTGAAATTTTTCATAAAATTGAAAAAAAAGCCAACTGAGTGCTACAAATTGTTGAAGGAGGCTTACGGTGAGAATATTATATCTCGTGCGCGTGTTTTCGAATGGTGTAAATGATTTTCTGAAAGCACAGAAGATGACCAACGTCTAGGCCCACCTGTCGCTATTTTGCACTCCAGAAACCGTGGCAAAAATCAATCAAATTATGCATGGAGATGGTCGTACGAGCATTAGAATGATTGCTGAGACGTAAACGCCGATAAAAAAACAGTCAGAAGATTTTTACACCATGAAAAAAGTCTGTGCGAAGTTGGTAAAGAAAAACTTGCCCCCAGAATAAAAACTTGTTCGTCACCAGATCTGCTCAGATGTTCTTGAAAGGTTAGTCGAAGAACCTGGATTGTTGGAAATAGGTCATAACATGCGATGAAACTTAGATTTTTCAGTATGATGTTGAAACTAAGCGGCAAACAATGCATTGGAAGACTCCAGCATCTTCGAGAATGAAAAAAGCGAGGATGTCGAAATCCAAATTCAAAGCAATGCTTATCGCTTTCTTCGTTATTAACGGCGCCGTGATGACCGAATGGGTTCCAGTGGGTCAAACTGTGAAGCAAACTTATTATTTGCAAGATCTGGCAACACTGCGAGTGCGAGTTTGCAGGAGACGGCAGCAGTTATGGAAAGACAAGTCGTGGATCTTGCATTAAGACAACGTACTTGCTCATAACGCGCTGCCTGTAAAGCGTTTTTTTTAGCCGATAAAAGCATCGTAGTGCTTGAACATGCTCCGTATTCGCCAGATTGCGACTTCTACCTATTTCCCAAGATCAAGTCTGCCCTAAAAGGAACGCGTTTTGGGTCAATGGAGGAGGTGAAGCAAAAAACGACGGAGCTACTCAAAGCGCTCACAAAACAGGACTTCCAGCACTGTTTCCAACAGTGAAAAAAAAAAAACGAATGCTTCGGTGTATGCAGAGAGAATGGGAGTATATTGAAGGGGAACTTTATTAACATCTTAACATTCTTAACTTTCATTGGATCTGTAATTTTTATAATAAAGTCCTTTTTTGTAACCAGTCTCGTTATTTAATAGCCGGACCTCGTATTTACAATAAATCACTTGTGGTAAAAACATCATAATTGTTTTATTCAGTGATTATGGTATGGATTACCACCTTGTAACGGTCGCAACCATCATCATGGTTAAAATTTTGTTTGATAAAACGAAGAAATCCAAAAATATTAAAATGTATTCGAAACGTAAAAAAGAAAAAAATATATTATGACATTTGTTTGGTTGCAGAGGTCTCGTTGGTTTACGAAAATACGTTTTTTGGTTTTCGTGTGGTTTTATTAAACTCTCGAGGAACACTATTTACAAAAATATTTACAAGTATGCATTTCACCTCCTCATGTAGGAGGGGTAAAACTGGGGGTGCACAAATCCACCAATAAGAAATTGACCTGGATGGAAAAGTACACCAGCAATAAAAAAACAACAACAGTGGTATAATTCTTACAAAAAATACATTGTAATACAGATGTTGACACAAGTCTAAAAATCCGAGAATGGTTTCAATAGAGTAATAAAACACTTTGTGATATTATGGTCTATTCGTGAATGTTCATTGTTCAGGCACGTAGCAACGATTAAGGGCGGCCCGGAAGGGTCGCATCCCCGCTGCGCGGGTACGATGGCGGTCTATTACCTACACTTTCAAGAAATCGCGAGTTACATCGCGACAACATTAGTTTTGACAATTAGCTAATAATGAATTCAATTTTTGCTTAAAAATATCATACAAGAAATAAATCTAATAAAAAAATATGTTGAGCTAAAGAGACGGTTAAATTGCTCTTACACACTTAACTTAACCTGAATAATAATTAGTGTTAAAGTAGAATAACCGACGTCCGATTACCATTTTCTAAGGCTTAAATAATTTGTAAATTATTGTAATCATGTAAATATTGTAAAGTAATTTAATTGAACTTTCATATATACAGATTTACTAATAAATAGAGAATAGCTATAAAAATAGCACTATTCTATTTTTATAGCTATTCTCTATTTGTATATACCTGCAATTCATATTAGTATGGAGTAAAAGTTCAAAGAATTGGTGAAATCTGTAATAAGGATAATATTTTCATTATAATTATTATATTTTTTATTCATAACACTTTTTTGAAACCGTAGCCTTTTTATACTCAAATAAAAAAAATATTATTTACATCCGGGATTCCGGTCGAGATTCAAAGGTAATAAAAACGAGTAAATTCCAATTCCATGGTCCCGCGAAATTTTTCATCTAGGCCGAGTTAAGCGCGCCGTTTTCCCGAATCGAGGATTAATATCCCCGGGGAGCGCCCCCGGGCGCCCCTTAATCAAATCCGCATCCGGGGTGTGTGCACGCGCCCTTCACCAATCCCGCCCTCTTCTCAGCCGCCGCCGAGGATCTAATTTGAGATTTAGATTATCCAAGAAAGGAACAATAAAAGATAAGATCTACGGCGTCCCGTTGAGCCGAACTCGAGGTCCCACATTATAACGCAATTATTAAGTCGGAGGTGATAAAACTTGATTGCTCAATTTGGGGAACGCGCACGTAAACGGGAATGACGTATTCATGTTTTCCTTCTCGTAAAACACGCACATATTAAAGGGGTGCTTGAGAATTTGACATTTATATTAAATAATTTTAAATGATAAAAAGAAGGCAGAAAGACCTATGGTCGAAAGCTCATGACAGACTACTAACACAATTGTACATATTGTTATAAAAAATTTTGTAAAATTGTGTTGTCATATTGTCCGAATAGAGATGTTTGTACACAGTGCATTTTTTTATCTAGGCCTCATAGGGATTTACATAGGAAAATCTTTTCGTCATGTTAATGGTTTTTCTATGGTATGGATTTTGATCAAATTAAACACACATTCAATTTTGTTTAAATTCTAGTAGAATTCATATATATATAAAAAGAAAAACATACAAATATATATAGTTTTATAATTTTAATAGAAAAAGTATTTATTAATTAATTATTTTCAAATTATTTTTATTTAATTTTTTATTATTTCCAGTAGTAATTCCTGACAAGACAGAATTAACAGCAATTATGTGTATTAATAAAATCATCATTATTATTTATATTGACAAGTGTAAAGCAAGCTGTAGATAGTATCACGATAAATGTACCATTAATTACACCTATCAGCAGCAGTAGTAACATTACGAATTATGTAACAATTCGTATAAGCACTTGAGTGGCGTCATTACGCCCACTAATTCCGGCGTTATTAATTCCGAACAATCTAAACAGGAAATTCGATCAACGTTTACCTCCTTCCGATTTGACGTGAATACCCCTGAGGGAAATTGTCTCGTCCGTAATAATCGCTTCGCACAATTGCATTCACAAGAAAGGTGCTCTTCAAACTGATAACTATGAATATTAGATCGGTTTGATTGTGTTTAAATAATTATGAATTTAAATTTGGATTTATTTTATGTATGTATTATTATGTTTTTGAATGATATTTTTAAATTTATATGAAATATAATAATAATCACTTAAGGCTGTGATCTCCAATACGTTTCCTTTTTAAGGGATTCACAATTTTATACAGTAATAAAGAAATAAACATTAAATACAAGTAGATAGCTTATTAACTGATGAACGACATCAGATAATTTTTATTTTTTAATTAAATGTGAGTTAAGTGAAGATTTGAAAGATATATAAAAACACTTTGTGAAAGGCGTACAAAGTGTTTTCATATATTTTTCAAATCTTCACTTAACTCACATTTAATTAAACTTATTTTATTTATTAACAGATGTACATTCATTGATAATGATCATATGGCATATACACTCAGATAGAAAAGAAGATGTATTTGGGAATTTGTTTAAAAAAAAAACCTGTTAATTTTTTCAGTACACTTCTATGAATCATGGCGTTCATCTTGTAGCTTGCTACTTGTACATACATTTTACCGTTTGAATCTTCTTTCTATCTTATGCCGTTCAAAAGTTATCGCAGAAACCATTTTGATAAGAAAATCAACAACAATCAAAAAATATAAAAAAATGCAATTTCGAAATTTAAAAAAGAATGACTTTATTTGCTCATAACTTTAGAACGCGTCTGTATATTTTAATGAGTGCACATTTAAATGAAAACTTGGTCTCTTTGGAAAAGTTTAGGATTATTTTTATAGACCAAAACTTTCTCCTTCTCTCTTGTTTTCTGTAAAAACCAAAGTATTTAAAACGAAATTGCAAGGATATGAAAGTTGATGGAAAAATCAACCCCTAATCATCCCCTCTACTTCAGATTTGTAAAATCGTTGCTCGCTAGAATACTATTAGCCCCTTCAATTAAACTAACCCCGTTTTTGTGAATTACCCCTAAGAATTTTTCTTCAACACCTATTTGTTATTTTTTGCACCCACATGCAAATTTATCTGGTAACTTGCTAGGAGTACATATATTTTGTTGGTGCAATTATTTGTTTATACGTTTACAAAATGCCCACAGGAACGATACTGTTTCAATCCACAAATTCTAGATATTTCCCCTATATTCGTTAAATGCAATTATACGGGTATTGCGGTGTGCCAAATTGATTCCGGCACAATTACAATAATCATTGATAATCCTATTTATGATATTCACAACAAATTACGTTAATCCAATTACGCTGCGCATATAAATCTATTATCGAAATAATGGTGAATTATAATCAACAATGGCATTATCTCTAAATTATTATACAGAGAATAAAGAAAATATTGTTTTAATAAATAGTGTTTAATGTTTATTTTTATTATTATAATCATAACCTTTTTATCACATAAGGTGTCGGGTAATGTTTTTACGAAATATAAATAGTTATAATTTATCGTAACTGAAACGAATATTCATCTACAGACAGGAAAGTAGATACAAATAATGTTGGGGTGGTACATTATTAACAGTAAGAAGCCTCAACTTCTTACTGTTAATAATTTAATAAAAATTAAAAATTAAATTTAACACATACTTTAATACAAATAGAAAAGAGTATTCATTCTCTTGGTCAGTTATTTAAATAAATTAAATAAAAATTATTTGAAAATAATTAATAAATTATTTCCATTTAGCTCTGTGACTTTTGACTTACGTTACGTAAGTGATTTAAACAAATGCACATTAAAACAACTACTTCCCGGGCAAATACCCACGCCGGACATTGAATTACATAATGTACACCTGCTGTTGCATATCAATGTAAGTCAAAAGTCACAGAGCTAAATGTGGAAATAATTTATTAATTATTTTCAAATCATTTTTACTTAATTTACATATTTTAATATTTATGAATATGAAAATAATGTTTAATACTGTTACAGCGTTGCTAAAATGTTATTTTTTTGTATACTTTTAATCAGTCATTAAAATTACAGGGGTGTTATAACTCTGTAACCGCCACAGTCTACAGATTTTGATTTTATTTAATTTGACAGTATACAAAACGTCTGTAATAATAATAATGTAAAGACTATATAATAGGATGTTTTTAAATATAATATATTACAAAATAACTGCTTCAACCGGGGTTGCTCATAATTTTAAATAAATCCTCGTACAGTATTCTAATGCGTATTTTATAAAGTACTTAGAATAAATATGTATAAAATAATCCCAGATTATCATTTCTTCGCCTGAAGAAGACACAGTGTGGTGAAACAATTGTAACGATATTACAATAGACTTTGAAAGACTAAATAGTGTTATTTAATATAAGTAATTATGAACTTTCAACAATTATCAGCCTTATCAATCAATTATAATCCTAGATTGTTATACATATTTTTTTATTTATTAGGTTATTAAGAAAATCATGATTGAAGGCAATACATAAATCCCCCAAAAAAAATAAAATACGTAACGATTTTTCCCCTGTATCGTTTGAAGCCTTACAAAAGGGTTCGTTAAGTTATGAAAGATAATACTCGAGGTGGATGCGACAATAAAGGCCGCGCGTATACAAAGACATTAAAGTTGCGTCACGTCCGCAATTTATTCAGGGCCGCCACAGATGGTATTGTCCTCGGGCAGTTAAGTTTACTGTGAGGGAGGGTGGATGCGGCGGCAGCGGCGGTGGTGGCGCGCAGGGGTGGGTTTTACTCATACCCGAAATCCCGACATCCGACCTAAACACACATAAATTCTTAATCTCGCGCCCGAAATGCTTTTCTGCCGAATATCCCGATCATAATTGCCCCCGGATCTCGGTTCCTAATCCCGAATTAATTGCTCGCCAAATAAATAAATCAACGTATTTAATATTCACGTGTGCTTTATTGATTGGCGAATTACAAGAAGCCAATTATTGTAGTCGTTCATTATTGAGGTACTTAATTTTTGAAAATCCATATATAATGAATACGTGATTGAAATATCATTTGGAATAAAACAAATATATAAAAAGTTTATTAAAAAATTATTAAATTCAATAATCTTCAAGTAATACCAGTCCATTATATAATCGAATGTGCGATCGGGTATTTTCCCAGGAAATACTGTTTTTAATGGAGAAATCTTTGGGCACATACCTTACGTAAGCCATTGTTTCATTGGCAAAAAAAACAAATGAATTGATATAATTTTCTTCTTTAATTATTATATTAATTTTAATAATTCTAATTCTATATTTTTGCAATGAAATAAAACTAAGTTTTACTTTTGGGAGTTTCACAGAATACAAAGTATAAAATGGAGATAATGAAGCAACAGCCTCTTCTATCGAATATTTATGGGGTGTGGATTTTATTTCATTGAAAATATCGAGCGTATAACAAAAATCGATGACGAAGTTAGCATTGGAAATCTCGAGTCAAGTCTTTACTAAGATCACACGCGTGTTTACGATATTAGGGGTTATTGAAACCTGACAGCTTTACGCGTGCGCGTGTAATTTTAGTTCAGACATGACTTTATATTTCAAATGCAAACTTCGTCGTCGATTTTTGTTGTACGCTCGTTATATCTTTGTTAGAAAGAGTACTGTTTCTAACATAGAGATATTTTCGATGGAATGAATCGAATGCATTTTAGATTGTGAAAAACTGTCTCTGATTATTTATAATATTGATATAAATTCAATGATTGCTTGAATTAATAATTATGATTACAATGCAATGACATATATATGACAACAATGATTTATGTAACGCAAGTACTCAAATAAATGTCTATTTAATAAAACTACATCCTCGGGAAGTTGTTTTTATTTCATCTCAAAAATATGATATATTTATTGTAATAATTAAAGAGGAAAAAAAATAGCTCGTGTAAGACAAAGATTCTTGGGGAACTACTTCCCCACTCTTGACGAACTAAGATATTTCAAAATTAAATACCTTTTAGGATGCTTTAAAAGGATAAATATATCCTGTGAGGTAACAAATTAAATTAAAATTATTTTTCGTAAGGGGTGGCACAAAAGATCTTTAGGTCGAAGTGCAACCACAGCCCCACAAGTCAAATAATAATAATAATAAAGAGGAAAATCATTCACTTTTTGGCTAATGTAATAATGGCTTACATGGTAATATATATACATATGTATAATTATTTCGGCACTTATTTGCCGAAATAATTATACATTATTATCCATTGAAAACAATATTTCCTTGAGAATCACCGAATATTGAATTATATAATGTATATTAGCCGTTGTTATTGTTCAATTATTTATCATAATTATTTTAAATGAAACACTATTTCTGACGTTTAATTATTGTGAATAAATGCCGCAACATAAAATGAAATAAAATCTTCCTGTGTATACTATTTTGTGTAAATTAAATAAACAATAATTCTGTAATAATGGAAAAAATATTTTTTCATATGGTTACTGTTATTTAAATAAATTAAATTAAAAAGAATTCAATTCTTTTAATAAATTAATAAATTCAATTCTTTTAATAATTAATAAATTATTCCCTCTTTAGCTACTGTGATATTTTTACTTACGTTACGTAAGTACTTTAAAACTTATAAGGCAGAGCTGTATTGATGGTGATGACATTCCGAAACACATATCTGCAGATAGCTTTATATTACGTAATTTTTAAGTTTCGTTTTTTATATTAAATATTTTTGGAATAAAAAAAATGTTGCATTTTACCACATCTTATTGTTATGCAACAGCAAGTGTCCATTATTGTACATTTCTTTCTAAAGTAACGTAACTCAAAATGTCACAGTAGTTAAAGAGGAAATAATATATTCATAATAAATTAAAGACGACGCAAGCGCCACCTTTTGCCTAATTTCAAGTGGCATAGTCAACATTTCATTAAATGTAAATAATATATTAACTATTAACTAACTAACTAACCATCTTTATCGAAATGTGTATATGTATGTACAATAATACACAAAAATTAGAATTATATTCTGTAGATGAATCGGCTATCGACCGGAGTATAAATTATTATTAAATTCCTTTTATTTAATTTATTTAATAATTTTCTATATCAGCTCAAGTAACATTTTATGTTATCTATCAATTTCCTGAAAAATCCTCCCCCTTATTACAAATAATGTTTGTTTTTGTGCGAAAATCTATTTTATATTATCCGATAACAGAAGGTGGTCTCCAATTTTCGTCCGGCGTCGACCGATACAATCGATAAAATGAAGGATTGTACAACGAAAGCAAACAACGTCCTTAATGTGATTACGCGGATAACGAGGGCCCTTCCATTTTCTCAGACGAGCCGGGATCCATCTCTGGGATTCCGTCCCGAGACATTGTTGCCCGCACAATATCTCATCTTATAAACGGGACAGATGTGTATATTTATGGTGGATGCGCCCGGTTATAAATTACCCACGATGGGCGGCATTAGGTGTAATTCCTAGGGTATTATTTATGCTTATTTAAAATAGCTTTTTGTACACAAAAAAATACAGTGAGACAGAAACCACGAAAACATGGCAAAAAATTATTTTAAAATATTCAGTACATTCGAAAATTTATTGACACTACATATAAGAGTATTCTATATATACTTGTTACTTCTATTGTAGTTGTAATGTAAACCCTGTAATTGGACATTGTCTGTTGGGTTTTTGTATAAATAAATAAATTTAAAGCTCTAGCGGTAATAAAATATTCATTAATATTTTCTAAACTAACAAGATGACTGACAGAAGTCTGTCTGTTGTTTGTGAAGTACAAATCAAGATCATGAAAAACAGTTACGTAAAGAAGAGCTAATTTTCAAATAGTTTTTTTACAACTCGGGCACTATCCTCACTGTGACATTAGTTTTAAGGAGTTATAGGCAATGCTTGACATCACATTTAGTAAGTTTCATACAGGAACATTTTTATCTTGAGCCCAGCAAATGATCTTGTGCAAATGATTTAAAACTATTTCATTTTCGATCTTTAGCTTAACAAAAAAACTAATGGCAGTTTGAAATATGTAACAAAAACTTAACCCAATTGACTACAAAAAAAAACTACATTTCCCATCAAAGTTTCCTGATCATAATACATGATTATTTACCTTTAGCAATAATCTTAAAAATGATAATGTAATTAAATGTGTAATATATAATAACATATATCATTGTATTTAATATATAATAAAATCTAGTAAGAATAAAAATCCCGTATATTCTTGTCCAAATCGTAAGTTCACGTTAATAACTAATTAGATTTTCAACGACAGTACGTTTTATTTTTTAAACACGAAAATGGTGTAAGTTCTTGTTGAAATCATTACTTGATACTGAAATCAATAGAAGCGTCAAGCGTTTGACTTATTTAACTTCGATTTACCACACCACAGAAGTTAAATACATTTTTTTCATCCCTAAAACCCCTCCACTACTTTTACAGCTGCGTTCAAAGAGCAAGTCCTTGTGCTCCATTAATTTGTAAGATGCTTTCTCAAGTATATATATCTTCCTATGTGAGTGATCCCACAAGAGTACTGATTCAATGTACCTTAATCTATTGTAACTTCACTATAAACTATGATGAGGATTTCAAGTAATATTTCCGAAGACCCCTAAAATAATCCTAAAAGGCTGAAAGACCTCCGGTCGATAGCCGATTCATCTACAGAATATAATTCTAATTTTTGTATATTATTGTACATACATATACACATTTGAATAAAGATGGTTAGTAGTAATCCTAAAAGAATATATAAATATTTTAACGTTATGCCGTTTTTAAGACATCATGAACGCTCACTGGTATCTAATTTTTGAATATTTGTGAAGAATTGCGTTCTTATACAATACTTCACTATCTGCTTATTAATGTATTTATGTAATTTATTTTAATATTAATGACATTTTTTTTTTCGAAACATTTGCAATCGACTGCCATTATGTATATTGCTAGTTGATTGCCAAGGTTTCGAAAATTGTGCGATTTAAATCCCCTACTGTTGAAACAAGTCTACCACTGCAATAATTCCTTTAAATAATAATATGTCTAATGCGAAATTATGTTTTAACCGTATTATTGAAATAATACACCGGTCTTAAAATTTAGAACTGTAATTATATTTTTGTTAATTAAGCAATAGTTATTATTTAGTATATATTTAATTAGCATACAACTAGAGATAGGAAATTTTGTAAAATAAATTTCTGTGGTTGTATTACAAATAAATAAATTATTTTAAAAATTAATTAAATAATTAGTTTTAAAATTATATAAGGAACATTCTAAAGTTTGTCAAAAATCACGAAATAACCCATATAATTAAAGACTTTTGTATATCCCGCAACCCCAATATTCCTTCAAAATACAAATTTCCTACTTCTACTATTTTTCATTTCATCAAATAATACAGACTTTAACAATAATGTTAGTGATCATGACGAGTAAGTAGACAAAGACAAGAACAAGGCAATGACAGGCTGAAAGACGTATGGTCGATATATAATATGTTACATATATGTATTATAAATAAATAATAAATATGTAAAATTACACGAATAAAGATGTATTTATATATAGTGAACATTTTTGAAAATGAGCAATATAAAATTCAATTATTCCTTTTCAACATTGCAAAAATTACTTACACTTTAAGTTTTTTACAAACATCTATTCAAACAACTGGGATATATTCTCACCAGAAATTTGTCTACACTCATGACATTTCATTTTGTATTTTTTTCTCTGTAACAAATAAAGGTATTATTATTATTTAATTTTAATTTAAAAAAATCTGCGAAACTGTGAAACGGATGTGATCCATTTCTATTATTATTAAATTTCGTTTATGTGTTTTCGTATTTCCATTTATCTCAACGAAAACCAAACAAAAACAATTGCCCCGACAAAGAAACTCTCATTATCTACTCTTATTCCGTCGAGTATACGTCCAGGTTGACATTTTTATTGAAGGGGGGAGGAAATGGAGGCAGTAAGCCGAAAGGAAGAGGACGCTCTCCTCGAGGCGCAGCGTTTCGCGTTTCGCATTTGTGCTGACGGAGATGAAGAGTTTGAAAAGGCAAATAAAGAGGAGTCTAGCTCCGGGATAATGATGTGTTCCTTGGGTCACCGACGAGAAACACACACGCAGTAGAAGAAGAAGGAGAACCGACAGACAGACAGACGGATAGACTCGCAAACAGCCACAAACAAGGCGGGAAGTTTATGGGGCACGGAGTGAAGTGGTTCTACCTCTCAGGGGATGGGGGGCTGGAAAATCGATTGCTGTGGAATAATTCCGGGGGTTGAAAGTTTCCACCTTTTGTGTATTGGGAAGAAATTTAATTTGGAAAAAAATCACTGGAAATAAGGTCGCGATTTCGTTAATAAAACTTTTGGGGAGCTTTAATTTTAATATGCTGACACTGTGGAAATATGCCCCGCCGCAGATTGGCTTCATAACATCCCGTCTTTGCGATGAAGTTACTTCGTAAAACGTGTTAAGTTTCTAGAAATTAATAATAAAATTACAAAAGCATATAAGTAGATGTGGGAGGAAACTTCATGTTGAAAGAGCGTATTAAATTCAACAAAAATATGCTAATTTTGTAAGAGAATTGGAGCAAATTTTAAAAATGTCATTTACAAGATTTACTATATTTGAATCTGTGGTAAATATGGTATTTATTTCTATATTACATTAACACATACATAAACTACAAGACTTATACAATAATCAGGCTTGTTTCAATAAAAACACTGAATAAAGGTAAAGCCACTAAAATAAAATTAAAGTTTACAAAAACAGTAAATCAGTGTTTCATTAAAACTTAAAACAGTGTATATGTTTATTTTAAGTTACTTCTGTATATTATATATTTGTACAAAGGAGATTTCCGTTGATTAATAAATAAATAAAATAACGAAGTAGAAGCCTTTATTATTAATAGTTTAATCAGGGTTATTCCGTTTTCTTAATTCTTTTACTCTCTGAGTATTACATAGATATTTTACATTTATAAATAGAATAGAAAAGAGTATTCATTCTCTTGGTCGCAGTTGGTAAATGTGGAAATAATTTATTGATTATTTTCAAATCATTTTTAATAATCTTTAATCTTTATATTACTATTTATATAAATTATTGTATATTTTCCCTTGTTGGATTCCACCGTTGGAAAATAAAATTATTATTATTATTATTATTATTATTATTAAATTAATTGAATTTCAGTGATCATTGTCAGAAAAAGAATTACTATTACATTGTTTAATATAATCGTAATTCCATTATAAATAATTTATTAGCCATTAGGTTCATCTTAAAAGTGTATATTTATATATTATTTTTTTATTAATAACTGAGGTTATATATTGTTTAT
Organism: Philonthus spinipes; assembly: GCA_963082785.1. Classification (NCBI taxonomy): domain Eukaryota; kingdom Metazoa; phylum Arthropoda; class Insecta; order Coleoptera; family Staphylinidae; genus Philonthus; species Philonthus spinipes. The sequence goes on along the minus strand of OY720308.1, from coordinate 7,979,685 downwards.
CAATTTAATAAAACACTTTAAACTTTGTTTGTATAACACTAAATTATATTTATTGTGACTATAGTTTCGACAATTTGTAAATTTAAAGTGTTGCATATTTTTTTTAATTGTTTAAATTCCTGATAAATTATTTTAATTGATTAACAAACATTCACAAATTAAACCCCCGCACAAATGACGCTCGTATTTATAATCAGGCGATTTGTTTACAAACCGACGGTAAAGTCTCGCAGGTACGTACGTATTTGCAAGCCGTGTCTGAAATTGCAGTCGTGTGTGCAACAATGGTCTCCCTAATTGACATATGGCCGATGTAGCGGCCAATGACTCTAATGATGATGATAGAGATTCGCCCCCGTTCCGAATTTCCCGTTTACTCGCCCTACTGATTTTGCAAACATTCATCAGGCCTAATACGCGACCCGAATATTTAACCCGGACTAAATGCAACGATAAATTTCAACCATCCGCGCTATAAATCTTTATTTTTACTACACCGCGACAGGGATTTATGTTGTTGCAATTAAAAAAAAAACAGAGTATCAAAATCATGATGATAAAACAAAAATTAAATAAATTAAATAAAAATGATTTGAAAATAATTAATAAATTATTTCCACATGTTATTTTTGACGTCAGTACGTCAAACAAATGCACATTAAAACAACTACTTCCCGGGAAAATACCCACGCCGGACATTGAATTACATAATGAACACCTGTTGTTGCATATCAATAAAATATTGCATAATGCAACAAATTTTGATCCGAGAAATATTTAATGCAAAAACAAGCTAAATGTGAAAATAATTTATTAATTATTTTCAAATAATTTTTATTTAATTCATTTAAATAACTGTGAAAAAGAGAATGAATGCTTTTTTCTATTTATAAAAATTAAATATATTATATATATTATAGTTTTAAATTCTGTAATATATATAATTATATATCACGGAATTTAAAACTATAATATCAAAAAAAGTTTTTTTTTCCACTCAGTCACAGCTATTTAAAATAAATGAAATAATTATAATAAATTTATTACCCAACAGGAAACAGTAGCCCAACTTAAAACACTTGGTTTGTTTCACTTATTTAAATACTTAAATTGAAATTAAAACACTTGGTTTGTTTACCTTATTTAAGTATTTAAATAAGTGAAACAAACCATTGAAGGTCAGTTTCATTTCTTCTAGTATCTTGTTTATACTATTCCATGTCTGGCAAGGTCTTCCTCTTTTCTTTATAATCCCTGCACTCCATACTTGTTTCGTTGATTTTTTGAGGATGTCCCCACCAACTCCGCAGTTTTTTGTTGATAAATGTTGTCTCTACTGCTAGATCTTCTCTTATTTTTGCATTTCTAGTCCGGTATATTCTTGTCATCCCTCTGGTTGCTCTAAGATACTTCATTTCTATCGCCTGTATTCTGTTTTTTTTTTGTTCTATGTTAAGTGTCCATTTGTCACATCCAAACGTAGGCACTATTATTTTTATTTAATTTATTTAAATAGCCATGACTAAGTGAACGAATACTCTTTTCTATTTAAATATTCGAAATAACCTATAGCATATTTCAAATAAGTTAATGTGAAAACCATACGCAAACACTCCGGAGAGCGTTTAGTCCCGAGATAAATGGCGAATGCGCCGGGACGCGCGCAAAAGAAAACAAAACTGCAGAGACTTCATTTTCCCGGGGCTCTTCCGGCGCAGCCATAATAAACAAGCCATAAAGTGCAGTTGTCATTTTTGAGCGGGGCGCAATTATTTCTAATACACACTCCGTTTACAGCCCGTTGACGTTTTAAGGGATTTCACCGTCGGGTCTTAGAAAATATGCGAGCCAGTTTAGCGCGCGTTAATTTAATTACACTCCGCTATTTCGTAATTTAAACTTAGATTAGGGAATAGTTTCGGAAAATGATGCAAGTGTGTGCAACGGCACAGGATTTTGCTGGGGAAATTTAATTAGGCTATTAGGTTTTCTTAAAATAACATTAATTTAAATCAAAGGCATTGCACTTCTGAATATAATTTGAAAACTTATTTGAGTTTCGTTAATTTTTCATTAAATATTTTATATTCTTCGATAATGATTGCACATAAAAGATAATTTAATTAAAATAATCTTTTGCTGGGGAAATTTAATTAGGCTATTAGGTTTTCTTAAAATAACATTAATTTAAATCAAAGGCATTGCACTTCTAAATATAATTTGAAAACTTATTTGAGTTTCGTTAATTTTTCATTAAATATTTTATATTTTTCGATTATGATTGCATATAAAAATTAATTTAATTAAAATAATCTCTCTCATACACATTTTTTTTTTTTTGAAATAATAATACATTTATTTTTACAAAAAAATTTGCTACAAAAAAAATATTTCATTTGAATGCTTGTAATTTTTATCGGTGAAGATTGGTTTCTTAAGATTTTCCATATATATCTCCGCAAATAATGGAATAGAGGTGATCCTATAGTTAATCTGTTTGGGAGTTTATAATTTTAGTAAATTTGAAGTAGTTTTGACTTAAATATAAATCAATGAGGAAATTTTTATTGTAACGTACATACCTAAATATTATTTGTGTTTTCCAGATAAATTCATGTTTTCTATATTATTTTGATTTTTAAAATGAAATACATCCAGCGTATTTTGACGCAACTTGAAAATCCCACGAACACTCCACATAAATTCCCGTCTCCTCTTTTTTTATTTTCTATCCGAAGCAAACACCCCCTCCCCCCCTCTCTCCCGAAAATATGTTATCATACCGAAACATCTCATCCATAATTCACGAATTACTCCTTCCCACGCCGAAACTTAAATAATCCGTTGAACTTTTAAATGGGTCATCTGTATTTATACTCGCAGCCGGATGAAGTTGTCGGTAAATCGGCGAATCGGGATTAATCCCGTTTTCTGGGGAAAAGGGAGGAAGACCTTTGAGCCGGCCGACTGATGTATTGCCCCCGTAACCGTTGATCCCGTCCGGCCATCCTTTCTGCTCTGTCCGTCCGTCCGTCGGTCTGCGAGGAGGAAACTTTTTGTTTTAATTCCCCGCGATCCGTATCGTGCCAGGATTCCGATTTCCGAGATGGAAGAAAAGTCCGCCCTTACAGCCCCCCGGGCCCGCGCGCGCCGCCCCCCCCTTTTCACCTCCACCTTTCCCCAGGTCGATATTTATTATATAAGAGTTGAAGGAACTTTCCGCTCGAATCTTGTTAACTTTAAAAACTCGTGTAGGGCTTCGAATTATTACCAGACTAAAGTTGTTTCCGCGGGAATTGTGCGCGATATAAATGGATCGTGTAATCGCAAATGAAAATATTAGATTGCCACAGAAATATGTTGCTCTTTGACAGACGATAAATACGTTATTTGTTCGAGTTACACCGTACAGAAAATCGAAGACTTTCATTTGATTTTATAACTTTTATACTCTTCAAAAAGAAATGATATATATCAAAGCTATTAAAACTTTTTTTATATTCAAAAATTCATTTAATTCTGATGCAGAAAAAGTCTGATATAAACAAAAATCTCTAAAGACGTTAGGTCCTATGTTGTATAGCATATTTATTAATGAAAAAAAAAAAGTTTTTAGAATGAAAAATTGAATTAAAAAATAAAAAAAATAATAAAATAAGACACAAAAACATAATATTGGGTAATTATCCAATAAACTTTATGAGGCCATTAATATCCTAAATATGTGAATAGAATTTGTTTTTAACATTTTATGAATAATTATTGCTATTAATGATAAATTAAATAAACATTTGCAATGTTTAGCTAGATGTTAATAGAACTAATATTAAAATATTTCAAAAATATTACTGATTTCTAGTCACATATTTATTATATCAATGGCCTCGTGAGTGTTAATGAAGAACCGTACAATATTTTTTTACTTAAATTTTCTACTTGAAATTAATCAATGAACCACTTTACCTGAAGATTACCTCACTTTTTCTGGCCACCTTGTATATACTATTTGGATATTTTTTGGTATTAAGTAAGAAATATTTTTATTCGAAATGCAAGTAAACATTTTTTTTACTTTAAAAATAATTAATAAAAGGGCAGAAAGAACTCTGGTTGTTAGCCCAGACAGACTGACACCTGCATGTATTGTAATTATTTAATAATAATAATAATAACAACACTATTATCGGCAAAATATTACAAAAAAAACAAGAAAAATTAAACAAAACTATAAATTACAATAAATATAACAACACAATAATAATTCATACACACATATATATATATATATATATATATATATATATATATATATATACAATAGCATCATTAGGCAGATTATTATACAAACATCTTTATTCAAACAACATTATATTAGCTTATACATACATTTATATTTACTTAACAACAATAAATATTATGTTAGTCTGTCCGGGCTATCGCCCTGAGGTCTTTCTGCCCTTAATAATTATATTTATTATAATTAAAATATAGGCTTATCCCACGTCAGTACGATTCTACTATTATCACAACACCACGTTAAAATGCTATATAAATATTTTTTTATATAATTGGTATCAGAATTAATTACACGAAATTTCTTAAGATCATCAGCAAATAATACAAATTGTGAATGTTTTGTATACGCATGAATATCATTAATAAAAAATGGAAAAGCACTGACCCCTGCGGCACGTCTGAGAGAACATTAATTGTTCTTGAAGTGAAATTATTAATTTTAACGATTTGAGTTCTGTCAGTTAAAAAAGAAACTGTATAAGCACTTTATAAAACAGAATCGCCAAAACCCATTCTTAATAACTTATGAACTAAAACATTCCAGAGTATTCTTTCGGGTTGTTTCTTTCACTTTCGTTACAGTATGTAATAATTATGCCATAATTTCTTGAACATATTACACTATGTAAAGTTAATTATAGGAAAAATACATGATATTATCTCACATTCTGGAACATATTACACTATGTAAAGTTAAAGTTAATTATAGAAAAAATACATGGTATTATCTCACAAATTGAAACTTTATTCCGACTAGTTTCGGTTTGTTAGATATGGTATTGTCTCACAAATTGAAACTTTATTCGGACTAGTTTTGCTTTGTTACACCCTTTTCAAAGCAAATAAATACCAAGTGCCTTTCCTTCAATTATTAATTAATTAATTTAATGTAATTATGTCAATTTCAAAAAGTATTTATATTTAACAACTACACCAAAAAAAGTAACCTATAGCAATATAAGAAAAATAAACTGTATAGTTGATATAATTTGGACTCTCCCAGAGGACTAGTTCTCACACATATAGATTTTCTTTTACGCGTTGTCGGGGATTTCTTGTAGTTTTCTAGTAGGGCGAATTCACTTTATCCTCCGCCCATCCAATACCGTGTTTGTAACGCCTCGCGAGTTTATCTTTTATCGCCTGGAGAATTTACTGCCGCCCCCCGCAAACCGAACGAACGAATGCCGCCGCCGCCGACGACGGCGACAAACTCCAACTTCTACTCCCTTGGATCGCTCATTTATGTCTCCCAGGACTTACACTTTTTTCGGTAGATCGAGAGGGAAATATTGTATTTTGATTGAGTTCTAGAGAAAAATATATTTTGTTTGTTTTGCGTTTTGGTGTGGTTAGACAATAAATTATTATACAACTGTAACATAATATGTAACCTTATATGAATAGATTATTAAAAATCTACCAATTATATAATCGGAAGCTATCTTTAAAATTTTGCAAGCTGCAAAATTTCAATGATATCATCCATTACGTTTTAAAGATGTTTACTTATTTTCGTTCCCTTTCCCAACCTTGCATCTGTTAATAAAGGTTATATATTTATTTAATAACCCAACAGCCCTAAAGCTAGATTAAAGATTACATAAATTACAAATATCTTGATTTAATAATATTTTAATAATTTCATAAAATATTTTTAATGATTCTTAAAACCTTTGAAACAATCACAATCCCCACATTTTTCCATTTCCACATGATTAATCTCCAAACCACTCGACATTATCATCGCCGATATCGGGCTGTGATTGAAACCGACCTAAACTCCTCTTCATCACCGAAACGATTAATCAATCCTGCTGGTTTTAACGCTGGTGGAAAAAAATACTGTAAGAGTCATTGTCGGCGGACGGAGGCGTAATGATCGTATGATTAATTTCACTCAGAGCGCCCAATTTGCCATAATCGGAACAATAGGCTCCCGAACATCAAGGGTTGCCCACTTGAAAACGCGGCTCCTCTTCCGCGAAATTTTGATTAATTAGCTGATGCGGGCCCGATAATTATAACGTCATCGACTGTGTTGGTTATCAACAGATTGCCATACGCGTTGTCGATGAAATCCCCTCATCGACAACTATTTGATTTTTATGTTTTCATAATCTGTTGCTTGTGTTATGTAATATTGTTTTTTTTTTACTGTTATTTATATACACGATTAAAAATTATAATATTATTTAATATATTACTTTTTGTGTAATATTCATTTATTATTTTATTAAATGTTGAATTTCTATTAATAAAGTTCATATAAATTTCATATACTAGAGCACATTGGTTGAAACTACGTAAAAAACGAAAAAACAAAAAAAGAAATTCTTATATTATATGTAAATTATATGATAAAAAAGCCTAAGCATATTTGACGAATTAATCAAAAATAAATAAATATTTCATTAAAAACTTATGATCGATAGTCCATGACAGACTACTAACACAATTGTACATATTGTTATAATAAATTTTTGTAAAATATTGTTGTCATATAGTCTCAATAAAGATGTTTATATATATTTCATTAAATAATGCGGATTTTGACAATAACGATAGCGATTATGAGCGAGTAGGTTAGCATTTATAGTGGAGCAACACGATGCTAGATGCAAGCTGCATCTTTCGAGATGCATCTAGCATCGATCTGTCCAACAATAAATCCGACCTGTGTAGAAGAATACATGTTTTGTTGTTTTGTAAATAATACTTAATTATGTAAAATTATACGAATAAAGCTGTACTTGAAATAGAATGTTGCATTTTTAGTACTTCCAATTGTTTAATTATGGACGAATTGGAAAATTAATACAAAGTTAAAAAGTGTTTCTTTTGTTCTTTTGAGTCTCTCTCTCTCTCTCTATATATATATATATGTATATATATATAACACGCTGGATGAGTTGATAATAATTATTATTTTAATTTAATATATATATATATATATATTTAAATAAGTGCTCAGTATGGTGTACTATTTTATTTACTTTATTTACACATTCATATCAACATATGTTCATTTCGAATTTTCCTTCTCACATGAATAACCCCGCTGTATTCCTTCAAAAAAAAAAACAATCCAAATAACGGGATTTGAAAATTCCTGAATCAAATCCCTGCCCGTCCGCATATTCTCAATTCCGATCCCCATCGAGATTAATTCCCGATATCGTGATATCGGCAATGTTTTCCCTTTTTTTCCTCTATCTCTCTCTCTCATTCGGCTCGGAATAATACAATGCGGGGATTAAAATTCTCCCTTTGTACGAAAAACCCGTTTTCGAGGGGAGAAATAAAAGGAGCGCAGAATTGACCAAAGGCTCGTGGTTTTGTTCATTCCTACGTATCTATTGTTTTTATTTTATGTTCGATTCAGTCAGGATTTGCGGTCTGTACATTGATGAAGATTAACTAATCAATGGATTACATAAAATTGATAAGGATTATTTTTTTACTTATGGCTATGAGAGGTATTATAAATCAACATGCAGCGTTTGTCAAAATTGAATGAAATATACATGCCCGGATTTCCAATCGCGGATTTGACTTAAGCTTGCGTAAACGTCAATATCATTAAAAAATATAAATAGAAAGGAGTATTTATTCACTTGGTCACAGTTATTTAAATATATTAAATAAAAATGATTTGAAAATAATTAATAAATTATTTTCACATTTAGCTCTGTGACTTTTGACTTACGTTACATAAGTACGTTAAACAAATGCTCATTAAAATGATTTGAAAATAATTTATTAATTATTTTCAAATAATTTTTATTTAATATATTAAAAAATATCTAAATGGAGCGCTTATTTCGTTATTTATCAATTGTTTGTATTCATTTTTGTTTAGAATTTGTTATATTTTTCATAATAAATCCGTACGTATTTTGTTTTTCTAAAAGTAACAAAAATACATCTAGACTCAAATAGTTAACGAAGTCCTGAACTCAGTCAGTCGGCACTAAGCATTCCAGTCAGGAGCATTAACATTCGAAAACTTGACACTAAGCAATGCCAGTCAGATGATTTCATTGACACGTTATCGCTCGAAAATTTGACAGTAAGCATTGTCATTCAGGGGTTTTTCATGGACTGAAATATAGTCTAATTTTTTAGATTACATGTAAGGATAGGACACATTTTGGCACTGAAGACATTCTATTCTCTGTCTTTATTTTGTCTAGTAGTCTCCGTCATTTTGCTCGTCGGCATAAGCGTATCATTATTAAGTTTAATATTGGAATTCTATATTTAAATAACATGACGGATAATAAATTAAACTTAGATAAGTGATACTTATCTGTAATGTTAAATTTCTAGAAAAATATGAATTTAAATAATATTGATGTGGTTATGAAACGAGACATGCGTCAAATGGCCAGCTGTGTCAGCGCCGCCATTACATTCAATGGATCCGCGTTTTTACTCATAGCATAATTACAAAAATAAAGAAACATTAAGAAAGAATGAACGGCATATTCATATTCAAAATAATAGAATAAATTCCAATAATTATTTCATGTGGATTTTTCATAACTTCACTGAATGGACCCGCGCTTTTACTCATTGCATAATTAAAAAAAATAAAGAAACATTAAAAAAGAATAAGCTGTTTATTCTTTCTTAATGTTTCTTTTTTTAAAATTATGCTATGAGTAAAAGCGCGGGTCCATTCATTGAAATTATTAAAAATCAACATGAAATAATTATTGGAATTTATTCTATTCTTTTGAATATGAATATGCCGTTCATTCATTCTTAATGTTTCTTTAATTTTTTAATTATATAATGAGTAAAAGTGATTATGTAAATCAGTGCTCTGGTTATTGTAATCTTAGAAAAAACGGAGTATAATTAAAGATATCACTTCAAAATTAGGTAAAGAATAACACGCTGGATGAGTTGATAATAATTATTATTTTAATTTACGAAGTAACATTGCATAAAAATGAGTGTTCTGCTCAAAATAAAAGGATACAATTTAAATTATGTATTTATTTATTAAATAAAACTCCGTCTCCAGTTTCACACCAAAATATAAATATGAATTTTAATAATAAAATTAGCGATCATACGAATAATTAGATAATGACACGAAAAAGACAAATACAAGTATGAAAAAAATCTTGTCAAAAGCTATTTCGTATAATTATTACGCAAATAATTTTTAATTTTGTAAATTTACACGAATAAATATTTTATGTATATATAAGTCTATAATAATAACATCTTTATTTATATACAGGGTTACAATATTTACTACTTAACATATATTTATAATTATTAACTAAATTCTGTATATAAATTGGCTATCGACCGAAGGTCTTTCCGCCTGTCTTTGTCTGCTTCTAGTCTTTTTCTATCTAATTGTTATGAATGCTAACGTCATTGTCAAAGTCTGAGTTATTAGATAAAATGACCCTTATAAGTCTATATTAACTCGAGTTTTATGAAGTAACAGCATCGACCACAGGAGAAAATATGAATTTTTAAAATAATCAATATTTAATTAACTTCCGGGTGTATTTCCTGAAACAATATTTGCAATAACGCTAATATCAGTAATTAATATTTAAATGAGTAGTGTTTTAAAGGTAACTCCAATATTATTTTATAATTAGAAAATCTGTTCCGTATCTCGTCTATTATAAATTAAGCGCACGGGGTTCCGGAAAGCAGTTAACGAATGGTGAATGCGCCGGGAGGAAAATAAGTTGAAATGCAATTACGGGCGATTTAATTAATCCAGCTGCTTTAAATCGTTGTTTTCTTTCGCGGTTCATTCCGTAGAAATTAATTTTAAGACCGGAAGATTCAATATTTTTTTACACTCATCGTTGTGTAAATAGTTCTTATCTGTTATAGGCGTTCACTTTGTTGGTATATTTAAAATACACTTGGTGATAAAATACCTTTTTCAATTAAACAGTATAATCGACGGTTGAAACTATTACTTTATAAAACATCATACATAATACATTATTTGTAAATAAAAAACAGTTTTTTTTCTGCTTCGGTGGCTTTGGTTAAGCGTCAGGCTAGAAAGCAAGAGGAGTCCAGGATTGGACTGGTCGTTGTATGAATGGTGTAATTTTCCCCCAAATTGGAAATTACAAATACAAGATAAACCGATACCCATGTGTGAGTGGTGCAAAAAAATCAGTATTTTTAAGTTTCACAAAATATTAAGGGAAATAATAAAAACATTATTGTTTCTTTCAATAAACAACTTTTTTATCAGTAAATATTTTCCTATAAGAAATTCGAGTTTGTCTTCATTTTTATACATTCCCGATGAAATATTTCACACAATTTTAAGTTTAGCGTTTTATATGTGTGTTTAATTGCCTGTAACACAACATACATTAATCGTGTTTAATTAATTTCTCACTTAACCCGTGGTGAAACATTTTTGAATAAATTCAGGATGATTTAGTTGATTGATTTAATATATTTTCATTACTGTCCAATTAGTGTGACTCCTCTGTAGTTTGTACATTCTGTTTTGTTTCGTGCTTTGTAAATAGCACTATCATTCCTACTTCACACTCTTTTTGAATTTGTTCCTCTTACCACACTCTATCTATGAGTTGCTATAGTTTATTTGCTCCAATTTTCTTGATCATTACAACTGGTCTTTCCAGTTTTTGGTCCTTTTATTGTCTCTTCTACTTCTTGTCTTGTTATGTCTTTCATTTTATAATCTGTATCTTCTCTTATTATGCCATCATTTCCTTGATTTCTTGACAAATAAATAAACATAAAATATGAAATATAGAAATATGATGAATTTTAAATTCTTTTTTTTTGCTCATGTTTTCTATTTCTATTAGAATTGTATGTGTAACTAAAATTTAATTCGACCATTTAATAACACTCGACCGAAGGTCAATAAAAGTTTATTTTCAAGCGTACGCGAATGCAGAATTGAAATCGGATGGCAAACTGTTGAAAAGGTTTTTGTGTGTGCTCGTATGTGAGTATATGTATAAATGCAATTGAAATTTTCGCGGAATAATGCAATGCTATTTATAAACGGTCGATTAAATTTGATGCAAACCAATAAAATTTTATCGACGACAATTTTATACGGCAAATATTTACGGCTCCTGCTCCGATAGCCCTCCAAAAATACCATTAAATTCATACGTATTTTTGCCCCGTACCTATTATTGGTTTCATCGAAATATATAATTAAATATTTTTGCGCGCTATAATAATGAAATAAATTATACGTGAAATTCATTCGCGTCATATTAATTATTGATTTTACGGTCCGTTCTTAAAATTTTGTTGCTAATTAATGTTGAGTTTAATATTCGCTAAACGTTAATGAAGTATGTGATATGTTGAGCATTACATCAGTCGTCGTTGATTGTAAGTGGGGGAAATGAGCGTAGGTTTAATGTAGTCCATATTTCACCCAGGCGATCATCAATCATCCGCACTGAACGCGAATCACTTTTAATTAAAGTGCTCTCGAGCGAAGAAGTCCGTCCTTGAAAGAGATAAAAAATAAATCGCGCGATTAACCTAAATGTATGAATGGAAAAATTCAGATTTTTTTTACACGAGAATACATCATTAAATAATATACAAAAAGTAAAAAAAAACGAATGAAGGATTATTGTTAATTAAGATTTTTTTTAATGTAACAACAAAAAAGCAAAGCAAGTACTTTGTTGTTGTTGCGTTATTGTTGTTTCGACAGCTTCAGCGTGTAATTATCAAAAATATAAGTTATTCCATAAAAAACATTTCTTAAATGAACCTATATAATTTTTAATAAATAAAGAAGTGTAATAAATTAATTCATTTGAATGATTAATTAAATTTGCGGGAAATCTTCGTTCAACACAATTTCCAATCCCTTTAGTCTTAATCACCATAAAGAAAATTAGACGCGTGTAAATAAGTAATTGCGATGGGCTTCGCAGTTAATGGACTTACGAAACTTTTTCCCCGGTGTACGTAAACAGGGCTTCAAATTACCGCGGAATTTTAAATTGCAAAGCCGGTCGTTACGACCCCAACTTATAATTATCACGTGAAAAATATAAAACTCGTTTTTTTTTTACAACTAATGTCGATATTTTTTAGAAGGGTATAATTATGTAATATTTTAGTAATACTTCTTAAGTTATTTTGCTTTGTTTAGTATTTTTCTTTAGTTTGTGTAACAACACATAAAATAGCTTTGTTACTTAACAGTTATTTAAATAAAAATGGTTATCATTTCTCTTACTTATTTTTTTATTTTTTTTAAAGGTCATTCACATAATGAAATTTGTTTCAAATATTCTCTGTTTTATGTTCGTTATACAGAGAGCTTTTTTTATCAGTATACATTTCCCTTATGAATACCTGCAAAATACGTGAGTCAAATGCATTAATGTATGTGTGTTTAGTTACCTATAACACGCAACTGAACACACATATGCCAAATAGTCAACTAAATATACTCACATAAATCGGTTCATTGCGATTGACTCGCGTTTTTTGCAGGTATACAAATGTATACTGATAAAAAAACCTCCCTGTATATACGGTTTTATAATAGGGATGATATGATTTTGAAGTGACGTTTCGGCCGTTTGTAATATGTCATGATTTGTCATTTATTTTTCATTGTATTCAGTAATGTTTACAATTTCATCATAGAGAGATATACACAAGAACAACGTTTACAAATTATTCAGTTTTTTTATCAAAATAATCGTTCTACAATTGAACTTTTCGTGCGCTTTTGTCATTTTATGGTCGTAATAATCGTCCAAGTGTGCTCGCTATTCATCGAATTGTTGAAAATTGTGAGCGTACATTTTCTTTACATAATGTTAAAGTGCCAAAAAGACACAGAACCGCTCGAAATAATGTAAATATTGTTGCCGTTCAGGCAAGTGTTGCTAAAGACCGCAATTTGTCGATTCCAAGACGTTCTCAACAATTGGGACTGTCTCAAACCACAATCTGGAGGATTTTAAAAAAAGGATTTGGGTTTGCGTTAGTATAAAATTGTTCTGACTCAAGAACTGAAGCCATTGGACCACTGTAAACACCGTGAATTTGCTGATTTTTGCCTTGGAACAACTTGAAAACGATAACGATTTTTTTAAGAAAATCATCTTCTCCGATGAGGCTCACTTTCATCTGAGTGGTGCGGTAAATAAACAAAACTGTCGATTCAGGTGCGAAGAAAATCCACAAATCATTCAAGAAAAACCATTACATTCACCTAAATTGACAGTTTGGTGTGGTGTTTGGTGTTTCGGTCCGTACTTCTTTCGAAATGAAGATGGCAACACCGTTACTGTCAATGGAGATCGGTATAGATCGATGATAACCAACTTTTTATGGCCGAAATTGGAAGAAGTTGATCTTGACAACATTTGGTTCCAACAAGACGGGGCTACATGCCATACAGCAAATGCAACAATTAAATTATTGCGAGAAAAGTTTTGGAGATTTGATTATTTCAAGAAATTGTGATGTTGAATGGTCTCCAAGAAGTTGTGATTTAACACCATTAGACTATTTCTTGTGGGGTTATTTGAAGTCATTGGTCTTTCGAAATAAACCAGACTCTCTTCAAGCTTTACAAGTCAATATTGAACGTGCTATTTATTTATTTATTTATACAAATTCAACAGACATAGTTCATTGACAGGGTTTACAATATTTACAAAATTTTATTCATGACATATGACTTGATTTAGTGGAAAAAGTGCTCGAAAATTGGGTTCATCCAATTCGTCCCTGCAGAAGAAATCGTGGAAACCATTTGAATGAAGTTTTATGTAGAACTTAATTGTATCGATTGTATTTCACATTAAATAAAAAAAAATGAATTTCCTTAACAATAAGTGTGTTATTTTTTAAAGAAATCGTATCACTCTTATTGGAAAACCCTTTACATATTTCATAAATTGCTTTTATTTTCTATTTCTAATTAAATTGTCTATTAATCTAAAGTCATAGCCATTATTTATTCCTATTAATTTAATGGTCTTTATTTAAGGATATATTTATTAGTATATTAAGCTCCACTCTAAGCTTAGCCACATAAGGATCTTTATAGGCTCGATATCGCTCGCCAATTTTACACTAAGCACACTTGATACTAAGCATTGTACAGTTTTTATATGAATGGAAATGGCTATTTTTAATTTTACTGTGTGTATTGAAAGATTTTGGAACCATTATGTGCGTAAATGTTTCCTTTAAGTAAATACTGTAATATACAGAGAGCTTTTTTTATCAGTATACATTTTTCCTATGTATACCTGCAAAGTACGCGAGTCAAATGCATTAATTTATGTGTGTTTAGTTGCCTATAACATGCAACTGAACACACATATGCCAAATAGTCAACTAAACATACACACATTAATCGGTTCAATGCGTTGCACTCGTGTTTTTTGCAGGTATACACTTCCCCTAATGTATACTGATAAAATAACCTCTCTGTATATATATATATACTCTTTATTGACAAACTTAAAACATCTACATATAACATATAATATTACAATGCATATTGTAAAAGTCTGCCAATTGGCTATCGATCAGTATTTTGGATTTTATGTATACCTAATTCTAGAAAGTTATAACTGTTTTTTATTTCTAATTCTAAAGTAAATTGTAAATAATTAATTAAAAGTTTAAACTATTTTTTATGTCTAATTCTAAGGTAAATTGAAAATTATTAATTAATTGTTCAATGGTGTAAATTAAATATATATATTTTTTTTAATTATATTCTTTTTATTGAATTAAAAAAAACACTTTACCCAATTAAATTATTAAAGCGCCTATTTCATTAAATTAATTTTTGCGAAACAAAAAAAAAACGTGTTTCATTATCAAACAACATGGTTAGCAGAAAAGGGGGCAAACGAATGATTTTTTTTTAAGTAGAGAGTCATAAATGTAACAAATTAGGGAACATGCAGCAATAAATTGGGGCGATATTTACTTTTTTTGCACATTTATTACGAGAAAAAGGGGCACACAATTCCGCTGACTATAAAATTTTATTGCACTGTTACGTCCAGTCGGCGTTAATTTAATTACACGCCATAAATAAATCATGCGGAATTGCCCCAGGAGGAGCGACCACGTACTTAAGATCGTCCCTGGGGATGGCCTTTGCCTTTTTGTTAGGTGGGACATCGAAAGACGCGGGATGGACAGGTGTTGGAATTTAATTAAACAGCGGCACTACAATTTGTTTGAGGTTTAATTTTAATTCATAATAGAAGAGTCCAAGCTTGTTAGAATTGAATAAAATTCCTTACTTCACTTATATTCTTCATTTAACCATTCATTCGCTATTGAAAATTAATGCTTGGTACTCGAAATATACATCTAGTTGAATATGAAACAGTATTTATTCACTTGGTTACAATTATTTAAATAAATTAAATAAAAATTGAAAATAATTATTAAATTATTTCCTCATTTAACTCTGAGACATTTTGACTTATGTTACGTAACGTATTGTTGCATGATGCAATATGTTATTGATATGCAGCAGCAGGTGTATATGTAATTCAATGTCTGGCGGAGTATTTGCCCGAGAAGTAGTTGTTTTAATGTGTATTTAATTAAAGTACTTACGTAACGTAAGTCAAAATATCACAGAGCTAAATGTAGAAATAATTTATTAATTATTTTCAAATCATTTTTATTTAATTTATACATCTGGTTTAATAAAGAATGTAAGTGAAGTAAGACATTTTTTTCAATATAATATTGGATGGTTCAAGCCATTACTTTGTGGTACATGTTTAAATCAATAAGGTTTTTTTTTAATTTAACATTTTAACCGTATAGATTGAAACAAGTCTTATTTGTATTTAGTTATTTGTTTATTAGTCTTTTAAGCTTCGTGTTCTATATTTAGTATTTCATATATTAGTTTTAAGTTTTAATATGTTAATTTATTGCTTTTAATGTATTTATTGTTTTTAATGTTTTTAATGGCCACCGTTAATAAAGGATTATTATTATTATTATTATTATTATTATTATTATTATTAAAATAAACTGTATACGTGATATCAGCAAAGTGTTTAATCTAAAAAAATACCTTACTAATTTTATTCAAGTTATCCAATTCGATTAATATTAGTGAAGAAAACGTGGATGCATACTACAAATAGCATCTCACAATATAAATAAATTTATTTTAAAATAATATTATATTTATTATTATTATTTTGAAAGAAATGTATTTTAAGAAGAAGAAATATTTTATTTGCAGTGAATGATTGAGAATACCGCATCAGTATCCGTTTGATTTGAAAATTCATCAGGGTTGTTATTCAAGCAAATACAATTCCATTAAGTCCGAAAACGGCAGAACGCACCACTGCATTAGCACTAATGAACGGAAACCGCAACATATTGTGCATCACCTGAACTATCCTCCGTGTCCCACTGATAAATGTACCCGCATTAAATGTTTGATTAACTGTAATAACCAGCCTCTCCACGCTATCCAACCTTCCTAGGTCCGCCGTCGGAAGAGGATTATAATCCCTTCCAGCGGGAAATAACTCCGGATTACCGGAAATAGTTGATAGGCCGCGGGGATCCACTTCCTATTTTCGTCAAGGACGCTTTTATTGGCACTCGTGAAGAATGGCGGAATGATGCGCCGGGAAAGGGGACAATTTTTACGGTGATAATTCCGCCCTTTCCAATTTCGGGACGTCGGAATCCCCCACGAAACGTTTGGTCAACATTGACAGTCGATTTATATTTCATTTGGGCTTAGCTCTTTAATCCTCAAATATTGAAAAACAAATATAAATAAATTGCCACACTTTATTTGTTACTGTTATTCAGTGTTGATAACAAAAACCGTAAATATTAAATCTATAACCCGTAACTGGTCCAGGATTTAAAGATATTAATTTTAAACTGTGTTTTTTTATTTATATATACAAACATCTTTATTCCCAAAGAATACATACATATTTAATTTAATATACAATACATGAAATAATTTAAAACAAATATATATTCTTAAAAGAAAAGGCTATACCGGAGGTCTTTCGGCCTTTTTTGTTTATTTTACTTGTAGATTATTAATAATTCATTCATATTCATTATTAAAGAGCAAATAAAGAGGTCAGCCAATTGGACCTTTTGAACATGTTTAGACTTAAGAAACAAAACTTCACAAAAATGATAGAAGGACAGCGTTTTCGGTAATGAGTTCCTAAATAATTCAATACTCGGATGGGCCACGATTAATGGCCATTAAATGTTTTCGGGATTCTTGACCCCGAAAAATTTGTAAAAATCTACATTGTTGTAACTGTTGTAATCTCCGCATGGAAATTTATTTATTTTACTTCCGGTTGTACCGGAAATGGCTATCAACTTTGTTATTTTAATTAGAACACCCTATATTTATTTATTTAGGTCTACAAAACTCCTACAGTTTTTGAGATAAAAATGTATTTGTTAAATTTTAACCTTAAATTGACGTTTCGAAAAATACCTATAACTTCTAGTAAGAATAAGATGGAAAGGCGAGCAGCATCTTGATTTTCTACCTATAGATCCATTTAGTATTAAAATAATTAACATCTGTCAATTTTGACATATTGAGGTAGTTATACATGGCAAAATACAATAAAATTTACTTTATTATTTTAAAAATGGCTAACAACCATCGGTTGGTCTTTCAGCCAAAAGTCACTATCTTATGTGTCAAGTCCGTCTTTTAGTCCTTAATGAAAGTATGAATAATGGATTCAGGATGGCGAAATTTTGGAAGGAATTTTAGTTTCCAATTTAGGCAGACTTGGCTTAAAATGTTAGAATTTTGAGAATGTAAATAAAGAATGCCAATAAAGGTCTCTTTTGGTTTAGAATGTTTTGATTTACGGTATTTGTAGCAAATTTTTCGGATAGTTGGAATAATCTTTGAGATTTTGGGATTATGTCAGTTTTGTCATTCAGGAGAGTGCCGAATAGGTTGTGTAAAGGATTGTTTGGGTTGCGGATTTTTGTAAGCGTTCGAATGGCTGATAGTTCACCCACCCCGATGTTGTTTAAGATAGGGGGGCTCAATTCAGCCATGTTTTCACTTTTAATATCATCTTCATTGATTTTCTGTGATAGCCTGAAAAAACAATTTCAATAAACTCGTGAAATTAACAAGGAGCCTTATAGGATTAATTTAAGGTAGATATATTAAATAAAAATGATTTGAAAATAATTAATAAATTATTTCCACATTTAGCTCTGTGACTTTTGACTTACGTTACGTTACGTAAGTACATTAAACAAATGCACATTAAAACAACTACTTCCTGGGCAAATACCCACGCCGGACATTGAATTACATAATGTACACCTGCTGTTGCACATCAATAAAATATTGCATAATGCAACAAATTTTGATCCGAGAAAAATTTAATGTAAAAAACAACAAAAGGAACGTTACTTAATATAAGGCCATCTGCAGACACGTGTTTCGGGATTAAAGGAAGGCCTGCCGTTTAACCGTTTTGAATGCGTCTGCGGTTAGACTAATGTTATAAGCTTTACAAAATAGATAAAATAACGCGGTTTTCAAAATTGTATTCCTAAAGAATGCAGCTATGTTTCCACCTAAAATCATCTTTATTTCATGTTCATGACCGCCAGAAAAAAAATTGCAAATTCAAGAATAAAATTATTCCATTTTCCAAAGATAAAATTTGCGAGCATGCTTATTGAAAATGAATTTTTTGACAGGACTGAAAATTTCACATGTTGTGCACCAAATCTTTAGCTATATTTTTAATAATAATAATAAATCTTTATTGTCCAACAGGAAATATACATCCCAATGACAAGACAATATACATAAATCCATAGCCGTGTTGTGTATAATATTTATTATTTTGGTATAATATGAAGTCATTTGAGATTTTCGATGAATTTCACATGTTATGCCCCAATTCTTTAGCTACATTTTACTATAATATGAAGTTCATTTGTGATATTTGGAATTTCGATGAATCTTCACATTTTTTTTTTAATTTAACAATTTTATTAATTTTCGATACAAGAAATCTGTCAATAAAATCTGAAAAAAAAATCATGAAGGTGAAAACGTGCGCTCCAGTGACTCGGTAATAATTCATAGCCCATAGCAGGCCTCCTTGAAGTTAAGCCGCTTTCGTGAAGTCTTCGTCTGATTGTTCTATCACTTACTTCAATCCCTCCGATGAACAGCGGCAGTTCTCTAGTCTCTAAGTGCCTTAAGTACAACAAAACGACTATCAACCGCATTCGTTGCCCTTCTTCTTCTAGATCCTTCCCGCATAGCATAACTGTCAGTCCCGAAGTACTGACACCAAGCATTCTAAATGATACTACAAGGCTTTAAACAGCGAGGTGTAAATCAGCTCAACCTGGCTTTTGATGACGGAAATTTCCTTGTTGGCACGTGCTTTATGGATTTTTAGCGACTCGAGGAGGCTCATCTTGCGGCCTTTTTACTACGGGACGATGCAATTTCGTCCAAGCGCGGATACCTAAGGGATACCCCCCGGCGAGAAACAGTAAATTTTATTCAAATCGAATGGAACATTCGATTGTTATCAATAACATATTTTTTTATTAATTTTTGTATTCATATTTTGGTCTCAACAACCTAAGGTTAAGCCATTTCCAAAAATTAGCAGGACATTCTTTATATAATTGTTTTGTTTCACCGAAATATGATTATTTTCTCCGACAAGTTTCAACTTTCGACGAAATTATTGATATTGATGACAAAATTAATAAAAAATCTCTTTTTTACACAATATTGGTGTTAAACACTTAAGGGATGATTTCTTTGAAAAAGCCGTTTGGACGAAATTGTAAGGTCCTTTTACGAGACACGTAGTGCTGCTACGGCCATCTTCAATTACAGTGACAATTCACAATTTTTTCTTTCAGTCAAATGTTATTAATATCAATGAAATTGGCTTTATCTTTAATGAAAATTGTATGGAATTTATGTTTAAATATGATTTTGAATACTCAGAATTCTGCCCTAAAAGAGTTTGAAAATTTACAAATGTTGCTCCAGTATAAGTATATTTATAGTAAAAATATTCAAACTAATCTAAGTTTGAAACAGTTTAAATCCAATTATATCAAATTTATAGTTAAAATGAACTAACCAATTAGATTCATAGTTAACCTGATCTAATTCGGTTAAATCAAATTAACCATAAATTAGATATAATTGGATGTAAACTGTTCGATTTGAATTATTTACTTGAATCGCGTTCCGGGATGTAAAAACTTTGCTGGGTCCCTACTATTTAGCATTTATCGCGTATTCCATTATATTGCTGATGATATTAAATAATAAATATGTGCTTATGTTGTGAATTTCATGATTTATGCGGAGAGCAGATAAAATTTTGCTTACTCGCCCAGAACGACAAGTTTGGTCCATCCTTGGGGAACGAATTCCGTGCGGGGAATTTTGATAAATGTGCAGACAACTTACTTAAAGTCGTCAAATCGGATTACCCAATGTACAGTAGTATGTAATTTATCCCACCAATGTATCTCAAAACGGATTAAATATACTCTTACTTTTACATAAAAATGTACTTATTTTTATATTTAGAAAATCTTTATTTCTGAGAGATACATTAAATTACATTACAATATTTACAACATTACAATCATAAACATCTAGTTAAGCCTTAGAAAATGAATATCGACCATCGGTCTTTCTGCCACTTATTTTTATTTATATTTGGATGCTAAAACTTGAAATTATAAGATTTAATATATTTATGGTCATACTAATAGTTGTAGATTAATATTTTAATCAATTTAGTACTGGTGAACTATTAAATGTACATCCATTACATATACATATGTGAAAATATATAATATCATTATACATGAAAAAAATGTCAAATTAATAGATACATAAATAAAAATATCGTCCTACTTTTACATAAAACAAAGTTTAAGTATAAATAGAAAACAGTATTCATTCTACTTGGTCACAGATTATTTAATTATATTAAATCAAAATGATTTGAAAATAATTAATAAATTATTTCCACATTTAGCTCTGTGACTTAAGTACGTTAAACAAATACACATTAAAACAACTACTTCCCGGGCAAATACCCACGCCGGACATTGAATTACATAAGTTTAAGTATTTATTTTTAGATTATAAATCTTTAAAATTAAGATTCAATAATTTAAGGCCATACTAATTGTTGCAGATTAAATTTTTACGGCCAGAAGTCTTTTTGCCAGAGATGTTATAGGTTTTTGTAATTTTTTAAAACCAATATTAATAAATTGTTAATAACTGAGGCTTAAACTTTGTTATACATTGTTTAGCAATTCAATTAAACACTTTAAACTTTCAATTTTAATAAATGAAACACTTTTTTACTTTGTATAACTCGGAGTTATACAAACAAAGTAAAAAAGTGTTTCATTTATTAAAATTAAATTACAATTTATAACAAAGTAGAAGCCTCAACAATTAACAAGTACTTTAAACTTTGTTTGTATAACACTAAATTTTATTTATTGGGACCATAGTTTCAACAATTTACACTTTTCATTATCAAACTAAAATTAAATTAAACTTATTACATTGTCAGTATATATGCATTGTACATTGTAGCGAAAACAGTGTAAGGGATGGATGGGTAGGTAGACTACAATAAGGCTTTAAACAGCGAGGTGTAAATCAGCTCAACCTGGCTTTTGATGACGTAAATTTCCTTGTTGACACGTGCTTTATGGATTTCTAACAACTCAAGGAGGCTCATTTTGCGGCCTTTTTCGGCGAAATGAAAAACCGAAAGTACATTGCCATAAGTGTGGATGTTTTCAATCAGATGTTTGACGATTTGTCAATCAACTTAATTCTGAAAGAACCGAGATGTTCCTTGAGTGTCATTTTAAAATTTCTAAGAGTTTGGCCGATGTACACACCGCTACAATTATTACACGTTAACTGAAAATTAAATTATAAATTCCGGATCTGTGAGTAATATATATTTTTGTTTTCTGATTAAAAATGTTTGATATAAATAGAAAAGAGTATTCATTCACTTGGTCACAGTTATTTAAATATATTAAATAAAAATGATTTGAATATAATTAATAAATTATTTCCACATTTAGCTCTGTGACTTTTTACTTACGCTACATAAGTACGTTAAACAAATGCACATTAAAACAACTACTTCCCGGGCAAATACCCACGCCGGACATTGAATTACATAATGTACACATGCTGTTGCGTAACAATAAAATATTGCATAATGCAACAAATTTTGATCCGAGAAAAATTCTAATGTAAAAACAACAAAAGGAACGCCACTTAATATAAGGCCATCTGCCGACATGTGTTTCGGGATCTATGCCTCGTCAGTACAGCTATGCCTTACATCATTTAAATGTGGAAATAATTTATTAATTATTTTAAAATCATTTGTATTTAATATAAAAATGTTTGTGTTTTACAAATAAAGTTTAAAGTAAATAAAATGAAATGAAACAAAGATGATTCACACATTTGCAGCTATTTAAATTACAATGAAATTAAACAAGGAAAATTGTTATTATTCTACAGATAGCCTTGTAACTATTATTTGTTGTCTCCTTTCATTAAATAATTTCGACTCAAACCGTTGCAATTTGTCAGCAGTGCTGCGATGCAACAACAAATATCTATTGTGTAATTCAAAGTCCGGCGGGGTAAATGCTCGGGAAGTAGTTGTTTCAATAGATGTTTGTAAAACTTACAGTGTAAGTATTTTTTGCAGTTGGAAAAGGGATTGATCGAATTTTATTGATCATTGCCACAAATTTTCCTTGTTTAATTTCATTGTAAAGTTTAAAGTGATTTATTCGAATGTTAATATATGAGAAATACTCAACCTCTTTGTTTTTATTAACACAAAAAATATACATGATTGTAAGAAAAGTAAACTCGACCCAAACAGTAATATTAACACGGTTATAAATCTTTTCGCTTGTACTAATAATGGAAAAAAAATTGTTTTCACATTCTTCTTTATTTAATTTATATTGTTGATTTAAATCCCTCGACGTTTTCACGAAAATAAGTTCCGTAAAAATTGCACGTTAAAAAATAATAACCGTAAATAACGCTCCAATTTCCCCACCCCGCTTATCATTTTTCACTTCGCGCAAAATACACCCATATATATATTAAGTATTGATTCGTAAACGACTTCCCCGATTTCGATTCCCCGGGGAGAATTTGTTCAAGGGGTGCATAATACACCTCCGAAATTGAATATGTTAAAAATACCTCTCAATCACGCATTTCTGCAGCAGAATGGATTTTTTTGTCGGAGGGGGAGAGCAAAGGTGAATGGTAATCAGAGCCGGTGATGATGACTTGCAATTATTCAGTGGGGGGATGAAATGTTATGCGGAGGATTATTGTGTGCGCGATTTTCGCGCGCGGGGGTTTTCTTTGCCATTCATCTTTGCGTCGGGAATTGGGCGCGAAAAACATGTGTTGGGGAAATGGGGAGGCGAAAAACCGATTTGAGAGGGTAATTGTATGTTTTCAGCTGACAATAATCGAAGTACTGTTAATACAAATATATCAATATTGAATTAAACTTGTAAATTAAATTCACTTGGTTTTGTTTTACTTATGTTTATATTAACTTCAACTAGTTTCGGCTTAATGTCATTATCAAGAATGATAACAAAATAGAATGATTCTATATTAATTAAATATTTTAACATAACTATTTCATTACTAGTAATTAATAGTAATTAAATAATGTCATTTTGATTTTAAATCAGTTGGTTTGTTTTACTAATAATTCAGTGAATTATTCATAAACAAAACAATATATTATCATGAATTTCTTAAATAATAATTGCATTATTTATTATTATTATCCAAACAGATTATTACAGGATAACTTAAGACTACCTAATTTTATCTTTTATGATTCGTCATTTCGCAAATTTAAGTACCATTTAAAATTAATTGATTTGTCGGCGATTATTTCTGATACTTATTTCATAAGCGTATCTTCTATATCGTGTAGATCTTTAGAATTGTATACTTTCTCTTTTGTTTTTGTTCATCAATGTATAAGAATTATTGTGGAGTTGTAGAATTAGTTACTATAATTTGTATGTTATTTACTTTAATTTTTTTTTGTAATGAATTTTGTAAAATGGCATTGCCGTAAAATAAATAAATAAATAAATTACAAATTATAGCGTGTGAGCACTACAAGTGTGATGAAACGAATATTTAATTCTTGCATATAAAAATAAAAATAATAATTTAAAAATAATATATAAGTAATAATAATACAAAATATAACAAATGTTAAAGAGGGCGTCTTAATAAATACGTATTAATTATCAAATATTGATGTTAGTTGTACGGTAAACATTAACAGATTGGTGTGAAATAAATAAATATTATCTTGTAGCATGTTCACTATGTTACACATAGACATAATGGGCGAATTGAGATGTTCTCTAGTATTTGCTTTAGTACTGTAAAATGTAGTCTTATGCATACTAATATATTATCTAAGAAACTTATGTTCTCATTTACAAATAACTTTTATTAATAATCCCAAAGATACCACTTATTATTTAAGAAAGTCATGTTCACATTTTCAAATTATTTTTATTAATAATTCCGAAGATATCACTTATTATTTAAGAAAGTCATGTTCACATTTTCAAATTATTTTTATTAATAATCCCGAAGATATCACTTATTATTTAAGAAAGTCATATTATTAAAAATAATTTGAAAATGTGAACATGACTTTCTTAAATAATAAGTGATATCTTCAGGATTATTAATAAAAATAATTTGAAAATGTGAAATAATTTTTATTAATAATCCCGAAGATATCACTTATTATTTAAGAAAGTTATGTTCACATTTTCAAATTATTTTTATTAATAAGTGAAGATATCACTTATTATTTAAAAAAGTCATGTTCACATTTCCAAATTATTTTTATTAATAATCCCGAAGATATCACTTTTTTCTATTTAAACTTATGAGGATTATAAGTCTTGATAATTTACGAGTTAATTTGGAGTGTGAAACGTGCGCGCTCCCCGAATGACGGGTAGCTAGGTGCAGATGTTTCACAAAGAGATTATTTGTCTTCAGCAGCAGTAAGAAACTTAATTGCGTTCCTCTTTCTTTGTTGCAGTGCTGTGTGGAGTGGGAATAGATATCGTAGTGCACAAACATCCGACTGGATATTACTTCATGTAAGTACTTATACAAAAACACAAACTTTTATAATTATGACGGAAATAATTGTTTCGATTTTATAAGTCTGGACAAAGACGTCTCGGCTTTAATTAAAACAAAAACTTTATTATCAGCAATATCTGGTAATAAAGTATTTTATTGCGAATTTAGAAAAAAATAAGAAATGTAATGCTTCAATGCGTAACAGCCTTGAGAATTATAATATATTTTCTAGAAAAATCATGATTTTTTTTAATCCATTAAAAAAATCCATATAAAAAATAAAATAATCGCCTTGAGATTTTTTTTAATTTAAGAAAAAAAAAACTGTTCAAATTTTAACTAAAGTTCTCCCGTAGATTCTAGACATTATTCTAAAAAAATCTAACTATTCAGGTTTACTATACAAGGTGGCCAGAAAAAGAGTGATAATCTTCAGGTAAAGTTGTTCATTGATTAATTTCAAGTAGAAAATTTAAGTAAAAAAATATTGTACGGTTCTTCATTAACGCTCACGAGGCCATTGATATAATAAATATGTGACTAGAAATCAGTAATATTTTTGAAATATTTTGATTAAAATTAGTTCTATTAACATCCAGTAAACATTGCAAATGTTTATTTAATAAGTCGATTATTAATAGCAATAATTATACATGATATGTTAAAAACAAATTCTAGTGACATATTTAGGATATTAATGGCCTCATAAAGCTTATTGAATAATTACCCAATATTTTTTGTGTTTTATTTAATTTAATTTTTTATTATTTTATTTACCGACAATCGGCTATCGGCCAACAGCCTTTCTGCCAAAGTTCGGTTAAGGGAAGTGATGAATTGGAATAGGATTTATGAAGGATTTTTGAATTTAGGAATTATATTATCGTCTCTGGGAATGCAAAGTTGGGAGAGAATTGTGAAATTACATTGTTTTCTGGAGAATTTTTGAGATAGGTTGTGGAGGCGGTTAACTTGAGTTCGGTTGTAGAGGAGGGTATTAGATGGGTTGTAAAGTGGGTCACCCCTGATTTTTGTTAGGGGACATATGTAATTTAACAATCAACTTTATAGTTTTAATTTAACTATTAAGCTACTGCAATTTATTATTATAATTGGGAACTGATTTTCTTATGGATAATTATTATTATATTGTAAAATTTTGAGTTATCGTTACAAGAAAAGGAATAATAGATAATTTAATTTATGATATCAAACATAGATGGCGCCATCGCTCCACTAAATCGAATGTATTTTGTACAATATAATAAAAAAAATAATAGAGAATTATTCATCGACTATTATAAATAATACATACATATTTAATTAATGATTTTTTAATGAAAATATTGGATAGATTGGTACAACTTACGATCTTTTGCACGTTTTGTCAGAATATCGAAACATGTTTGCACACTCACCTAACCTAACCTAAACTAACCTAACCTTCTTATGGATAATTATTATTATATTGTAAAATTTTGAGTTATCATTACAAAAAAAGACGAATTATTTGACCAGTATATTGCTTAAAATACATTAAATAAATAATTATCACAAAAAGATGTCACAATTATTAGCTACAAAGACTCGCCTAATAAGATTAATACTAAAATCCTCTTTTTTACATCCTCACTTTTTCCTTTTTATTGTGGACGAAAATTCTTGGTAGTATATCGAGTTTCACGTTTGGGGGCGTAATTATTTCGTTGTTTAATAAGCAGGGCGGGAAAGAGCTGACGTCGCCGAAATTAAGAAGAGTATTTTTTTCATAAATCAAAGTCGCGGGTGATTTATACAGCCTGCTCGAGTCCGTGTCCTCCCCGTTTCTTATAAATATTATATTTAAAGTATATTTCGGGGAGATTAATGGATGTAGGAATTTCATAAATTACGCTACTTTTTATTCGAGGGCGACCATTTTTCTTTGTTTCGCAAATTAAGTTTCACGGTTTCGCGAATTCTGTTTCTCCGGGTTTTTTTTAATGCGAATTTTGTTAACTCTTATCAAAAAATAATATTGAAATAATCTCAAAAATAATAAATACGGGCAGATAGACCTCCGGTCGATAGCACAGGATAGAAAAACCTTCATTTTAGTGTATTTACTCTGTTTAGTCTTATTTGTTTTTTTTTTTTATTTTATATATTTTATCACAGTTATTTAATTTAATTTGAATAATATTAATAGTTTGAAAAATACACTTGATTTGTTTCACTAATTGTTTTTTTTTCCTCCGACTAGTTTCGACTCACATAATTCTCAAGGAGTGTACAGAAAATTAATTTTACATGAAAGTATATACAATTTTTTTTTATTTATTTTTTTATTATTATTCAGGTAATAAGAGACTTAAGAATTGGTGAGTGAATAAATTTGTTTGTATATACTTAATAAATTAGGCAGAATAACCAATGTGTTAATCAATTTAATTATTATGAAACTCACTTCGTTTATTTTTACTTAAAAACGAATGTTTTTAATGTTGGATTTAATATAATATTAACAAAGTTTTATCAAGTGATTAATGAGAATAAAATGTCCGATTAATTATTATATTCCTTATTAAACATAGATTTGTTTAAACAATACTGAAATTAATACAGAATCTGTGAATGTATCGTCTCTGCTAAAAACTTTCAAATATCATTTCAATTCAAGTGCTAACTATTCACAAACATTGAGATGTTTCAAGCACGCGCAGCGCACGTACACACAATAAAAAAAGTATACACTACGAGGGCAAGAGTTTTTCAAAGGAAAAATATTATTTTGTTCGCGTGCCCTTTGAAGGAGAAGAAAAAACGAGGGATTTGATTCCCCGGGTCGGCCTCAAAGAGCACGCACAAAGAGTGGAGGAAATTTGTTTCTAGTAATCATGTTATGTTCTATAACTCGACTAAGGCTTTGGTGGTGGAAAAGGGGCTTTTCCGTCGTCTCTTTTTTTTGAGAATATGAGGCCCTTTCTCGGGTGTTATTAAATATCATCTCGCCGGCTTATAAAAGTCACATTGGATTGAATTAGGAGAGTATGTTGGATGCGGCGACGTATTTTCGTTTTCAATCAAGATCTGAGAGAATTTAATTCGTTTTTTTTTTTCAATTTTAATAAATGAAACACTTTTATATTTTGTTTTTATAACTCGGATTAAGTAAAAAAGTGTTTCATTTATTAAAAATGAATTACAATGTATAACATACTTTGTTATACAAGCTCAACAAGCCTCAACAATTAACACGTTTTTTTTTTTTTCTTAATCAATTTAAAATATCTTTTGAAAATAATTTATCGTTAGGTTGAAAAATACACTTGATTTGTTTTACAGTTTAATTTATTTCCTCCGACTAGTTTAGACTTTCGTTAATATCAAGGAGTGTATTAGAGATGTAAATCGAATACTTGCATCACTTTTAACAGAGTGTATTGTGTGTAATGACGAGAGTCGAAACTAGTCGGAGGAAATAAATTAAATAGTGAAACAAATCAAGTATATTTTTCAACCTATTAATATTATGATCATATTTCCGCAAAATATAAGCCAGTCTGGAAATATATAATTACTGCGAACTTTACTTTCTTGAATAGTAATTTTTCTACTGATGTTAGAAATTTTGCAGAAAATGGGCACTTAATCTTCATTAATAGTAATTAAAAATGCAGAAGTGAAGAAATGAATTAAATATTATATCAAAAAAACTTCACATACTCATAAATAAATATCTTCAATCTTAAAGGATATTGTTTTTAACATAAAACTGGTTTGGTCTTACAACCTAATTTAGTATTTAATTCATTATTTACTACATTAAAAACACTAAAAAAACAAAATAATACTTTAATTAATTGCTGTATATATTTTTTCAATCTATAGATTCCTTATTAAACCTAATTTAATATTTAATTCATTATTTACTACATTAAAAACAATAAAGAAGAAAAATGTATATAAATCTGGTGAGATTTTAATTAATCCCCAACTTTATTAATAAATTCACCAACAACAAAAATACGAAAATGATACTATATTTAAATCAAAATTAAAATCTAAAAATATTTAACGGTGAGTCTATGGTGGAATCAAGACAATGGAAGAGTGTCATCTAATGAATTTTCTACACGACGCATCACGATATTTTTATTCACTGGTGCCAACAAAAAGTAAAATAAAGAAGAAAAAAATTGTAACGTAAGACGAAATATCACAGAGCTAATTCTGGAAATAATTTATTAATTATTTTCAAATCATTTTTATTTAATTTAAAGAACAAAAAATCGGAACACGGAAAGGAAAAAAGTTCTAGATCGTATTTCTTCCTTAGATATTGATATTTTCTTAGTAATTACGTTGTAATATTTGTTGACTTATAAATCTTGATTATAATAAAAAAGTTATAACTAAAATTAATAAACTATATTTAATACTAAAAATGTATATAAATCTGGCGAGATTTTAATTAATCCCCAACTTTATTAATAAATTCACCAACAACAAAAATACGAAAATTAATTAAATCCCCGCTCTTTTTCCACACAAAAAAAACATTTACATGCACAGCGACTTATTACATTTCATACTCAACCGACCGCCCAAACACCCAGCCGCCTCTTTCTGTGCGTAAAATTTAATATATTCATTATTTATACAGGCGCATAACAATAAGGAAAGTTTTCGTGGGGGTGGTTCTAAGGGGGGAGGGCTGCGGTCACGGAATTATCCGCCGGAATTGCTCGGACAAAAAGGGGATGTGGGTATGACGTCTTTATTATTGCCGATGTAAATATTTTATCACTTTGAGGCCGGATAGGCATCGTGTAATAAAACTTAATGGCGGTTTGGCAAAAACGGCTAATTTGCCCGATGGTTTCTGGAGGGTTCATAAAAAAAGGATGTGGAAAATAATTATTGTTATAAAATTGTATTAATTAAAATATTTATAATATTAATTAAATATTTATAATCATTTTAGTTCAAATAAAGCAATTAAATTTAAAAAAAAAATATTCTCTACCCTTGTCCATCCTTACAACCAATATCCAAATCGCTCACCTCGAAGGCAATAAAACCTCCGTAATTTTCTTAAATATACAAAAAGTCTACTACTCCGCACTCTTTCTTAAATGCAATCAACTTGGAATTCCCCATTTTGTCATTAAAATCTTAAATAATCTCCTTTCTAACAGAATCCTTCAAGTGAGAATCCGTAACTTCCCGCAAAAAGACATTCCTCAAGGATCCCCATCTCTCCTCTCCTATATATATTTTTTTAATCGACCTTTATCACTGGAACCCCCACTACCTGAACCACTCCGTGTACCCTCTCCTATATGCAGATGATATTTCAAATTTGAGTCTCACCATGGGATGAACTTATTATAATAGAATTGCATGCTACCGTTGAGAAAACTGGGCTATGTTTCTTTGTTTTCAAGAAAAATTAATAAAACTAAAAAAAATAATTTAGATTTTTTAAATGTTTTATTAGCCAACAAAAATTTATTTATATATTTATAAAAAATATTTTTTTTAGAGAACAGAAAGACATATGGTTGATAGCCCTTATTTGAGAATATATTATAAAAACATTTATTTTTTTTAATTTTATGTTATATACAAAGTATTATATTTTTATTTTTTTCTCAGATAATAAACATTTAGTAGTATATATTTTCATAATAAATTAAAGACGATGCAAGCGCCACCTTTTGCCTAATTTCGTTGACGATGCCACTTGAAATTAAGCAAAAGGTGGCGCTTGCGACGTCTTTAATTTATTATAATTAATATCGGGTATATAACCCCAACACAATTTCCATTCAGTCGCCTTCATCAAGGCATTGCAATGGAACACACTAGTCTGATGAGGTTCGAAAAACCGGAATGGCCATCACTAGTTATCACTGAACGTTTCATTAAAAGTATATATTTTGTTATTAAGGATTACAATTTTTAAAAATGTCCATTTTTCTTCGATACGGTAAAAAAAATGTAAATGTTGTTTGAATTCAAATTATTTCCAAAACGTTTTTCGCGTGTACACGGCTGGTAATTTATGTAGAAAAGGTGGGCGGGATTTAATAACGGCACCGCGGCGATTTATTCGACGGGAAAGCGTTAATCCGCCGATATTTCCAGGAATCCTTTGTGTAACGTAATCCCGGCGGATTTGTTTGCTGTTTAATTGGGGGCGATTTGCACAAATTTGCAATTTAAAAATTCGTTTGATTTATGCAGCTCGGCACGGCAAGAACACAGGCCTAATATTTTCCCATTTATTTTTTCGCTGTCGGGATTTCAATATCCGCATAAAGTTTTGCTTTATAGTTAAAGCATCAGTAAGATACTGATGTAGATATAATATTTATATTTTATTTATTTCTTCACTTCTGCATTTTTTAATAATAATGATCAAATTTTATTGATCATTGCCAGTAATTTTTCCCTGTTTAATTTTATTATACACACATCTTTATGCAGACTATATAGATAATTTTACCAGTAAATAATTACAATACATGTGTTAGTCTGTCTGGGCTATCGACCAAAGGTCCTTCTGCCCTGTCATGAATTTATGATGAAGTTAAAGAAAAATCTATTCTAGTATTGTAATTATTATGTATTGTTTTAAAATATTTAGTATTTAATTAAATAAATGCTTTCTAATCATTTCATGACAATATAGAAAAAGGCCGTAAACCATCCCTTTTATACCTTTTATTTGAACTACAATATTCTTGTATGTGTAGGTTTTCATTCTTTTTTTTTTTTTTCGCAGTCGTTGTTGTCATCTGTTTCTCATATTTATTTCACCATTCGGTTCGTATTTATCGGGAAAATGTAGAAAAGTCCGTGGATTCCGTAGGAGGGTGTGTCAACACTTTTAAGATGTATGGCTTACGGAATTTCGCGGGACCAATATTTGCCGGCGTTTTCTTCGGCGTTTCCTTTTTTCCCTTTTGCTTCTTTTTTTTTCCTGTGTCGGAGGGCGCTCTTTCAGCTTTATCGTGGCACGTCAGCGAAACCCGGCGCCGGTATTCCTTTCCTCTTTTGTTGTACACCGGTTCTTAAAAGGAAACGTATGGATTGTAAAAATGGTAAATATTTAGTTTTTTTTTAGTGTGTATGGAAAATATGCGAGTACGTGTTTCATCACTAAGAACTATTCATATAAATATATAATAATAATAATGTTTTATTTACGATAAATGGAAAAGAGTATTATTCATTCACTTGGTCACAGTTATTTAAATATATTAAATAAAAATTATTTGAAAATAATTAATAAATTTTATTTAATACATAATACATATTTAGCAAAGTAACACAAGTATAAAATAAGTCTTAACACCTCCTTTAGTCTCCTATTTGGGACCCTTAATGTTGTATTTTGAAAATTAATTTCGCCTCAGATGCTATTTGTACTGCGCGATAGACGTGTCATCTTTATTTCCAAACATTAAAAATATTTACAATGACTTCATGTTCGAAAATCTCGACCAGAGATATTTCCGCCTGCCCGTGTTCAGCCTGTCATATATACAAACATCTTTATTCAGACACTATGACAACAAAATTTTACAAAACTTATTAAAACAATATGTACAATTGTGTTAGTAGTCTATCTGCCTCAGTCTGTCATTATTTCAATATTGTCACGTCCTCGTCCTGAGACGCGAGGAGATAGAAGTACGTAGGCGGTTGACGAAACTTAAATATTTATTATCGATCTTAAAGATAACTGCTTACTTGGGTTCTTACAATCGATTAAATAAAACATCACACTATTGCCGTTGTTACACCACTTTCTTTTCCCTCCTTATCACCACCATATTTTGTACCACCGCGGCCTCCCATCAATTAATCAGAAGGTTCCAAGTCTTACTTAGCAACTTTTAGTCAAATTTCAAAAGCCGCGTGAAAGTGAATCGAACTATTCGAGAACGCAATGTCCAATATTTAGTATTATTTTCTTGTTACGTAACAGCCCATACAAGACAATGTCATGATCGCTTACCTCGATCACATAATCGGCGAATTTTACATTGCTGCACTTTTTAGCATAAAATTTTCCAAACACATAAGCCTCCATATTTTTATAACAGAATTTTCTATCGATCCGGTGTTCAAATATTTAACGTAAAAGAAGCTGGCCTTATATTACGTATTATTACTTTCCCCGGACCCCTGTCTAAGGCAAAGTATTGTGTTCGTCAAAATTTTCGAATCGCAAATTTCAACAAATATGCACGTTTTGAGCTCCCCTGAGTCTATTCCATCGAGTTTGGAAAAATGTCTGTGTGTTTCCGCGATAAACCTGAACTTTATATCTAAGCCTTCTATAACAGTAGAATGATCTGAAAAGCTTTTGGTTAGAATCAAAACTCACTAAGTGCAAGTAAGTGTCCACTGATGTACATTGTATTCAAATTATTTTTATTTAATTTATTTGTAATTAAAATGTTAAATTATTATAGAAAATATTAATCAAAGTAGACGCCATGGATTTATATTTAAATCAATCAGCTTACTTAAACTTTGAGCAACAAGTTACCATTTTATACACAATATTTTCATTTATTTACGGATTCACCATTTCAACATTCAAAATATGTTTACATATTTTGAGCATACAACTTATAAATTAAAAACAATAATAACACACGAGTTTTTTCCTTACTTCACGGCAACGTGTTAAATAAAAAGTGAAGTAAGGAAAAAACTCGTGTGTTATTATTGATACTAACACTTCACGTGAACTCAAAACCCATTTACTTAAATTAAAAGAAAAAAAATACAAGATAGAGGAAAAAGAAACGTTATATAATAATTATCAATTATCAAATAATAGGAAACAATAATAAATAAATACATAAATAATAATAATAATAATAATAATTCCCTAAATGGTTCCACTTGTATGTATTAAATAACATGCAAAGTATAGAGTGAACTAAATAAAGCTATAGATAAGAATGAAAATATAATTAAAATATTAAATTATTAAAGAAAATATTAGCAAAAGTAGACGCCAAGGAATTTTATTTAAATCAACCGTAAAACATGTCGAAGCTTACTTAACTGAGGCTTAAACGAAAAGCGCAATTAATTATAAATCCCGCACAAAAGAACCGGAAACGTTAAAACACAGAATTGAAAGAACACCGTGTAAGAGCGGATTCTGAGAATTTAATAAGCGTGCCGCTGAAAGTTCTGTATAAATAATTAAAGGCGGGCGCAATAAATCCACATCAGCTGCCGCCTGTATTTATATTAAAAATTAACTTTGGCAATTAAAGTTTCACTCAGATTTTGTTGGTGGCTGGGGAACGGGGAGGGGAGAGGCGCAACATTCTTAATTACGCGGAGAGAGAGGGGAGGCGATACGGAAACGGAAGCGGAAGCCAGGTGAGCTGGATGCCATCCTCAACGTGGAATTTGTCACGCAAATATATGTCTCTTTTGAAAACTTAATTAATTCCACGGCGGGAAATGAAAGATGACGAATAGATTTTCATTGGTGCGAGGAAAATCGATAACTGCTTGATATATTGATTTTCATAAAAAAAAAAATGACATTAGAATTTATTAGTTGTTGAGGTCTTTATTTTGTTATATACAGGATGAGTCATAAAGGACGAACATTTTTGGAACAGCAGTCCCTCGAAGTGATAGGGTCGTGAAAAGTTATTAAAGAAATATTTAACACTAAGAAAATGATACACAATCATATACAAACATCTTTATTCAGACAGCAGAATTACAATTCTTTACAAATATTTATATTTACAATACATATTGATGGGTTAGTAGTCATGGGCTATCTTTCTGCCCTATACACAATCATTTTCTTAGCATTACATATTTTTTTAATCTCAATAACTTTTTACTTTCCCCGGGCCCCCTGTCGAAGGTAAAGTATTGTGATCGTAAAAATATTCGAATCACCAATTTCAACGAAGATACACGTTTTGATGTTCCCTGAGTCCATTCCATCGAGTTTTAAAAAATATTTATGTTTCCGCGATAGCGCATAAACGTTAAATGGAACTTTATATCTAAGTTTTTTATAAAAATGGAATGATCTAAAAAGCTTTTGATTAGAATTAAAACTCATTAAGTGAAATTTTTCT
This sequence comes from Philonthus spinipes, assembly GCA_963082785.1. Taxonomy (NCBI): domain Eukaryota; kingdom Metazoa; phylum Arthropoda; class Insecta; order Coleoptera; family Staphylinidae; genus Philonthus; species Philonthus spinipes. The sequence goes on along the minus strand of OY720308.1, from coordinate 7,943,970 downwards.
CTTAACGATTTTTCATTTTTTAATTCGAATTGAAAAATGTTTCAAATAAAAAAAATATATATTTTTTGTTATAAAACTTTTATTATAGGATATTCAGTTTCTTATTTTATAATCGAAAGAATTTCATCTATCTGATAATTTCCCTTATAAATAAACAAATATTTTATTAATCTTCTTTATTTTGGCTGTGGAGACTTTAATTATTTAAATAATTATTTTAATATCAAATGAAACGTCAAAATGCCGTAATATTTCAGTAAGTGATTTTATGTAGTGAAGGAAAATTTGTAAAGTCATTGTAAGGTAAAAAAAATAACAAAATACCTTCTAAATATTTGGCTTTAACTTAAAAAAAAACAATATATTTTTTGTATTTAATAATATTTCATTTACTACCAAATGTTAATTAAAAAAACTCATTTGACTGAATTCACCAGGGAACGTACCATGATGGACAAATGATTGTTATTTATAATTTTAGGTTGTTTTTATAAAATGTTATATTTATTTTTCTTTTTTAATCAAAATCATCGAACAATAAATTCTAAGCAGATTCTTTTATAATATATCATGTTTAGATCATAAAATTCATTATTGAAGCCAGAAAAAAAAATCCCGAACAATATCACATAATAACCTGTATATCATTTTTCATATTACACAATGATTTACGATCCATAATATCACATCAAACGCTATTTATTTATACCCTCCCCTCTTCCACGAGTCCACTTTTGACTTAACGAAGGGTGTAATATTTATTCGCCGTCCCGAAAATTTGTACCTCTCGAGTTATTTTCATTTTTCGATGCAAATGGCTCGGCATAAATCATCGTGGAACGAGAAACAAGAAATATGGGCCGGTTCTCTCTCTCTCTCTCTCGCGCGCTCTCTTTTTTTTCCGTTCCTTCTGGAGCAATGGAGCTGAAGGAAATCGCCCCCCGTGCCATGAAAAGAGGACACAATGAGGTTATTTATGGTGACCGATGGCCCACGGAATAAATATCCCGGAAAATTATTTAACGCACAGTGGATATTTGAGAATTTATTCGGATTTTTAATGAGAGTTAATAATAGGTTTGAATTTTATCTTATTATTTTTTTATAATTATATAATACAATACAAAAGTTAAACAAATATTTTTCTATTGGACTATATAATCATATAAAATAATGAAATTAATTACAATTTGTTAATTAAAAAGTTTTAATATCATTTTATTGATAATAGATTATTGTCTTCTGTTTGTTATTAAAATTAGTGGATGGATAAATTTAATAAATTACCCACATTTTTTTTTTCTATTTACAAATTATTTTGTTGAGTAATAGATTTATATTTTGTAAAAGATTTATATTTAGAGAATGGGAGGTTAATTATTAACGTACACGTTAAATTCTATATTTTTCGTATTTTGTAATAGATTTATATTTAAAGAATGGGAGATTAATTAATAACGTATACGTTAAACTTTATATTTATCGTAGAGAATAGCCCCAAATAACGTTTAACAATATTTCGTATGGAATCGCTCCGTATGTCTTTTGAGGAAATAAATATTATTATTACCATTGAAAACATTGCTATAATCTAATCATGTTTCATCAATGGATTAATGTTAACATGTAATAGAGTAAATTAATTAAAAATAAAAATGATTTGAAAATAATTTTTATTTAATTTATTTAAATAACTGCGACTAAGAATGAATGCATACTCTTTTATATTTATTTGAAATAGAGTAATTTAAATTTATACATTCCCATTTAATTCCTTTGGAAAATACTTTTCAATAAAACCTCATCTACTTCTTTGCGTTTTTTTTTTCTCTCCTTTTTTGCAAATTGGACAATTCGCTGGAGAAAAAAAGTGGGACAGTTAAAAACTCGTGCACGTATCAGCATTAAATTTCTGGACCCTTATCGCCCCGAGGAATGCGGAGCGCCATTAAAAATGCACTTAAGTATATTTACTTTGGCACGTGTTCCTTTAGGGCTCTTTTATCGATAATACTGGGCACTTTTACAACAAACGCAGCCATCGCCTCTTTTTTATATCACAAACGTAAGGTTTAAAAACACTTTTTTTTTCAGCAAGAAAGTGAATGATTAGAAATCTAAATTACATTTATATTAAATGTTATTGTTCATGAACAATGCTCTTTAGGCTTCGTTTATAATGTAAAACGTTAAATAGAAAAGAGCATTCATTCACTTAGTTACAGTTATTTAAATAAAAATTATTTGAAAATAATTAATAAATTATTCCCACATTTAGCTCTGTGACTTCAATTTCAATTTACTTTATTAACAGAATCTCCATTTCCAAATTACAATTATAATTACATATTAAAAATTTTATAAGAAAAGTGTGACGCTCTAAAAAGATTACAAAACATATGTATAAAAAAAGGCAAATTACCAATCACAAATTACGACAAAATACAAAATAAAAATAATACGCATCAAAATATTTATTTATCAATCCCAAACAGTTCATTGTGAAAACAATTGACTCTGAAATGTGGGAATAATTTATTAATTATTTTTATTTAATTTATGTAAAACGTTGTTTGAGATACTAATGGAGAGATAATTATTTCTAAACATCACCGATTCTATTGGCAAAAGTTGCTTATTTCAGCTTTAAACAATTCAACTGTTTCATTAATTGTTAAGACTTGACTATGTTATTTGATTAATGACAACACTTTTAACTTTGTATAATTATAAATTATTTCGTGGCTATAATTCTGTTAACCTGTTAGTTTGAACATGACGCGTTAATGACGTAAAAACTTTATTTGATAAATTAATTTCCGTTATGCAAAGCTGAACGCAAACAATATTAATAAATTATATGGACTACAATAATATGAAGACGTTGAAATTAATTGAAACATAATTTCAACTTCTTTAAAAAAATAATAAATTATATGAACTACAATAATATAAAGACGTTCAAATTAATTGAAACATAATTTCAACATCTTTATATAATTGTAGTTCATATAATTTATTAATTTTTTAAAGACTTTGAAATTATGTTTCAATTAATTTCAACGTCTTTATATTATTGTAGTTCATATAATTTATTAATTTTGTTTGCGTATAAATCTCTTATACATAAATAGAATAAAAATGATGTACATAAATAAATAATAAATGTAAACATTTTGCTTTCTTATTTTTTGGGGGCGATTAATATTTTACATTATTTCTCGATATACCAACATATACACACTGGCCTCTTAAAGAGAAATGTAGCAATTACATTCGCACTGACTAAACCCACAAAATGATATTTGAAATTTCCAGTTTCATATTATATTTGTTATAATAAATAAAATGTTAAATAAAAAATTATTTTATTTCACTATTAAATGTAAAATACAGCTTCTGGATTAAAATCTGAATCCTTTGATAACTGTAATATCGTAATGTTCTACAAATATAACAAAAACCGTGAACTGAAACGTTATTAAATAATAACAAATAACAATATTAATTTTATATATAACGTAGTTGAAGCCTCAATTATCAAAATATAAAATAATTTAAAATTTTAATAAAGCTAAAATGGTGAATGCGCCGGGATTGCATGGACATTAATTGCACTTGCAATTTCGTGTATAGGTATATATATACAAACATCTTTATTTAGACAATATGACAACAAATTTTAGAAAATTTATTATAACAATATGTACAAATGTGTTAGTAGTCTGTCATGGGCTATCGACCATAAGACTTTCTGCCCTTGTGTAGGTATATTTCTATAATAATTCATGTTAATAAGCTATTTCGAATTAATAGCGATTTAATTACACGCCTTTGTACTTACATCATGAATTTGTTGCATCGTCTTCGTCTTTTTTTTTTTTTCATTCATTTCAGAAAGTATTTATTCAACATAATATTTCCTAAAAAAATATAAAAGAAATGTCATTACTTTTATCTGTGAGGTGCACAAAATAAAAAGTACACAATTTTCACTCCCCTCCAGCGTTTTTTTTATCTTTCGCACTACATCAAACAAGTCGTATTATTGAAATCATCCCGAATGCAACAGATGTATATAATGAGGTGGCGCAGTTGAGAGAGAAACGGGCGAGGGGAAAAATAAAACGGCGAAAAGCCGCTGCCGCCGCCGCCCGGACCCCCTATACATGAAACATTCATCGAATTTTCCGGTCAATTGTGCGGCGAGCTCTTTTGTTTGTGCGCGCGTGCACAATGCCGCACATGTTACGGTTTTTCTAAACGAAATATACAAACATATTTATTTCTAAAAAAAAAAAAAATGTGTATATACAATAAAATCCGGGGAGGGAAACGGAAAATATTCGGGGAATATGTACACAATGGTGAACATTTCCGCGACAGGGAATTGCTGTTTGTTATTTGTTACAGTCTGCGTGAATGGTAATATTTTTTATTAAACAAAAGTTGCTAGCTAATTAGATTTTTCTATTTAGAGTTTTATTTTAGCAATAATTATAAAAACAGTATCAAAAGTAAAACAAAACCAATATGAAACTCTTACCTAAACTCCTATTTAAATATTATAAATAATTAAAAAATTCTCTAAATAAATAAGAAGGCAAAATGTTTATATTTTGCTTTCACAAAATTATTTTCTTTATTACTTTTATACAGGACAGGTCATATTGTCGTAATTATAATAAAAAACATTAAATTTTTAATTATTTTTATTATTTAAATAGAAGTTTAGGTAAGAGATTAATACTGGTTTTGTTTTACTTTTAATACTGTTTTTTTTTTTAATAAAAGCATTGTTCCACCTTATGGCAAGCGGCTATTGATAGTGTAACAAACAAATGAATTCAGAAAGTACAAAATGCTTGCTTGAGATATATTTATGGATTACGAAAGTTTGATAGAATATCCTATAAAATTAGAGATTCTGGTTGGTTGTCTATGCAAGAGCGTCGAACAATACAGGCTGCATGCTTATATTATAAAATTATATTAACTAAACACCCGCCATATCTATATAATAAAATTTCTTTTCGTGAGGACATTCATAACATCAACACCCGTTATAAAGGCAGGTTATCACCCCCTAAACATGGGTCTATAATTTTTGAACGCTCATTCTCTTATAATATATATCGACTTTATAATGATATACCACAAGCATTCAGGAGTCTCTCTCTACTCGAATTCAAAGACAAATTAAAAAAGTGGGTGTTAGCAAACGATCTGGTGTTAAGTTGAGGCGATATGTCAATGTCAATGTTTCCAGGTTTTTGTTTTGTTTTAAAATTAAATAAAAAAAACTGAAAACATTTCATATAATTTTATGTAACCTATATAATTTTATCTTATGTTTTTTAATGCTATAGATTATATTCTTTATAACTATGAATTATGCTCTTTATAACTATTAATTATGTTCTTTATATCTATAAATCGTGTAATTTTAATAATCAAGTTTGGATGGAAGAACAGTGAGCGTAAGCTTAACTGAATCCCACCTAATGATTCACTTGTTTTGTTGTGTATTTCCTCCTCATAATAATATGTATTAACAGCAATTTCCTGTCGCGGAAAAGTTTACCATTGTAAATACTTGTTTTATTTACATTAATAACAAAATTTATTAAAGTCGTTTATAATGTTCTTAATATTATAAAATAATTAAAATTATTACAAATGAAAGATTATAGTATTAAATAATATCTAATTTTTTTGGTAATATTTACTAATAGTTCCAACGTTACTCCATTCTATTTTTAAAATGATATCCCTCCAGTTGATTCGAGGATGAAACGACGCAATTATCAAGATGTTACGATAACGGTTAAGTGTGCCGTTTGCCTTCATATTCCCCGGTCCGAAAGGACTCCAGGCGCCGCGTCGCTTATCCCGGGCTGGGATAAGGCGTCGTTACAACGAAGACACTATCCTAATCGCATTACACATCTAGCCTTAATTTGCCCAAACACGGATTTATTAACGTGAAATTGAAACGGCTCAGAAAACTGAAAGTAAATCTGCATTTATGAAATATATATAAGAAGAATGATTTAAGAATAATTAATTGATTACTAAATATAAGATATTTATTACTGCTTTGATAGAATTTTTGTAAAATAATATATAATATTTCAAATGAATGGATTTTGATATAAAAAAAATCAGCAATCGGCTAAGGGCTAGAAGCTTTTTTTTCTGATTATTAATAACATTAATTGTGTTGTCCATCCTGAGTAGTGAGGAGTTATTTTTTTTAATGTTTAATTCTTCAGTTTTTACTTCGCAATAAAATAATCCAACGAATTTCGGCGTTTTCTACGAGCAGTGCCAGATACTAAAGATCCACCGTTTTACAACAAAAGGAGAATTTACCGCGCAACGAGGATGATAAAAAATTCACGGGAGTACCAACTCCGGAATACTTAATCCGTTCCGTTGCACCGATAAACAGAGCGGAGGGAAATTTAGCGGCCATTCGGCGAATTTATGTTGCGGACGCCGCTGGAGTTTATAGAATTAATCGAGAGACTCCTCCGTGCCGACCTTTATGGATTCCGATGCTAACCTTACACATTTTATCCTGTTGTTTTTCACGGACACGGAAAATCAAGAAGAATTCACAGCAAAAACACATTTTTTTATCAATAACGATAAAAATATCTTCCATGTCTTAATTTTATTATTGAACTATAAATTCATAAATTAAGTCGATTAATTAATTACACGGTAAAATATTTTGATTTCTAAAACAACACATTGTAAAAAAAATATTGTCATGGTCCCGAATCAATACTTAATGTTATTTCGGTGGTGCGTATCAGAGTTTGCGAATTTAGTTATGGGTTATGTGTTCCTGCCAACGCCGGGACAGGGGAACAAGGGTGCTATAAATACACTCGAAGGGCAGTAACTAACGTCGACTCGGCAACTTAGTTTATATACCTCATACCCTGTCATCCCCTGAAAACCGTGAGGAACTTAAGGGCACCAACTTCCGCTAAACAGAAACCGGCGAGTGCACTAATCGTCCTTAATCCACAAAGGGAAACGCGAAACTTTTCCATCACGCCCACCTCGCCAGACCCTCTGCGATTCTAATTAATTGTTATGCAATCCGCTCACGTACACACATAAATTTATTAAATCAAATGTAGAACATTACTACGGAGTAAGTTATTATAATAGCATAATCGTAATAACTATACGTTTCTTGTTGTTTATGTTTCATATATTTATTTTATAAATTATAATTTTGTTTATTATTAAACATGTTTATTACTTAATTAAATTAAATAAAATTAATTTGTAAATAATTAGTTATTAATTAACTGGCTCGGTTCCTTGGAATTCTTAAATTCTATATAAACAATAGGAGATGTATAATCAGCTTCAAACCGCATCCTTATTCTTTCATATAAGGGTACAATTTATAAAGTGCAAGAACTTGCTCGGTTCCTTGGAAATCTTAGATTCAGTATCAACAATAATAAATGATGTATAAACTACTTCAGAAAGCATAATTATCCTTACATATAAGTACGGCTGTACTGACCATTCTACACTTCGTAAGTCTTTTTTATTGTAGAAAACTATTAATTAACAAATTATTAGCTGGAAGGTTAAATTTATATCAATAAACAAACATAAATTACTATTGATTGTTTTTAGATCATTTTCCTTATTTGGATAAAGTATACATTTAATAATTGTTGTATACCACATAATGATAGAAGTGGTATAAAAATATTATGGAACATTTATTTTCACCTTAACATTGAAAATTTACCTTGAAGTGAACGCCTCCAAGGTTTACGATTGTTTTTAATTTAATTCCTTTAAAAAAACTGCAAAAATTTAATTTTCATCATTGTTTCATAAAAAATATTTCGACAATCTTTATGTTTAAGGGCTGTAAAGTTGTAGTCACTTTATATTTTCACAAATTAGTTTAAATCGAAAGAAAACTGTACATTTATATTGGTCCAGTATTTTTTTACAGTTGAAAGCATTATTGCGTACCCGGCGCATTCACCAAAATTACCGTATAAATGTTACCATCCCAATACATAATATTATATTGAGATTATGAAACGTTGTGCTTGAATATATAAGTTGTAAAATAAACTATGTTTGATAAGTTTATTTGTTTACATGTTACAATAATAATAAAATAGATACATTATATATATTATACTATTTACGATAATTTATAAACGTACAGAAGAGATTCAATTTGAGCTCAACTGGTTTTCCATCTAAACCTTAATGTATTAAATTAAAAATAACAAAAAGGAATTATCTACGGAACTAATGAAATATGAAACTAAAAATATTAACCAAAAACAACCAAGAAAAAAGAAAATAAAAGTAACGTATAAAAATGGATAAATTAAATAATTATTAGTAATATGTAAAATTATATGAATAAAAGACATTTATTATTATTACATTTATATATTATTCTTTCAATAACCACACCTTAGGCAGCACTTTCCTGAACCCGAATATCCATCTCAACTATACGCTTAGCTAATAAAAAAAAAATGAATAAAATAAGAAAATATTCAACTTTACTTTATAAAAAAACACATACGTAGTTACGAAAATTATAAAAAATAAATAAACTATGTCATTAAGTGTTCAGAATGCTCACCACCTGTTATTGATATATGACATTTGGTTAAGCATTTGTTTTCAAATCCAATGACTACATATGATTTTATATTAAATAAACCGATTTGAATATTTTCTTATTTTATTCATTTTTTTGTTAGCTAAGCGTATAGTTGTGATGCTTATTCGGGCGCAGGAAAGTGTCCTTATCCAAATTGGATAAAAATAGATATGGTGTTGGAAAAAAAAGTTTACTATCGATATCTTGACAGTTGTCATCGTATTATCAATTTGGTGAAACCTAAATTTCCTGCTGTTTAGAAATATATATTGTTTGTTATAGTTTACTGTCATAATAAAAAAAAATAGAAACTGAATCACCCTGTATGGAAAATAACAGAGGCCCATGAATTGATCCTTGAGGTACACCTTGTTGTGTGTTTATATATATATATATAAATCTTTATTGGCAGATTATAGTAATAATAATAAATAAATACAATAAATAACCAACATAAAAATAAATTCTTCTGCCAATTGGCTATCGACCGTTGGTCCTGTGTGTTTATATTTGTTCTGAATCGTTTATTTTAGAAATTATTTAGATTTTTTATGCCCGGCGCATTCACCAATTATACCAGACGTTCATAGTTTTTGGAATATAAAATATTTCTGAACACTTATTCAAGCAAAAATATTTTATATTCTTAATGCTATTAATGTCTAAGACTATTATGTGAAAAAATATAGAAAATTTAATACATTCGAATTATGTTTTCTTACATATTTAGTATATGTATATGTGAAATTTATAAACACTATTATTCTTTTTACATCATTCACGCTTTTTATTTCGCACTCTAAAATAAACACACCTCGCGCCCAAATAACTCATTCTAATTCAATTCTCATGTTTTATTCACATTTTTTGCGTCCACTCCTTTAAATAAAACGCTCGTCAAGATTTTACTCTAGGTTTTATTGCTTGCAAAATTACCGGCGAATAAAAAAAAGAGAAGGGAGGCGGCGGCGGCGCGATATTTCCGGTTAAATGGAAAGCGGCGCAATTCATATTTTAAAAGTTCCCCCGGACCGTAATAACAAAAGGTCGGGATTGGAAATCAATTTGATTTCAATCCGCTCTCGCATTTCAATTATACCCACCAACAGTTTCCAATTGAAAACTTAAACACACATTTTCCGTCACACTTGACGGCGCTTTCGCAAATTATTCGAGCTCGTTCATTTGCTGCAACGAATCAAGGACGGATTGAATTGGTTTTGCATTAAAAATATATGTATATATATATATATATATATATATATTGTGTAAAATAAAATAAAATATTTTTTTTTGTATAATACTATATCAATTATAAAACTAATAAAATTCTCATTACAAAATTCTGTATCCCCAAAAATTCAAACATCCCAACGAAATACTAACATTCTATTCTCACCATGTGCTTCAAGACATTTCAGCTAATCATCACAGACATTTTTTTATTAGACATCAATATAAATTCAATTTTAAATATAAAGATATTTATTGCACAAAACACAGTATCATTTATTGTAGTGTTCAGCTTACTGTGTATGGAATCGATTGAGTCGATGATTTTTTACCTTCAACAATGTGATCTAAATAGTTAAATAGTTTTAATTTCAATAAATATATAACAATAATTGCGTGTGATTTTTGTCTATTTTTTAGTGATTCTAAGCCAAATTTACTTAGAAGTGTAATACTTAGAAGTAATGATTGGCCTATATTATTATCGCGATTTCCATGTGTAAATCCGCCCAGGTCAGAAAGGACTAACAGCCCGTAGTTGATTTATATTATTCGCCATTAGGCACGTCTAAAGCGCCGCTAATACACTGTACATACAATATGATCAACATTGATTGCAGAGAAGTTAAATTTGCCCCCGAAAAATGTTCTTTTCATTATGCTTAATTAATTTCTCACTTAATCCGTCGTGAAACATTTTTAAATTAATTCAGGATAAATTTAATTAAAATTAAATCACGTGGTTTGTTTCATGTTCTTTTCATGTTGGTACAATTGATCATATGAAAAGAAAATCTCCTTAATTCCATTGGTGTAGCAACTTCCATACGATACTCCTATTAAATGATTACACATTAAAATTTGTATTACAATGAAATTAAACAAGGAAAATTTCTGGCAATGATCAATAAAATTCGATCAATCCCTTTTCCAACTGCAAAAAATACTTACACTGTAAGTTTTACAAACATCTATTGATATTAATTAAATAGTTTCGACTCAAACCGTTGCAATTTCTCAGCAACAAACATCTATTGTGTAATCCAATGTCCGGCGGGGTAAATGCTTGGGAAGTAGTTGTTTCAATAGACGTTTGTAAAACTTACAGTGTAAGTATTTTTTGCAGTTGGAAAAAAGGATTGATCGAATTTTATTGATCATTGCCAGAAATTGTCCTTGTTTAATTTCATTGTAATTTAAATAGCTGCAAATGTGTGAATCATCTTTGTTTCATTTCATTTTATTTAATTTAATTAAAATTTGTAATCACCTTAAAATTAAAAACAAACCTGTTTTAGTTAAAAGTTGTTATAATTTTTACATAATTATTTACTATTCAAAATACATATGTATAACTTTATTGCGAAATGGCTGTTAACCAGATATCTTTCAACCTATATGTATTTTTTTTTTATTAAATTTGATAATAAATTCGTGTAAAAAAATGTATGTGTGCAAGAGATTTATTTAAGCGGTGAACTCCTTCGGGAATTTAGAAACAAGCGGTGCATTCATTTTTCCCGGCTCATCGGAAATTTATCAAACACCAAATTGAAACGTCAAAATGCATTATTGTCTGCAGCTGGTTGCCCGCAGGAAGATCACATCGCGATTTACTCTCCCCTCTGAGCGGATTTATGTCGCGTTTCCCTCACAGTTTGCAGATTTTTCAAATTTATTTCGCTCGTATAACTGAAAATATGCGCACAGACTCAGTGCATAAGAATATATCAATGAGAAATAATAATATTAACGCAAATGAATTGTTTCTTGGGGGTTTAAACATTTATAAAATATTAGGAAATAAAATATTTTAATTTTTCTAGTGATGGAATACGTAGAGTTGGATATTATAATAAATAAAACCAACAAATTATTAGGTCGAAATCCTGAAAATTGCAAGGATCTCTTGAATGTTTAATTAAGTTAAATTTATTAATTAAATGAATTAAAAAAATATATAAAGATAAATAATTTACTCGATTGAAAAATTAATAATTTATTTCTTATTTAAGTAATGCGATCGTAAATACTTTAAAAACAAATATAAGCAAAACAAAAATTGCAATTAAGAACTGAATGAGCGACACACGTTTTCTAAAAATTGTTATTTACTTCCCCCAAGACTGAATTTTACGAATTTAGACTTTAAATTGCATCCAATTTATTCCGCACAACTCAGGAATAAATAAATTTCGTCCCGATGCATCGCGTTGTACACAATCTGCGTTAAACTGTATATATATTTTTTCTAATACCAATCTCTTCTTTCGATATTCGCTATGCTGGACCTAAGGCTGAGTTTAAGACCATCTTTCGAGCATGCTAATATATATATATATATATATATATATATATAGAGCTTTTTTATCAGTATACATTTCCCCTATGTATACCTACAAAATAGGCGAGTTGATGCATGTATGTTTGGTTGCCTATAACACGCAACTGAACACACATATGCCAAATAATCAACTAAACATACACACATTAATCGGTTCAATGCGTTTGACTCGCATTTTTACAGGTATACACTTCCCCTAATGTATACTGATAAAAAAAAACCTCCCTGTATACCCCCGCCTTAGGTCCAGCATAGCGAACATCGAAAGAAGAGATTGCTATTAGAAAAAAAATCAAATAATGCTTTTACAAATAAATTCTTAAAAGGAAATTTTCGCACAATACAAACAAAAAAAGAAGACAACTTTGCACGAATGCGCAAATACCCTGTATTTACAGTACATTTAAAATGCATTTGCAAGTTTTGGCGTGCTTTAGGAATGGTACTAAACCCCGGCTTGGATCCAGCATAGCGTACATAAAAAGAAGATATTGTAGTTGCAAGAAAAGAAGGGAATGCTGTTACAAATATTTTTTAAGAATATGTTCGCATAATACAAACAAAAAATTAGACGTCTTGGCGCGAACACCCTGTATATACAGTATTTTTAAAATGCTTTGCAAGAATAAGGTATTCGGAACAAAGTTCGTTACAACTTCCAGAACAAACAGGAATATTGTAACCAGGTATGTGCATAACCGGTGGCCACAACTTCCGATAGCATAAGAATTACTAACGATATTTTATCCAGAGGCTGCAACGGAAACTTTATTGAAATCCAATTTCTTGAAACTTGAGAGGTTTGAGAATTTCTATTCTGTGGTATAATTTTGTATGCGAAAAATAGTTATGCATTTTTATCCTAAACAAACAATAATAATATTTAAATAAAAAAAGTTGGTCTGTTTTACTTATAATAAAGTGTTTTATTTATATGGATTTTTAAATATTTTTCAACATGGGTTAAATGAGAAATAATTAATATAATTATCAACTTATGTTTAATTTATATGGATTTTTAAATATTTTTCAACATGGGTTAAATGAGAAATAATTAATATAATTATCAACTTATATTAATTATTTCTCATTTAACCCATGTTGAAAAATATTTAAAAATCCATATAAATAAAACACTTTTTAGAAGTGAAACAGACCAACTTTTATTATTTAAATATTATTCGCCAAACTTTATTATTTTATGGTCAACATGTTAGCGTTACAGGCCTGGCATATTTATCGACATTTGTTCCCGCGCACCACCAATATTAATTGGTTTAATTGAAATACACTTTCTTCACACTTTGTTCTTTCAAATATATATATATATATATATATATATATATTAATAGAAAAAGTTATTTAAATAACTGTAACCAAGTGAATAAATACTTTTTTCTATTATTATTAATAGCCAGCGAGGTTTTATTAAAACCCGAGTCGAAAATATTTTTTGCACAAAACACAGTATCATTACCTGATGATGATACTGTATTGATGTAACAATTGGTAAGGAAGCTGTCTTGATTTTTTGCACAAAACACAGTATCATTACCTGATGATTATACTGTGTTGATGTAACAATTGTAGTAGCAGTGTATCTACTATTAAATAATGTGAAACCTAGAAAACTTATGTTTTAATTCAATACATTTGGAATGGAGTTTCATAGAACAGCGTCTGCCATAGAATTATTTGAAAAAATACAAAATAATGTATTCTTACCAGCACATATTACAACGGTTTTACAAGCAACATATTAATTAAATATCGATCGAAATATTTATAACAATTTTTATTGATAATTAAATTTACAAGAATATAACAAAAATTGATATAGTATATTGCACAAAAATTTAATAATTTTTAAATGACTTTCTGTCTCAATCGAAATATTTCCTGGAAATATTTATGTAAAATAATTTTATTCAAAATAATTAGTAAATAAATCAAATCTATAAACATCCAGTAATATTTTTGTATAAATGGAGAACAATGATTGATTTATTATTATTATTATTATTATTATTATTATTATTATTATCGATCGTTCGAAACTAATCACTTTGCGTTTCGAGTGAAAATAAAACAAATAATGGCATTGTTGGTTTTGTGGAATTGAATCAATACTCCTTTGTTATTTACACGTTTTGTTTTTTATTTCAATTACGTAGTGGAGTGATCATTTTTCGTAGTTTAATGAATTGAAATAAAAAAATAAAAATAAACAATTTCCATGTGTAAATATTTTTATATATACAAACATCTTTATTTGTGAAATTCAAACAATATACAAACAATACATTAGAAAACCATTATAAAATAAAATTTAAATTTCTCAAACTGGCTATCGACCAGTGGTCTATCAGCCTGTCTCTATCCAGTCTATGTCATTTCTTTAAAATTCATGATCTTAAGCGTCAATGTCCGGATGATTAGATGCGATGAATAGATGATTGATTTTGGAGTTTTTTTTTATCTAATGTCGACAAAGGCGGTAGCTGATTTTTTTGTTTTCTAGGTAAAATTTTATTTTTTAATGAATTAAATTTCATAGCTAAAATGAATTGTTTAATAATTTATTGACAATTAATTACGTATACGTTATTACAAGATATAAGTTATATAAGAATTAAGAGAATTGGAAAATAATTAATTAATCTTTCTAATTGCTCTGCAATTAAAGACTTACGCGGAGAAAAAGGTGCGTTTTTTTTAACAATTTATTAGAGGTAAGCTGTATTGACGAGGTATAAATCCTGAAACAAGTGTATACAGATGTAATCTTATACATAGTTAGTTTTGTTTGTGTGAAATATTTTTGATTAAAAAAACGTTATCAGCATTGCTAAGATGCAACGGCAAATATCTCCTGTGTAATTCAATATCTAGCGTGAGTATTTGGCCGGGAAATAGTTGTTTCAATAAATATCTGTATTTTTTTGTACATACTTCGTAAGAGCAATTAGAAAGAGAGTAATTATTTTATTATTATCAAATTATTTTCAATTAAAATTGCAATGTAAAATATTTCAACCATCTTTATAATTATTCTAAGAATTGAAATTTATTAGTATTTCGATTAATTAAAACATACATGCAATAATAGTAATAATAATAATAATAATAATAATAATAACTCTCAATAGTGCCAATTATTTTATCAACAACTGGAATAATCCCGAAGTCGTTGCTAAAAGCATTTATAATTGTAATTGTAACTAAAGAATATAATATCAACAAAAAACACCGATTTGAAATTAGCCCCGGATTTCCAGCCCTGAATTCGGCGTATTGAATATGAGAAAAACTGGTATTTATTAGTAGAATAATTAAAAAATAGTATGTACAACAAAAAGCATCTTTATACAGACAATATTGGAAAAAAATACAAAATTTATTATAACAATATGTATAATTGTGTTTGTATTCTGTCATGGGCTATCGAACAAAGGTCTTTCTCTCATAATACTGTGTACTTTCTTAAGTTTAAATAATTATAAATTACAACGTATTTAATTTCACATTTAATGAAATGTTCAGCCACCATTCATCTAGCGTATAATTATAATAATATAAGCTTTATTGTTCAACAGGAAACCAAATTACAGAACAATACGAGATATCAATAGAAAAACATACATAAATACAAATGAAATAAGAGTAAAAAAGGACAATTTTATATTTTGAATCACGATGAATGTATCATTTAAATGAAAATGGGTAACTAGTGATGGCCATTTCGGTTTTTCGAACCTCATTAGACTATTGTGTTCCATGTGCAATGCCTTGAAAAACCGCAATGACCATCACTGGTTATCCATACGCTAGATGAATGGTGGTTGAAAATTTCATTAAATGTGAATTTCGCTTTCCTTGTTTTCATAAACAGGACAAGTTCGCCTTCCTTTAGTGGACGAAACAATGATTCTCGGTCGTCTACCTTGTAGACCCAAATATTGACGATGTCACTTGAAATATGGCAAAAGATGGCGCTTGCGTCGTCTTTAATTTATTATTTAATTTGGTTGTAATTTTAAAAAAAATTTAAATGGTAACCTTTCTACAATCTAAATTTTACGAATATTCTATAATTTACTGTAACAATTATATTAAGGTTGCGGTTTAGTAGACAGAGATAGCTATATAGTAAAATGGAAATAATCGTTTTAAAAAAGAGCCATTCTTTTGGATTTAATAATATGAATATGTATTTACATTTTTTTATCTACCAAATATAAAGTATCAGTCTAAATAAAAAATAAATCGTTAATTTTCGTGTATTACGTCAATTTACTAGTTCAAGTTAGAAAAGAAAATTGTAAGATTTAATGAAATTAATAGGTCATGTCTGCTAAGTCATTCGAATGCAGAATTTAGTGAAATCCTTTGAATTTTCATTGCACAAGTTTTTATTATCAAAAATATAATTTGAAATTATATATATTATATATATTATATAATGAAAATTAATCAAATTTATTATTAATTTTCATTGTTTTTCATACAAACTAAACATTAAAATAATTTTTAATTCATCTGATGAAATTCCTGCATATTTTAAGATTATTTTGATGTATAATACAATATTGTTCATTGATCACAACAGCAATCTAACTCGAATTAGTGATTACCAATATTTATATAGCTATCTCTTTCGTCTAAACCGCACCCTTAATTAAGATATTTTCACTGAAATCGTGTGAACTGTTTTTTTTCTGTATATTGACAAGTTTATTTACTTGTAGTTAACTATGTTTTTAAATAAACTTGTTAATTTATTAAACCAAAACTAGTTCAATAATGCTTAATGTAATTCAATCCTCCTTCCAACGCATCAAGAAATAAAGCAAAACTATACACTCCTCTCCACACGTTGGCGGTTAGTATAATATTCTAGAGGGCTCGAATTGAGCCCGTGTTGTGGGGTTTCGGGTTTCAGACTGTAATTAGTGGAGGGTTGGTTATCACAGCGTCTCCCGTATAATATGTGTGCGAGCAATATTGGAAGGCCATCCGATGAACCGTCTCAAAGATAATGCTCACCACGGAACATCCTCCGAATACACAATTCGAATTAAACCAGAAGGTGTTTTTGGACTTCAATGAAGAGTTAGTCTATTTTGAGATATTTACGCGGACAAATCCGTTTTAATACGGCCGACTTTATTAGCGCGTAAAAATATTCTTTACATCCCCAGTCGAGAGCACCCTCCAACGCTAACAGCGCGCAATAAACCCCCTGGAGTAATGAGCGGCAATAAATAACCTTTTATGAGTCGCAAACTCGAAACACTTATCGACTCAACTCGAAATAATTTCCGCTGCACTCTCGCGGATAATAAACTTCCTGCATGCACTTATGCACCGTTAAATCCGGCAACTTAATTGCAATAAATGTACTCGTTATATCGATATAAGTTATTGGTGCATTAACTCGAAAATCTATTGAACTGTTGTTACCTAATTCTAAATAATATTCGATTATTTTTTGTATATGACAATCAGTTCGATTACACAAATAAAATATTAGTGTTTGATTTTTGTTTAATGGCATTTATTTTACATACAGAATCATCTTTATAATGATATTTACAGCTACATTAAGTTTACGAAACATTACATATTTATTTACAAGATGGCTATTGACCAGTGGTTTTTCAGCCTATTAGTTAGTCATTTGTGTATGATACTACGAATTCATAAATGATGAATTGAGGATATTTGAATTTTGGAGATATGTTTTGGTTTCTGGTAATGCAGAGAAGCTTCAAAAGTTCTCGGATGAGGAGATTAATGGCATTTTTTAGATAAATGGTTAATTAGTTGGGTTAAGCGAATAACATCTTTTTTTTTTATTTTCGTAAAGTACATTTTTTATGAAAAAAGAAACAGTGGATGGGTTGTGTGGGGGGTTGCTTGAATATCGGTATTATATTTAGTGGTAAAATAAGGCGATTCATGTTTCAATTCCAGGATATTTACATAAATAACGATGTTTAGATTGTTTTAAAAATATGTTAATAAATTTATTATATGAGCAGAAAGACATTCGGTCATAACGCAGATATATTAATACTAAATATTATAATTACTTGTAAATATTTTAAAGAAAATTGAATCCAAAATTGTCTGAATAAATGTTATATATTGAATTAATGAGGCGTTCATTTGTTGAAACTCCATACTTGCATAGATAGAATAAAACATTAACGTGTATAGTTTAAAAAATTATATTTTATTGTTTAATATCGTCACCTGATGATGCCACTGTGTGGTGAAACATTTATTGTGAGACAATAAAATATAATTTTTGAAATTATACACGTTAGTGTTTTATTCTATCTATACAAATGTTATATATATATATATATATATATATATATATATATATATATATATATATATATATAAATTTATTGCAAATTGAAAATGCTTTTCACAAAGTGATGAAACGGAAAGAATATATTTTAATTAATAATAATAATAATAATAATAACCTGCCACATAGTTAGGAAATTTTTAAACTGTATGGATTGAAATGAACTTTTCTTCCAGGCAGTGTAACACCAGCTTGAGCTGAGATATTTTAAATAATAATAATAATAATTTTGTAATAATGTTTCATCAAGTAATTAATGAGAAAGAAGCAGCAAAAATATCTTTAATTTAAACCAATTAATAGAAATGAAGATGATTCACATTTTTTCAGTTATTTCATATATAAACTAATCAACCCTAAACAAGCTCGCATAAACAATTATTTATTTTTCTATTTGCCCCGACGCAAATTGTTTTGCCGGTGTGTTTAGATATGAGCTCGCTATTTGCACAGCATCAAACTCTGCGTGAGTTCTTGGCGTTTAATTGAAACGTGTCGGTGATACCTGCGGGGAATGAACAATTAAACTTTGAATAAATAGTGCGGGTGTTTGCGCTCGTTTTGTGGTTAATCTAGCTGATAATTAATACGCCAGAGGGAGTCGCGTGTTGCGGCCCCACGAAAGCGACCGGGAGGGGGAGACGGGACACCGGATTTCCGTCATCCCACAAGGAGTTGTTGTCGCATCCAACCCCACATCCGAATCCAATCATCCGGAATTAACAAACGCTTCCTTCCTCGGAAATTAACTGGAATTACGCGCCATATGAAAGCAAATAATATAATAAATATTTTCTATATTAGAAAATTATTTTCATTTTTAAATAAAAAAAAATGGAAATAATTCGCATTATTACAGATATTTAAAAGAAAATGAGGCGGAAAGACCACAGGTCGATAGCGATTTAATAGATATAAATTATATATATGTTATTATGTAACTTTCATAATTTTTTCATATATTTTTTGTATACAATTAAAATTAAATATCAATTGAAGGAAATGATCGAACATATTGTGATAATTTGCAGTATTTATTACAGATATTTAAAAGAAAATGGGGCGGAAAGACCACAGGTCGATAGCCAATTAATAGATATAAATTATATATCTGTTATTATGTAACTTTCATAATTTTTTCATATATTTTTTGTATACAATTAAAATTAAATATCAATTGAAGGAAATGATCGAACATTTTGTGATAATTTGCAGTATTTATCTTTATATTTTCTTCGCAAAAAAATAAAATATTTAACTTATGCACAATTTTATACTTTTCACAAATGGATTATATTAAATAAAAATCTTTTGAAAATAATTTTCAAATAATTTTTATTTAATATATTTAAATAACAAGTGAATGAAAACTCTTTTCTATTTATATTAATGAATTATATTTAAATTACATAATGGCAAAATATTTTGCCGTTTAAAATAGAATAAATGGCAAAACGTTGGGTTATTATTATATAATATAATTTATTTAAAATTTCGCTTTTATATTTTTCGTTAATGGATTAGTGAAAAATAATCCATTAATAATAATAATATAATAATAATAATATATTTATTTACCCAACAGGTTTAACCAACCCAATTACAGAGTAACATTCAATATGCTTGCACATGTGTAAATCTTAAAACTAATTACATATATTATATTAAACAGAAAAACAAAATTCTAGAGATGCATATAATTATACAAAATTCAAAATTTTAAATACGAAAATAGGTTAAATTGAAAATACGTTTTTTAAATCTAATGAAAAATATAAAAGCGAAATTTTAATTAAACCTTAATTTAAAGCCTCAGACACATTTTAAAAGAAAAAATAACTATTAAATTTTATATTTTTTTATTATTCATGAAAATGTCTAAATTCTTAGTGGTAATCCCGAATTTTATTTAAAAATGCACACTCTCTCGAGTAAACCCCTTTCATCGGGCTCAACGCGTCTTGTGCGTTTCGTCTGGGAATCTTTTATTATTAAAACGACTTTTCACCCGTTCTCCGTTGATTAGCATTCCACATATCCGATTAAAGGCCCGTCACGTCTGCATTAAGCCGGCATTAACACGGATCATTTGAGCGACACGCCGAATGGGGAGAATAATAAATGTTAATTCTCCCTTGTCTCGTTCTATACATTAAAATTACAATCGATTATCTTTTAAAAGTAAAACCAACACACACCATTGAACTATAATTATGTTTTTCTATATCTGCACATACAATTAGTTCATTTAAAACATTTATTTTATAAAATAAAAAATTATTAATTGTTAAAGCTTATATTTTGTTGAACATTGTAATTCAATTTTAATAAATGAAATACGTTTTTGATTTTATTGTATAACTCGGATTGTTTTAATAAAACAATCCGAGTTATACAATAAAGAGCAGTCGAATACAAACATAATATATAGGATATTCCATTTGAAATAACAAAATTGATATGAATTCCGACATAATGGGACACCTTGAATATATGAAAATAATTTTACATTTGCGCCTTCTGTGGTCAAGCAAGTTTTATTTAAATATTTTTATTTAAATAACTAAAGTCTCCACAACCAACAACCAACATAAAGAAGCAAGTTTTATTAATAAATTAATATTAAATTTCTAACGATAAGGAAGATATTGATGATGGGTGTTTCGGTGACTCACCCTGTATATTTGTCACAGTTCTTTATTATTACTAATATTTTGTTACAGCTTTGTGAAAAAATATGTTAGCTAAATATGTTGATAAAATGTGCTATGAAATCCTCGTGTAACTTTAACACGCACATGTTGCACCATCTCGATACGCGAGGTTCGGAATGTTCGAAAAAATCAAAATATTAAAGGCGAGAAAATGAAGCATATGCAACGTTCCAGTCGGTACGGTTATTATGTAACATATGCTCCATATTCACCATTCGGAATGTAGCATGTGTCTCAAATATATTTCACACTATCAAATAAATGCAAAGGATTTAAATGGGGATTACATTAGAATTAAAAGGAAATGTATTTTATATAAAGTGAATTATAATTGAGAATCTTAAAGTATTTCGAAAATAGTAAACTATAAATAAAGTAATCATTTTTTCAATCATAGTAAGCGATTCATTATTGTGAAAAATATTATTTAAATTATTTTAAAAAAATGGTGGAAGCGCCGGGTAATTGCTGGAATTATTGCCAGCTTCACACATATTGGGATTCAAACCCGAATTTCCAAGACCAACGCCTTAACCGCTCACACAGAAAATATGTAAAGAATTCTTTTGTCAATAAATTAATAGTAAATCAAAATATTTGCACTCAACCGTTTAGATAAAATGCGTTTTTATAAAATGCGATACGCTGCTCCAATATATAGTCATGATTTTAATTGCAATTTAATAAAACCCAATTCAATTCGTTGCACATACAATTTCAACTTATTCCAATAAAAAGTGAAATACGATTAAATAACATCCTACAAAAACCTTCATTATTTTCACCAATTTTATTAAAAGCTCCCGTTTTTAATTTAAATAATAAATCCGCTAATTATGAACACGAACAACGGCTCATTAATCCCGGCGCGTTCATCGCATCTGCATGATAGTTATATAAATTATTGACGCGACTCCGAAATTCCATGTGCAATTTCCCAGAAGCAAATTGCCACATTAATATTTCGCGTTCAGCGCGGAAATTTATACACCCGGAATCCCCACGAGGTGTCCCTCCGTTCTTTTTTTATGCCCCGTGAATCCGGAGGAGGACGCGGAAAGGGTTGAGAAATGCTGCCACTCGAGACAGGTGAGGGTGCGCGTTGAATTGGATGGGACGCGACGCGAGGAAGGTGATCATGATGTGGTAATGCTGGAAGATCGTATATCATTCATGCATATTGTTCGCCGAAAAAAAAAAAGAAAAGTAGAAGAGAGAAAAGGATGAGATACGGTTTGGGAAAACGCGAACATTTCGCTGAAAAGGTATTTTTTTGATGATTTAATAATTCACTTTGGCTTTTGACAATAACGTTTTGTTAAGCGTGGATATTGCGGTGATTCCATAAAGTCTGGGTTGACAAAAGTAACACTTTATTTACAAAAATACACGTTTAGGTATCGTGGTACCAAGTCAACTTTTACAATCGATTATTAAATAAAACTTGGTTTTCAATGTGCGTATTAAAATTTTGCAATAAAATAATATCACAATTAACAAGAAAACAGAGTAATCGATACGACTACATGAATGCCTTGAAAAGTGTTCTGTTATATTAAAATGCTCGGGAAGTAGTTGTTCCAATAGATATTTGTAAAACTTACAGTGTAAGTAATTTTTGCAGTTGGAAAAAGGGATTCATCGAATTTTATTGATCAGTGTCAGAAATTTTCCTTGTTTAAGGTTGCGGTTTAGTAGTAAGAGATAGCGATATAGTAATATGGAAATAATCGTTTGAAAAAAGAGCTATTCTATTGGATTTAATAATATGAATATGTATTTACATTTTTTATCTACTAAGAATAAAGTATCAGTCTAAATAAAAAATAAATCGTTAATTTTCGTGTATTACGTCAATTTACTAGTTCAAGTTAGAAAAGAAAATTGTAAGATATAATGATATTAATAGATCATGTCTGCTAAGTTATTTGAATGCAGAATTTAGTGAAATCCTTTAAATTTTCATTTCACAAGTTTTTATTAGCAAAAATATAATTTGAAATTTGCTATAAATTTGATCAATTTTCATTGTTTTTCATAATTTTTTTTTTCACACAAACTAAACATTAAAATAATTTTTAATTTATCTGATGAAATTTCTGCATATTTTAAAATTACTTTAATGTATAATACAATATTGTTCATTGATCATAACAGCAATCTAACTCGAATTAGTGATTGCCCATATTTATATAGCTATCTCTTTCGTATAAACCGCACCCTTAATTTCATTGTAAATTAGACTAATACATTGGTAAGCGATTAAAATATTTTAATATAATTAATGGTTTTAATATTTAAACATTGGTTCATTTTGTATAAATAAATATGAATAGATTATTAAAAATCAACCAATAAAACAATTAAACACAGATTAGACAGAATAACTTTAAATTCTTAACTAGTTTCGGGTTATTAGCCCATTTTCAAGAGAATTTAAAATATAAAATATTCTTTACAATTGCGAAATTGAAAATTAAACTTTAATCAATGACAACTAAATTAGAGTAAAATTAATTTGTTTTAATATTGTAAAGTATTTAAGAAGAAAATCCGGCAATTTAAAATAAATCACACCGAAGCAATTTTTCAATATTAATCACGTCCAGCTTGTTTTAATTAAACCCTCCCCATTTTTACCATTATTAATTGTCCCTTCACGTGACCACCGAAAAAACCGTCGAGGGGAGAGCTCCAAAAATCGAAAATTACGCCTGAAAAATTAACGACGCGCCCGATTTTACATCAGCTACACGCCTCGCCACTAATTCTCCGAACGATTAATTCGAAGGATCAATTTGAATTTCCTCCACAAAAAAAATACGATCGAAACGCGATTAACCCTCGGCTCGTATCAATTATGCGATTATGTTAACATAATGGGGGATGCAACCGCCCCGAAAATTCCGAATGCCGACCCTCCACACGGATTAACATCACGCGTTCATTACGCGGATTCCGCGCTTGACGTTTCGATTGCGAAATGTTTAGGTTTCGGAGCAATCTGTTCGTGATTGAGAGTCATCGACACGCGTCAGTCATTATTCGCTATGTTGTTGATTTGGGTTAATTTGCGTGTTAATTAACCGCACATCAATTATGTCAAGATTTTATTGTTTCACTAATAACATCAATTCAATTATAATTTTTGTTTTTATTAACTCTTGAATATAATGTCATATACTCATATTATTCATCTTATCGATTACATTCATGTATTTAAAAAATATATTCGATTTCCCTTGCTTAATCAATATACCATGCTTTAGAAGAGCTTTATATTATATGGTGAATATTTTAATTTTTAAAACCTTGTAAAAATAATAATACAAAAAAGAATAATAAAATTAATATTTAACAAACAACATATGTATTAATTATTTACAGTGTTTAAATTCCGTGATATAAGCAGCTATACTTTTTACACTTCAGATTAATCACTAGGTTCTATTAAAACCAACTTATACCAGAATTCACTCGTGCAGTTGAAATATTCTATTTTTTAGCTATTCATTATTTTGGTTTTTTATATCGTCTCAATAAAAGCCAACGTAAAACATAATTCATTCGTGCAGTTATTTGCCGAGAAAATTATTAACATCTGAGAAATATATTTATTATTAAACTAAATGGACTTACCGTTAATAAACAATAAACAATAAATTTGTATTCCTTTTAAATTATATTTATGTCTATGAATTGTAGAAATTTTCAATGTACAATATTGAAACATTAAAGATGTTTCTGTTACACTTTTTATTTAATTAAATTTAAATCATACCTCAATATTGTACATTGAAAATTTCTACAATTTAAAGATATAAATATAATTTGAAAGCAATAACAATTTAGTTTAATTAATTAAAAAAATGCGACATTTGCATTTCCATTCCATTATTCGACTTCAGATGGAAACAGGTTAACGCTGTGTATCGTCCTCGGGCCCATCACGAATGCCTGTATAAATTGAATATAGGTGTTTTTTTATTGTTAAGGCTTTCACTTGGTTATACATTTTGAGTTTATTAAATAAAACACTTTTTCACTTTGTTTGTATAACTTGTTATTTTATTTTAATGACTATAGTTTCGAAGCATAGATCATTATCAAAAATAATATCATTATCAAACTAATATTTAATGAATATAGGTGGATTTGAAGCACTGTATGAAATGTTATATCACAGGTCTCTGTGGTGTGTTCCACTTTATATGTAATTAAATTTAAATCATATCTCAATGTTGTACATTGAAAATTTCTACAATTAATAGATGTTTATTATTATATATATAAAAATCTTTATTCAGGACTAATGCCCACAATATGCATACAATACAATACAAAACTATTATAATATATCATACAGTACATACCAGTCTCGAACTAGCTATCGACCAGCGGTCTTTCTGCTAATTTTTGTATTAATTTATTGTATTTACGTGTCAGTGTTCGTGTTTATTATTATTTAAATATTTATAATTAAGAGTGTAATGATTAAGAATTTCGAGTTTCGAAACAGGAACAATTTGTTTTTTTTTAATGATTTTTAAGAATTATTATTTAAATGTTTATCATTAAGAGTGTAATGATTAAGAGTTTCGAGTATCGGAACAAGAACAATTTGTTTTTTTTTTAATGATTTTTAAGATATGCAGTAACAGATCAAGGATAAAAAGCACGACGTCAAAATTAATCTGCAGTATTATAAATAACTTAATACAAAACGAGCTCATTTACCTAACAATTTATCACAGCGACAGATTAATCTCTATTGCCCTCTCTTTCTACATGGCCCGCCCCTCTTTAGTACATCTCTCTTTTCGCCCCTCCAGAATCTTTTTTTCTGCAATTTCGCGCTTCATTAATCCACAGAGATCCACGAGGGCCTTAATTAATGATGGGACGAAGTAAAAATGTAAAACATTAATCCCAACCTTACCCACAATTAAATCTCTTGAAACAACAGGGGATGAGGAAATATATAAGGGAGCAATAAAGGTGATTTAATAAAATATTTTAAAAGGATTGGGAATAATTTGGTTAATGTTTTTTTTTTATGTAATTAAGAAAATTATTTTATTTTTTCTTTCTTCTTTCTTATAAAAAAAATAATTGTCTAATTACAATTATTCATTTACAAGAACGAATAATTGTCTAATTGCTGAGAGAAAAAAGGAGAACAAAAAGGAAAATAATTACACAAATAAGAGAATAATGAGTAATCCTATTTTTCCAAAGGATTCAAGCTAATTAAAACTAAAAAAATAATTGTCACGGCAATTACACAATTATTTGTTCTCATAACAAACAAAAAAAGATTTTTTTTAGTTGTACAAATAAGACAAAAATTCGTGATAATATACAGGGTGGCGCAAGATTCCGATGAAGTCCAATATCTCAGTTATTTAGAAATTTACAAAAAGATATTGCTGACATAATTTGTAGCTATTGTAAAACTTCACATTTTAAAATTGGTTTCATATATACAGGGTGTCCAATAATCACGTGACGTATCAAACATATGATTTTTTAAATGGAATGCTATATTTTTTATGTCGATTTTAGATTCTACGATTAAAATTAATCATTTTTTACATAAGGTTTATTAGGTCAGTTTTTAATATTTTAAAAGTTATAAACAATTTAAGGTTGAAATCAATGAAAGATTCTGGCCTTATTTTTCAAAAATGAAAAACGATGTAAACTTTCTGTTACCGCAATTTAATTGAAAAAATGCTTAATAATATAAGGAATAATCGTTTGTTACCATAAAGCAAATGTTGTGTACGGGGTGAAACAATACGCAAAATGATTTTTTTTCTTTTTTTCACTTAAATGGAACACCCTATATTTTTTACACTATTTCGATAGAAAATTGATTGTTCTTTAATTTTTGTATAATAAACTATACCCCTATCTGTTATCATTTTTTCACAATTTCAATTCAAAGTACAAAATTATAAGTTTCGCTTATAATCTATAATTTAAGTAGGCTATAATTAAAACAAATGCAATTCATAATCGTTTTCTGGTATTTAGTAACATACTTACTCCCTAACCTAAAAGGATATTCAAATGACAATAGATATTTAAAGGCGTATGCAAAATATAAAGAAAATAGTTGCTCAACGATTATTTAGAGAGTTAAAATGGTTATTGGGACAAATTTTTTTAGAAAAAAATTGTAAAATGTTTGAATGCTATTGTATTAAAAAAAATGTGAATGTGTGAAATAAATACCTAAAAATGTTAACAAAATATAATGATATAAATATTTTATTATATCACTTAGTATCTATTTTCGGTTTATCAGTCAACATGAATTGTTTAAATAAATCAATTTAAGAAGCATATAGAAATATTTTAAATATTTTTCGAATAATAACCAAAAAATATAGTTGTTGTTAGTTTTTAACAATTAAATTAATCATTTATTGAAGAAGTATGTTTAACTGCACCAATGTTACAAAATATAACGTAAAATGTACTTTACTTACTAATTATAATATTAAGCGTTGAAATGTACTAAATAAATTAGTTGTTCTGGCGCGGCCTACTTTGGTTAAAAATTCTATACCAAATTATTTAATCAAATGCAATTTTGGAGAATAAATTGATGATAATAATAGGAATCGTAAAATCTGTTTAAAAATAAATTATTAATATTAACATACCTTAATAGAAAAAATAACTTCCAACCCATTCCTAGTGAATCGAAAACCAACTCACCTCCACCTCTCACTAATTACCACTTGTTCATAAACAAAAATAAATCGCGTTTTTAATTATTAATAATTTCTAACGTTAAAATTAAACACTGCGCGTTTTCGGACGACTGAATCGAAATACAAGAGCGCAATTATCGCA
Source organism: Philonthus spinipes (assembly GCA_963082785.1). Lineage (NCBI taxonomy): Eukaryota > Metazoa > Arthropoda > Insecta > Coleoptera > Staphylinidae > Philonthus > Philonthus spinipes. The sequence goes on along the minus strand of OY720308.1, from coordinate 7,915,753 downwards.
AATCAAGAAGAAAAAAACGATCGACGACTCACTCCGAGAACGCATTCCTGAGATAAGAAGATTCGTTGTACCTGGATCCTGGCGCACAGCCAAGAACATACCTATTTAAATTGTTGTATTTTCAATATTATCGCGTTTAAAATAATTACAGCTTAATATTTATTTACTTTTTTTTATTCTCATTTATCCCGTGGTAAAAAAAATATCTATGAATTATGATGTATTTTAATTAATACACTTGATTATTCGTTTCACTAAATTATTTTATATTTGTGTTCGCGTAACTTTCACAACTAAATAAATTAGTTGTTCTGACACGGCCTACTTTGATTAAAAATTCTATACCAAATTTGTATTTGAGATTAAATATCTTAAAAGCGGTAAATAGTAGCTATTTAATATGTTATATAAAAAATGAAGAGTGATTAATTTTCTATTAAAATAGTATAAAAAATATAGGGTGTCTCATTTAAGTAAAAAGAGAAAAAAATCATTTTGCGTATTGCTTCACCTTGTATATAAAAATTTGTTTTAAGAGAAAAAAGAGTATTTCTTTTATTATTAAGTATTTTTACATTTGTATGGCGTTGACAGAATGTTTATTTCATTTTTCATTATTGAAATATTAGGCTCTAAACATCTATCGATTTCAACATTCATTTGTTTATAACTTTTAAACTATGAAAAATTGACCTATTAAATCTTATATAAAAAATGAGTATTTTTAAACGTAGAATCGAAAATCTTCATAAAAAATATATCATTCCATTTAAAAAAAACATATGTTTGATACGTTACGTGATTATTGGACACCTTGTATATATGAAACTAATTTAAAAATGTGAATTTTGACAGTAGCTATTAATAATGTAAGTAACATTTTTTTGTATATTTCTTTATAACTGAGATATTGGACTTCATCGTAATATATGGAAAATATGAAATTAATATGAATGCATTATTAAAAATCAACCAATAAAACACAGATTAGATTGAATAACTTTAAATTCTCGACTAGTTTGGGGTTATTAGCCCATTTTTAAGAGAATTTAAAATTTGTTTTTCTCTTGAAAATGGGCTAACAACCCGAAACTAGACGATAATTTAAAGTTATTCAATTTTTACACACATTAAGTAAACAAAATAAAAGTAATTATCTGTCCTGGGCTATTGACTAAAGGTCTATTTTTTTATATTCAAGTAAATATATTGCAGCTATTGTTTTTTTTTTTTTTTTTAGTTGTCCTTGCCCTTGCGAGTAATTTCATTTGTGGTGTGTAGGTTTGTACCGGCATCAGGGGAGCGGTCCCTTAATAAGGACACAAACCCGGACCCCATTCCAGGAGTCAATCTTCCGTGCGATCCCACAAATTCCAGGCCTTAAAGCCGGCCCTGCGCTGTCCCACTAGGTCACTCCTGCGAAACGGAAATCCACCCCCCGTTCCTCTGCTATTAGTATCCAATTTCCTAGACCCGTTCCGGTGGTGTGCGTACCCTTTCCATCCTGCCAGGATGTTCCACTTTATATTTTTTCACGTCTCGTTATGTCCACGTTGTTTTTTTATATTACGCCGTATTTTTTTTGTAAAGAAAAAACGGAATAATAATAAAACGGTTGAAATGTTTTGTGTGAATAAGAATGTGTATATAAAATATAATCAATTGTGTGCTGTAAATTAAGTCTATTTGTAATCAATTTGTATTTTTCTTTTATATATTTTGTTTTCTTTTTGTAAAATGGTATACCGTTTGAATAAATAAATAATCAAATTGATTAATTTATTAAATAAAAATGATTTGAAAATAATTAATAAATTATTTCTACATTTAGCTCTGTGACTTTTGACTTACGCTACGTAAGTACGTTAAACAATTTTGGAAATAATTTATTAATTATTTTCAAATCATTTCTATTTAATATATTTAAATAACTGTGACCAAGTGGATGAATACTCTTTTCTATTTCTATTGTATATTGTTTATTTGTATATGATAGCTTATTTATCTATTACTTATATTAAAAGATTTTATAATTTTGTAAAATGGTGAAATTTCCGAAAAATAAATAAAACACAAAAAATAATAATACAGAAAAGTTTACAGAAGAAAACGCAAGCCATTATTTATTTAATAAGTACATTATTTAATTTTATTAAAAAAAATTAATTTACATTTTTTATTCTTCTTCTAATTTCTTTCTAAAAGAGCAAAGGTATTTCATTTCGAGAAATCCTTTGCACTTATCTGGCGGAGATAATGTTTGGGGTGGTAAATAGGGAAGTAATCTCGGCGCAGAATGGCTTCCCTGCTTCTCCGAGAGGATTTGCATAAGTGAAAATGAACAAACTCGAGCCGCGGCCCATCAATATCATTCCGGACCACCGGAGAGCGCATACATTCCGTGCGGGGATGAATCGGTCCCTAATGAAAAACGACCCCTCTATTCTAAATCGGTCCCATTCATGCACACACCAATCGTCCATTATAAAAGAACCACTTAATTTACGGTATTGAAATATTAGAGTGGAATGGAGAAATTTATACGAATTGGATTCCTCGCTTTTTATGCAGTGGATTCATTTTGAGCGGATTTGAAATTATGATCGTTTTTTTAAGGTTTTATATAAAAAATAAACAATAGAAAGTGTCGAAAAAATGCAGTGAATATAAATTTAAAATAAAGGCGGACTTACCATTCGTCGATAGCCAATTTCGAAAACAAGATAACTTATTCACATCTACGTGATGAATAAGATGAACTTTTCACATAGATATACTAACGTAATAAATGGATTAATTCAGTATAATTTAATTAATATTAAAACACTTGGTTTGCTTCACTTATTTATATTATATCCGCCTAGTTTCAACCAATGGCTATCTTTATAAATAATATAAATAAGTGAATTTATATTATTTATTAATTCAGGATATTTAATTAATATTAAAACACTTGGTTTGCTTCACTTATTTATATTTTATCCGACTAGTTTCAACCAATGGCTATCTTCATAAATTATATAAATAAGTGAATTTATATTATTTATGAAGATGACCAATGATCGAAACTAATCGGAGAAAATATAAATAAATGAAACAAACCAAATGTTTTAATTTTAATTAAATATCCTGATTTAATTCAAAAATGTTTCACCACGGGTTAAGTGGGAAATTAATTAAGCATATACTAATAAATGAATTTTGATAATAATGAATAATTTTTCAAATTACTTTAATGAAATATTTTTCATTTTCACGCAAAACATGTGATAACTTTTTATATCATTTTCCAGGATTTACATATCGCATCTTTCATTTTTCTACTAAAAATATGATCACTAAAGATTCAAGCTTCGTGTGCAGCGTTATAAGTTTCGTAGTTTGTTGCACGTGCGACGTGCTTGCATTACAACCCCCCACTCACATTCGTTGATGTGAGAGACAGGTGTACAGGGGGTGGAATATGTTACATACTTAGGGAAAAATGTGTAATCTCTTTTTCCTCACAGGATTTACACGAAAATATATTGTTCATATTCAATTAAATATTTTCATTAAAAAAAGACTATCAATCATAAGTATTTTATTTTATGTAATGTTAGTAGTGAACCAACATTACATAAAATATTCATTATCATTATCATTTATATATATATATATATATATATATAGAGAGAGAGAGAGAGAGAGAGATAGAGAGAGAGAGAGATTTTTTATCAGTATACATTTCCCCTATGTATACCTGCGAAATGCCCAAGTCAAACGCATTAATTCATGTGTGTTTAGTTGCCTATAACACGCAACTGAAAACACATGCCAAATAATCAACTAAACATACACACATTAATCGATTCAATGCGTTTGACTCGCATCTTTTGCAGGTATTCACTTCCCTTAATATATACTGATAAAAAACCTCTCTGTATATATTTATATATATATAGTGCGTACACGGATTGAGTAAATATGGTCTAAACGACATTTTTTTAGAGTTCGATCTTCATGTTCTGAAGATCGCTCGTGCTTAGTCTCAAAAGATATCTCAAAGAATGAGCCAAATAAATTAATATACAATTAGTATCCCTAACAATACTAGATCCAAACTAACGTTTAGAATTAAAATGTATAAATCAAATTATGGGAACAATGAACCACTTTCTAGAATGTGTCGATATTGGAACAAAATATGCAATAGTAGTAACATTTGTATTTTTGGTAATACTTTTAATCAATTTAAAAAATCATTATTAAATACTGATGTATATGTCTGTGTATAATGTTTTGTATTTTTTTAGTCTAGTCTTAGACTTATATGAATGTATTGTTATATATTTTTTTTTTAACACTACTCTCATTTGTATCTATTTTTTATTTGTTTTTTTATATCATTAAGTATCATGAATTAAACTTATATTGTATTATTGTAAAATGGTGATAAGCCGTCAATAAAGTAAATTAAAATTAAAGATGTTTTTAGGCCGAATTCTAAAAAAAATAGTCAAGAGCAAACTGATTTTATTTTAGAAGATATAACAAAAATGTATTCGAAAAAGTTGTTTAGAAATAAAAGTTATGGAACACTTTAAATTTTTATGTTTTTTTTTTCATCAGCATCCAGTACTTTTGAACTCATATTCCTAACAAAAATCAAAGCAAGCTGCCTTGTCTGAAAATTTAAGGTCTACCATATCCGTCAAGCTGATATGTCTAAGACATGATTGTTATTTTACACGATTTCCTAATTTTAAAATGTTAACAACAGAACAATAGGTTTTTATTGTCCAGTGCTAGAATTTTGGTATTCGTATCTTGGAGTAGCAAGATAATTTCATCAACCAGTGGTCCTTCAGCCTATTATTTAATATCACTTAAATAATTTAAAATTTCGACGCAAATCTTTCAATTTAAAAATTGACTCGCCGTGCTTTACGACGCAATCGTTCCAAAATAAAATTTGAGTAACGAAATGGTAATATTCCCTCCACCCATCATCCCCCCATCCGCAAATATTAGTTTTCAGCTGGATGAGCACGAGTTTTCCGGTCTCCCAGCGCCGGCCAAGAAATCACCTTGGCGACGGAGTCCCACTACTGGGAATTAAAACTAAGGAAACTTCCCGCCTCCGTCGAGGATTCACTCGTCGGCAGAATTTAATAAACCCAAATCGAAGCGATAATTACGTTTGCACTACCACTGGAACAACAATTCACTGAAATTAATTTAAGGTGGTTATTAGTTTAATGGATGAAAATTGTGTTGCGTGCCTGCAATTAGGTTAAGATTTTTAAATTAAACCAAAATATAGTCATCCACTATAGTTTTTTTTTTTGATATTTGTGTTGAGATTATTTTTTTTTTTTTTTTGTATATTGGCAGAGTTTTAATCATTCATGCATTAAAAGCTGATCACTTTTAATTTTAATTCAACTTTTAATTCATGCATTAAAAGCTGATCACTTTTAATGCATGAATGATTAAAACTCTGCTAATATACAAAAAAAGAAATAATCTCAACACAAATATCAACAAAAAAAACTATAATCTCAACATAGCTATCACGAACAGCTGTGTCAAACAATTTTATTTTTACTCCTATCCCGAAAGATATTCTTATTTTGTTTGTTGTCCCAATCAGCTTGAATGTTTTCACTTTTGTCTCTTTTTACCTGAACCACTTCGAACTTGAATAATCGTGAATAATCACGAATAATAGATATTTATACAAAAGTCATGAAAGTGTTCGATTGCAAGACTACTTTAATGCAATCACACTTTCTTCACGCATAATGTACATTATTCTTCCTGAAATAGCATTAGAGAAAAAAATATTTATTTTAATTTTATAAATTTTAATCGCGTCTGTTTAAATCATGAAGTTTTTTAGTTTTTGTAAAAAAATGTACAATGTGCGAACCCTTGACATCTTCATCATATAATGTGGCTATTGCTGCGCCAGTCGTAATAGATGAGCTTCTCTCGAATAAATCAAAAGAAAAGTATGAGAAGGCATAAAAAGATTTCAAGGGGCGATGCAAATCCAAAGTGATAATCAATTTGACAGAGGAGGTGTTCCTCGCTTATTTTGATGGAGTATGTTAGGTGTTTTTTATGTGAAGATGGGGAGGATACATGGAGGCACCTGAGGGATGAATGTTACACTCACACATTCCTCTTCCCCCAGGTGCAAAAAATGGATTGAAGGAGAATGAAAAAAAAACGAGAGAGAAGAGTAACGAAATGGATGAAAGAAACCATCTTCTTTCATCTGGAATAAAAATCTTATTGCAAAGTCAAAAAGAAACCTCCCTCCTTTCTTTTTGACTTTGCAATAAGATTTTTTGGGTTAAAACACTTTGAAAGTAAATTCTTAAATTACCTCCAAACAGCCTAAGATAATATAATAAAAAGCGAATAACCTCAGGAACCATATATGAATTTATACTTTGAAGAAATCCATTATCAAAAAAAACCTTTATTAGCATTTCCAAATGAATACTTTTTCTTTAAATAAAAAAGTAAAAGAGACAAAAAACTCTTTTTATAGAAAGTAAAAGAGAAAACTCTTTCACTTTTTACTTATTGGTATTTATTTATTTGGAAAAAATGTATTTTTTGTAAATGTTAATAAATGTTTTTTTTTTGATAATGGATTTCTTCAAGGTGTAAATTCATTTCCTGAATTTATTCGCTTTTAGATTTATTTCAGGTTTAATCAATTCTTCTTTTCTAGTTTCCAACATATATTTAATAGCCAATCATCTGAGAGAACACCAAGTCAACATTATACATTTAAGGTTCAAAATGAATATTCAGACTTTATAATGTTTTATTAGATTTTTATTCTGTAGCCCTTTTCAAAAAATCTGAGAATGTATTTTAAACCAAAATTAGGTTCATTAATAAGTTACGAGATTTTTACTTTATAGTCTTTGTTTCTAGTTTAACTCATAATTAATTTGTTCTAATTTTATTTATTTCTATTATAATATTATCACATTTATTTCTATAATATATATACAAAAAATGAAGTCATTTTTGTAAATTTCGATATATATATATATATATATACAGAGAGGTTTTTTTATCAGTATACATTAGACGAACTGTATACTTGCAAAAAAACCAAGTCAAACGCATTGAACCGATATGTTTAGTTGCCTATAACACACAACTAACGTCAAACGCTAAACTTCAAATTGTGTGACATATTTGGGCGAAAATGTATACAAAAGAAGAAACAGTAGAATTTTTGACAATGTATTACAATTCTAACAGTATAAGAAGAGTAAGAGACATCTTTTCAACCAAGTATCCCAAACGGCCGATTCCTTCAATTCGGACAATTAAAAAAACAATAAAACAATTTTATTCGGAAGGTTGTATCATGCCTTCGCATAAAATTCGCCGCAGAGTAAGTAATGTATTAACTGAGGATATTAATTTAAATATTTTGTGTTTCGTCGAGGAAAATCCAACAACCTCTTCACGAGTAATTGCTAAAAATTTAAAAATATCAAAAAGTTCAGTGCTGAAGACTTTTAAAAAGTTTAAATACAAACCTTACAAATTTGGAAATTATCAACAATTATTCGAAGAATATAAGGAAAAAAGAACAGAGATGTGTGAAACATTATTTAATCTCATCAATAATGAAGAATCAATTTTACAGAAAATATTGTTTACCGATGAATCGACTTTCACTTTAAATGGTGAAGTGAATTCCCAAAATTTCAGGTATTATTCTCATTTATTAAATATGTTATGGTACTAACCTTCTTCCTTATCTCTCCTTAGATATTGGTCACATACTAACCACCATGTACAAAATTTTACTCGTACGCAGTATAAGAACAAAGTTAATGTCTGGATAGGACATCAATCAGTCCTATCCAGACATTAACTTTGTTAATACATCATCGGTCCGTATTTTATTGATGAGAACCTGACATCCAACATATTCTTAGAAATGCTTAGGACTAAGATTGTTCCAGATATCGAACGATTGAATATCCAACTACCATGGATACAATTGGATGGAGCCTCTCCGCATTCTACAATTGCTATACGAATCTTTTTAAATGAAAAGTTTCCAGGTCGTTGGATAGGAAGGTACGATCCTATACCTTGGGCACCACGTTCTCCAGATTTGTCACCCAATGATTTTTTCCTTTGGGGGCATTTAAAATCATCTGTTTATGATAATACTGAAATGCGTAATGTGGAGGAATTAACACATCGAATTACTAATAAATGCATCCAACTTAACCCCGATTTTATCAGAAACACGGTGTATGCTTTTCGTGATCCTTTAAGTTACTGTCTTGTAGTGTCTGGCGGTCATTTCGAGCACTTATTGTAATTATTTATTTCAAGTTTATTGTTCCTCACTGTTTTTTTTTTATTTTAAATTGTCTTAATAAAATTTCTTAATATTTTTTAACTGTAAAATTAATAATAAGTGAGGTGTTTTGATAAATAAAAGGAAATTGCTTGTGACGGTAACGCATGCAGTTTTAGTAATGATTTATTTTGTTGCGTTTTTCAATAGAATAAAGAGAACGAAACATACAATATTCTAAAGAAAATATTTTAGTTTAATTATTTTTAAAATCATCCCAATCAAGGTATTTGGCTGCTCTGGATTCATTGAAAACATGTATTATCCTCCTCTAGTACTGTTGGAATTGTAATACACGCTTGAAATTCGACTTTTTCTTCATTTGTATACATTTTCGATCAAATGTTTCACTCAATTTGAAGTTTAGCGTTTGACGTTAGTTGTGTGTTATAGGCAACTAAACATATCGGTTCAATGCGTTTGACTTGGTTTTTTTGCAGGTATACAGTTCGCCTAATGTATACTGATAAAAAAACCTCTCTGTATATATATATATATATAGGAGTCGATAGCCAATTAGCAGACTTTTGCAATATTTTATATATATATTTTATTTATATATAAATTATGTGGCAAAAACAAAGTCTAAGTACTCTGAAATAGGCATCATATGTAACCATTCAAATCCTCCAAATTTCATTTTTGTAGTATTATCCGTTCACAAGATATCGTCTGCACACTATCTCGTGGGACACCCTGTATATATATCTAAAGATAAAGTACATATTTTTAAATATTTATTTTTTCAATTTAATTAATAATTTGTTTATTTCTAATTTATTAGGATTTAAATAGGCTGAAAGACCTCCGGTCGATAGCAGTTTCCCTGAAGTACATTGTATATATATATTGCAGTTTTTAATATTCTGTATAAAATTATGAATGTGTTTGTAACTTTTGGGAATAAAGATGTTTATATATAGGATTTAAAAAAATATATAAATTACACTTTATTTCCATATAAAGCAACTTTTCTTAATATCTCCAAACTTATTTATTATCACATAAATACCGAGCACTTTAACTGTTCCTGTTGAATGTCCATCTTAATGAAGTCGGCGTAATAAATATTTATCGATGGGGCGCGGCCCATTAACCCACGGGGTGAATTCCTGCGGACGCCCCGGGTAATTTTTCAAGGAGCTGCCTGCGGAAAAAGAGAGCGGTGGATTTTTTCCCCAGTTCGGGGCGGGAGGGCACAATGCCCGAAAAAGATCAATTAAATCGAAAAGAGATTATTCACTCGGGGTTGCGCTGCCAGCGGCACACGGAAAGAGCGTTTCGCTTTTCCCGGAGATTGATAGAGAGTAGGTAGAATGGAATAATGAGAGAAGCGTTAATTTCTGAAGGAAATTACTAAAAAAAAGAGAGAGAAAGAGAGTAGTGAAAATTGGGGAAAATAGAGCCGGGTGTGATGTTGAAGGGTGGGTTAATTTGCTCAGGGATATTTTTTGGAAGAAATTGTAATTAATTCTTACAAAGGATATTTTAGGATAAAAACAAAAAATAAAAATGTCTCTTATAAAGAATATTTTAACGTAAAAACAAAAAATAAAAATGTCTTCAATTCATTTTTTTAATTTTGTATGTATCCTCTGTTATAATTTGGAATTTTGTTGATCTTTATGTCTTAAGTTGGTTTATCTGTTGAACAATAAACGTATTTATTTATTATTTGCCCGGGAAGTAGTTGTTTTAATGTGCATTTATTTAAAGTACTTACGTTACTTAAGTCAAAATGTCACAGTGCTGAATATGGAAATAATTTATTAATTATTTTCAAATCATTTTTTATTAAATAATTGTGACGCAGAGAATGAATACTCTTTTTTATTTATAAAATTAATTAATTAAAATAATTTTACGGAATTCTCAATTATAATTGTTTACATTATACAATAATTTACATATTTGTATATATTCAGGTAGGTATTCCTAAATTATTAATAATTAATAAGAGAAGTGCATTCCCAAACGGTTCACAGGATTGATTCACTGTTGCTTATGACTTCACAAACTAATATTTACGGGTATATAATTACACAATAGAAACATAATATAAATTTTATATAATTAGTGATTAAGATTTTATAGATGAGCTTCGACAAAAACATTTTAATGTAGTTAAAATATTGTGTAATAGAAACATATTTATATTATGTTTCTATTGTAAAAATCGAAGTAAACTTGAAATAGGTATTTAGTTTCTTTAAAGGAAATGATTTCCATTAACATTTGTACACGTTAATTCAATTTAAATGATACATAAATACGGAATTCTAAATTCTTCATCGGGGAGGCAAAATCTAAATCAAATACGTCTCGAGTAAATATTTCAACAATATTAAATGAAAACAAAGGCGAACGCGAAATTCGTTACGGGGTCGGCAAGTTGAGATGAATGTTTCCATTCGGAATAAACGGCCACCGGGATAACTCGTTTCGGTATTATCTCCGTAACTATGAAATATCATCCGGATAATCCGGGACTTTGGATCTGGAAAATTGGGGATGCAGCAGGTTTTCGGGGTGCGCGCCAACATAAATCACGGCCAGGAGAGATCTGCATCTGAGACTTGCACAAACTCGACCTCCCTCCCGCCCGTAATGGCCCTACTCCACTTCAGATCAAACCGTGAAAAATTAAAGTTTCCACGAACAACCCCGAAAGCGGCACAGAGAGGTAACAGATGGTGGCCGATCGTAAATCTTTCCATATCTTTTTTTGAAAATGTTTAAATTGCGAGGATCAGTTTGAATTACATTTAAAAATGCATTTATTCTAAAATATTTCAATATATTTTATATAAAAAAATCTCGAAACACCAAATGTATATTTTCTCAAAAAGGTACTAGAATTTATGAATACAACATAAACAGAATAGCAATTTATGTTTTGTGTTGTAGGCGTTCACTTTGTGGTACATTTTAAATACACTTGTTAATATAAACACTTTTTAACTTTGTTTTACCACTGTATTTTTCACTTAATTATGTGACTATAGTTTCGACTATCAAGTAGTCAAATAGTAAATTAAATTATATGATTATAAACAATTTATACAGCTTCGAAAAAAGGGGTCAACCTGGTCATTAAGGAGGGAAATTCCTGAATTAATTCTGGATTTTTGTACTTCTAGCGCTTACAGTAAATCCATTTTACGACCTTTTTCGGCAAAATGAATTACTGAAAGTATATCCTTACCGAAATTGTGAATTTCTTCTAGGCATATGTGGAATTATTTTGTTTTAATCTATAGGCTCTTTCGTGTTCCTTTAATCTAGTTTCTATTTTACGGCCATTTTGCCTAATATACACACATTTACAATTTTCGCAAGTTAATTTATTAATGCCGCATCTTACCAGAGAGCTAAGTTTTGTTTTTGGATTAAAAATAATATTATTATTAAAAAAACCTTAAACTTAATAATATTTTTTTAATTTATTAAAACAGTTCTTAAACAAATATAAATTAATTTATAAAAATTAATAGAAAATAGGTCACTTAGTTTGTTTCACTTAATTTTATGTATTTATTCCGACAAGTTTCGACTGTCATTTTCAAGGAATAATAGAGATGGTAAGAAGAAATCAAATAAAACGAACTTGACGCTCGTAAAAAATATCCATTGAAACATGTACTTCATTTTTTTATAATTATTTTTTGTAGAACAGATTATTCTCAAAATTCCGCAACAATACTGAAATGCTGCGATATGCAAATTCAATTGATTTTGATTATTTTGGTGAAACCCTATCCGCGTTGCGAAAATGTTTGTTGTCTTGTTAGTGATATTTTGATTTTATTTATTTATTTACGGAAGTCCATTTACAATAATATAATAGACATAACATATTAAATAACATATGTACTATGTTATTTAATATCTGTATTAACTCTTTAACTTGTTTTATAAAAATATTTAAAATAAAATATTTGTTTTAAATATATATAAATATAAAATTATATCAATATTTAGGTTTAGATTTATTATCAGTTTTTACATGAATTGTAATCAGTTTTTACATGAATTGTATACCGTAAAATGGAGATTCCATAAATAAATAAAAATAAAAAGATAAATTTGTAATCATTTTTGTTTTGATAATTACATGCTAAAAGTCGATACTATAGTCATCAATAAGCAATTCAATTTACAGAAACAGAGTTAAAAAAAAAAAAAAATATAAATTAATTTAAATTTATTAATTTAAAATTGTACTTCAATTTTGTTTTTCCCTATTTTATTATTCAAATATATGCAATCAAGCGAATGCGCATTTTTCATTTCGAATTATTGAGCTAATCGCATTGAAACAATAAAATTACCATTTTATATATATATATATATATATATATATATTTTCTTAAAAAATAATTTTTCATGCAACTTATAATTTATAATATTAATTAAAAAGATTCATTCAATTGAATTATATTAATATGAAGCAGGAAAAATAAAAAAATAATTGGGACCCATTCCGCAATTATGGTGCATGCGCCGGGAAACACGTAAATAATATAACAATTATACAAGTATATTAAAGGAATTTGCTATGTCACCGTATTTCTAGCGCTGGCTCTATGTGTTAGCATATTTATTAAAGAAAAAAAATCAGATTTAATTTGTAAAAATGACAAGGGATTTATTTTTTTAGTACGTAAAATTGAATAATTTGCTATGCCAGTGTCTTTCTAGCACTGGTTCTGTACGATTGTTTATTTATTAAGGCTTTGCCGGAGTCATTCTATGTGTTAGTCTAGACGATGATGAAGTATTAAAATCCGCTAGATTAAAAATGAAATTAAAGTTAATTTGGGAAAATTACAATGAATTTGTTTGTTCTGATAATGACATGCTAAAAGTCGATACTATAGTAATCAATAAGCAATTCAATTTACAGAAACAGAGTATACAAAAAATTAAATTTATAAATTAATTTAAATTTATTAATTTAAAATTGTACTTCAATTATGTTTTTCCCTATTTTATAATTCAAATATAAGCAATCAAGCGAATGCGGATTTTTCATTTCGAATTATTGAGCATTTGAGCTAATCGCATTGAAACAATATTATTACCATTTTATATATATATATATATATATTTTCTTGAAATGTAATTTATCAATCAACTTATAATTTTTAATATTAATTAAAAATATTCACTCAATTGAATTATATTAATATGAAACAGGAAAAATAAAAATTAATTGGGACCTATTCCGCAATTATGGTGAATGCGCCGGGAAATATGTAAATAATATAACACTTATACAGGTATATTAAAGGAATTTGTCATGTCACCGTTTTTCTAGCGCTGGCTCTGCGTGTTAGCATATTTATTAAGGCTATGAAGTATTGAAATCCGATAGAAAATAAAAAAATCAGATTTAGTTTGTGAAATTTACAAGGGATTTTTTTTAGTAAGTATAATTGAATTACCTTACACCACACAGTAGTAGAAAGGTCAATGATTAAAAAATAATAATAATTTAATAATTTGCTATGCCACTGTCTTTCTAGCATTGTTCCTGTACGATTGTTTATTTGTTAAGGCTTTACCGAAGTCATTTTATGTGTTAGTCTAGAAAATTATGAATTATTGAAATCCACTAAATAAAAAAATGAAATCAAAGTTAATTTAGGAAAATTCGTTGAAATTTTCCAAAATACCTAGGAATTATCCGAATGTTTAAAATTAAATAATTCGCACGCCACTGTCTTACCAGAGCTAGCTTAATATAATAATTCATTTATTGAAGTAGTGAAATCCGTAATGGTTCAAAATAAAAATGTTTAAATGTAGATTATTCGATAAAAATATTTCAATCTAAGAAATATGATTTTTTTTAATTACATTAATTGGTAATTAAAAAAAATCATATTTCTTTCCTTAGCTAATAATAAAAGTCGCAAATTGATGTTAATTGAAGAAGAATAGGACAGGTCTGTGTAAATAAAAGGATCAAGGCACTTTAATTAAATTATTCCGACAATTGAAATGGATAAATCTGAAAGACCGTAATGGCTATCACCGGTTATTTCAACGCTAGATGAATGGCGGTTGAATATTTTATTAAATGCATTTCGTATCCTGGTCTCATTAATAGGACAAATTCGACTTCCTTTAGTGGACAAAATAACGACTTTCTGTCCTGATTCGCTTCGAGGGTCTGGTTCAATTGTCATAGACTGAGTAAAATTAAACAGAGAGAAAAAAAAATAAATTTGGCATAAAAATTAAGACAATTTCATTACTACATTTTCTTACAAAAATAGTTATAAATAAATAATCAATTAATTTCAACCAATTTTTTTCATTCACAAAAGCCTCATGTATTGATATATGCGAAATGACATCAAGTTACAAGGTAGATACAACACCTAATATAAATAAAATAATATTGAAATTTTAAGTATTTTGAAAATTGTCAATTTTTCTGAATAAATAACTTTCTTCAGTTTACTCATCTTCTATTTCGATTTACAATCATCCTCTAGTAGTGATAACAGAAAGGAATATTGAACAGAGAAAATGTAGCTGAATTTTGAATATAAAATTAAAGGTACTTGATTTGTTCAATTATTTTTTTTTATTAAATAAAAATGTGGAAATAATTTATTAATTATTTTCAAATCATTTTTATTTAATATATTTAAATAACTGTGACCAAGTGAATGAATACTCTTTTCTATTTATATGTTTTTATATACCAAAGAGTTTCGACTTATCGTCGTTAATAATAATAACAAGGCTGAAAGACCTCCGGTCGATAGCCGTTTCCCTGAAGTACATTTTATGTATATATAAATTGTTGTTTTTAAATATTCTTTATTAAAATATAAATATGTTGGTTACTTTTGGGAATAAAGATGTTTATATATATAATAATAACAATATAGAGAAAATATTTTTACAGGGTAATAAATACAATCAGGTGGTAATGTCTGTGAGGATAGATGTCTTCACACTCAGTAACTACGTTTTTTTTTTTTTCGATTTATGGCCTTATGAATCTCTAGGCGGTCCTCAAAAGGGTTCTCACTTTACACACGAGGGTGTTCTCTAAAATTTAAATCATATACTACTAGTTTGGCAAATAAAAAATTAGTGAAATAAACCAAGTCCCTTTAATTTAAAATTCAAAATTAGTTAAATTGTTTCATCAAGTGATCAATGAGAACCAAATTAAAGTTATATAGCTGAATATATTTTTTTAAATTTTGTATATAGTTACTTTATAAACACCATAATGTATATAAATAGAAAAGAGTATTCATTCACTTGGTTATAGTTATTTAAATAAATGCAACAGCAGGTCTACATTATGTAATTTAATGGCTGGGAGGGAGGTATTTATTTATTTATACAAACCCAATAGATATTGACAGGGTTTACAATATTTACAAAATTATTGTATATGGCGAGTACAAAGTTCATAAATTCGGTTTAAGACAATCTAATCCCGAGAAGTAGTTGTTTTAATGTGCATTTGTTTAAAGTACTAACGTAACGTAAGTCAAAATGTCACAGAGCTAAATATGGAAATAATTTGGTAATTATTTTTAAATCATTTATTTAATTTACCATAATGTATAGTTTAGACACGATTAAATAAATAAATTTTGTAAAAAAAATCATAAAAATAATTAGATAAGAAAACAATCCACTTTCAATTATTTTAGTGCTTAAACTCCCCGAAAAACAAATGAATCGAAATAATTACTCCAGTCGGAGGAAAATGCGAATTAATCAAGGCACTCCTCCCTTGCCCGCCCTATCCCTCCTTCTCTCTCACACACAGCGTAAATCCGCGCCGAGAGCAATTAACCAGATTCGATTGGTGTAATAAACCCGAAAAGGGCTCAATAAACCCCCCGAAAGAACAAAGGGTGTCCAATTTTAAACAGTAAGTCGCGCGGCGGCGGCGGCGTGTGTTTTCGTTTGGCAAGTTTAAACGTCCCCTCGTCTCATCCGACTCTCGGATTTACGGTCCTTTTCTGATGAGAAGAGTTAGTTCTGTGTTTGCGGATTTATTGCACTTTCGGTCCTCAAAACGGTCCTCACTTTACACACGAGGGTGTTATGTTACGATCGGAGTTGGGTATAATTTTCTTGTCGAGAAGAGTAATTGAATATTTTAATAATAAAGTACTGGTACGGACATCTAATGACTTTCATTTATATATGATAATAGGATTTCTTATTATTGGGTGTAATTGACAGATATGTGTCGTAATAAAAGAAATAGTTTCAATTTCAATTTACTTTATTAACGGAATCTCCATTTCCAAATTACAATTATAATTACATATTAAAAATTTTATAAGAAAAGTGTGACGCTCTAAAAAGATTACAAAACATATGTATAAAAAAAGGCAAATTACCAATCACAAATTACGACAAAATACAAAATAAAAATAATACGCATCAAAATATTTATTTATCAATCCCAAACAGTTCATTATGAAAACAAAAATAGTGATAACTTTCCCCGGTAAATTCAGTCAAATACGTTTTTGAATAAACATTTAATAACAAAGGAAAAAATTATTAATTGAAAAAAAGGATTACTGTTTTTTATAATTAAAGCCAAGTATTTGGAAGAATATTACAATTTAGTTTGTTGTTTCTTACTTTAAAATTATATATTTAGTTGTAATATTGATTTTTGTTGCATATGTTTTGTAAAAAGGAGATACCGTAAATAAATATATTATTATACAAAATGACTTCAAAACATTACTCACACTTTTATTTCTTGAATGTTTTGGAGGCCTTTGCGAAAGATGTATGAAATATTATAATATTTTGACGTTTTATTTGACATAAAAGTCTCCACAGCCAACATAAAGAAAATTATACAAATAATTGTTTATTTTTAAAGGAATTTATCAGGTAAACTGAAGGTCCTACAATAAAAAGTTTTATAAAAACATATTTATTTTTTCAATATCTACAACTTTTATTTGAAACACTTTTCTATTCGAATTAAAAAAAAGAAAAAATGGCTTTGAGTAAAGTTACACTTAATGAGTTTTGATTCTAACCAAAAGCTTTTCAGATCATTCCACTGTTATATAAATCTTAGATATAACGTTTCGGTTCAATCCGTTTAACCGTTTATACGCTATCGTGGAAACATACAGATATTTTTCAAAAGTCGATGGAATGGACTCAGAGGACCACAAAACGTGCATATTCGTTGAAATTGGCGATTCGAAAAATTTTACGATCACAATACTTTCTCTTGGACAGTGGTTCGGGGAAAGTAAAAAAATGGTTGAACATTTTTAAGTGATATTTTTCACAATAAAATTATGATATATATATATATATATATATATATAATATATAATCGTAAAATTTATTTATATATATGTATACATACAGAGAGTTTTTTTATCAGTATACATTTCCCCTATGTATACCTGCAAAATACGCGAGTCAAATGCATTAATATATGTGTGTTTAGTTGCCTATAACACGCAACTGATCACACATATGCCAGATAGTCAACTAAACATACACACATTAATCGGTTCAATGCGTTTGACTCGCACTTTTTGCAGGGATACATAGGGGAAATGTATACTGATAAAAAAAACCTCTCTGTATATTGTTCTAGTATAAAATTTATTAAATATTTCGCCTTACACAGTATTAAACCAAATAAACATTTCATTAAAAGCAGGTGATAAATAGCCAGGGACAGGATTAACCGATGTCCCTCCGGAGCGCAATTACGCGAAATAAAGATAAAGCGCCGAAGGGATTAGAATAAACTTTATAATTCGATTCTTGAACTCGGGCAGTCCGTTGTCGCCGGCGCGCGGGGTAGATTTATGGCACCCCCGGCACTTTTCACATAAATACTTTCTATGAATTACGCTGATGAATGGATAGAGAATAATACGGACGGCGGAGATTTCTTTCACGGAGTCGCAATTAGTTTTGATAGATGAACGAATTTTTCAGGCGGAGCGCAAAGAGTCCTTCCATTCCGCTGATTGGGAAATGAATAAATAGGTGAGGCGTTCGGGGACGTGAAAAGATTAAATTCTTTAAGAAAACGTAAATGGGGATGGGGGAGGTAGATGAAACGGATTCAGTTTTTGAAAAGAGCGTATTTTTTTATCTTTAAAAATAAATATAAAGAAATATAAAGTCTGTTTTTTTTTTAACGTTATCTGTAAAATTTGACATTACAAAAATATACAGCAGTATTCCGTACAGGAAATGTTAAGTTTAACGTGTACGTTATTAATTAAGTTCACATCTGTAAGCAGTTGGCTCCGCCAATTTTATATGTATATACAGAGAGCTTTTTTTAACAGTAAACATTTCTCTACGAGAAATTCGACTTTTTCTTCATTTGTATACATTTTAAATGAAATATTTCACACAATTTGAAGTTTAACACTTGACATGTGAGTTTAGTTGCATTAACACAACATACATTAATCGATTCAATGCGTTTGGCTCATATATTTATCAGTGCCCATGACGAAAATGTTTACTTTTAAAAAAAGGCTCTCTGTATATGTATAAGTTATTGTAAGCCGCTTAGACTGCGAAGATTAAAATTGACATACAAGTTAAATTTAACATTTCACTTACAGAATAGTCCCGATAGTGTGTGTAATTGAAGCTGTGTGTTTCATATCATGGCAACATTATTAAAGTCTTACCTTTTAATCCAAGCATTTTAATTGATTAGTTATGTGAAGAGTACTCAAAAACAATCAATCAAAACGAAAATAAAACTGAAATGTTGGACTCTCTTTCCTCATTGAAATTAAATTACAGCACTGGTCCCGATAGAATACCGTCCATATTTTTGAAAAAATGTTCATTTTCTTTATTTACGCCCTTTAATAAATCTTTATCGTGTGGTGTTTTTCCCGCCTATTGGAAACTTGCTAACATTGTTCCAATATCTAAAAGTGCTGATAACAAGAGAGTCCAAAATTATCGACCAATCTCAATTATATCAGCAATTCCAAAGGTGTTTGAAAAGTTCGTGGCATAAATGCCATATCAGGGGTACCTCAGGGCTCCCATCTTGGGCCTCTGTTATTTAATTTGTTTATTAATGATGTTACTAACTGTTTCTCATATGCTCGATGTTTATTATTCGGGGATGATATGAAGATATTTTTAACTATAAAATCAGTGGATGATGCAATCAATCTTCAGTTGGATTTAAATTCGTTTTGTAATTGGTGTGGGGAAAATAAGCTTAACCTAAATGTGGATAAATGCAAAACCATAACGTTTTCAAGGCGTGCTACTTCAATGTACACTTCATAGATTTTAAATAACATTGATGTAGAGCGTGCGACTTCTATGAAAGATCTTGGAGTTATAGTAAGCAGCAGTTGGAACTTTTCTAACCATATTTCTAATATTGTTTCCAAGGCCTACCAATTAATTGGGTTCATTAAGCGAAACAGCAAGGATTTCTCTAATGAAAAGACTTTGTTGCTGCTATATAATTCCTTGGTACATCCACATTTAGAGTATTGCTCCTCCCTGTGGTCACCTTACACTCGATGCAGTATTAACAAAATCGAGCAGGTCCAGAGGAAGTTTTTAAAATACATTTCATTTAAATTTGACATGCAGATAGTATTTCACCTAGTTCGTATGATGTCTAGACTATCTAAGCACGAAGTGACGGTCAAGATGAAATTTGCTAAAATCTTAGTTAACTCAAGGCACACCTGACACGTCCAACGCAGTCGGTAAACAGAGCTTCAGCTTGCTTTTAGATGAAAAAAAAAAACTTTATCATCCATAATATTTTTAACCTCTTCATAAATTAAATTTAAATGCTCATAATTTATATAATATTTTAGACATTAATTAGGAACGTAGCCTTAGCTAAGCATGTTCATTTTACATGTACTACCAGCCATCTAATAAGGAAGTGGAATTTCCTAACCATTGCTGTTTAACTTGAGTAAGTTAACTTTTAATTAGACCGAGTCTTACAATAGCAAAATAAGTATAAGACAGTAAATTAAATAAAATAATTCGAAAATAATTAATGTTTAATCAATCATTTTCTCTTTTGTAATTTTTTGTCTATTATTATAAAAAAGTGTTTGTATTTACAACTCCAATATAATCCAAATGATGTGTTTACAGTATTAATTATTTCTTTTTGTAACAATTACGAACGTGTTTAATGATATTGTTGTTGAAATATTATTTTGGGTCGTGTTTTGTCCGTAATAACAGATGTTTTACGGGTTGGTGAGCTGAGCGGGCGGGCGAAAGACAAAAGGGCCGGGATTACAAGCCGGAGGTGGAAAAGTGGAAATAACATGAATGTGTGGACGTGTTGACTGGCGGTATCCCGTTATGAATTGTCCCGGGGATAAAAATGGGAAACGGCGGGATCTTTCCGTCCGCCCCCAAAAAAACAGACTGCGGGAATTTGTTGAACGTCACGCGTAATTAATATTCCCCTGATAAATGCCCGCCGCGGACGTTTCTTTCTCAAATGTGAAAATATTCACTCGGCGCGTTCGCGAGCGAGTTTCGGAAATGAATTACAATAGGTGTACATAAATTCTGGAATGTGGCTGTGTTGTAATGGCGAAAATGTGCATATCGTATATTACAGATAGTTGTCCATGTTATTGAATCAAATATTTGTTTTAGCTTTGGAGAGTGTACAATTTCATGCTTTGGGATTTTGTTTCAGGATTTTACTCAAACAAGCTTCACCGCTATTATTCAAGTGATTAAAACAAAATAATTGATTTTTAAAATGCACTTAAATATAATAATTTCTATAAAAACTATTCTCATCATCATACATTGAATATAAGTGAACTTGAAGCACTGAATGGAGATTTGTCATCGCATGTCTTTGTAGTGTAATTGGTAACACACTCGGCTAGAAATCGAGGAATATGGGTTCAAATCTCATCAGAGATGTTTCTTTTCCACTTATATTTCATTAATTTAAATTATGTCTCATTGTTGTACACTGTAATTTCTTCAATTTCATCTCATCATGATTCAATAATGATGAATTTATTTAAAAATATAATGTTAGGTGCAAATAATACAGTAATTTCCATAATCAAAAGGTTTCAATTCTCGTCATCATTATTGAAGCGATTAAAACGAACGAAGTGAATTGTATAGTGCACCTAAATATAATAATTTCCATAATCAAAGAGTCACAATTCTCATCATCATTATTGAAGTTATTAAAAAAATATTTTATAATGCACCTAAATAAAATAATTCCAATCGTCAAAGAGTTCCAAGTCTCGTCTTCATTATTGAAGTGATTCAAACGAAAAAAGTGAATTTTTTAGTGCACCTAATTCTCCTATTCTCCTATTCTCGTTATCATTGTTATAATAATTATGCATCTAAATAAAAAAATCCATTATCAAAAGGTCCACTAGGGAGCAGAATGTCACGTCTTAAACAAGAGTAAGCATTTAGATCCCTTCCAGGGTGCATAGCGAAGTGAGGTAAGACTGTATTTTATCGCGCAGTTCATGATCATCAGAATAAAGATATTAGATGGAAGTCATTCACATACCTTCAACACCTGGACTATGCAAATCACGCTCAGCTCGAACAACTGATGCACCCCATTGCGAAAGCCTTAATGCGGAGCTAAAAATCAACGCTTACAAGACGTATTTTAAGGAAGACAATGCAAAATTGGTATTACGAACAAGCGAACAAATTTTTCCATCGTGGAATTTTAAATACAGTAGATAGTGGAACTGATGTAGCTTAAACAAGGCGCGGGCAGCTTTCTGCACTTTAACTTCCTTCTTGAATAACAGCATCATTTCCAATAGAACAAAACTCTGCATCTTTACAACACACGTGAAATCTCTGCTTCTTTATGGCTGATCAAGTTAGAAGGTGACCAACGAGATAAAAACCAAATTTCAAACTTTTTTGAGACATAGAAAAGTGGACAAATCTTGTTATCTTGGGAGTGTAGATACAGAATATGGTGAAACTGATGCAGCTATTATGTCTCGCTTCAACAAAGCGCGGGCAGCTTTCTGTACTTTAACTCCCTTCTTGAATAACAGATTCATTTCCAGAAGAATCAAACTCTGTATTTTTCCAATATAGGTGAAATATCTGCTTCTTTACGTTTGATCAACTTAGAAGGTGGCCAACGAGATAATAACCAAATTGAAAACTTTTGTGAGCCATGGAAAAATGGGCAAATTTTGCTATCTTGGGAGTTACTCTGGTGAATGATGGAGCTATTATGTCTCGCTTCAAAAAGCCGAGGAGAGCTTTCTTCACTCTGACTCCCTTCTGGAATAATAGCTTAATTTCAAAAAGAACCAAACTCTGCATCTTTACAACCTACGTGCTTCTTTACGGCTGATTAATTTAGATAATAACCAAATTGTAAACTCATCATGACAAAATGAACATTTTTTGCTATATTGTAAGTGTAAATACAACGAGTAGTGAAACTTATGCAGCTATTATTTGTTTTTCCCTTTAACAAAGCACGGACAGCTTTCTTCATTTTGATTCACTTCTGGAGTAATAACATAACCAAACTATTAATATTGATTTTTGTTACACATGTTTTGTAAAAAGGAGATACCGTAAATAAATATATTATATTATTTATCTCCACAAACTATATGAATACTTTGCTTCTTTATGGCTGTTCAACTTAGAATGTGACCAACGAGATAACAAATATATTTCAAATGGAAAACTTAATAAATTTTGCTATCTCGGAAGTGTAGTTACAACAGATAGTAGAGCTGATGGAGTAGTTATGTCTCGTTTCAACAAGGAAGGAAGTTTCCTTCACTCTGAATCCCTTCTACAATAATCACATTATTTTCTGAAGAACAAAACTTGGGACCTTTTTTTTATTTTACATGTTTATTCATTAGGGTATAAATGAATAGTTTTGATTAATTAAATTTATCAAATTACGCGAAAGTTTCTTACGGAACTGGAATACCTAGGTTCGCTGATCTCCTTATATCTGCTGGCGGATACAGCTTCATCAGATGCATTGTCCGAAGAAGTACTGAGAGTGGTAATAATAAAACTGAGAAAAAAGTTTTGCTAAACAGCTATTGCTATTTAAAAATTTGTGTTAGACGCCCCAGTCAGCTGATGTAGTGGTTATTTCTCGCTCCAATAAAGTGCAAAAAGCTTCCTTAGATAGATATACTGTGGCCACAGCTTAAGATAATTGCCCCAAACAGTACAAAGTGGATTGTTAGAGAATAGTTCATGCACTCCGACACTTTTCTTGATTCTCATCGGCTAAAGGAAGAACCACAAAAAGTGGTGAAAAACCTTTTTGATGATTAGTTAAAGGAAATCCCAATCATAATTACCTTGATTTTGATTGGTTAAAGAACGAAAATAGCAATATTTACTTGTTTAAAATAACAATTAATCAGAATCTCCCACATTTTGACTGGCATAAGAAAGAAGAAAGCATAATTGTCTTGATTCTGAGTGGGTAAAAGAAGAACGAATCATAATTGCCTTGATTTTGATTGATTAAAGAACGAAAATAGCAATATTCACTTGTTTAAAGTAACAATTAATCAGAATCTTCCACATTTTGACTGACATATGGAAGCATAATTGTCTTATTCTGATTGGGTAAAGGAAGAATCAAAAAGTATTAAAAAACCGTTTTTGATGACTTCTTAAGGGTTTTCCAAGGAAGCAGTTTTAAATCAAATTCAGTTCCAATAAAAAAATTTAAAAACATTTGCATAATTCGTAAACCGATTTCAAGCAATTATTTCTATGAAATCACTAACAAGCGTTTCTAACGACGGGTTAAACATTTCATACGTATTTTTAATGAGCGCCTCGTTTATCATCCTCTATGTGTGTTTAATTGAGCTACTCGAGACGAGATCTAAATTGCGAAGACGCGGGATTCCGCGTAAGACTTATGAGATAATTTCAACCGACTCG
This sequence comes from Philonthus spinipes, assembly GCA_963082785.1. Taxonomy (NCBI): domain Eukaryota; kingdom Metazoa; phylum Arthropoda; class Insecta; order Coleoptera; family Staphylinidae; genus Philonthus; species Philonthus spinipes. The sequence continues at coordinate 7,891,374 of OY720308.1, read as the reverse complement.
CAAACATGACAGGGAACGTCTTGACAACGAAGTTACTGCAGCGGAGACCGTCGGAGGAAAGGGGGCGGATAAAATGAGGCATTATTAGATGCAATAATAACCATCAGGGATGTTCTCGGGGAAACGCCGTTTCCGTTCCTTTCGTGCCCGTCCCTTTCTCTCCAATAACATTCCACTGTGTGTGCGCCTTTAGACTGCCACTAAAATGTTATCACGAGCAGGAAGAGGCTTTGATTATCGTGACTGTTAGGGAATATCAATAAGATTCAAATAAAGCAATAGAAAATATAGATATAAAAGGGGGATTGTATATGTTTTAATGGAAAATTTCGCAATTTAAAAATAGATAACGATTTTTTCAATTAAGAACTCCCTTGAATTAATTGATAAATTAAAATCAAGAGCAATTAAAAAGTCATTGGAGATGGAACACACTAGTCTCATGAGGTTCGAAAAACCGAAATGACCTAACTAGTGATGGTCATTTCGGTTGTTTTTTTTTTCCTCGTATAATTACTATTTTGCAAATAATCCGGAAGGGACCAATTCACCTGCTATTTAATAGTAGAAGCCAAATCCATTTCATTTTTACCCATTCAGAATACCAACCTTAATATCAATTCAATTCAGAGATGACTATTAAAATCACGTCTTTTTTTACAACTTGGATAAGTCTTTTCAAACAAGCTTCATTCAACTCGAAAAAAAAACACGGATGTTTTTTTTTTATTAGTGCAAACATCAATCTCGATTTATAACCCAATTTCCGTTCCGCACCATTCACTGTTTTCCTGGAAAACAAACTCCGATTAGACATTTAATGTCACCCGACCAATCGATTCCGTTCTGTACATAATTCCTTTTTTAATCCTTCGTTATCATTCTCCACGTTTGCTCCCCCCGTACACAAACATATTTTAAGTAAAACCCCATTTTCCGTGGCTCTATTAAAGCTCAACGGTTTTAATTAAAATTTAGCGCCGGATAAACACACTTTAGAGCACTATTTGCATGATCCCTTCCGAATAAATTCAGCGCCGTCTCTCTCTTTCTCGGCAGCTCCACTTAAATTAAAAATAACGGGCCTCGACCCACGGGGATAAATCCACCCCTAGTGGTTGTTTATTTATTACACACTCGCACAAAAAAAATACTCTGCACGGGTTGAGTAAATGTTAATATTTTTTAATAAGTAAAGTGTGATTTAATTCAGAATTTAAATTGTAAATAATTTAATTAATAAATATGCTTTATTTTTTTAAAGACTAACGGCCGATAGACATTTTCTGAGGCTTAACAATTTGCAAATGATCGTAAAGATGTGAAGTTTGTGATGTATATATATATATAATAAAAATGTAATTTTCTTGATAATGGTTAGAAGCCGAAACTATATGGAATAAATAAAATATTTTGTGAAACAAACTAATTGATTTTTATTTAAATTGATATTCATACATATACAGGGTGTCTCAGCGTGCGCGCCGAGTAGCTTTACAGCTAAATGGTTTATTTTTTTTAAATCGGCTTTCGCAGGCCTATGTAGGTCTATTAGGACCACATTTTAAAATTAGTTTCAAATATACAGTGTGTCCCATAAAAGCATGGCGTATCATAGTTATATTTTTTCTAATGGAATGACCTATATTTTATATTTTTTTCAGATTCTACATCAAAAATAAAGTTAACTTTTATAATATATTCACATGCCTAAACCTAACAATTTTTGAAATATTTAAATATTTTTGGAAAAATTGACGTTTCGAAAAAAAATCATAACTCTCAAATGGATGAATGAAAACAGATGAAATTTTGTACCAGTATATTAGACTAATGGGTAAATATTTTAGGCTATTTACAGGAATTTAAAATCTTAAGAGGTTTTGATAATCTAACTTAACTCCAGAAACACATTCAAGGTCAAATGTCATGCTTATTTTAAATGGCACACCCTATATCTAATAGCCCTATCTTGTAGGAAATTATATTGTCTTTCAAAAAGTATAAAGATATTTTTACCTAAACCTAATAGTTTTCAAGATATATGCATTTTCGTTAACTTTTGACATAATATTTATTCATAACATGGAAAGTCGATACAAAGCGCCATCTATTGTTCAATATAATATTTATTATTATTATTCCATAAAGGCAAGAGTTTAGTTATTGTTTATAAATAAAGTCAGTTGACCCAACAAATGATTTTCGAGATATTTCCTAAATTAATACACTAATTTTATTAATTGTGAATATACTAATTGCATTATTTATTTAAACATGTGTAAATTATTTGATAAAAACTTGTTAGAATTGTAAAACAAATATAACGAAATACATCAAATAAATTGACAAAATAGTATTAAAAGTAATTTATAATAAATTTTCAAAAATACTACCATCGAATACATAATTAAATTTTATTTTAAATGATATTTTGACATTTCTCAGCATATTAGGTATAATTGATCTAAATGTATTATTAATTTATTAATTCTGCTTTCCATGTATTCTTCCATTTCATTGCTTATTAAACCACCTTTTTTGACGAATATTCAATGGAATTAAACTTGTAATTGTGTCTCCTCATTATTAGTTACTGTATTCAAGGTAGTTTTTTTCCAAATACTTCATACTGCCTACAGTTTTGAATGCATTTAAAACTTCCTCTACAGTCTTCTTATTAGGATGTCTTCCATCAGAGAACATTTTGTACACTAAGAGACAATCTTAATAACATTACATTATTATTAGAATCATGTTAATTCTTTCATTTAAAGGAACATTATTTTTTCAATTGTTAGTAATAATACGAATGTGTCAATTAAATTACCTTATAAACAAAAGCCTATTAGAATAACTGGCAATAATAATTATTAAATTAAGCAATAGATGGCGCTTTATGTTACATTGTCGTATTAAAATAATAATGATAATGACGAAAATTAACAAAAATGGATATATCTTGAACACTATTAGGTTTAGGTGTAGAATACCTTTATACTTTCTGAAAGACAATACAATTTCCTACAAGATAGGCCTATTAGATATAGGGTGTGCTATTTAAAATAAGCACGAAATTTAACCCTGAATGTGCTTCTGGAGATATGTTGAATTATCAAAACATCTTAAGATTTTAAATTCCTCTTAATAGTCTGAAATATTCACCCATTAGTCAGATATACCGACACAAAATTTTATTTGTTTTCAATTATCCATTTCAAAGTTATGATTTTTTTTCGAAACGTCAATTTTTCCAAAAATATTTAAATATTTCAAAAATTATTAGGTTTAGGCATATGAATATATTATGAAAGTTAACTTTATTTTTGATTTAGAATCTAAAAAATATATAAAAAATGGGTCATTCCATTAGAAAAAATATAACTATGATACGCCATGCTTTTATGGGACACACTGTATATTTGAAGCTAATTTTAAAATGTGGTCCTAATAGACCTACATAGGCCTGCGAAAGCCGATTTTGGAAAAAATAAACCATTTAGCCGTAAAGCTACTCGGCGTGCACGCTGAGACACCCTGTATATATATATATATATTACGATCTAGTCTAATTTAACTAACAGTAATATTGATTTTATTTCTATTTATAAATAATTATTTTTACTCTTTTCTATTTATTTAATAGAAAAGAGTAAAAATCCATGAAATCATTAGAACAACGCAATATAATTCAGTTAGCTAGCATTGATACGTTTATTGCAAATCACCATAAGTTCAGACAAGGCAGAAAGGCCCCAGGTCGATAGCCCAGACAGACAAACACAATATTTATTCTTGTTAAGTAAATATAAATATATTTATAAGCTTATGCAATGTTGTCTGAATAAAGATGTTTGTATGTATATAGAAAACTGTATTTATTTAACATCTTTAAATTGTGCAAGGCAGAACTGTACTAACGAGGGATAGATCCTGAAACACGAGTCTGCATATGGCATTATATTAAGTAACGTTCTTGTTTGCTTCATTTTTTATAGTCAATTTTTCACAGATCAAAAATTCGTTGCATGATGCAATATTTTAGTGATATGCAACAGCAGGTGTATATTATGTAATTTAATGTCCGACGAGGTATTTTCCTAGGAAGTAGATGATTTAATGTGCATTTACGTAACGTAAGACAAAAGTAACATAGCTAAATATGGAAACAAATTATTAATTATTTTCAAATCATTTTTATTTAATTTATTGATTATTTAAGTTTAATAAAATGTTCAACCACCATTCATCTAGCGTGATAGCCATTTCATTTTTTGGAACCTCATCAGATTAGTATGTTTCACGTGCATTGCCTTGATGAATTCGTTTTAACGGATATTATGTTGTTGTGATATAAATCATAAATAGTTGACGATGCCACATAAAATTAGGCAACAGATGGCGCTTGTGCAGTCTTCCATTTTTTATGGATATTTAAGTGTTGTTGTAATAATCAGTAATTCTTTCAATCTGCTCGCTATATTAGGGCTGATTCGGTTGATCTTCCCTTGGTATATGCAGAATTCTCTAAATAGATTCTAGTTATAAAGTATTCAAATTATGCTCAAGCTACATTTCGTTTAACATGTCTAACGAAACAGCATAATTTGAATACTTTGGAACTAGAATCAATTATCGCAACACGTAAATTTACGATCAACACTTCCTTAATTTATATACTTTAAACGATTCGTCTTTAATTGTATTTATTTCATCTCTACTTTAATAGAAAAAAGGTTTACCAGCCATAACAATAAATCATGTTTACTTTTAAGAAATCTCTTAATATTTTCACATTAACCCACCCGTTATACATAAATCGTAATTTATTCATTTTTTCTCTCTCACTCTTCCGAAACCGTTTATAAAAATTTGCCGTGTACGCTAGCCCGTTTATAACCTTTCGCCCGAGTCGAAATCGAAATATTCCTCATTTATAAAAATTCCCCGGGACAGGGCGGGGAGATTAATTCTGGCCATTTTCTGGAAGGGCCACGATTCCAGGTGCATATTTTATTCACTCCCCGACGGTGATGGTATGGAAGGGCGATTTATTGCTAATAGACTAAAATCGGAGGAGGAAAAAGTCCGATCCGTGAATAAATGCGCCCCGTTTTATCGTCCCGGCTAAAATGAGAAATAGAAAAGGGGTATAAAAGGAAACAATAAAAGATATTGATGGTCCGTATCCTGGGATCAGGATTGAAGCATTTTATGGAATTTTTGAATATGTGTAGTTAGTAGTGTTATAGTGATAAGGTGCCTCCTAAAAGACCTAAAAGGCATAGATAAAAACGTTAAAAAATAATTCTTAGAATTCTTAGAAGCTACCTCACAATTTATTTTTAGAGTATTGAATGTTGAAGGAGTTTCTCCATGCATCAGGCCTCGCTTACAAAAATTTAACTTAAATATTCATCCCAAGCAATGATAAATGAAACTGTCATTGGAAATTGATCTAAAAATCTCTGTTAATAATGTCTAATAACTAAACATCGTTATTCATGTAATATTCCTGCATACTTTGAAAAATTATTTACAAAGTATTTACACAATTAATTTCACATATAATACATGAAACAGAAACAGCTAACGACCGAAGGATTTTCCGCAATTGCTTTTATTTTATTTTATTTAAATAACCATGACTATATTTGTTTAATTCGATCGACCATGAGTCAAGACATTGTTTTATATGACGTGTCCGTCTTTTAGTCGTTAATAAGTTATGAGAAAAATGTTTGAATAGTGGATTCAGGATAAAAGAATTTTACAGGAATATTTGGATTTTGTTTTAGGCATAGCAAGTTAAACCAAAACATATTTTACTCTTGTTTTTAATGGATTAGTAGCAAATATTTGCGATGACTGAGATACTCTGGAATATTGGGAATATGCCATTTTTTTCGTCCAGGAGTATGTATTCTTTTCTATTATTATTTACAAGTTTCAATCATTACATTTTGGCCTTTTTTCTGTAAAAGGTGAAAATCTGCTATCGCAGCATCAGACACCAGGCCGATTTATATTTTGGCTTGGGAGGCTGTATTTTTTTTTTTTTTTTTTTTTGAAAATAATACATTTATTTACTGAATCATCTTTTTACAAAACATATGCTACAATAAAAAAATACAATAAAAAGATATTACTAATATATAATAATAATACATTTATTTACCTTTTACAGAGAATAACAAAATAACAGTGAACAATAATAATATTTAAATTAGTCATAATTTCCCTTAAGGGTGCGGTTTAGAAGAAAGAGATAGCTATACAAATATGGGCAATCACTAATTTGAGTGAGATTGTTGTTGTGATCAATGAACAATATTGTATTATACATTAAAATAATCTTAAAATAAGCAGGAATTTCATCAGATAAATTAAAAATTATTTGTTTAGTTTCTGTGAAAAATAATTATGAAAAACAATGAAAATTGATCAAATTTATAGCACATTTTAAATTAAATTTTTGCTGATAAAAACTTGTGCAATGAAAATTCTGCATTCAAATAACTTAGCAGACATGACCTATTAATTTCATTATATCTTACAATTTCCTTTTCTAACTTAAACTAGTAAATTGACATAATACACGAAAATTAGCAATTTATTTTTTATTTAGCCTGATACTTTATACTTGGTAGATAAAAAATGTAAATACACATTCATATTATGAAATCCAAAAGAATAGCTCTATTTTCAAACGATTATTTCCATTTTACTATATAGCCATCTCTTTCCACTAAACCGTAACCTTAAGTTATTAAAAACTGGCTGAACTTAGTTATATAAATAACAAAAAAGAATAACGTATTGGCATTTTTGATATTTAGAAGAATTTTTTGTTAAATAATATACAAATAATTAATTAATAGAAAAAGTGATTTATTCACTTAGTCACAATTATTTAAATAAATTAATTAAAAATAATTTGTAAATTATTTAGCTACATTTTATTTAAGTAAATAATTTCAAATCATTACAATTGTTAACATCCCTTTAAACCTCAATTGATAAAGCACACAAAAAAACCAACGCTTTACATCCTCAAAATCCCATCGAAACGTAAAAATCGCATTTAAATTCCACCCCTTTTCACAAAACCGACCCGGCGGCATTCTTTTCTCTTGGTTCTTTTTTTTTTCTGTTCGAGCTTAAAACAGAAAAAGCGCGACAAGCCAATAAACATAAATCGAAGTATAAGCAATAAACGGAAGGGCCTTTATGGGGAACTATCACGACCCTAAAGAATAATTTCCTCGCGTTTATACATCGAATCCACCCCCCGGAAACTGCGGGGGACGAGCGAGGATTTATGGGGATGGTCCGGGATCAATCCTCCTATATTAATTTCGCCGCAATAAAAATGTGCGGGACGCGTGGGAAACTTTATAAGGGGACATAACTTATCTCCCGCCCACTCTTAGCTCTCTTTTCCTTTTTTTGCAAGGGAATGAGGAAAAAATACCGGCAATTTTAAGTTTTGAGGGCGGGTTTTTTTATTGCGCGATGTCTACACTTTTGGAATAAGTTAACAGGGCGTAGGTTTTTGTTTGCGTCTATGGATTTTACATTTATGCAGATATTGCTGCTGAAATTATTAAAAAAAAATCTAAAAAAAATTAATGTAACAATCCTTTGTTAGTGCCAGTACAAAAAATGTTCATACACGTCCGCAAGACATTAATTAAATTAGAGTAAAAAGTAATGTGTATTTTTATTACTTTACTTTTTAATTATTGGATTATTTTTATGATGAATTTATCTAAACATTTTGAATATTGTTATTATTCTGTTTAAAGGTGACTTACCGTAAATAAATGAATTGAATTGAAGTGTATAAATTAATGATGGGCAAGATCAATAAAGAAAGATCGATCCACTTAATCTCTATGAACTCTCGATACTTCAACTGATCGTTCAGAGATTGATCGATTTTGTCCATCACTAGTATATATTATATAATAATTAATTAAAAATTAAAATTAATTTTATTTACGGAATTCACCATTTTACAATTAATGTTTACAACTAAAACAATATAAATTTCATGTAATCAGAATGAATTATAAACGAGGTAACTAATTAATTACAAGAAAATAATAATTACGATAACAAAATGCAATAAAAACAAAAATCCTATATTAATATAATGATGCAAGTATTGACTTTTTCATAACGTGGGACAATGATTCTATAGCAAAGGTAGCATTAATGTTGCTTTAACAGTAAAACGTACACACACACACACGCATGTATATCCGTACACTTACAAATAAACAAAGTTTATATAATAAGCAAAGACTTATAATGATTCATTCCTAAAAAATTAGGAAAATAAAAAAAAATGAGAAAATAAATATAGTAATAGCTTACATTGGTGTTATCTTAAAAATACTTAGCAAATAATATAGAAAACCTTGATCATTTTCAATATTGTTTGCTACGTTTTTTCTTAAGGTATTACCAATTTAATCAAAAAAACTGACACCCATCCAAAGAGCAGTAATACTTCCAACCAGGCGTGTAGATAGAAATATTTTTCGGAGGGCATCATAACTTCTTACTTTTAATAATGTAAAATAAGGAAAATTAGAAACATCTTCTAAACTCATTTTAACGAAATATGTTTCCAAAGTAGTTGGGGTATACGAAATCCGCACGGTTAATTTCAATCATTCATTTCTTGCAATAAACATTTCAATCGTTCTTGGCAAGAAAAAAGGTTTTATTCATTCGATATGAACCTCATATGATACTAGACAAATGCACTGTTTTCGCATTTGGCTCTGCGATCTCTTATCTGTGCTTTTCCTTTACAATATGACACATGTATAATATAAGTTTCAATAGCTGAAGAGAAAGTAATTATTTAACTCTAAATAATTAGTTACCCTCTAGTGTTAGCTTTTTTTCCTTACGAAAAACTTCCCATATACAAAATCCCACGTGATGTTCCAATTAATTTCCATACTGATTAAAGTAGATCACGTAAGTGATCTAAATCATATATATTTATATTTTATATTTTATTTATTTTACGATAATTATCATTACAAACAATATATAAAACATGCACTTAATATCGAGAATGTGAACATAAATACAAGAATTACAATAAATAAATAAGAATATACAACTTAATAACTAATAAATTAATATATTAATAAACGCAATCAAGATTAATAACAGTGCGATGAAAAAATAATTTTAAATAAAAAATACTCCTTTCTATTGATAATAAATAATGATTTTTACAATTTATTTTATTTAATTCATGTCAAAAACGTTAAGTTAAATATGTAGTAATGATATTTAACTTAACGTTTTTGACATGAATTAAATAAAATAAATTGTAAAAATTATTATTTATTATCAATAGAAAGGAGTATTTTTTATTTAAAATTATTTTTTCCATCCATTCTTTAAGTACAATTAAAAATTCGAGTTGTAAATTTAAAATTAAAAAAGGTAAAGTACGCCGTTGCACAGTCCTAAATATGAAAGTACGTGAGTTGTTGTAATTCCTTTAGTTCCATAATGAGCGACGTCGGCGGTGTTGGGGATGTAAAGGAGTTATTTATTAGATGCTCAAAGGGTTTCCAGGCGAGCATTCCCCGTCTTTTTATTTTCGGGCCGCCCCTTTGTAGCTCGGCATAATCACAGGCATACTTTTATTCTCGCTTTTTTCGCCCGCAAATGGTATCATTCTGCAATTAACCGTCGACACCGCAATTCATGTTTATTATTTAAATCGCTCGCATTCCTTCCATATTCTTTTACACAACGCAAAAATTTACACATACTGTATACATGTACTTAAGTAATTGAATATCAATCAGCCCAATCCGACTAACCCATAAATGTTACTATAATTGTACCATGTAATTGTCTGAATAAAGATGTTTGTATATGTATATGGATCTTTTTTTTTTGGCTGAGCTTAGAAAATCAATTATTATACACAATTATACTTTTTACAAGATATGGTAGATGTAAGTTATGTGGGATTGGTACAAAGAAGTGCGTAGGAAATGAATGGCAGAAAAATATATGTGTGTGAAGCTGGCAATAATTCCAGCAATAACCCGGCGCTTCCACCATTTTTTTTAAATGATTTAAATAATTTTTTACAACAAATCAGCGACTAAGGATAAACATTTTATAACCATTTAAGTAAAAGAAACAAAATCTATAAAACGCGATAAGACACAATTTTATAATTGCATCCTAACCAAATTAATGGTGAATTAAAATATCACAAAAGTCAAATATTTAAAATGTTTTATCTTCGAAGTGCACTAATTTAGATTCAATTTTCTTTCACTAAATGTTTATACAATTATTATACAATACATTTCCAATGTCAAAATGTTTACATTCTAATTAGTTTAATTTCTATGGGGCTTATGGCAATATTTCACATATTTTCTTCTTTCAGGGACATTTTCAAATAATAATATTTTCAAATTCGATATTTTAAATTCAACTATCTTTCTAGAGTTCTTTAAACTATCCCTAATGAACAAATATCACTTGTCAAAGGCTTTACTTTATACTTTCTTAAAATGTTATTACACATTTTGTTGGGTCTCACAAACCGCATTAAAGGTGTAATTTTCAAAATGGTATACTTCAAAATGGCACTATTTTAAATTCAATTTTCTTTAAAATTATAATAACACAATCATTACATAACAATTTTCAACTGTCAGAATGTTTACATTCGTTTTGGTTAATTTGTTATTAGACTTATTGCTGGCAATCGCGCTGCCACCATGAGGTTTTCAGTTAAAAAAAATTATATTTTCAAATTGCACTACTTTAAGAGTAATTTTTACAGGATATACTCAAACAAGCTATAGTAAACAAATGTCATCTGACAGAATGTTTACATTCCACTTGGATAATTTGTTATAAACATTTTTTTCATAAAAAATATCATATCTCGAAATGGCACTACTTCAGCTTCACACACATGAAATATATTCGAAGCTAACAAAAATTTCAGCAATAACCCGGCGCTTCCACCATAAATTAAATTATTTAATTATATACAAACATTTTTATTCAGACAATATGACAACAAAATTTTACAAAATTTATTGTAACAATAGACAATAGGTCTTTCTGCCATGTTATTTAAATAATAATTTAAAAAAAATGGTGGAAGTGTCGGGTTATTCCTGGAATTTTTGTCAGCTTCACATATATTCCTTCCGTTCATTTTCCTCGCACTTCTTCGTACCAACAAATAATTGATTAATGGAAAACATTTTATAATCATTTGTGTAAAAAAATGAAAATCTAACCAAATTAATGGTGAATTGAAATATCTCAAAAGTCAAATTTTTAATTTTTTTTAAATGTGCCTTACTTTAGATTCAATTTTCTGCTTGATAATGTGATTACTTTCATATTGGTTATTTTTTGGTTGGAAATTTCGCTGGAAATCTAGATTGAAAAATGGATGAGTGAATATGGAGCAGGCGTAGATATCGTGGTTAGATTAGGATGGGAAAAGAAAAGAAGAAATGAGGGAGACTAAGTGAGAATAATAATAAGTCTTTATTTCTAAGAAAAATATACATACGGAAGACACATTATTTAAATACATGTTGAAATATGTTTTAAATCAAATGGAATAGTTCAGTTATTGTATCGATGCAAAACTGTTTTTCAACTAAACCAATAAGAAACAAAATTATTTTCGAGACAAGAATAAAACAGTAAAGCAATAAATGATAAAAGACAGGCGGAATATTTAAGTTTCTAGAATATATACAAACATTTTATAAAATGGTTACGAAACGCCGAAGTTGGTTTCGATTTGCCAAGATCGGATATTTTATTGCACAATCTTAATTAGTTTATTTAATGAAATAATTACATAATCCCATGAGATTATGTAATTATTTCATGGCAATAAAGTTTTTTTTATATTTTTTTGCATAACTGTTTTATTTTATTTAATAACAATTATACAATTATTATTCAATAACAATATATTCATTTCCAATCGATCTTTTAAATATTATTAATTAAGTTCTCACTTTACCCGTGGTGAAACATATTTAAATCGATATATATATATTATTTAAATAAAACTATTGGTTTGTTTCACTATTTATATTTTATATAAAATATAAATATTGAAATAATTTTATATAAAATATAAATAGTGAAATAAACCAAGAGTTTTATTTAAATAATATATATATATATATCGATCTTTTAAATATTATATTTTATTGCCTTCAACGAACATTTGCCTAATTAAGCCCTACTTGATAACCAATTACTAATCGCAACACGTAATTGAATATTATTCGACACTAACTACTGCAGAGAATCTTCCGAATGATACACCGCCCACTTGATGGCGTGTTCAGACATGCTTGATACGTGAGAATGCCGGGGACAAGATTGAGTCCTCAATTGCAGATATAATTACACATCGGGCGTTAATTACGGCGTCGGGACGCGATCCGTCCGCCCCTAACTTCCCCTGTAATGAAATCGCGACTAATAGACGCCTGCAGACGTCGCGACGCTACAGCAATTTCCGAATTTCTGGCGAGTCAGCAGCGAAGGGGCGGAATTCTCAATGGAAGCGCGATTTCTTCAGGTGGAATTCGGGAAATAAGTCATGTACGGAATGAAATGGAAAAAAATAAGGTTGCAAATTTGTTTTAAAGTTGATTAATCGAGAAGGAAATAAGATAACATTCGAAATAAAATTAATTTTCTCTCCATTAATATTACGAAAAATAATTTTAACAATATTGTTGCTTTCACTTTTATTTTTTATATTCTATTTATGTTTTACTATCGAAATATGGCGGTCTAAATCTTTTTACAAATTGGATGCCACTTATTGTTGTTTCACTGGATAATTAATGTTTCTATCGAATATATGTAATAATTCCATTTGTATGTGGGATGAAAATTATTTGAACTGAGCAGAAAGGTCATGACATATTAATCAACCCCTTTACGGATGAGATAAGCCTTCCACTAGATAGTTTTATTCCTCTTGTAACTTAATAGAGAATTAAATAATTAAACCGAATGAATGAATGTGGGTAAAATTATAATTAATTTCAGTATACAAATAAACGTAATGTCAAGTGACCAAGATTCGAAAAAGCTCAAGAAATTATTCTAAGCAGAATAAAATGATCACTACCAGAACACTAATAATGATAACCAAACAATAATGGTTCTTTAATACCTTCTCTGCACTTTCAAAAGGACATAATGTAGCAGTGCCCGCTTGAATTGAATTTCGAGATTGGTGAAAAAAATACATTTTTAACGAGTCACATGTGCATTTTTTATAATATTATGTTTATTAATGCAAAAACCATTTACATAGTTTAGATAAGTCACAGAAATGTCTATTACAGGCCGACATTAGAAAAAAAATGTAGTAGCAATTCGAGATATATTCCCAGTAGCAATAGAAATTAACACTATTAAATAATTACACAACATACTAAAATTACAGTTTTAAAAATCGTCAAAGTTGTAAAATGCATTCTCTGCTAGGAATTCTTTAACTTTAGATTTAAATTCAAAGGCACCATGGCTTAGAATGCCCTGGTGGAAGCTTGTTAAAGAAAACAATACAGAAATAATTTGATCCCGTTTGACTCCGCGATCCTTCTCTAGTACAGATTTCTTCTCTTTCTAGTATTATATTGGTGAATATCATCATGCAATATAAACTTGTTTGACGAGCTACCTAAATGATGATTTTAAGGATGAGGAATATACCGAGAAAAAGAAACTTGTTTGACGGGCTACCAAAATGGTGATTTTAAGGATGAGGAATATACCGAGAAAAAGAAAGTTGATAAGTAAGTAAGTAATTATTTATTTTGCAATGACCAATAGACTTGCAGAGTATTAATACATGAAAAAAAAAACGTGAGCCTCAGTAATATCATTGGAAGAAAGCACTCTAAGAAAAACAGCACAGGAGATATTGGACCGCTAGCAAAGAAAACTACAACAATGCAGCTACTGGAAGAGATCAACGGTCATGATTCGGAAAGTGAAGATGTTCGTGACATTAACTTATCAAATATTGTCGATAAAGAAAATCATACAATATTTTTAAAAGGAGATGAAGACGATGATAATGATAATTAAAGAGGGTGAGGAAGAGGAAGGTGGGGAGAAAGCTGAAGATGAAGAAGGCGGTGAGGAAGAAAACGAAGATGATGAAATGGAAGGTGAAGAAGAAGATTCCGATGATAAGGAAGCATCAGCTTTGAGTACCGACGAGGAAGATGAGAAACCTAAAATGGATTGCAAAGCTAAAAAGGCGAATCAACAACACCAGAAAAAAGAGCATAAACAGAAGTCAAACAAGAAGATTGAGATAATGAGGAAGCATCACCTTTGATTAGCAACGAGGAAGATGAAAAACATAAACTGAATGGCAAAGCGAAAAAGGCAAGTAAACAACACCAGAAAAAAAACAGAAACAGAAGTCAAACAAGAAGATTGAGATAATGAGGAAGCATCACCTTTGATTAGCAACGAGGAAGATGAAAAACATAAACTAAATGACAAAGCTAAAAAGGCAAGTCAACAACACCAGAAAAAAAAACAGAAACAGAAGTCAAACAAGAAGATTGAGATAATGAGGAAACATCACCTTTGAGTAGCGACGAGGAAGATGAGAAAACTAAAATGAATGGCAAAGCTAAAAAGGCAAATGAAAAACAGTAGAAATAAAATATCAGAAATAGAAGTCAAAAGAAAAAGCTTCCCCTGAAGAGAAACGACACTTAAACAAAAGAAGGCTGTTGAAGATAGCATCATTATTGAAGATATCAAGCAAGGAAATGGGCCAGTTGCTAAAGCGGGAAAATGGTGCAGATATACTATGAGAAGGCAGTTTCAAGAGCAACAAAATGTTCGACTCTATAACAAAGGGCAATGGATTCAGATTCCGTCTAGGCAAACAAGAAAAAATCAAAGGCTGGAACGTGGGTGCAGCAAGCATGAAAGATGGAGGAAAAAGGCGCATCATCTGCCTCATTTGATTTTCTTAATGTTGCGTGTTGTTTTTGGAGACTTCAATTATTTAAATAAAATAGTTGTCGTTTTTCCTACATAAGTAAGGACAACCATTTTATTTAAATAGTTATTTAATTTGTTTAAATCAGTGCTATATCCGACAAAATTATCTGAGACTCTTAAGAAATACACAATAATCAACAATTTTAAATTAAGGGAAGTTCCAAATGGTTAGGGTAAAAAGAGACAAAAATGGAAACAATCATCCTTGATTGGTACTACAAACAAAATGAGAATATCAATAAACTTGTTAATTGTTGAGGCTTCCACTTTGTTATTTATTATAATTCAATCTTAATAAATGAAACAGTTTATTTTTATTTTGTTTGTATAACTCGGAGTTATACAAAGTAAAAAAGGGTTTCATTTATTAAAATAGAATATTAATAATCCTAAATCACTATTTTATTCGCAAAAACTATATAAAACTGGGGAAGGGGGGGGGGGGAGGGGGTAATTTAATGATATCATGAATAATATATAAAACAAACAACAAAAACACATTCAGTAATTTCTGCCGAGTTTAATTTCGTGAAGCCAGCCGTGGGAAAAACGCCGTCGAGTTTTATTGGATTATTAAAACGAGGAGAGGAAATGGAGCTTAATTATTTTTCGAGTTCATTCGTTTAGTGCGCGAAAGTTTCACGCGTGCGGTCCCAAAATAGTTTTCAGTTTGAATTTACAGAAACGGAAATTCCTGCCTCTCTCCCTCATACCTTTTTAATTTAACTCGTCCTTTGACCCGTTCCGTCATTTTATTTCATTTTCATTCACACAAAAAAAGCATACAGCGAGGGGTGGAAAATTCTCTCTAGCGTATGTTTTTTTTTTATAAAATAATTAATTTTAATAATCCGCAGGGGCTAGTTTTGTTAAATACAAATTTAATAAAGTTTGTAGTGAATGAGACAGAATAAACAAATATAATTTATGGTTTTAATATTTAGACATTGGTAGTTCATATTGTATGAAATAAATATGAATAAATTATTAAAAATCAACCAATAAAACACAGTTTAGATTGAATAACTTTATAATAACTAGTCGAGAATTTAAAGTTATTCAATCTAAACTGTGTTTTATTGGTTGATTTTTAATAATTTATTCATATTTATTTCATAGAATAAACAAAAATTATTCAATGGGGATCTTAATAATAATTACATGTTGACTTAGAGAATTGGCAAGATGATTAGTAATAAGATCTGCCTGATGATTCCACTGTGCTGGCGAAACAATTGTAGCAGTATCTCAACAATAAACATAAAAATCTGTTGTTTTATTTATATTTAGTGTATTACGGAGCTTCATCAAGTAAAAGCCTCAATCATCGATTATTTGTTATAAAATTGGGTATGCTAACTCTACTTTTATTATTTTCAAATACCCAAAACCTTAAATTAGTTTCATTTACATTGTATATTTAATTATAATTGTAAAAATTAAATTTATACAATTAACTTTATTGATTGTATTTATACAATACAATTTATTTTTATATTTCCAAAATGACTATCGACCATCGGTCTTTCTTCCAAAATCCACTATCTTATGTGTCATGTTCGTCTTTTAGTCCTCGATGAAAGATAAGATGAATGTATGAATAGTGGATTCTGGATGGCGGAATTTTGGAGGTATATTTAGGTTTCGTTTTAGACAGAGCAGGTTTAGAATGTCTTGGTTTACGGCATTTTTTTTTTTCTTTTTTTAATAGTTCAAATAATCTTTGGGATATTTGGATTATGTCGGTTTTGTCATATATTAGTGTGTTGGATGGGTTATGTAAAGGATTGTTTGGGTTGTGTATTTTGGTAAGCGTTCGAAGGGCTGATCGTTCAGCCACCGCGATGTTGTTTAAAGTAGGGTGCGTTGGAGGTAAAATTAAGTAATTAATTATGATTAAATATCCGGTCGATAGGCGATTCATCTGCAGAATATCATTCTAATTTAATATATTATTCTACATACATATATACATTTGAATATAGATGTTTTGTTAGTTATTTAATTTATTTTAAGAAAAAAACTGTTTGCTAGACCAATAACAATCTAGAGGATTTTCGTTTCATATAATTAGTTGTAGCAACATGCATATTTTGTTGCCTACCTATCAATCTCCAAACATTGCTGATTACTGCAGTAAATAAATCAATAATATTAATTAATATCATTTAAATCAATATGTAAACCCTTGCTATACTCCTTATATATACAGGGAGGTTTTTTTATCAGTATACATTAGGGGAAGGTATACCTGCAAAAATGCGAGTTAAATGCATTGAACCGATTAATGTGTGTATGTTTAGTTGATTATGTGGCATATGGGTGCTCAGTTGCGTGTTATAGGCAACCAAACATACATTCATCAATGCGTTTGACTCGCTTATTTTGTACGTATACATAGGGGAAATGTATACTGATAAAAAAAAACTCTCTGTATATATATATATATATATATATATGTATGTATGTTACTGTATGTAATGGCCTCCGTTAAATAAATAAATAAATAAATATATATATATATATATATATATAATAATAATAATATAAAAAATGTGTAATTTCGTATTTATTAATATAATAAAGGTAAAGCCAAGACCATAAAAAGTAATATATTTCATGTTGAAATAAATATAATTTATTATTTAACCTAATATTGTAACTGCATAAAGTGAATACATTTTCTGTTTGAGTCTCCTGAAACAGGAATTAATCTCACTCGTTTTATTCCCTCCCCCTCTTCCGCGCACACATACACGAGGCTCCCTTTTTCTGTATTTCTCCGGCCGTTTGAATTTTTTATCTATAATATAATCCAATTTAATAACCCAGGAGGTTTGTTTTATTAAATATAAATTTAATAAGGGTCGTGTTGACTGAAGCAAATATATTTTTCGTACTTTAAATGGGACACGATTTATTATTAAGCAAAACGTTGTAACTGAAGTTTAATATCACTTTTTTTTAATTTAAAGAATATTAAATATCCTGGAAATTCAACGTGGGTGTAAAAGGAAGTTTTATTATATTTCATTAATGATATATTACGATGTGAAATATACAAATATAAAAATAAAAATCCTTAAATATAATAATTCTACGGTTGTGGCAGTTATTTGATTAAATTTGTCCATTTAATACTTTATTTTATTTTAAAGAATATTATATGATAAAAATTGTTTATCATCTAGAGTGCCTTGATTTTTTTCTTGATTTTATATTTTGTTGACACTAGTGAATAAAAACAAATAAAACGTCACATGTGTCATTATACATCAAATCAGTAAAAAACGAACATAAAGATGGAGAGACAGAAAATCAAGACGTTTTCTTTATTTAAAATTGTTTACTTTAATGTCATTAAGGGGCTTCTAATTGAGTATCGAGACCTATACAAAGAATATTTATTCGACTAAAATTAAGTAAAACAAAACCAAGTGACGATTATTCAACATCTTTGATTATTCATAATATTTTACCAAGTGATAAATTAGAAAAGAGTAACATTTCTGTTGAATGTATATGTATAGTATTGTTTAAATAAAACAAATAAAACGTCACATGTGTTATTATTTATCAGTAAAAATGTTTACTGTCGAACATAAAGTTTTCCTAGTCGAAAGCTACTTCCGAAATGAGACAACAAGAGAAAATCAAGAATGGCCGTATTCCCTCCAATCGTGTATAGAAATTTTCCGCGCTGCATTTCCCGCCATTGCAGTTTCTTACGACGATTTGCGGCATGCTATTAAAGAATATGTTCTAAAGTTTCATGAAACAGGAGTTGTAAATGGAAGAAGAAATCAAGAATTTTCGTATTCCCTCTAACCGTGTATTGAATAATTCCGCGCTGCATTTCTCGCCATTGCAGTTTCCTACGACGATTTGCGGCATGCTTTTCAAGAATGTGTTCTAAAGTTTCATGAAACAGGAGTTGTAAATCGAAGAAGAAATCAAGAATTTTTGTATTCCCTCCAACCATGTATTGAAGAATTCCGCGCTGCATTTCTCGTCATTGTAGTTTCCTACGACGATTTGCGACATGCTATTCAAGAATGTATTCTAAAGTTTCACGAAACAGGAGTTGTAAATGGAAGAAGAAATCAAGAATTTTCGTATTCCCTCCAACCGTGTATTGAAGAATTCCGCGCTACATTTCTCGCCATTGCAGTTTCCTACGACGATTTGCGGTATGCTATTCAAGAATGTGTTCTAAAGTTTAATAAAACAGGAGTTGTAAATGGAAGAAGAAATCAAGAATGGACGTATTGAAGAATAATTCAAGAATGTTTTATTTGCAGTTTTCATTTCTCATATCTCTTTAATTATAAGTGTCGATTTAAGTATTGTTTAGCGTTCTAGTAAATATTTTTGGAATTCAGGATAAATGTCTGTTGACTGTTTGAACGTTTTAGGACGAGCGGCCGACTTGATCATTTTAAAGCCGTGAATTTTCATTAGGGGATTTGGAGAGACAGTCGTCCGCCCATAATTGAATCAAGGGATTATATTAATCCTCCGGTCTGTCGGGAAATTGCTTAAAACGCTACGGCTGTTCCGGATAATGAAACGTTACTTCAATCATTCTTCCTTGGGAATCAGAAAAAAATAAGTATGAAACGCACAAAGAAATCGTTATGAATCGTAATTTAATATCATTTAGATTTTATTTTTGAATGCTTTTATTTTGTTTACTTTAATGTCATTAAGGGGCTTCTAATTGAATATCGAGACCTATACATATTTGTTCGACTAAAATTAAGTAAAACAAAACCAAGTGCTAATTATTCAACATCTTTGATTATTCATAATATTTTACGAAGTGAAAAATGAGAAAAGAGTAACATTTCTGTTGAATGTATATGTATATCCTATACAGGAAGGAAGACTTACCAGATGTAGAAATATGAAATTGGAATTTCCCTATAGATGGTGCTACCATCAGTTTACTGACCATATGATTCCTTCTGCAGCGCCATAATCTCCGTCTTACAGCTGACAATGATTTTCAACACAGAAGAACGAAACTTTCATACGCCGATATATTTTTTATAAACTTAAATATAGTAAACTTAATGTGTTGCGGTATAATGCTACACATTAAGTTTATCATTATTTTTGTATTTTAATTAAATATGTTAGTGTGCCTGGACAAAGTTTCCTGGTTCAATGTTCAATAAATTAAATAGTTAGGCAACTTTAAAAAATAAAGTTTTTTAGGTAGAAAATTTAATCATTAGAAAAACCTCAAACCACAAACAAAAAAATTACTTTAATATCCACAAATGCTTAAAAATAATTTACCATTGATTTTTTTACTTAGCCTCTTACCATTCGGAAAATTGGTGGGTTATTCTTTCTGCCCTGTATGAATCTATGGTGTTTTGCAAATTAAAACTATGCTAGCTAGCTGAACTGTCATGTATGCATGAGTTAATGAATTGGTGGATAGTTATCGTGATTTATTTATTTTACAATTATCTGCATTAAATTCAAATTATTTTTTTTTATATTAATACATTCTTTATTTATAAATATTATAGATATTTTATTCGCCATCATATTTTCTTCAATATTTTTTTTTGTTTCCTCGTCATTTTATCCTTCCCTCATACCTCGTTTATATCCTTTAAAGGAATCCCCCGAACGCCCCCGAATATACCCATACATTCATTTCAATACATTACACATTTCCCGTATTTATTCCCGTGTTTATTTAGAGCATTTTCCCGCGGAATATCACCGTAGATGCAGCGCCCTAACAGCCGGAATATAAACGATTGTCGTTTGTTTCAGTGGGGGCGGTTCGCTGCTCTTCCTGCTGGAGATCACTTGGGTCGTCGGCGTTTTCCTCCAGCTCTGCGTCAGGTGAGTGATTGCGCCCCTTTTTATTCCTTCCGGGGAACTCGTTAATCTTGCCGATTAAAAAAGAATCCCGGGATTCCCGCGGAAAACCACTTTTGTTAATTAAAAAATAAAACGGAATGAAATATAATTGCGAACGATAATAACATCAACTGTTTATGAAGTAAAGAAGAGTTAATCGAGAATTGTAGGAATTTTTAAGTATTTATTTATTTACTTTTAAATCGAATAAAACACTTTTGACTTTCAAAAATAAATATATATTGAAATGCTACACGTGTTTCGCTACACTATGGCTTCTTCAGGCGAAGAAATATTTCTTCCTGAAGAAGCCACAGTGGATATTTTGCAGACATGGACAAATCCTATTATTCGGAAGGGATAAACAAGCTGCAACATCGTTGGACGAAGTGTATAAACCTAAAAGGAGACTATGTTGAAAAATAAAAAAGATTTACCCCAAATACGTCAGTAGTTTTTATTTTTGCACGGACTTTTCAAACGCCCCTCGTATATTATCAAAAAATTAATTTACTCAATTAAATAATTGAATAATTAAAGAGTAAAAATCTTAACAATTAACAAACAAATATTAAAATTACAAAATTAAAACGATTTATCCCAAATACGTCAGTAGTTTTTATTTTTGCACGGACTTTTCAAACGCCCCTCGTATATTATCAAAAAATCATTTACTCAATTAATTATTTGAATAATTAAACAGTAAGAATCTTAACAATTAACAAACAAATATTAAAATTGCAAAGTATTGTAGTTTCAATTTCATTTTATTTCTCATTATTCTTAGGTTTAATTTTGTTCCATATTATATCGAGCACATTATGCGGGTTCACATCATCGTTGTAAGCATAAAGAAAGAAGGAAAAAAAAAGTAAGAGGGGAAAAACTGCGGCCTTTGTCGATTTTTCTTTCGTTCGGTGAGCACATCCCCAAAGAGCAAACCAAATATGCCACTTAAGCCGCATCAACAAGTACAAACAATAAGGGCGGGATGCACCCCGTCAAGGGTTCGGATTTACATTCTGCAGGAAATTTAAAGTGGAAACTTTTACGTCTCTCCTTTTCCCCGTTGCCGCTCCGCTTCCACTCCGCGCATCGCCAGCCATTCTTCCAACGACATTTGCCAAATCACTCGAAATGGAAATTGCTGTAATTGAAATTGATTCGAAAAAAAAAAATACTAATTTGTTTCATAATTATGATTTATATTAAACATTTTTATTAACATAATTGTTATTGTTGAAGGTTTAAATTTAATTACACTTGGTTAAATTAATTACTTTTTTGTATTTACTTTTTATTTTTACGGTGACTAGTTTCGAATCGTCAGCGAGTCATTATCAAACGAAGTACTTAAAATTATTAAATAAAAATGATTTGAAAATAATTAATAAATTATTTCCACATTTAGCTCTGTGACACATTGACTTACTTACGTAAGTACGTTAAACAAATGCACATTAAAACAACTACTTCCCGGGCAAATACCCACGCCGGACATTGAATTACATAATGTACACCTGCTGCTGCATATCAACAAATATTTGTACTTAAAATTAACATGGAAGTCCTTATGTATACTTTAATTAATAAAGTATAATTAAAGTATATATAACTTTAATTAATAAATTATAAAATTAAAATGAAATTATAAATTAAAAATCAGGTTTTAATTTATATTTATTTTTATATTTAATTTATAATTTCATTTTAATTTTATAATTTATTAATTAAAGTATATATAAGGACTTCCATGTTAATTTTAAGTGGAAATAATTTATTAATTATTTTCAAATAATTTTTATTTAATTTAAATAAATACTCTTTTTCTATTACTAGTAAATACATTTTACATTTATTGTAGTAGTTATTAAATTACATTAGACTTTATGCCTTTGGTTTTTACATAAACAACACAAAGTTTATTATCAAAAATGCATTTACCTTACGACACCATTTAACAACCCGACCTAAAACCCAAAATGTACATTTTTACCGCCCGCACTTTTACAACCTTAATCATCCAGTAACGAGTTAATAAAAACTAATGGAATGGAGTCGAATGTAAAAAAAAAACGAGAAACTACCAGTAAACTTGTTCAAACGGTGGACACCTATAACGACCCGTATAAAAAAATATGGTTGTATTAAAGTTATGACTGCAATTTTTAAAGCCGTAGGGCGGATATTTATCTTTCATTAAAGGGTCTTTTTTGATGGGTCGTTTCGCATACATCGACGTTAATCGCGATGAGAATGACGGCGCGGTTGTAAAATCCTTGGACGTTGTTGCGAACTGTCCGGTTTCGGGCGATGGTATGATAAAATTTTAATCGTGGAAGGGAGCCGTGATACGACGACGTGTTTTGTAATATACGGAATGTTTGTGTTGAATTAATAATTTTCGGAAAGTGTATGGAAATTCATGTAAATTGGGTTTAAAATTATAATTACTTTATATTATCTCTATAAATAGCTCGGGTACAGAACATATTTTAGTTATTAACTTACATAATATTTATTCTTTTATTTATTTATCAACCGAAATCTTATTTGTACAAAATTTATAACATTCAAAAGTAACATGTTAAACAAAATATCTACGGAAACAACGAGTCCCTGGGCAAGTAACCCGCCGGATATTGAATTATACAACTGACATTTGCCGTTGCACGACAAATGATTAATAAATAAAACGTTTCTTGTTTTGAGAAAATGTTTATGTAGAAAGCACAATATTCTTTTCCTATTTAATTATATGACCATCGTATCTAAGCAGATTTAATTTATTTCAGAAAGGCCTACAATATAAATAGAAAAAAGTATTCATTCACTTGGTCACAGTTATTTAAATATATTAAATAAAAATGATTTGAAAATAATTAATAAATTAATTAATTAATTAAATAATTTATTAATTATTTTCTAATAATTTTTATTATTATAATTAATAAATTATTTAATTAATTTATTAATTATTTTCAAATCATTTTTATTTAATAGGCCTACAATATGATTTAAAAATGGAATCTCTTAAATTTGGTAATCATTTTAGTTAATCACGATATTTCTTCTGATACAATAAATATTATTCGACCATTCCATAAATAAATACACACTTATACCACAGACAAAATATATGTCTGTCTGTGCTCATATAATTTGTAAATAAAACAACAAAATAATTAACTGTATTGTATCCTTTCTTCAGTGTTAATTATTTTGATTATACTCTGAAGAGTTTTGAGTTACGTGAACGTAACTCAAATCCAATCATTGGATTAAACAAGAGTTTTTTTTAATTTTACAAAATTTATTGCAGAGACACTGCTACACTCAATCAGTTGATTATTTAATCAACGAAATAATTGTAGTAGTATCTCTACGATAAATTTTATGAAACATAAAAAACTGTTATTTTATTTACAAATACTGTATTATGGAGTTTCATCAAGTAAAAGCCTCAACCATCGATTATTTAAATACACAATTTTTGGGGACACAAAAGGGATTTAAGTGAAATTCACATATTTTGTAAAGGACATCAAAACATGATTTTTGGCCGTTAATAAAGGCCAAACAAATTGGCGTTATAAAAATTTGCACTTTTATTTTGCACTTAAAATATCGTAAACTACAAGGAAACATATTTTTTAATTTTTTGTGCTTATATATTCAAATATACTTTTTTTTAAATCGACAAAAACTATATTTAGAAAAATTATTTTTACGCCCAAATACAACAGTAGGTCCCCAGGACTTGTTCTTCTTCATATGGTGTACCTCAGGGTTCTGTACTAGATCCTGTAGTTTTTAATATCGCTATCAATGATGTTCTTAAATGGATGCATTTGGTTCAATTTGTGTCTAAATACAAATTACGTTTAAATGCATGACAGTAGGTCCTTAGGACTTATTCTTCTACATATGGTGTACCTCAGGATTTTATACTAGTACCTGTATTTTTTTTAATATCTCTATCAATAATGTTTTTAAATGGCTAAATTTGATTAAATTTGCGTCCAAATCTTAGTTAAGTCAAAGAGCAATGTAAGTTCTCAACAGCACTGTACACTGCACTATGTTGCATATATCAGAAACAAGGCTTTCTCATCAGAAACTGTGCATGAAGTTGCCAAAGAAATGTTGTTTATATCCTCAACAAGGATGGCTCATATTGGCATAAAAAACTGTTATTTTATTTACAAATACTGTATTATTTAGTTTCATCAAATAAAAGCCTCAACCATCGATTATTTAAATGCACAATTTTTGGGGACACAAAAGGGATTTAAGTGAAATTCATATTTTGTAAAGGACATCAAAACATTTTTTGTCATTTTAGGACTTATTCTTCTTCATGTAATGTACTTCAAGGTTTTATACTAGTACCTGTATTTTTTAATATCGCCATCAATAATGTTTTTAAATGGCTAAATTTGATTAAATTTGCGTCCAAATCTTAGTTAAGTTAAAGTGCAATGTATGTTCTCAAAAGCACTGTACACTGCACTATGTTGCATATATCCGAAACAAAGCTTTCTCATCAGAAACTGTGCATGAAATTGCCAGAGAAATGTTGTATATATCCTGAGCAAGGATGGCTCATATTGACTATTTTGAATTTGACTTCTCGAGAATGCAGACGTATAATTGCTTAAATGTAACATGATGCTTTATCTGATTCAGGCTTTTTATATAAATCTAACTTGTTTGTGCAACAAGTCAATTCCAGGATTAATAAAACCTTTTACATATCCAAACATTTCACAATACACAGCCCTTCATTGACATGTTTTATCAGTCAGAAATTTATTTTGGATTTATTATGCATAAATTAAGTTCGTTTTTTTTAACTTTTTGATCTTTGTATTTTATTTTTTTGTATGTTAAATAATATCTATAATATCGGAATAACAATTAAGTCGGAAAACAAAAGTTTTCTTTTTGTTTTCTAAATTATTGTTTTATTTCGACCGAAATTTATAAACATTTTATCAATTAAACGTTAATCGTCTTCTGGACACAACATGCATAATGATATAATGTATTCAAAAAGCAGATTAAAATTCACGAGGTTGGCGCAATTACAAAATAATGATCATGAATTAACCCGAACCGTTGCATAAATTAAAAGGGAAAACCCGATATAGATAAATAAATAATTGCGCTTTGTTTTATTAGCATTATGCGGTGCACTAATTACAATTTCTGCATGAGCGTTGCCATGTTTGCGTAATCATACAAATATATCATAATAAATGAAAGACGACGCAAGCGCCATCTTTCGCCTAATTTCATGTAGCACCTCCCCTTAAAGGAAATTATTTTTTTTTTCCATTTAAGCCGCGTTTATGCTGAACTTTAATTTAGAAGTCAAATCTTCTTTATGTTGGTTGTTGGTTGTGGAGACTTTAATTATTTAAATGAAAAAAGATGTCCTTTCTTCTACTTGTTTTTTTATTAAACTAAATATATTTTTGAAAATAAGTAGGAATACTGGAGATGGAAACTTAGTTTCCAAAATATGTTTAGTTTAATAAAAAAATAAGTAGGAAATAGGATAACTATTTTTATTTAAATAAGAGTCAAATGTTTTTTTTTGCACAGTATAAAATGCATTAACATACTTATTGACATTATTTATACAGATTTATATGCTGACTTACTTGTTTGTATTGATATAAGGTGTGAACGCTTTCGAACTGCATTGCCGTGTATATTTGCGCATTTTATAATAAATTAAACGTGTTTGCCATTCGTATAATTTATATCTATCAATATACGAGACTTAATTAGGTAAATCGCGCGGATTCGTTTTTGAGCGCACACATGCACACGTCGGACTGAATAATTATAATTAGAGAGAGCTTAATTAATTGAAAATCCTGTAAATTCATATAATTTGCGCATTTCGTTCAAATTACATTGCATTATTTATTAATAAATGCGAATAATTAAATAAAAAAGGAGCAATAATGTTATTTAAATTAATAATGAAACAACGTGAATTACGTTTATGTTATTTAATTCGGGCTTTTAATATTCACCTCGAGTCAGAATAATGGAAAATTAATACCATGTTTTTAATACGGAATGATGTAAATAATTTACAATATCGCAAAATATTATTATTAAAAATAATTTATATTTTATAAAATTCTATACTTTCCGAATATTTATTTAAATTAATACATAAAAAAAATATTTATATATATATTTTTTAAAATACATTTTCAATTGTATATCGAAATATTATAACATTGTTTTTAAAATAATGTTATAATATTTCGATATACAAGGTGGCGCAAAATTAATGTCATAATTTGAATTAGCTGCCATTTCTGCATATCCCTAAATTTCTTGCTTTGACATTTATGATGTAGATATACAAGGTGGGTCACGAATAACTACCATTAAAAGTTTTCAGGATTCCTGATCGCGAAAAAAATTGAAAATATTCTACATTGCACGATTGAAAGCTATCACCTCATGGAAAATATTTTCACTTCCGGTTGCACTGGAAATGGCTACAAACTTTATTATTTTAAATTCAACTATATTTAATCATCAATAAGCCATGGAGGGATACACACCTCAAGAACGTGAATTTATTGTTATTCGACAAATTTTCAGTCTGTTATTTTAACGCCACGTAAATTTCATTGTTGTGTTCTATTTGCTTGAACAATTAAGCGTTTGGCTGAGCGCCTCGTGCACCACAATTATCGCAAGAAGTGGCCGGCCTTGTAGTGCTCGTTTGAACGAGAACATCGCTGCTGTCGCCGCCGACGTCAGAGAGAATCCATAAACATCAACGAGATGACGATGCACACAATAGATATCAGCAGACGTTCGTTGCAATGGATTTTGGTGAAAGATTTGAAAATGTTTTCATACAAAAACTGTTCACGAATTTCTACCTACTGATTAACTAACATACAGCCAAACTCTGTTAAACTTGGTGCGAGAAGAGGATGACTTCGTATAAAAAATCATAATGAGCGATGAAGCCCATTTCCACTTAAGTTATTGTAACGGAAGTGAAAGAAGAAAATGGAAACATCACTCTAGAAAGTTCCACAGAGCGCGCGACGGTAAACGCGGCGTCATCGAATGTTCTGGAAAGTTCGAGAAACAAACACGCTATAAAAGCGCGCGCGTTAGCGGCGCTGCGATCAGTCAGTCACAATGATGTTTGCAATGAAGACGATTGAATTAAACGATACAGACAGAAAATACGACAGTCGATATCCATTTTCCGAGGCTTAACAATTTATCAATGATTGTAATGATGTAAATATTGTGATGTAATATTTAACTCTCAGAACTAAAGATTTTCTATAAAAATATAAAATCGAAACAAACTAGCGATCAAATCACTTCTCGTATTCGTATTTCTTTGAATTTCAGTGCAGAATCCCGGGGCGATGATTTCCGTCATTACTGGCTAATAACGAGCAGACCGCTTTAATGAAAAAGCGAAAATAGAAAGGGAATAGGAAGAAAAAAATAGTAGCGCAATTTCCGTTTCGTGTCTGCCTGATATCGTCCCCGGGGAGTCGGGAAATCAAGAAAAGCGGCTGCGATGTCGGAAAACAAAAATAGATAGAAAAACAGACACGAAAGGAATACAACTAAAAGCTAGACATTTTTTTTGTTCTGTGGGGATGATTTTTTTATTTATAGATATATTTGAATTATGTATGATGTTGATTTAAACATTAGTTGTACTCACTGTGAAGAAACAATTTTATTTTCATATTACTGTAATGGTAATGTCTAAATTAAACACTTGGTTTGTTTCACTTTATATTGGTGTAAATTCACAAATAAAGATATTTGTTTATATATAATTGAAATAAAGGGAAACATATTTGATGTACAATGAAATACAATTCCTTCTTTAAAAATTGTTCTCTTAGTTTATTAGTAATATTAATATTTGTATGAACGGCAATCATTGCAATTAAATGTGAAATAGAATTGAATCATAAAAAATAGGAAAATCTAATAAAAAAATGCAATTGAAATAAAGGGGAAAATATGTTTATATTACCCAATATGAAAATATTTTATATCTTTTTTTTTAAATCTATTGATCATAAAAAAATGCAATTGAAATAAAGGGAAAAATATTTCTATATTACCCAATATGAAAATATTTTATATCTTTTTTTTAAATCTATTGATCATAAAAAAAATGCAATTGAAATAGAGGGAAAAATATTTTTGTATTACCCAATATAAAAAATATTTTTCCCTTTATTTATACATTGAATAACTTTGAAAATTTTGTTCCATCAAGAAAGTAGCAGAACAAGTATCGAATATATTAGGAAAAATATTTGCTATACAATGAAATACAATTGATAACCCCGGTATTTTTTATTCCATTATTCACACCCTCTTGTTATTTATTAAACATTTTATCAACACGCTTTTATATGAAAAAAAAAAGATAATTTAAGCAATCTGAGGAGCTGTTAGTTTACGCCGTAGGCATAAATCTCGGGGTTTTCGTGAAAGGGTTGGTGATAAGGCATCCCTTATATAAATTCCCACTTGTATCGCTTGTAAATAACTCGCGACCAGTAAAATCGTGATAAGCATTTTTTTCATAGTCTCGTGTCCGGGGGTGGGCACGAAAGTGCGGGGGAGGGCCGCAATTAAGATTCCCGTCGGGTTCTCGTAGTAAATCAGGCGACAACGCTCATATGGGACGGAGATAAAGGGATATTAATTTCCACGTCGTTGATCTAAGACTGTGGCATTAGTTGGAATTCGTAAGATGAATTATAATTTAAAAAAACAAATAAGAACAAATAAGAAAAATAAATGGTTGAAAGGCTATCGCTATTAAAAAATATTTTATGGATGCCGAATAAGTTTTTAGACTTTAGTATTTCATTCTAGATGCTAAATTAAATATTTTCAGCTCAACGTGAATCTTCTTTTTTTTCTTGTAACATAACTACTCTGTTTTCAGCGCAACGTGAATTGAATCTTTTTTTCTTGTACCATAACTACTCTTAGGATTCGTTTATATATTTTTTTTATATCTTTGTTTCGAATTTTTGTTCTGTTCTGGATAATAAAAATAGATATTATTATTATATTATTTTCCGTATAAATTTAAAATCCAGATAACATAGAAATTAATATTTTTTTACTTTACATATTAATAAAGTAAAAAATATTAATTTCTAACTTATAATAATAATAATAATACATTTATTTACGGAATCACCTTTTTACAAAACATGCTACAAACGATATATATATATATATATATATATATATATATGTATATATATAATACTCTAGCTGATATATAAATATAAAATAACAGTGAACAATACTTATATTTAAATTACGATACTTATAACAGTAATAATTTACCATGTAACGTATAAGTTTTAAAAACGATGGACTTGTTATTTTATCAAATAAATTATTAAAAATGTTTTGCATTTATTACCCGAAAAATCAAATATAGTAAAAAAAACGTGTTATGCAAATAAATGTATTTAAATATTGACTATTTTAGTTGTTGATGTATATTTTCTATTATTAATTATGAAACAATTTAACGTGTCTACACAAGTTTAATTATATTATTATTATAATGTTAAGTATTAAGTAAATATTAATTGAAATAACTGTTTTACAATGCAAATACCTAATTGAGCATTGAATTACACACAATTTCATGTTTAATTACATTATTAAATATCTAATTGATGAGTATTATATTAATTGAAAGTTTAATAAATTAAAGTTGAATTGTTTTATTAGTAACAATAATAATAATACTTCATTACCCAACAGAACATTTATACAATTACAGGGTAATTTATATAACAAAAAATAAATTATGCTATATTATTACAAAAAATAATTTCTATATTATCTAGATCTTATAATTACATAAAATAAGATTTATATATTTTATTTATAAACAACAAAAGCTATAATTTTAAAACTATATCTAACTTAAATAAAACTAATTTGAACATAATTATTAAAGTATTTCCACATTTTTAAATCATTTTTATTTAATATGTAATTATAATTTGGAAATGGAAATTCCGTCAATAAAGTAAATTGAAATTGAAATTTAAATAACTGTGATCAAGAGAATGAATACTCTTTTTTATTCATAACTAACTTATTTATTCATAAATCTAAAAATTATCATGTTAACTTTTTATTGTGATGGTTTAGCATTCAACTTAAAAATAAAATAAAAACAATAGACATAACAGCAAATAATTTCGTGGTGAATTTATTTGGTTTTAACTTTTTTATTCCGTTCGGAATTTCCCTTCCGTCTGCAGCAACATAAAATCGCTAAGAAAATCGGCGTCGCAACCACTAAGAAGAATAAGAAAATTATATCCAAATTAATATTTTCTATAAAAGACATGTCTCTAGCTGCGACGCTCAAATGTTCAGCAGTGCGGTGCCTCAAGACATACTCGATCCAGAAGATGGCTCTGTCCAATGGCGTGGTTTCCTGATCGTTGTGTCTTTCGGCGATTAATTTCATTTTCTGTTTGTAACTGAAAAATGAAAATAAATAAAACATATTAGAATTATGGACATTACTTAATAGATGATTAAATTGGTTTTCATTGATCACTTGGTAAAACATCTTTACTAATGTACACAAAATAGAAAGACTGTTATTCCTTACTTCACTTTTTATTTTTATGTTAGATGTACATTTCTAGACACAAAGTGCTCATTATCAATAATAAAGTTTGTGTCTCGAAATGTACATCTAACATAAAAATAAAAAATGAAGTAAGGAATAACAGTCTTTCTATTTTGTGATCAATCACTTCACGTAAACTCGAAAAAAAACAGTTTACTAATGTAGTAGATACGTTTCACAGAATATATTTTTTTTAATGTTCGAAACTATATCCAATCTTTAATTAAATTCGATTTATTGTGATTAGGTTGCCTAATGATAAATATGAGCCCCGCTACTTATGCAATTAATTATACATAAAATATATCTATGAAACGCTTAAGAATATCATAAAAAGCATGCGCACTGAAACAATGTCGTTTTCATTTATCGTCACGCGTCGTATACCGTCGCTATCCATCAGCTCAGCCCTCGATATAACAAACATGGAATTTCTCAAATCATTGCATTTTTTCAGTCGAAACGATTGTAAAATTTTACATTCAGGTAAAAAAAAGAAAGTACACTATCGGGAAGGATTAAAAATAAATAAAACTATCAAATCGCGAAAGTGTTGTAAATAATACAATATTTCTGAAAAACACTAAAATGTATTGAAACTTGATGAAAACGTAAGTGCACGTAATATGAAATAAAACGAGACAGATCTCGTTCCGTTTTTGATTTTTTTTTTTTTTTCGGGACAACGGAACATAAAGCTAAACGGACCATCCTGTTAAAAACAATGTATAACCATTGAATATTTTGTATTCACGATAATAGATGATTAATGATCGTACTAATCATCTATTATCGTGGATACAAACTATTCAATAGTTATACATAGTTAAATAATTAAAACACCTGAAATTATTAATAATTGATATTATATTAATAATAGTAATTAATAACATATAATTAATAATTAAAACACTTTAAATTTGTCGAGCTAAAATTACAAAACAACTGGAATGACAATTAAATTAAAACGTGCTATACAAAATATAATTTAAAAGCATTCTTAAACATTTGAGGCGTTCATTTCATGATACAAAATCAATATTATATTTTCATTAATAATTTATTATGTAACGCATTTCGATAATAAAATGAGTGACATAAAATTTATCAAATCCAATATTAAATCATCTATAAAATTTGCGGAATAAATCACGACGACAATAAAAGATTATAATAAAATCCGCATTATTTTATTCCATTATATAAATCAATCATTTTCATAAATATTTTATCCGAGGTCAGGATCGACATTTTTATTAACATATATGTAGAAATGCAATTATAATAAACTAAAACATTTTTACTTTGTATGTAATCATAAAAGGCAAATAAATCCCATTTGTTGGTTGTAAAATTGTATTAAAATTTCAAAGCAGTTTAAATAATAAATCCAATAAACGCAAATGATTGTCGGAACAGTTGTTTCAATTAACGTTTATTACGTCTTATTTAATGGCACATAAAATTAATTGGTCTTTAAAAAATAATTCGTTTGAAGTATTGTTTTGTAGCTTTTCAGTATTTTAATATCTAATTATATAACCATAGAAATGGTAATAAAATAATCTTGAATTAATATCTCACTTAACACTTAGTGAAACATGTTTAAGCAACTATAAAAAAATAAATACGTATTTTTTACAATAAATTTAAAATAATATTTTATTGTGACTAGTTTCGATTTTTATAATAATAATAAATGATACGAGGTCATTTAATATTATTATAAAAATCGAAACATTAATTTCTGGTCTCGTGACTTTCTTTGTACAGTGTGTATTTTTTGGGTTATTTTGATTTAATTTTTTTTAATTTTACTTAATAGTTTAACAAATAATATTCTCTTGAAAATGAGATAAAAAAAAACGAAACTTGTCGAAATTTTATTTACTATTATTTTTTGATGCAATATATATGATTGTATCCAATGAAATAAAACTTTCACTGTATGTACAAATATCTCCTCTCTAAACACATATAACAAACTAAAATAACATTATAAAATATGTATTCTTACCTTTTATTGTCGATCACTTCATTAATTGCTTTACAAACTGATTCTTCCGAGAGATGTTTGAAATACAATTGCTGTCCAATTCCCCGGAGGACGATCTTTTGGATGTTTTGGATTTGGTCCAAGAATACTGGCAAACCGACGACGGGGACTCCGTGGGACATTGCTTCTTGTGTACTCAGAGCCCCACCGTGGGTGATAAATAATTTGACGTTTGGATGGGCTAGAAATTTTTATAAGTATTAAATAAATTAAATGAAGAACAGTTTAGTATTTTATTTAATCAAATCATCTTCACATAATTCTAGCCCAGTATTTTACCAACTACACCACAGAGACATGTGATATCAAATCTCCATTCATTGCTTCAAGCTCACTTATATTCAATTTATGGGCCCAAGGACGTCCGTGATTAATCACAAAGTAAACAGAAAAAAAAAAATTAGAATACAAATAAATTTATAAATCATATTTAATGAAATGTTCAGCCACCAAGATTCTCGGTCGTTTACCTTGTAGACCCAAATCGTTGACGATGCCACTTGAAATTAGGCAAAAGATGGCGCTTGCGTCGTCTTTAATTTATTATTATAAATCATAATTTAAATAAATTTGCAATGAACTAAAGTATACTTCGATATAAGTATAAATAAAGAATGCTTGGCTTGTTTCGCAAATTAAACTATTAATTACTTATATTAAATAACACTATTTAGTCTTTCAAATTCTATTGTAATATCGCTGCAATTGTTTCACCACACTGTGGCTTCTTCAGGCGAAGAAATGAATTGTAGCGATATTACAATAGACTTTGAAAGACTAAATAGTGTTATTTAATATAAGTAATTATGAACTTTCAACATTTATCAGCCTCATCAATCAATTATTTGAAACTATTAATTAGTTTAAAATTGTGACAATAATTTAGCAATTACAAAAAAATAATTAAATTACGAACATACCTAAAATATCGTTTTGAGGGAGCCAGTTCCTAACGTGGACATTTTTAGGGAAAGTCCTAGTTTTCTCGTTGATCTTCCAGAGCACAGTATAGGGTAGTTTGGAAAAGCATCCGTTGAAGGCTTTGAAGAATTGGTCTCCCATTTTCTCCGGCTTGACATTGGAGCCGAGTGAAAAATAAATTGCTCCCTTTTTCGCGTCATCCAATATTTTCTTCAAATCCTAAATTATAAAAAAAATAACGTATCAAACTGTGTAGGCTTTCATGACCAGTCTGATTAGAAATATTTATTTTCGGGCTATTTTTAATAATTTAATAATAATTTATTATTATATCAAATTAAATGAATAAATTACTGTTTTTTATCACTTTTATTTTTTTTTATTTTTTTTTTTTTCATTGGATTTGAAAACGAATTGAATTCATTTATAATACATTTTTTTTAATATTGTCTTACATTGGGAAGAGCTTTTGGTTTCGTCGCATTTGTAGGGTAAAAGTTGCGTGTATAAAATTTGGTAAACCAATTTTATACTGTCTGCTACGTAGTAATTCTAGAGCCAAATACACTATTTTTTTTTTTTTAATATTGCTTACATTGGGTAGAGCTTTTGGTTTCGTCGCCTGCAATCCACCAACAGCAATAATATTAGGCGGCAAATACTGCGGAAAATCCAAAACGTGATCCGTATTAACCAACGCCAAACTAACCCCCCTCAGAACCTCCCAAATATCCCCAACATCCTTTCCAAACATCTCCTCACTATACTTCATCACCTTCGGCAAATAATCATACTCCCTCGTGTAAATAAAATTCACAATATCAATCGTGTTCTTTAACCTCTGCCAAAAATTAACCTTATCGGACGGATAAGAAAGGCACCAGGGGATATAATTAAAAATATGTCCACCCATTATGTGCGTTGTATAGGGCTGGATTCCGAATGGAGAAGTGCCGACTATTGGAGGATTTCCGAAGCGTTTCACGAAGGGTAAAAGGCACTCGCCGCAACCCATGTCCCAGATGACTAGGTCGAATTTGTAGTCTTTAGGGTAGTTCATGAGGGTTTTGGCGGCGTCGGATTTAATGTCCATCATGCAGACGATTTCCATGTAGGTCCAGAAGTCTTTGGCGGTCATCGGCACGTCGTTTTTCACGAAACTTTCCAAGTCGAACGCGTCTTGGACTTGTTCGTAAACTCCTAAAAGTAATAGAGATAAAAAATAGGAATAAAATATAGAAATGTTTTTTTAATTCTTCGCAGTTTTTTAAGGAATGATGATTGATAGGATCTTAAGATTAGGGATGTTTGAAAGACAATTGCTGTCCAATTCCCCGGAGGACGATCTTTTGGATGTTTTGGATTTGGTCCAAAAATACTGGCAAACCGACGACGGGGACTCCGTGGGACATTGCTTCTTGTGTACTCAGAGCCCCACCGTGGGTGATAAATAATTTGACGTTTGGATGGGCTGGAAATTTTTATAAGTATTAAATAAATTAAATGAAGAACAGTTTAGTATTTTATTTAATCAAATCATCTTCACATAATTCTAGCCCAGTATTTTACCAACTACTTCAACTTCACTTATATTCAATTTATGGGCCCAAGGACGTCCGTGATTAATCACAAAATTTGGTGTAGGTATTTCAAATCCATGGTGATGACTAACACTAGCATTCATGGACCCGAGCAAGAATATTTTGTTAGAATATCTCTTGCCCATATTCAAGTCCGAATTCCGCGATAGATGAATTTTAAAGACCTAAGTCTTGACTGCTCACTCACCGCAACCGCTTGATCATAATTATTAAAAATAATTAATAATTCTTTTCAAGATATTAAATAATTAAGAGGAGACGATTGTAAAATTATAACAAAGAATAACCAGAATGTAATAAATATTTAATATATATGAATTATTTACTTCTATTTGATCATTGAGAAGAATTTTTAATTTTTTTTTACTAATTGCTAAAGCTTCTACTTTGTTATACATCGTTATTCGATTAATGAAAACACTTTTTTATACATTGTTTGTATAACTGAAATTTATTTAGTGACTATTGTTTCTCATTATTAACAAACTAACACGCGTTAATGACGTCGAAACTATATTCACTAAATAAATTTCATAGAAGGATTATGAAGAGGATTTTAGGTGTGTCGAAGTTAATTATTAATATATTTTTCAAATTTATTGTTAGTTTAAAAAAGTGTTTTCTTTAATCGAATTTTCAATTTATTTTATCTGTTCATTT
The DNA here is from genome assembly GCA_963082785.1 of Philonthus spinipes. Lineage (NCBI taxonomy): Eukaryota > Metazoa > Arthropoda > Insecta > Coleoptera > Staphylinidae > Philonthus > Philonthus spinipes. The sequence goes on along the minus strand of OY720308.1, from coordinate 7,854,428 downwards.
CAGCAGATTCGAGTAAATTTAATTTTATATATGTTATATTTAAAGAGGTTTTTCGTGTATGTAACTATGTGAATGTTCAGATATTCTTTATTTAAAATTTCTCCCCGTCTGTCCCACGTAGACCTTTGGATAATCCCCGCATTATAATAAATGTATACCAAATTCTGTTTTTTTTTTATTAGATTTGTTTTTGGAATTATTAATGCTACTATATTATCTTTATTGAAAAAAGGAATACAATAAATAAACTTAATACATTCTTTAACAAAAAATATAAAAAGTTTCCTTTTCGCAAGTGCTATCGACCATAAGTCTTTTTTTCTGGAGTTTGATGTGAAACTGCGTTTAATTCGATATCAAGTTACGAAAGTAGGGTATTCATAATGGGTTATTGGCGGGTTTTTGTATTTAGGGGTTTCTAAGAATACACATTTTTTAAACTGTTCGAAATTCGACTCGTTACATGCAAATCGTTCTGCGAGAAATCGAAGTCAATCTTTGATAGGGGTAATTTGGATTATTTGGTAGAAGGATTATGAAGAGGATTTTAGGGGTATCGAAGTTAATTATTATTATATTTGCTAATTTTATTGTTAGTTCTGATTAGCGTTTTGATGGTAGGTTTGTTTAAAATGCTTCTAACTCTATTAAAAACTTACTCAATGTATGGTAAAGTAAAGTTATATTCACATTTAATTGAATAATAATAAGCATGGCGCTTGCGTCGACTTTAATTTATTATAAAGTTATATTGTTTTTTTTTATTGGATATTTGTATTTTTTTTTTAATTATTTTTTTTTCTCTAAAATCATTATTATCTTATCTAATTAGCAAATACCATCACAAAACATTTATATTTCAGAAAAACTCGATATATCGCATTTTTGAACCTTAGACTTTGCTTGCTCTTGTTATACATGCTTTCTCTAATATTAATCACTGAGATAAAGAGAGTTGTTTTGATGTTGAGGAAAGCAACTCACTTCTTCATTAAAAACGCTAGGAGATTATCTACGAAAATAATTTTATCAACTTCAAGAATTAAATAAGTTTGTCAAGCAATTATAATTATTCTTTAAATTCTTGATAGTTGTTGCTTCTATTTCGTTATACATGTTAATTTAATTTAAAGGATATTTAAACAAATAAATAACTTTGTTTTTATTCTTTAATCATGTTTCTTTATTTACTGCACTAAGAAAAATATTGCATTGTGAAATTAAAGAGAAATCATTTTAAAATAAAAAAAAAACGTCTTTTTAATTCAATAATACATATCGTGTCATTTCAAATACGTTTATTTTTAAAATGAAGTGACTTCTAAACAATTCTAAAGGATAATCAGTTTAAAATAAAAGGTATTCATGTTTGAAAATACATCTTAATGATTTAATAAGAAATACTGTTGAAATAAAGTGAATTCATTTCATTTTAATATTTGAGTTAAAGATAAACGTTGTTGATTTGAAAGAACAGCATAATATTTCATTGAGATGTCGTAATGTTTTACGTATGATTTTGGCAATTAACAAGATGACACATGTTTTTTTTTATTCATCATTCTCTGTCGTATTTCACGATTTTCGCCATTGTACGGAAGATTTCCTGGAACACGTCGGACTCCCTGAGATGATGAACAATTTGTATAACTTTTGCACTTTTTAAGCACATTTTATTTTGAGTTAAATAATTATAATAGTAATAAAATGACAGTGTTTTTGAAATAAAAGAATACAGTATTCATTTCAACATGGCTGTCGTGATTATTTATTTATATTCGTTTTTAATTTAAAAAGAAAACATATTTGAAACAAATAAATAATATTTTTTGAAAGTGCGTTGTAAAAATGAAATTCCGTTATTTTTTAACGTAAGTAACAAGATTCTTTTTTTTATAAAAAAAACTATTCATAAAGAGCTCGAAATGTACATTTAGTACAAAAATGAAAAAAAGGAATAAAATATTATTATATTGGCGGGAAGACCATAGGTCGATAGCCTGTTCAAGCAAGCAAGAAAGAAACAAATATACCATAATATATTGTAAATATATGTAAAACAAATAACTTTCAATAAAGATATTGTAGTAGTATTATTATATAATATCAAGAAACACCAACAAATATCTTGGATAGATAGACAGATCAAAAAATAAGTCTGATATGAAGATTAAATAGTTATCATCTTATTTCCGCAAGGTTTATGCTTGCTGTTTATGGGGTTCGGTCTTGTTTTCTATGAATTGTAGAAATTTCATTGTACAACATTGAGTATAATTTAAATTAATTAAATATAAAGCGGAAAAGAAACATCTCTGATGGGATTTGAACCCATGTCCCTCGATTTCCGGTCGACCGCAATACGGAGATTTGTGATATCAAATCTCCATTCAGTGCTTCAAGTTCAAATCCCATCAAAGATGTTTCTTTTCCACTTTATATTTAATTAATTTAAATTATATCTCAATATTGTACATTGAAATTTCTACAATTCATGGACATAAATATAATTTAAAAAGGAATATCAATTAAAATTAATTAGTCTTGTTTTCATTATTAAAACAAATTAATTTCATAATTCTGCAACGTTTATGTTTTATCTATTTTGATAATTTTATAATATATAATACTTGGTATTTCTACTTCCAGCAAGTCTTCAACTTGACTTAATGACAAGTCAATTATGAAATACATAAATAATATTTTGGTTATAACTATTTTAATGAATTAATTACGCGTTTATAAAAAAAATGTATTAGCACTAACCTTTAATCTCAAGGACGGTGTAATTATCGAGCTTCTTCTTCATCGGATCGTGTGAAATCAGCGTGACATTGTGCCCGTTCTCTACTAATCTCGCCACCAAGAACTCGTGCCACAGATGATGACTGTGTGATAGCAGGGTTGTTATCCCCAGGATGTTTGCGGAATTTGCAGTGTACGTTATGCAAAATAGTAATAATAATGTCCTTATTACCAGCATTTTCACTTAAAAATTTTATCACTTTTTATTTAATTAAGTAATGCTGAAAAAAAACTTTGTTTCAACTATATATAAATATACTGTGTGAAAATTAAGTAGTGGATAAATTGGGTAAATATTTACAAGAGAGAAAAAAATAAACAAATGTATAGCGATTTCAATTACTGCTTTTACGTAAGATCGCATCAAGGACGGTACGTTTAATTAATTTAATTTAACAACTTTAAAATTTTATAATTCAGGGCTGTATTTCTGATATAAATCCAGTTTCGAATCAAAACTTGTTGCATTAAACAATTATTTCTTAGAAAACAACAAATGTTCATTGTGTAGTTCAATGCCTAGCTGGGAATTTGCCCGAGAAGTAGTTGTTCGATTCGTTTGAAAAATTTAAGATCGACCAGAGATAAAATTGAACCTCTAATTACGCATCTACTATTATTTTAAAATAATGTATTAAATAGGAGGAATTAGAATATAATTAATTATTCAATTCACTAAATTACTCCTCTTATTTAATTACTAAAATTATGGTAAATACGTAACAGAGTGATTAGAGGTTCAATGTTATCTCTCGTCGACCTTAAATTTTTCAAACAAATACGTAACACTGATGTTTCGTTTATAGTTTTGCATAATGTGAATCGAATTGTGTAATTTGAATAAATATTATTTAAACAAAAAAAATGTTGTCTTACATCATCATAATGGGTATTTGATTACTTCGCATTCATTTGTAAAATATTTATATTTTATCCTCCCCTAAGTTATAATCGTTAAAGTGATATTCGAAACTTTGAATACTGATTTTTACATGTATTTTAGATTTAATAACTTTAGTGGCAATTGTTTTAAATGCACATATTTAATTTTCTAATTTATTGTACAGGAGTTATTTATTTATTTAAATAACTAACAATCTTTATTCAAATGTGTATATGTATGTACAATAATATATAAAATTAGAATTATATTCTGTAGAGGAATCGGCTATCAACTGGAAGACTTTCAGCTTTTATTTATTTATTTTAATATATGTAATAAATTCATTTTTGTAATTCCTCTGAGAATGACCAAAAAACGTCACGAAACTGAATATACTATGAAACTAAACAAGTATTTTTTTATATGAAATCAGTGGCAAAAACGTATACAGACAGGATTTTATATAATTAAATATAGCTCTATGGTTAATTTAAAAAGTAATTGTAGTAATGACTAAAATTTCATTAATATCATTTCATTATTTTTTTTCATTAAACTATCAGAAACAATTGTACATAAGTTCAAACTCATTCGATGAGAATTATATCTGGGAGCTTTTGATATTAGTAATAATTCACTGTAAATAGAAAAGAGTAACGTATTGTGTATATACTGTTTCAATTTCACAAATAAAGATGTTTGTATATATATATAGAAAAGAGTATTCATTGAATGTGGAAATAATTTATGAATAATTTTCAAGCCATTTTTATTTAATTTAATAATTCGCTGATTACTTTTCAACAATTTTTAATTTATGCCTAATGCACATGGATTTTATTAAATTGAATTTAAGACTGAAATAAAAATCCGCACTGTATATTTAATTTAAATATATAATTGTTTCAAGAAATTTTAATAATAATAAATATAAATAGATATCTTCAATTTGGTTCTGATTAATCACTTGATGAAACATTTTTACAATATTGATAATTAAATAAAAATAGTAGTGAAACAAACCAAGTGACTTTTATTTAATTATCAATATGAATAGATAATTTAAAATCTACGAATAAAATAAAAATGTTATTCAATTTGAAATATGTACACTTGGTTTGTTTCATAATCCTTTATTACCCGTCTCCAAAATTGTTATATCGTTTGATTTTTTTTATATTCATTATTATATATTGTATAAAAAATTAATATTATTATATTTCTGTTTGATCTTTTCTTTATTGCTACTTCACACCACTTATTGTTATAGTATATTTTAATGCAACAATTGTATACTTGTAATATTGCATTGCACACACATGTTATCTGCTTTGTATAAAGGAGTTTTCCGTAAATAAATAAATATTGTATAAAACAGATAGAACCGAGCGTTAGTGAAACAAACCAAGTATTTTTATTTCAAATTTTATCCTTAATCATATTTCACCTGAAATTGATCGAACGTTTCAGTCGTATGAAATCTGTCATTTAGATAGGAATTTAGATGTGAATTTAATAGTTGTGTACGAACGATTTCGTGGGATCGATTTCAGAAATAAATCCTCAAGTGATTAATGAAAACATAGCGAATGATACAGATTGAGTCATTTAAGCTATTTGAATCAGCTGTTTACAATCTTCTTGTTGCAGCTGAATCATACTCTATTAATGATTACTACAAATCTTGTAAATACAAAATGTATTTTGTCACATTTTATGTATAGAATTGCTTCTTGATTTTTTTTGTTATCTTTGACACAACTTTTACCAGTGTAAAAGTAAGTGTTTTACCATTATGAATTTGGAATAAAGTTTGTTTAAAATTATTATTCTCTATACCTGAAAAGGTAGAAATATACTGAATATCACTGAATATATATATATATATATATACAGGGTGTTTCAAATTCGAGTCCCACCATGGGGATCTCGCTTATTATAAGAGATAGAGGGTAGGTTTAAATTCGGCACTTTTGCAGAATTTCATCCTGATTAATATTCCGTTGAGAAAAGTGGGCTAAGTTTCTTTGTTTTCAAGAAAAATGAAAAAAAAAACTGAAAAATTTGATGAAATTCTGCAAAAGTGCCGAATTTAAACCTACCCTCTATCTCTTATAATAAGTGAAATCCCCATGGTGAGACTCGAATTTGAAACACCCTGTATATATAAAATTATTATTATAATAACTAAAAAAAGTTTAAATATTATAAATATTAAAAACATTATTTATTCTAAAAATCAAAATACTGTAACCGAAAAATTATTTAAATATCCTTACATAGCAAAACTTAAATTATTCACCTAAAATCCTTTTAATATAAACAAAAACTACACTTCAAATATTTGAAAAAGAAAAATAAGTATACATCTATTCGAGCACATAGAGACAAATCCTTCGCGCGCACAACACACCGACCACTTGTAACAATTGAAAAAAATGAATGGCCCGCTATATTGTACAAACCGCATTGAAATGTGCGGGGTACAGTTCAGCCAATCAACACTAACTCAGCCTTGATTGAGTTGCATAACCACGGACGGCGACGGGTGTTTGAATTATTTTTAAATCGTTTAATACTCCAAATTAGCACTGATAAATAGAGTGAGCCTTTAAAAAGAAAGTCCATATGAATTGTATAAATGATTCCTTTAAATTTAGAACAGATTTTGTGTATTAAGTTGAAACGGTTGAGAGATATGTGATTTAGTAAAGAGATAATTGAATGTTTAAGTATGGAGATAATTGCAAATTATGTTTGGAGTGGCATATGCATGAGACCTCGAATGAATGTCGGGCATGTTTTGTTCTCATTCCACTGATTTGGCCTGGATAATGTGAATTTAAACACTTATAAGATAAAAATTGTTTATTTCATTTAGTGTTAAATGAGGCACAAATAAATATTTTTTAACCAAATTAATACTCTCCCATTAAAAAAAATGTTATAAATAACGTTGCATCAACATTAAACCACTTAATGTCAATATACTTCAATTATTGTTGAGTTACGTGAAGATGAACTGTATTATTTAATGAATGATTGAGTCTACTTTCTTCACAAAATTTATTAATGTCAATATCAATTTTAGCATTGACATTGATAATGGTCATATCAAATTTGACATTAATAACGGTCATATCAAATTTGACATTGATAATGAATACATCGTGACCGAAATGTACAGCTACTTTTAATAAATTTTGTGAAGAACGGAGACTCAATCATTTATTAAATAATACACATTGATGCAACTTTTTTATATCTAGTTTTCTCAGTGGGTTACTTTCGCTATAATTACACCAATAATATTAATTTCCCAAATTATTTTCTTAGTTGCCGCTTTGTAAAACGTATTGACTTGTTTAATAAATAGCACTAATGGTTTGAAACTTGCAATAATATTAATGATATGCACGGCAAAAAATATTGAACCGAAATTAAAAAAAAAAACTTTAAAAAATAAATAGACAGAATATTCAAAATTTAACGGACGGCTCAATAATGACCGATGATTTTTTTATTTTAAAGGATTTTGCCGGGCATCTGGAAAATACATTCTAGCCGACAGATAATAATAACTATGACAGAAACTTGTTTAATTTAGTAAATGACTCGTTCAATTTGTACGACATAACCCCTACGTCACATTGAAATGATGATTCACTAGTTTTCCCTAAGGTTTTGATTAAATTCCGATTTTTATCCTGAAATAACTACCATATTCAATCCACATGCTGAATCCTTAACTACTCCTACTTCCATCAATACTTTCCTCCTCAATGGAAAAAAGGAATAATAACATATATCACAAAACCAGAAAACGATCCTACTTACTCTGCTGTAATTGGAAAATTATTTGAATCCCTAATTAAACAAAAAAATCCTCAAAACCTCTATTGAAGCAGTTTGGTTCCCTTCCTGAAAAATCAACCGCACTTCCTCTATCCATTCTTATCTACAATTTACAAACCAACCACCTAGAAAGGCAAAAATCTACAGTGCTTTTTTTATTCATTCAAAGGCTTTTGACTCGGTTTGGCCTCCTACATTCTAAAAATTCCACACCACTTAATAGTGCTTCCTTTAAAATCTAAACTACCAAGTAAGAACTCGTCAAAAACTCTCCCGCATATTCACGAGGTGTTCCACAAGGCTCGCCCATATCCCCAGACATTTACAACATTTGCAGTCACGATATCCATAATGCAGATCCCGCTCACTTTAACCCTGCCCAGTATGCCCTCCCATTTGCCGATGATACTAGCCTTATTCCACATGCTACCACCCTCCAAAAATCCTTTGATTCCGTCCAAGCATGGTGTTGAAAAAGAGTGGATCAAAATAAATCCTACCAAATCCCAACTGGAATTTTACAACAGTATTCGTGTTTATCCTATATCACAAAATCTTCCATAATTATTGTTAACAACACCACAATTTCCCCTTCCAATACGTATGAATATCTCGGAAATTTTTATTCAAAATTACCCTTCAAACCCCTTAATATCAACAAAAAGCAAAATTAAAATAAGGGCTCGAAATTTTAGATCGCTTATACGTGCACCAGGCAAGTGTCAAAACTGCTACGCAGATTTACAAATCAATATGCCGGCCCTTTTTATATTATATTCCTCTTTGGTCAAATTATACCATCTTCTCTTACCATATCCAAATTTCTGAAAGATCCTCCCTACAAATCCTCACCAAACTTAGACACCCCAATAACCCCCTTCACAATCCGTCGAAGGAAAAGCTTTACTAATCCACCCAAGTCACACCCATTGCCCAACGTTTGGTAAGCCTTTCCCAAAAAATTGCAAACAACTCTTACAACAAATCTCTCCTTAATAAATTCTGCATTCCTCGAAATCCAAATATCCTGCTCAAATAGGTGTGTATATTTGGGAAGGACGTTTCGATGGTCTCAGCATTAATCAATTCATTAGTACGAATTAAGACAATAGCTGAACTGTCTTAAATAATTCGCTAGCACATATATCTATAAATCTACATCACCATAAATTCATGACAGGGTAGAAATTGAGGCTTTTCTACCCTGTCATGAATTTATAATAATAATAATAATAATTTATTTCTCAAAAAGCAGAGCCTAATTACAGAGAAATATATATGTATAAACTAAACTAAATATAGTTGTACAGTGTGAGTACAGGTATATAATGAATTCAGAATGTTGATGTAAATTTATAGATATATGTGTTAGCCCATGACAGACTCATGCATATTTGTAATTGCAATATACAGGTTGTTTTAAGTTAAGTGCGCACCATTGCTAACTTTGTTATTAGTTGAGCCTCTAACTAATCGGTTAAATTAGCAAATTAGTAAAGTAGTATTAAATTTTCCGGGGACAAAGATTTACAACTTTTTGAAACATTATTCTATCCGAATTAAAAAATGAAAAATCACTACGAGAAAAGTTGCACTTAATGAGTTTTTATTTTAACCAAAAGCTTTTCAGATCATTCCACTGTTATAAAAAACTTAGATATAACGTTTAGGTTTAATCCATTTAGCTGTTTATGCACTATCGCGGAAACACTCATACACACACACAGAAATTTTTTAAAACTCGATGGAATGGATTCAGGGATCTCAAAACGTGCATACTCGTTGAAATTGGTGATTAGAATTTTTTACGGTCACAATAATTTCCCTTGAATAGGGAAAACTAATAAATAAAATCCAAAATCTAATGGTGCATTGAATCCCATAATGATTCAATAAAACCTTATTAATATTGTAACGAAAGTGAAAGAAGCAACTGGAAATAACACTCTGGAAAGTTACGTCAAACGCGCAACGGTAAACGTGACGTCATGGAAAATTCTGGAAAAATCGAGAAACAAGCACGCTATACAAGCGCGTTAACAGCGATGCGGGCAGTCTATCACGAATGCTTCTAGTTATAAATAAATAGTGATTGTGTGATGTTAATAAATAAATAAATATACATTGTTTTACTTATTTCCGAGTCTGTTTAAACCCGATTTCGTAAAAAAATTAAGATAATAATGCCAAACTTTACTGTTGAATACAAGAAAAACTAACATAATATTTTGTTGAATAATCGTACAAAAATATATATATATTTTAAGAATTTTTATAATTATGTATTCTGGCGGCAAGGGGTCGTAGGTAGAGTTATTTTTTTATTTCAAAATGAAAATAATCAAAACATAGGTCGGGAGTTAGGATTATGTTATAGATATTGATTATTTTCATTCAACTTATTCAATAAAAAGCACAATAGAAATATATGAATTCATTCTAAAGTTCGCGTACAGTTTACGTCTGTACAATAAAAATAAATTATTTACAAAAAAGATATACACACACGCTCGATAAAAAATCCCTAACACACACACATACGATTTTCCCTTTTCTCTCTCCGTGATATTCGTCCCGACAAGCGTTATATACATGCGGTCAACAGGGAAATCTATTTCCCGAGTTTCCCAGACAAGGTGCACTTTTATTGCCCTCATTCCGCCGTTCGTTCCGTGTTCTCACATTCAATATACTCTGAAATATTCATTACGGAAAACCGTTTTCTAACGTACAAGAGGAAATACAAAGAAACACAAAACGCCAGACTTGCTTATACACACTGGAATCCCGCTTTTCCGGGCATTATATTCGTATAAATCGTCCTTGCAATAAATTCACGGGGGGTTACAAAAAATATTTATACTTTTCTGTTTGTTTTTTTTATATTTTGAATAAGTTTTATTTATATCTAAACATGTAAGTAAATAATTTAAATCTCTTTTTTTACCATTTTATAAAACCCTTTATTCTTGAAAAGAAACCCTAATATTCCTTCCAAATTCAAATTTCCACAATCCACTATATATGAATTCATCTCATCTCATTTCAACGACTGACAGGCTAACGACACAAGACGGCTGAAAGAACTACGGTCGATAGCCATTTTACCATTAATTATACCACAAATGTATTGCATTGTACCATATATGGAATTAATGTTACAATAAAGATGTTTATATATACACTATTTTATAAATATGGATTTTTAACAACTGAATACAACGTCTATCAATGAATATTTTTATCTTTTTTTTTATTAACTAAGTAAGTAACATAAGACATTATATATAAAAATATTTCTTTTTAATTTTTTATAAGATTTTTTATATACAGCAAAAGTGCTAAATAAATTCTCTTTGTTATTATACTTAAAGTTATATGCTTAATTAATTTCTCACGTAACCCACGGTGAAATATTTTTGAATTAATTCAGGATAATTTAATTAAAATTAAACACTTGGTTTGGAGGAGGATTCCTCCCTGAATATGACCAATGGCCCAAACTAGTCGTAGATAATATAAATAAGTGAAACAAAAAAGTGTTTTAATTTTAATTAAATATCCTGAATTAATTCAAAAATATTTCACCGTGGGTTACGTGAGAAATAAATTAAGCATATAACTTTAAGTATAATAATAAAGAGAATTTATTTAGCACTTTTGCTGTATATAAAAAATCTTATAAAAAATTAACAAGAAATATTTTTATATATAATGTCTTATGTTATAATCCTATAAAATAATAAAACACACTCACTATCGACCGACGTTCGAGAGAATTAAATAATCCAGGCAGAAAGACCCTGGGTCGATAGCCATTTGACAATGACAGTTACATAACAAATTGAAATAATTCTGTAAATATTGTAAACACACATACTACACATTGTAAAATGTTATTTGTCAATAAAGATGTTAAATATATAATAAAACATAAATTAGAAAATTAAAAATTATAAAACCCAACACTCGAAAGGGTATAAGGGTTATATGATAATATATATATATATATATATATATAAAAATTATAAAACAAAAAAATATTATGTTACAATATACTAAAATGAGTGTTTGTCCGTCTTGGGATATCGACCAGAGGTCTTTCCGCCATAAATATATGAATTTTATATAAACAAAATATATGGAGAAGAGTAAACATTTGAGTGCTATATGTAAATCTGTGGTGAATTATAAAAATAGATTAAGAGAAGTTGGACTACGGTAGAACGCATGATTAGCGACCGTCGATCTTCCTTTTTCTTCGAAAAATCATATATTTTTCGGGTTTTAGTTTTAAAAAAATATAAAAAAAATTATATAAACACTAAATAAATATATAATTAATTGTGAAACCTATTAATCGCGCTCAATTAATTTTATGTTTGAAAGAAGAAGAAGAAAAAACGATATTTCACACCCGCAATAAATCCTGCCCTTTTCCAAATTTAATGTCCTATTATGGCCAATTTATGTTATGTACGCGGAAAAGACAATAAATTCCGAGTTTACTGCTGCGGCCTCATCTCTTGCCAATAAATGAAAATAAATTTCACGCCGCCTCCGGGCCAAAAGTTGCCATCTTAAATTTCTACTGTTTCACGGGTTATTTACACAGCGCGCGCACATTCATTATAAACTTAAAACTTTTTTACGCGAAAAACAACGCTTAAATCAACAGAGAAAAACTTTAAACCGAGATATTTTTCTTATGTGAAGATAAATCCTGGGTATTTTGTTGAATTACATAAATATCGCAGCATACGAGGGATCCTTTTTTTATTCCCAGACTCGAATTTTGCGAAAAAACACAATGAATATTTTTATACTGGATTAAATATATTATTGAAGCGGTGTTAAACCTGTGTTAAAAACTTTTAACTATGTTGAAAAATAAAATTTAGTTTTTCCTCTAGTCTTTTGTTTCGTGCCTTGTCCGGGAATATAAAAACGACCCCTCGTATATGTAGAGTTTAGTAAAGAAGCATTATATAAATAAAAATTAACAATTTCTGTACGCTCCATTGAAAATTACGAAATTGTTTGTGTTTAGCAGAGAGGACGACATGCCATTAAAACGTACACGCAAATATAATTAAGGTATTACATGACAATACAAAATTACTAAACAAATCATTTTTAACAAAGTAATTTGTACAATAAAATAAAACAGAGATGATTCAGACGTTTGCAATTATTTAAATTTCGACAGCAAAAATGGAAATTATCGAATTTTATTGATCATTGTCAGTAAATTTTCGTTGTTTAATTTCGACAGCAAAAATGGGAATGATCGAATTTTATTGATCATTGCCAGTAAATTTTCCTTGTTTAATTTTATTTAATTAGTTAAAATAAATAAAAAGACTTTAAAAATAATTAATTATTAATCAAATATTTTTCCTTTGACTATTGCGACTTTTTTTAACTTATATTACTAAGAACTTTAAATTCTTTAATTTATTTTAAATATTTGTAACCAGATATTTAAAATAAATAAATAAATAAATACCAAATTATAATTTTTACATGTTTTAAATTTCCGTAATATATATTATTTTATATAAATACGTACTGTTAAATGATAATGATCGAATTTTATTGATCATTTCCTGTAAATTTTCCTTGTTTAATTTTATTTAATTAGTACAAAATAAATAAAAAGACTTTAAAAATAATTAATTATTAATCAAACATTTTTCCTTTGGCTATTGCGACTTTTTTAACTTATATTACTAAGTACTTTAAATTCTTTAATTTATTTTAAATATTTGTAACCAGATATTTAAAATAAATAAATAAATATTCAATTATAATTTTTACATGTTTGAAATTTCCGTAATATACTCTTATTTATATTATTTTCCTGTAATTGGTTGTACCGTTGGAAATAAAGGTTGTTATTATTATTATATAAATACGCACTGTTAACATTTCTTCGCTATTATTTTATCAATACTGTAATGCCCTTTTTGATTTAACAATTTTTATTCCAAATTACATTGCAAACAAATATCATTAAGCTGTAATTATCGCAATGCATAGATAACATTGGAAATAGCAAATACTTTCTAATAACATATTTTTTCGGCGTTTAGTTTAACATCAACTAATTATCAGTTATCACCAAAGTAAACATTGTATTTGTAACTCGTAAGTTCTTCATTTATTTCAGACGTCAAACATTTCTCCACGATTAACAAATAATCATTTATCACCAAAGTAAACATAATAGTGACTCCAATATAATAAAAAAATAATAGAAAAAAGTAGTGTTGTCTAAAGAGGGAATAATTTGTTAATTATTTGCGAATTCTTTTTATTTAATTTAGTAACTCGACTGGAAGTTTTCATTTATTTCAGACGTCAGTTAGTGCACTTCTCCACGATCATTGTAAATAATAATAATTTTATTTCCTAACGGAAAAATCCAACGATGGAAAAAACATTTTCATGAAAATGTAAATGTTGTAATATAATGTAACAATATACAAAAAATATTAAGAATTATAAAGAGTGATTTGCGATTTTAAAATATTACACTCGCAAAGAAGAAAGGAACCTCTATGAATGAAATATTTCAATAAAAATATATTTTGAATTATTAAAAAAAATCATTCACATTTCAATTTATTTATTTATTATTTCAAAAAATAAATTAAATAATTTGATTACTTTAATTATAAATATAGAATGTAATTTGAAAATAATTAATAAATCATTCCCTCTTTGTCTACTGTGATATTATTCACTTACGTTGCTTTACTTTAAAACAAATGTACATTAATGAACACTTACTGTTGTATAACAATAACATATTGTAAATTTACACTGAAGAAAAGTTTCTTATAGCACTTCCCATTCTTCTTATCACAGCAACTCACCTTTATATAAATTATATAAGTCTTTTCATAGCAACAATTAAAAACCGATATTTTTGGTGACTCACCCAGCCCACTTACCAGACATATAAACGAATGTTTTATTGAATAACTGCGCTTACTTTATTTTTATTTGTTTTTTTTTTGTTTATCTAATATATACCAATTTTGTGTTACTTTTAAACTGATGTTACCCTTTTATTGGATGTACTGTGTCTGTTGGGTAATAAATGAATAAAATTAAAAATACAGTGTATATTTATATTTTATTTCAGTTTCACACAACTCAAATACTGAAAATATACTTTTTTGGTTAATGTTTAAGAACTATATATAAAATCAGCTCACTGGCTAAATCAATTCCATCTTTGTTTAATTCTTTTTGAATTCAAACCATAATTACACAAAAATTTAAATACAGAAGAGATCAAAATAAATGCAGACAAAATAATTAATAATAATGAAACAGGTTTACTTTGTTTGTATAACTTTTTCTATTATTTTTTTTTAAATCTTTTTTCCTTTCTACCGTTAGGTGTAAAGAGTTCTATTAATTACTATAGTTTAAATGATACGTAAAAGTGTTGTATTATTACGATGCATAACAAACTAGAAGTTTCAACAACAGACAAAATAATTTATTTCCAATTAAATTAAATAAGGAGAATTTCTGGCAGTGATCAATCCCTTTTTCCAACTACAAAAATTACAAATTACAACACTGTACGTTTTGTGTAAACCAATATCCTGTGGGGTATATGCTCGGGAAGTAGTTGTTTCAATAGATATTTATCAAAAACTGGCAGCCTATGTAATTTTTGCAATTGGAAAAAGCGTTTCATCGAAATTTATTGATAGAAATATTCCTTGTTTAATTTCATTGTGGATTAAATAACTGCAAGTGTGTGAATCATCTATGTTTTATATCATTTAATTTATTCCCATTATGTAATCCTTTTATTTTCATAAAAATAAATTGGTTTGACTTATCAACTGCGGGATGATAAAATAATTTAATATCACATCTTAATTCACTTATAATTAGTCACATAGCATTTTTGTATTTTTTTCCCTCTGTTTTTAGTGTTGTAATGTTCTACTAACTGTAATTATTTATATTGTATGTGTTATTATATTTTTTTGTAATTTTGAAAAAGGAGAAATCCGTAAATAAATAAATAAATAATTCAGACTGTACAAATAATACAAAATAAAATAACATAAATATTTACAATAGTATTTTTCAATCTATCTGTGCTATCTATCGTCCAGAGTTCTTTGTACCCTTTAAAATATATTTCCATATATTTAAATCGCTTTAGAATTGTAGTTTACTTTCACATTTCACAAGTATTGCGCATTGAAAATAATAAATGATAAATATTTACAAAATGTTATTGAGATATATTTTGATAAGCACATAAAATTATTTTCAATTACTTAATTATTTGTCAAGTGCGTGTATATAGCTTAGTATTCAAGGTTATTGAGATACCAATAAATTATACGTTTAATTGCTTTTACTGTCGGAGTTGATTTGTAACAATTAGTAGTTACAAGTAAACATGAAGTTGTTATTACTTTAATTGCAAATATAGAATGTGACAGGCGTTGGAGATATCGATTTAATGGTTCTATAAATAAGTTAATTAAATTTGAATTATTATCATTTTATATGAGTAATAACATGAGACTCGAGTAAACCTAACGTTGTTTTTACTTTAATTACAATTCAAATATTAAGTGTATTAAAATGTAATAAGATTTTTGTAACATATATAATTTAGAGTTTTATTAAACCTAAGCTAATTATAATTAATGGTTTTAATATTTAGACACTGGTAGTTCATATTGTATGAAATAAATATGAATAAATTATTAAAAATCAACCAATAAAACACAGATTAGATTGAATAACTTTAAATTCTCGACTAGTTTCGGGTTATTAGTCCATTTTAAAGAGAATTTAAAATTTGTTTTTAGCCCATTTTTATTCAATAAAACAAATTTTAAATACTCTTGAAAATGGGCTAATAACCCGAAACTAGTCGAGAATTTAAAGTTATTCAATCTAATCTGTGTTTTATTGGTTGATTTTTAATAATTTATTCATACTAAGCTAATTAATTTAGAAAACTTTAAGAATTTCCTACAAAAATGTTATCACGTCTACTCAAGAAAATTCACACTGTGAAAATAATATTCTTTTTATATAATACTTCACATATTTTTCCAGAAGAAACAATAACTAATTATCCCGATAAATCCAACTTTTCAGAAAATAACACGAATCTTGATAAGCCAGCACAACTAAGAGAATTCCATTAACCTTCCCCTCCCCCCTCCATCCAGCACCCAATAACAGAGCGCTAAATGCAAATTTTCAGCTAATAAAGATTCAAACAGCGAATCCATTTTTCCCCTTAAACATTATTAATTCAGGACGCGTTCCTTTCAGAAAATCCTCCTCGTGCGCAATATTAATACACCCATTATTAATCCGAATGAATGGCGAGAAGAAGAAGAAAAAAGAAATCTCTTCGCGATGTGTGCCTTTATTAAATTCTAAGGGGAGAGAACGGGAAGTCTGATGCCGGTGTCTCCCGTATAATTAGGGCTTTTATTGCGAACGCATCGGACAGAAACGGGCGCCTTTTTACGCCCCTCCAGCCCCGCCGGGCTATATTAAAAGGGCGGAAGGGATGTGTGTTATGTTTGTAAACATTACGAAGGGCGGTTATTTTATTTTGTTGCCTGATAAAAAGGGGGGATACGTTTTCGTTATTGTGTTAGATAATATTTTTTGTTGGTCGTAGAATTGGGTTTCGTGATAGCACAGTTGGTGTTTAATTGCAAATTTAAATTGTTGCATTTAAATATTATGAACATTTTTTCTTATACAAAAAAAAACATTTTTTCATCCTTATTTTTCGTTTTATTTTGTTTATAGTAGTGTTGCTATTATTTTATACAATACTGTATATTTGTTGATTAATTTTGTTGATCGACTATAATTTTGAGTAATAAAATTTAATACAAACGAAGGCTCATAATTTCCACATGCATTTACTCCCAGTAAATTCCCCGGTAAGTTCGTTAACCTTTACGGTTTCAGAATTTTCAGCGGGGGGCGACACGTATTAACCTCCCCCGGTCGGCCGCAAATTCCGGGGGCGCAATAATGTATGCCCCGTGTGTCAGAGGCGCACCCGGAATCATAATTACCCCGCACGATTTATTTACAGTCGCGCGCGTTAGTATGTGTGTGTTGTCGGGGGGTGAGAGCGGAAAATCGGACGGTTATCAGTCCCACGCGAATTTTCCGATCTGGAATTATGACGGACGGTTTAATGAGATCGCGCTTGTTTAATGGAAATTTCCGCATGGTTCCATCGCCAGTTTATTACAGGACATCAATGATTTCGTTAATGTTCGCTTCGAAATCTGCGTTTCTGGTCGCAAATAAATGTTCACGCTCGATTTGGCTTTTTCGTTTTTTGTGCGGAAAGGTGAACAAATTTTGTAATTTTGAAGCGCCTTGTTTCGAGCGAGTTCAAGGCAGTCAGCCGGAACAAGGTGTGGTAATGTTAGTTTAATTCGTTGTTCAAGGCCATTTAAAATACGCTATGGCGCAATAAATAATAATTATATAGCATGTCATCTTGTAATTAATAAAGCAAATCAATCACTGCACGCTTACTATAAAAAATACTATGCCAACAAAAACTTTAATTCTAAAATGTAATTCTATTCAATAATTTTAAGGTATAACATTTCTTCTACACTAAGTTGAACCGAGTGCAAGTGTGCGATGTTACACATAAGGATTACTGTCAGTACAAAAACTATAAAAAGTTTTGAACTAGTTCATCTTCATATGATGAACAGATTTACAATTGTATGTGAACATGGTAATATGTTGGATAAAACCGCTAAGCTCTCGCAAACGTTTTTGTATTGTTTAGATTTAGCTGAATGTCGTCTATGATTGATATGTTAAACTGTTAATCCATTCTGCTTATTAAAATCCACTGGAATTCCTTTCAATAGGTTATGGGTCCAGGATAACGTTAAATAAGTGAAGTGAAGG
Source organism: Philonthus spinipes (assembly GCA_963082785.1). NCBI lineage: Eukaryota > Metazoa > Arthropoda > Insecta > Coleoptera > Staphylinidae > Philonthus > Philonthus spinipes. The sequence continues at coordinate 7,835,917 of OY720308.1, read as the reverse complement.
GATGATTTGATTTATTTTGAATTAATTTCTCACTTAACCCGTGGTGAAACATATTTAATTAATAAACTTTCATTAAAACACTTGGTTTGTTTCACTGACTTAAATCAGTGAAACAAACCAAGGGTTTTAATCAAAGTCTATTGATTTGATTTATTTGTAAAACAAGAATAAATAACGCCTATTAATAGTATTTTATGCAACAAGTTTCATAGGCTGCACTTTAGTCACTTTAGGCACAAGCGGACTGATTGTTCAATAATACGAGTGTCTAGAGAAGTTTATAACACGAATTGAATACTATACTTTTTTACGACCAAAATGCAAATATTTTGAAATTATTTTATAATCTTAAACAAACAAGGAAACATTACAAAATTGTTAAATTATGCTACTTCGGTAAATATAAATTAACTGTCGCATCAGAGACATTAAGACAATTGCTGAAGGAAATCATTTATTCCCCTACATTTCTTTTGTGTTGTATATTATTTATTTTATTTAAGTTGAAAGTATTCCTTGTTCCATTTTCATTACAATTAAAGCTGGAATTCTCTGCAGTATCTTGCACATCACTACGTTGTACAGTATTGAATATTTTATTCCCTGTCTCAATTTTGTTATTCAATGAGTAATATCTATATAATCATCTGCCTGAGTCTACTAAAATCGTAGCTGATGATTTTCTCAAAAAATGGCCGAAGTAAAAATGTTGCTACAACACTAGCGAGGTTTCCAAATTTATTTATTCCAATGAGTTGATTGATACTTTTTCCTTTCTGGTAATTTTTGAAAATTCGAGTACTTATCAGGTCGAAGTTCCATAGGATTTTGCAGGTATTATAGAAAGTTCTTGATAGTTGAGGCTTCTACTTCGTTGTACATGTTAATTTAATTTAAAGGATATTTAAACAAATAAATAACTTTCTTTGTATAGCACACTGTATATTTATAAATACAACTGCAGTTTCGGCAAATCAGCTTGCCATTATCAAGTATTATCAAGAAAGTACTTCCAATAACAAATCGATGTTCAGTTTTTATCTATGTATTAGGAATGTGAACTAAAATGGCAAAAATGAGGTCTTCAATATGACTTGTATATTATTTAATTTGGTTTTACATTTTACCTTTGTAAATAGGTATTCTTTCCCTCACACTGAGAAGTAGAGAGGAACATATAACGATGTTATATAAGACTAAATAAAATAATAATAGACATTCTTTATCTGGAAGAGTTGACAAAAATTCTTTAATTTGCTGCGATGTCAAAGTTTTTGACTTTTTATGTCTGTAACCATTTGATTTCCTTTTCAGAAACGAGCACAATTTGGCGAACTTGCTTATATCGATATTATTTTTAATGTCATCCGCAAAATTGAATAGATTGCTCATAGAGGAGACGGTTTCATCCTTTTTGAAAGTTGTTCGAAATATGCAAGGAGCACATTTTCAGAGAATGAATTTGTTTGCTTTTCTTGACGCCAATCTTAGAGTAGTTTGTATGTACGTTCATTATGGTTTTTTGATTTCGGCGGCAGCAAATTAGCAGTTGCTTCAATAATTTTGGGGGATCCTCCTCACTTTCATTATCGTTCATTATTTACACGAAAGGTACTTTATTATTTGTTGTAAAACTTAAAATTACCTGCACGTTTTCAACCCCCGTAGCATTGATGTGTTTGATAACTAATAATCCAAAGCTTGCTTTAGGTGGTTAAAAATCTGTTGCTAACTTCACCTCGTGTCTAAATCGCATGAACTCAATTCGGACTATAACTGTCTCTTTGGAGCAAGTAGGCAATGCTTTAAAATTATCAATCATAGATGTTTCTGTCCAATGTACCCCGGAAGTGGTAAAATTATGAAATCATTTTCATTTAAAAAAGAATATTGGTTTATATAAGCGGTAAAATTTAGAATCCATAAATAGGAAGTTCATATACTTTTAATGTGAATTCTCGCTAGACACCCTGTATATGAATCCAGCAAACTTTGAATAAAAACTCAGAAATACTATATATGTAATCGATAGTTAAGGCTTTTGCTTGATGAAACTCCACAATACCCTATTTATAATTAAAAGAACGTTTTAAATAAAATGAAACAAAGATGATTCACACATTTGCAGTTATTTAAATTACAATGAAATTAAACAAGGAAAATTTCTGGTAATGATCAATAAAATTCGATCAATCCCTTTTGCAAAATATACTTACACTGTAAGTTTTACAAACATCTATTGAAACAACTACTTCCCGAGCATTTACCCCGCCGGGGTTTAATTTCATTGTAATATAAGAACGTTTTTTTTTTAAGTTTCACAAAAATGTATTGTGCACACACTGCTACAATTATTTCACCAACACAGTGGCACCATCAAGCAGATGATTAATCGAATGAAACAATTGTAGCAGTGTCTCTACAATAAAATTTGTGAAGTATTAAAAAAAACCTTGTTTTATTCACGAATGGGCTATATATGTGTTAATTTATGATTAAACAACAATAATTCAACGCTACACGCAAATAATGACACATTTTCTGAATTTAAATTATAAAATACTACGTTTAAGTTAAACAGTACGTGCAGAAAAAAAAAATGTAGGGGTCTTGTTTGCAAATATTTAAAGAATTGTACAAATTTTCAATTACAATATTTTTCGCGGGTTGTCGTGGGAATTACAGAAAACACGGATTGCAACGCGGAAACGTGGAATTTATTGTTTGCAATAGAGCCGGGTGTTTATTTAAGAAAGTTGAAAGCGCGCATAAATTCCCAAACACAAGGGAAAGCCGTTTCGTAATTAGATATTACAAAATCAATATTTATTAATAATCTGAAAGCTTGTAAAAACGAAATGTATCTTGTATACACAATTATGATTCTAACATAAACTACGTAATTTTTTGTTTTTTTTTATTCTTTGCATTAAATAATCTCGAATCAAAAATCGTTGCGTTAAACAAAATGTTATTGCTATGCAACAACAAGTGTACATTATGTAATTCAATGTCTGGAGGGGTACAGGTCCGAGAAGTAGTTGTTTTAAAGTAATATTAAATTAAACTTGTAAATTAAATTCAAGATTATCTTGATAATGGCATTAAGCCGAAACTAATTAAAGTTAAAATAAAGATTAGTAAAACTAAACCAAGTGAATTTAATTTACATATTTAATTTAATATTAACAATGTTTTACCAAGTGAAAAATGAGAAAAAAGTAACTGTATAGTTTCGAGTTTACGTGAAGTATTTATACACAAAATAGAAAAATTAAAACTAACTAAAGTTTATTATTGATAATGAGCACATTGTGTCTCGAAATGTACATCTAATATAAGGAGTAAGGAATAACAGAAAAAAGTGTACGATTAAATAAAAATGATTTGAAAATAATTAAAGAATTATTTCCACATTTAGCTCCGTGACTTTGACTTACGTTACGTAGTGTGTACGATGTTTTAAAGTAGATTTGTTTTAATGTACTTATGTAACGTAAGTCAAAAAGTCACAGTAAATAAAGGGAAAAAGATTGTACTAAATAAAAATGATTTGAAAATAATTAATAAATTATTTTCACATTTACGTCTGTGACTTTTGACTTACGTTACGTAAGTAGGTTAAACAAATGCACATTAAAACAACTACTTCCCGGGCAAATAACTGTGACCAAGTGAATGAATAATACTCTTTTCTATTTATGAAAAAGATTGATTGATAATTATTTTTAAATTTATTTTAAATAACTGTGGCAATGTGAATGAATCTTTTTTTATATTATTAGGATTATCTCCACTATTTTATTTTATACAATATGACTCGAATTAATTCACAATTCTTAATCAATCCCCTGACTGTTAGAAAGGCTTTAGTTTAAGGATAAAATATGAAAATTCTATACTGAAGAAAATATAAAAATATAAATCTTGAATTCAGTGAAACGTGTATAAAATACACAGATAAGAACAAAATATGACTGTATATAAATTTATTTGTATAAAATAATAGAAAATATGTCACTTGGTTTGTTTCACTTAATTTTATGTATTTATTCCGACTAGTTTCGACTAACAGTCATTTTGAAGGAATGTGCATATTTTAAAAATTATAAAGTTTATATACAAAAAAATGTTTGTGTCCCGATGATGAGCGCTAGGAAGGGCGCTCATCATCGGGACACAAACATTTTTTTGTATATAAAATTCCATACGTCAAGACGTTTTTTTTTTTCGATTAACAGAGTTATAATCTGTTAATTTGAAAGCCTTCTCGTTGGTTTAGGTATCACTACTTAAAAATATATTCATCATAAATTACTAGCAGAAACTAAATTGGCTGTATTTATATACACAATGCTCGAATTACGAGAGTAAAGAGCAATGGTAGATAATAGTTAGTATCGGGTCGGATAGTTTTGTTGCTTATTTCGACAAACTGGAACTATTCATTCCTGTCGAATGACGCCCGCCCGCCCTTGTTTACAATTTAAGGTCTTACTTTGGGCGCGGATATCGAACTGAATAATTTATAGGGATTGCACTCACTGGTCCGGTTAGCAGTTGCATGTTTCGGATCATCGAGGATCAGGTGCAACCCATAAATATACATAGACTTGCGAAACACTAAATCCGACTAATTCTCCACAACTTAATGATTTTGTTAGGATGTCCTTAGAATAATTTAAGAATTGAATTGTAATGAAAATGCAATAATTGTATTGATCAAGGAATAATATTGTCGTAAACAATTAAGGAGACTTTTAGGAATGAATTAATTTTGAAAACAACAATAAAATAAGGTTTTAGTCGCCTGAGTACAGTTTACCATTTAATTAATTTTAAAAGCTTTAGTTAGAAATCAAATCAAGAATTATTAATTAAAATATGGCTGAAAGACCTAAGGTCGATCAAATATTTTGTATAATATATGTATATGTAAATACCACAATAAAGATGGTTGTATATATAATTAAAATATTACCCAAAAAATTTTAAGAGTCACCTGATTTTGAATTTTGAATTTTCTTGAAAATGGGCTACTACTCAAGAATTTAATGTTATTCATTGTATTGTTGTGTTTTTATTTATTTTAAAGGTAGATTTTTAATAATTTTTGCACTTTAATATTTACTAATATTTTTTTAACAATCAACTTTGATTGGGAGATTAAATAACCCAAATTGATAAAAACACAACATAATTGTATTCACAGTCGCTAAATTATTTAATTTATAATTGTATTCACTATGTGAAAATAAAACAACGTTTTTCTTTTAAATTTCATAAAAAAAATATTGTAAAGACACTGCTAAAATTGTTTATTTCGAAATTTAACACAGGGTACGTCAAAACAGACAGTGCAGTTTGGAACTCCCAGTACATCCCGTATACCTGGGAAGGAGGCTAAATTATTTAATTCATAATTGTATTCACTATCTGAAAATAAAACAACTACTATTGTAACTGCTAAAATTGTATCTTTCGAAATTTATTACAGGGTGCGTCAAAACAGATCTCATTGTGTCTTCCTGATGTCATCTTAAGGACTTAATGCGTAAAACGGCATACGAGCACAGATTAAGATAAAATAAACTCCACTTCTTTAAATTGCGCCTTTTTTAATAGTCCTTCAAAACTACACTTTCTGTTTTGCCGCACTCTGTATTTTGATTTTATTTGTTGTTCCAATCAGGGTTTATTTTTCCACTTTTTTGTAATATACCTTAAAATATAGTGTTTCAACGAAGTATCTGCTGCTATTTCCAGGCGAAATAATAGCCGAATCTGGAAAACAGATTATACATGATTGATATCTTAAAATGTTAATTAAAGTTTTATTTAACAAATTATGATAATCGATTGCCAATACACTAAAAACTTTTGAACCTGAAAACCACTCACTTTTCGTACTCAACCCATGAATTAAAATATTCCATTTTTTTATTTCAGAAATGATCAACACAGGATATTCAGGTGTTGGTCGGTGGTGCAGTGGTTCGAGACTTGGAAGAAGTCCCTGGTTTACGGGCCGCTGGGCGCCCTTCCCATAGTTTTCCCGCACAAGTTGTGGCTCTCGTACGTGGCAGGCGGACAGCTGATATCCCTGGCAGCGTTCCACCTTATTCTTTCATTCAAGGGCCCTCGCCGGAGACGGAGGAAGGACCGATTACTGCACCCGGACATCGACAGCTACGAAAGGTACGGAAACTTGATAAGGGTTAAATGATTATTTTCCTTCGGCGTCGAATAACTCGCATTTAGAAGCGAAAATCATTAAAACAACAAATTGGGATTTACTTTTTTTAAAATTATTTATATTTCTATATCTTTATTCAGACAGCAGAATTACAATTCTTTACAAATATTTATATATACAATGCATATTGATGGGTTAGTAATCTGTCATGGACTATTGACCGGAGGTCTCTTTGCCCTTATATTTCTATTTATATATAATAAAGTTTTTGGTTTATTTTTTGTTGTTATTATTGTTTATGCCAATAAAGGTCATTTTTATATTACTCTTCACAATGGCTTCTAGAAGCACCTTTAGATGTTAGGTATTCAAGGGGATAAACGTAGAAGTTGCAATAAAGAAATAGCTACAGCATGGCATATTCATCACGAATACCCAGCGCTGTTTAATGTGAAACGTTTCAAGGACAAGGGGAAGCCCAAAACACGTGAAGGTCCGAGTAGAGGCTGACCCATAAAGTGATCCTGGATATTGCCAAATATGCAGAGTGCATATAGCAGCAGAAATGTGAAACAGTTCAACCCTCGGTATCGTACAAATTGATAAAATTTGTACTTTATCCACGTTATCTTAATTATCGTAGTAACCTATTAATTAATTCCCCAGATCCTTTGTTTATGTCATATATATTATCGGTGTGTTGTAATCCTTTCTTAAAAGGTAATGTGTACAATAAATAAAACTCAAGAGGTGAGTTTGATGAAAGCAGCATATTTATTCTAAATGGAAATGACGATACTTAAATTAAATTATCAAGTTACAACTCACCCTTTTATTATTCCTAATCTTAATCATTATTTAGGAGTATGTTCATTTAAGTTAACACAAAAAAGTCTTTTTTGGGACCCCCTGTATAATCAAAAATATTTTCCTGAATTACATCCTAGGATCCAAGTAAAGTTTCCATAATTTCAAAGTCTTGCTTAATTAGTAACTGAGCTATCGAAGACGAAAGCTGTGATGCAGGACTCTGTATAATTAATATCAAGACTTTATGTTTTATGCGACAGAAGACTGTGAACTGACTCATGAAAAACATTAGCTATTGATTTAGGACTACAAGGATGTCAATTTTATTCATTATACAGGGTGTCCCATTTTAATATTTCAGGTGGAATATATGGAGACAAGTGCGCCCAATCGAAAAAGTTGTCTAATGCAAAGTTTAGTGGTTTGCAGGGGATTCTGTTATCAATTTCACCCCCCACCCCGAGGGGCGTGAATATCAGGGCTAACTTCTGAATCTTAAATGGGAACTCCCATTTTTTATTGCAAATTCGGAAAGTGTGAAAAAAATTATGTAGGTTTTACTCAGAAACTTTTTTCGTATGGGCAACAGGTGGCGCTGTAATCGTCAATATTAGATTATTTTACATTTAACACCCTGTATATGAATATAGAACTAAAATTAAGACTTATTTTTTTGTGACAGGAGACTGTGAACTGACACAAAAACCATTAACTATGACTGACAAGACTTCATTATTGAACTGTGTAGACTTTCACGATCAGTGTGATTATTAGTGTTGATTTCCGAGTTTTAGCGAAACGTTTGGACTAAACTCCAACAGACCACGGCTCAATGGGGGGCGTGGAGTGCTCTTAAGTGGAGTTACTGAATGAATAGAAAATTTTAACAGTTTTCTTTAATTCGTTATTAATGTTTATAATTGAATACTAAAAATTTGTTTCAGTAGCCGTTTTGAGGAAGTGACAGAAGTCCTGGACGACGGCCTGCCGGAACCGATGCCAGGCAGCAGCCATTCCCTCTCGGACAGTTTAGCCGAGCAGGACACCATACTCGAAATATGACCTGAGCACCCGGACTTGTTCAGGCACATCGTGGACTCCGGTCACTGGAGCGAAATCGACAGCGACGACGCCGTTCCCTAAATTGAAGAAAGAAAAGAAAAAACAAGAAGAGAAAGAGGAAGGAAAAAGATGGCGGGACATTAACTAGGTACAGACATCCGAGGAATTCGACCGGCCCGCGATATTACCGAGGGAGTAACATCCGCGGAATTTATCACCACTTTATGCTAATATCACGTTTCGATCGCTCAAGAGGGGAGGACGCGAGGCGAAGCGCCGCGGCGCTCTTTCCTCGAGAAATTGTTCTTTAAAATTACGTCCGCATCGCGAGACGCTGCACCGGAATCGCGCAAAACGAAAACTAAAGTGCGCTCGTTTGAAATGCATAGACGTTCCCGCTATTAAAATCAACTTGAATTTACAATTTGAAAATATAAATAAATTATTCAAACAAAGAAAAAATAAACACCAAAAAAATTAGCAATGGGAATAATTAAGGAAGCAACTCCGTCCAGTGCGACGACAAGCGAACGTTTCTTCCTCGGTGGTATCCGCGGGCGTTTTTAAAGCGGAACAAGAATTGTGTAAATAGCGTGTAAATATTAAAAAATACGAAATGGAGATTAATTTCATATTTATGTACGTATGCTGTGGAAGATGAAGTGAGGCGAAGTTGACCAAAAAAAAATTAAAACGTAGAACGCAATTATTGTAAATACTCACACAACAACAAAAAAGAAAGATATATAGCTTATGTTGTTTCATAACTTACATGGTAAATAAATCTCGCTGTCGCAGTCACGAAAATTTTGAAAGAAATGTGAATTTTATACATTTTATAAAAAAATCAAGTTTATATACGTAAGCCTCGAATATAATTTTAAGATTTAATTTTATACTTGTGTTTAATCAAGAAGAATGATTAATTTATCCAATCAAAAAAAATACTTTACATTTTATTTATTTATTTCGATTATCTTTTTAGCATTACTTTTTATGAATGTGTTAAAAAAGAACAATTGTTTAATTATTTATTTATTTATTTATTAATAAAAATCAAATTCAGTTACTAATATTAATTAATAAGATAAATCTAAGTATACTTTTAATTTTGGATATTATTTTCTCACTTATCCCGTAGTGAAACATATTTAAGTAATATTAGTTTCTCGTACAAAAATCATAGACTAAAGTAAATTCGTTCTGACAATAACAAACTCAAAATATATCAGCTAAATAAGAACCAAGTTGGCGGAAAGACCATAGGTCGATAGCCTGTTCAAGCAAGCAAGAAAAAAAAAACAAATATACCATTATATATTGTAAATATATATAAAACAAATAACTTTGAATAAAGATATTGTGTTCTTATTTATTAGTTTTACTAATATTTTTAATTTGTTATTGTCAGAACGAATTTACTTTAGCCTATGATTTATATTATGTACGAGATGATCTAGTTTAATAGTTTAGAGTTTCACTATTATTAGTTTCACTTAAAACTGTACACATCAGTAAAAATTATATTAAATTAAATTAAATTAAATTATATTTACTACACAGTACTTTCAATTAAAATATCAATTTCATTATTATTTTCTGAGTTTAAACTAAATCAAAATATTTTATTACTATTAGTATGTACATAGATATTTTGTATTGAAACAAATGTATATTTATATTTTTATTGTTATTTGTGTTGCTCGAAACGAGTCGCAAAAAAAGGGAAAATGATGTTCGGACTGTGACGTTTTATATAAATGTGCCAAATGTTTATTTATGAAAATTATTACATATACGAAAGTTTAGATTATTGTTGAATGTTAATTATTTATCGCTGTGTAAAAATCATTTTAATAATAAAATACAGAACAGATTTTATAATAAAAAAATCATTTAAAATGTCTTATTATTTCTTTATTTATCCAAACCCAACTAAAAATTAATACACTTAGAAATAATTGAAAGCAATTTTTTCTAAGCGATTTAAAAATTTAATGAATTGAATAAATAGTAATATTTATATTATATTTCTTTCTTTTTGTATTTCACTTAATATCAAGTTATTAATAAAATAATAATATAATTTAGAAATATATTTTTTATTATTTCAAACGTCCGTTAACTATACTAATTTATAACACACACGACAATAGTGTTGCCTATACAACCGTAACAAAACCATAGAAGAAGTATTAGGGAGAGTATAATCGAAAGTTTAATTTTTCAATTATCTTTCAATATAATTAATTGATTTAATACACGCAACGAATAAATAAATAATGCATTTCATTGTTGGTAATAAATAAAAGCGTGAAATAGTTGAGTTCAGTTTAAAAATTTAATTAATTCATTGATTAAATTGAAACTTTAATTTCACTTTAAATAATAAATAAAAAGGGTTTAGCTTCAAAAATATTTTATTTTTGTGCAATGTTTATCAGCATAAATTATTTTATAAATGTGATTTTTACAATTTCAAACTTCTGTAAGCTATGCTATTCTATAACATGTTTGTAAATTATGTTGCCTATATCACGCTAACATAGATGTAGTATTTAATAGATTATAAATTATGTAGTGGATTGCGCTGGTACCATCACATTTATATTATTCTTATTGACCTTATTGATCTTATTAAACTATTAGCAGATCAATTTGATCTCAAATTTTAAAATTATACAAATAGTAAACATATTTTTATGTACAAAAACATAAAGACACAGAAAAGAAAATATTTATTTAATGATAGAAATAAATCTGAATGAAAGTAGTTTTTTTAATAAAATAACAAATAATGAAACCATAACCAAGTGTTTTATTTTTTTTTTTAAACGAAGCATTCAGTATTTTTAAAAATATTCGACCAAGTATTAAATGGTTCTACCATTTAAAGTTTATATAAGTGATATCTGGAAGAGTACAGTGAACATCTTAATTTTTAGTTAAATAAAATATGATTAATTAATTTATGAAAACCAGTGATCGCGTTCAATGGTTTTCATTATTAACAATTAACAAAATTCAGAATAAGTTTATTGAAATTATAAAATTTAATAAATTCATAGGTTAAATAGAAGTGTTTATTTCAATTCAAATACAAAATAATGATATTTTTAAAACATTATCTACATAATTCATCTTCTATTAAATTTCAAATACTTATACTATTCGTACATGTTTGATAATTATGTTGCATATGCAAATGCCACAAAAACATAAATGTAGTATGCTTTAAATTTAAATTTTCATATTGCGACAATTGTTTGTGTTATTCTAAACGGGATAGAAAATAATTATCATTTTAATTTAAACTTATAATAAAATGTTCTTTATTTTATAAAATAATGATATTTAAAAAAATCATTGATTTAAGAAATCTTCTATCAAATTTTAAATACTTATACTCTTCATACATGTTTCGAAATTATGTTGCATGCGCAGAAGGTTCAAAAAAATAGATGTAATGTATTATTACCAATTGGTAGAGTATATATTTATATCTATATAAATACTCTACCAGCCTTGTAGTAAAATGGATCTATGCATAAATACATAGAAGTAGTATTACGTAAATTGTGTTGCCTATACAAATATAATGAAAACATAGAAGTGGTATTACCAAGAGAGAATGAAAAGTATTAAATAAATTATGTTTTAATTAATTTTAGATAAAAATGATTATAATTGTTTGAAATGTATTTCTTTATTCATTCAGCAAAATAAAATTTATATCAAATTTCAAGAAATGTCAGCAGCTGATTTTATGTTTATATTTCACTTCAGTTACTCATATTTTAATTAAACATGATTACACAATAATCAATACAGAGTACAAATGTACAGTTATGACTATATTATTCAACATGTAATTGATATCATAATTTTGGAATTATCAAAATAAAAACACCAGCGATAATTTGAGGTGAACCGAATGTTTGTTTACTCACAAATAAAATTACGTTATTATCTAATCAACCCAAACAATACAAGCGAAAATAGCGCCGATTAAAACGCAATGCAACAATAAATAATACATGAACTACATAATTTTGTAAAATCATTGCAGAATTTATACATTCGAAATTGTTTTTTTACGCCTGCGTGAAAAGCGCCCAGCCCGCATAACCTCACTTTTATGACGGTTGTCCGAAAAAGTCCATTGAACATCATCGAGAGATTCAAAGCCGAAATTCCTGTGATTTTTATAAAACAACGTGGGAGGAGCAGTGGGAATTGTGATTTTAACAAAGGTAAATTTGTTATTCGGGCGGATTTCGCAATGTTATCGCTTTTTTTATTTTCTTTCTGGAATCTTCCCTCAATTCAATGTCATTTTGCTTGTGTTATTGAATTTGAATAATTGTTGAAGCTGGAATTGTAATTGAGATTCTGTGGTTTGTACTTGAATAATAGCGTTTTATGAGTGGTATAAATGACATTGTGTGTTATAGAAAATGTTGATGCGGGAAAATAATTACAATCGTTATGTAGGACGTGTTGTGTTTTACAATTATTTATACACAAAATAGGAAATAGATGTTTCCAAAATTGCTTTGAGATATTTTAAATAGCTTCTATTGATACAATAATCATAAATATCAAACTTTATTACAACTGGTTTTCTAGATTCTCTTATTCCAATAATAAAAAAGATCGCTTTTACCAATATCTACTAAAAATAGAAGTAGAGATTGGTAAAATCGATTTTTTTTAATAAAGTACTTTTTTAATGTTAGATATTTATATCAGTGACTATTAATTAATTGTTAATACTTCTTCAGAATGATTTATTTTCTTTCCAGATGTACATTTGTTCACTAGCTAACCTATTTCAATGGTTTACACAAAGCTTTGTGACTGAAATGTACATCTAGTAAGAAAATAAATCATTTTGAAAAAGATGGTTACTAAAGTGTGTTATTATTAATACACAAATTTTATCTTCATGTAACTTAACCTAATCTGACCCTATTATTCGGGGCTATTCCATATGAGAAATGTTAAGTTTAACGTGCATGTTATTTTTTATTTTCACAGTCTAAGAAGAGTTTATAATAAATATATATTTATTTATTTACTTAATCCTACACCAACATGTGATAGAAGGATATAAGATTATATATATATATTACTTACAAAATACAATGGATTGCAGAAATATCCTGGTGCCATCTGAGTTGCAATTGAGCGTGCTGCCACTAACTTATAAAAGTGCAAACTGCCATAAACATAGAATGTGAGGTTAATTGTATGTTAAACTTAACATTTCGCAAACGGAAAGCCCCAATAATCACTTATTATAAATTTGTTAATTTTACTTACTTTTAATGAAAGGCAAAAACATTATATTTATTTTTCTGTTACTTCTCAAATCTTTTTTTAAATTTTGTTTTAATTTTTTATATTTTATCTGTGCTTTTAATGAACGACGAAAATATTAAATTTGTTTTTCTGTTGCTTTCCAAAAGTTTTTTTTTTTTATTTTAATAAGTCAATCTTAATGCATTTTTATTATTAGAAATGACTACAAGAAGATAGTGATGTTTGCTTGGGGTTCCTCTGTAAACGGTGAGTTGGGCGTCGGGGGTATCGAGGAGGAACACATCTTTACCCCCCTGGAATTGAAATGGCCCGGTTCCACGTCGGTCAAGGACGCCGCCTGCGGGTCCACGCACACCCTCTTCCTGACCTCCGAAGGGAAAGTCTTTTCCTGCGGCAGCAACGACTTCGGACAGCTGGGCCACGACCAGCCTAGAAAAAGGCCACGTATGTCTCGATTTAGTATGTTCGCTTCTTCAGCACTTTACATTATATCAGCAAACCCGTGCACGTGTGTTCCGGTGGAGCGCCCGTGCACGTTTTGTGGTTTTCGTTTGAATAATATGTGCCTTTTGGTTTGTTGTTGCAGAGCAAGTGACGGGCCTGGAGGCGTACGAGATTGTGAACGTTGCGTGCGGTTCGTCGCATTCTTTGGCTCTGAATCAGTGGGGGCAGGTTTTCGCATGGGGGTCGGATAGAGTCGGACAGTTGGGGCACCAGTTGGGGAGTAACGTGCAGCCGGTACCGAAGATTGTGAGGACATTGGCTACTTTGAATGTTGTGCAGATTGCTTGTGGAAGGACTCATTCTGTAGCACTTACTAATAGTAAGTATGGTTTTCTTAAACAATGTCAGAAATATTATTTTTAATAATTTATTTATTTACATAATACAACGGATTGCAGAAATATTCTGGTGTTATCCGCGTTGCAATAACACTAACTGACACTAACTTATAAAATATTATATTTTTATTTCATTCAAGTAACAGAATTATTTACATTATACAATTTTGTTAGTATACAACAGATCCAAAAGGGATCAGGATATTTTTTATTTAATAACCTCAATTATTTTGTAAATGACAGATGGAAAATTTACTTTGCAAAAATCACATTGTCAAAATGTGCACCCTCACACTGCTGGCATTCTTCAAACAAACCTAAATTGTCGATCATGCTACGACACATCACTCTCAAAACTGCTACCATTCTATTTAAATAATATTATAAATTATATTGAAAATATTGTTGTATTTAATTATATATTAACAAAATATTCTTCATTGTCCATTAAATCAAATAAAATGTTCTTTCTTTCAAGGTGTCATAAAACAAATTTATATACAATTTGAAATAGTGTCAGAATTAACGAAGAATAGTCGCAAAATATATTATTTTGAAAACACAACTAAACTCTTAGAAATTTTCATTCAATGAAATGTATATCTTGCATTGAAATTGAGAGAATCGCTCCACATGTTTCCATAAGATTGTTTATTCTGTGAATGCCACTGAAAATCAATACTTCCGTAAATAAAATAAACTGTGTGCGGCGCTGGTTTGTTGTATTTACGAATGATTTGTTATTTTAAGCATGATAAAAAATACATTGAATAATTATAAAGATAAAATGAGTAAAAAAATAATCTTGCGACTCTTTTATACTAAAAAAAAAATATAATTTTTTATTAACTATAATAATATTTTTCAGAACAAAAAATGTAGCTTATTAAGAATTCACAATCACCCGACAGCGAACGAGAATGCAACGGAAACAGGAAAAATAAATAATAGGATTTACATGTATCGATTCAGAATCACCTAGGAAGGGGCCTTTCTTTATATGATCCATTTTGAAAAAGAATACAAACTCAAATTTTTGATCAACTAATCTTCCATAAGAACTGTAATAAGTTTTTGCAGAACAAAAAAACATAGCTCATTATCTCCACTAGTGATTCACATTCGCCTTGGAATGAGAATAATACGGAATACGGAAAGAATTCAGGAAAAATAAATCATGATATATGATTCGTTTTGTTCCTACAGATTTAAAATCGGCCCAAGCTCTGTTTTTAATAAGAAATCCCATTAGAATCCTTCAAGGTCGATTTGCAAAGATAACAGAACATATAAAAATTCACTACTGAATACTTAAACTTAAAATTTATACAAATCGTGATAGATTGAAGAAAAAATATTTATTGAACATAACATAACGCGTTAATTATTGAAGATTCTACTTTGTTATACATTTTAATTAAATTTTAATAAATGAATTGTATAATTCGGATTGATTTATTGTTGATTATAGTTTTGACAACCTTAACGTGTCATTATCAAAACAAAGGTATTTTAAAAATTACAATTTCAGGTATTTAAATACATTTTGGATAAATTTTACATAATTGTGTTAAAAATGGGAAAATATATTAGATCAAGTTTTTTTTTCAGTTACTATAGTTTTAACTAAATTACTTGGATTATCAAACTATAAATTTAATGTCAAATGCAGTTTGTTGAAAATAGAGTCGCTAAATATTAGTGATGGGCAAAATCGATCAATCAGTTGAAGTATTTAGATGATCGAGAATCACTGTTTCGTCCAATAAAGCAAGGAGAACTTGTCTTGTTTATGAGAACAGGAAATGAAATTCATTTAATAAAAAGTTCAACCATTCACTCATTTTTTTTTTGGTATTGATATTGATAATTTATTGTTATTATTAGGTGGTGAAATTTATACCTGGGGCGAAAATGATTACGGCCAGTTGGGACAAGGAAAATCGACACCCTTCGAAGCGGTTCCGTCCGTGGTGACTTCTCTAGTAGGAATCCCAATTGCTTTCATCGCCTGCGGAGGAAAACACACTTTCGCTGTGTCAAAATCCGGAGCTGTGTTCGGCTGGGGTTGGTTCCTATATATTTTTTTTTAGCTGTGTATAATTCTATACTTACTCTATTTAAAAAAGGTAAAAACTCAACTGGACAATTGGGAATAAACGACACCGAAAATAAGGCGTATCCTTGCCAGCTCCGATCACTGAGGAATATAAGAGTGAGATACATTTCGTGTGGGGATGATTTTTCAACTTTTCTTACCATGGACGGTGGTGTTTTCACCTGCGGGGCTGGAAATTATGGACAGCTCGGTCACGGGGGCACATCGAATGAAATTCTACCTCGAAAAGTAAGTCAAAAAGCAACAATTACATTTTAGGTATTTGTGTAAAGTATAACATATTACAATAATGTACCCAAAATGTAATCATAACCCCGACACCAATTGGTAAAAGGGGACATTGATTATATATATATATATAAATCTAATCTTTTACCAATTGGTGTCGGGGTTATGATTACAAATTGTTTCCAGACAATTTTAATCTAGAATAGAATCTGAAAGAGATATAGAAATATTCTTGTTTTTTTACAATAAAACACAATTATTAATAATTACAGGTTCTAGCAATAGGTTAATAAAAATTGTAAAAAAAAAGAAAAAATAATTATATATTGTTGAAAACAGCGAAGAATATTTTGTTTAACCATAGCCAACTTTGATGTCCATATAAAAAAGTATAACTTTATGTTATTTCTGAAAAACCGTGATATATAGAAAAAATCTGAGTATACCATTGGATTTTGCTTTTAAAATGTGCCTTAGGAATGTTTTTACAGAAATAAATTATTTTGATTAATAAAGAAGTTACAGCGGTTTTTAAAAATGACTGTAAATTGAGAATCGCCCTGTATCTCGGCAACCATAGAAGATTTTGCTATGCAGTTTTTACCAATAAACGTTTCTCCAAAATTATCTCCTAACACCTTAGGGGTTTTTTTTCTATCTAGTCTGGAAATAAGTTTTCTCTGTTAAAACCAACAACAATGCGCATTTTACTGCACTCCAACAACAAACATTCTTGACTCACATTTTGATTCCTCGCTAGCTATTAATATCAATAGAAAAGAGGAATAAATACTCGTTTCTATTTATATTAATTTTTAAAAATTATTTTTGATGTATTCTTTTAAATAATTTATTAAATATCTGAATATTTACTAATAAAGAAATATTACATTGAATCCACATCGACTTTGTGTAAATTTGTATAGAATTGTCAGTGTTTCATAAAATTAATTCATGAAAGGAAAGTAAGATATTATACTGTTATCATTCTAAACTAAAACTAGACAAAATAAATTTTTAACATGCATTACTATAATAATTGCAAGTTGTATATATATATTTTTTTTTAAGGTATCAGAACTGATGGGTTCGACAATCACTCAGGTGCAATGCGGTCGGCAACATACACTGGCTTTTGTACCATCGAGGGGAAGGGTTTACAGTTTTGGTTTAGGCGGAGCAGGCCAGCTGGGATGTCGGAAACCCGGCAATGCACTGACGCCGCAGATTGTTTTAGGCCCATGGGTCAATCAATCCGGTACCAGTATTGCTGGGAGTACAAATGACCGCTACAACATACAGAGAATATTTTCTGGCGGTGATCATTGCTTTGCACGTGTGAGTCAAGACAAAATGTAAGTAATAAAAAGTCAAAAGAAATTGTTCATGGCTTATCTAAAATATGAATAACAAAACTCTATATTTTTGTTTTCCACCTGGATAAAATGTTTCATCAGCCATCAGGCTATGACAAGTTCGCATTGCTGGCCCAGTTTCTAATTTTGTGGTTTACGTTTTTTCCTTCTCTGAAGAGGGATAAAATATGAATAATAAAATTCTATAGAAAAATAAAAGGAATTCTTGTTATTTTTGTTTTGTTACTGTTAACCACAGTTCAGGAAAACTGACATGAACTAGCCTGCACCGATGATGTCACAAACCTAAACTCAGTTCAACTTTGTGTGGAACAAACAAATGTAACGGTTTAAGAGGATATGGAATGTCAAATAATCATATAATGTGACCTTGAAGAATAATGTGCTCTTAAACATAACAATTTCAAGAGGGAATAGGTCCTTATAACACAATTTTTGGGATAAATAAAACACTTGATAACAATTTATTTTACTGCGACTAAGTATACAATAGTTGTTCTCAAGCTTAGTTTGTAAAATAAATTGTTTATTGCCATAAAAAAAATATTTTCTTAATTCTAATATAAGAAATGTAAGCCGGCAGAATTGAAACAATATATTCTTTATTCAGACAATGTGACAACAAAAATTTATTATAATAATATGTACAATTGTGTTAGTAGTCTGTCATTGGCTATCGACCATAGGTCTTTCTGCCCTGTATGAATTTATGGTGATTTGAAAATTAAAACTGAACTGGTGGATAGTGACCAACAATTTTTATTTTATATAGTGTGAGTCCATACGATTCGAGAGTTCTAGTCCCTCAATCACAAATCCTCTCGTTGAACTACGATTCACTGCATTCATGCCTGAGCATCAAAGCCAATGATTCCGTCGATCAGGAGATTATTGGTTACCTGGAGACAGTGTTTAAGCACGTTGCTTGTTTGAATGCATCATTCTTGACTGAGAATGATGAGCACTACTGCTGCTCGAGCCGGAACCATGGTGTTGATCTTGCCCTAGCCGAAAGCACTTTCTCTGTTATCGGGAAATTGGAAAACGAAACCATAAAAAATATTGTAAGTTTCTAATTATTTTAACTAGAGTTTGGTGATTGCAGGATTTTTTAATATTCGCAATCAGTAGTTACAGATACTGTAAAATATTGACATATTGACTATTTTTAATGAATACTTTTGTATCGAGATACAAAATTAAGTGAATGTAAAAACTTGCAACTATTTTGAAAAGTTAAATAATTTGTTTGCAGATTTACAGTTCCATTACAGATGATTTAATTTGCAAGCTAGTTCCATCGCCGGCAGACGTGGAAGTGTTGCGTGTTTATCTGATTTTGCCCTTGTATCACGAGTTCAACAATCCGAAGCAACATCTAAAGCTCCAGAGGCCGTTTGCTCAATCCCTGCTTTCATTGAAACACCAAGCGACCAGGGTGATTTCCTCATGGTGGAACCTGGCGCCTAATGATTACTTCGAGAAATTGGTTATTGTGTTTAAAACAGTCGCCACTTACTTGATCAGAAACCAGCAAAATGGCCATCAAAAGGTATGTGAGTAATACGATGTCAAAAAAAAAACAATTCTTATTTCCACTTATATTTTACTCTATGGTTGTGTTCAATAGAAACCTGCAGGTCGATGGAATGACAGCAGTGTGAGTCTGCGTTTCAATAAAATGAAGTAAATGTTTAATGCTAAAAAGTGAGTTTGTAGAATATTGTCTAACTTTGAACAGTATATAAAAATATCCAAACAAATTCATATTTATGAAATTGAAGAGATTTCAGTGTATAACACTGAGATATAATTTAAATTAATTAAATGTAAATGGAAAAGAAACATCTCTGATGGGATTCGAACCCATGTCCCCTAGGTATCTAGCCAAATGAGTTACCAACTACACAACAGAGACATGTGATCTCAAATCTATATTTTCCATTATACATTTCATTTACAAAATACTAATAAATACAATCCAAAATCTAATTGGTGCATTTATAATAATGGAATATTTTGCTGTATCTATAGATTTTAAGCTAGATGTGCATCAGTTAGAAACTAGCATTTAAAATACGGTGCCAAGGTCGCTACTAACTCGAGCATACAATTGAATTTATGCCACTATTTAGTCGCACTGGTGGGACCTGATTATAACTATTTTTAATCAGGATACAAATTCAAAAATTAATAAATAGAAAAGAGTATTCATTCACTTGGTCACAGATATTTAAATATATTAAATAAAAATGATTTGAAAATAATAAATAAATTATTATTATATTGTTAACATATTATAGCTCTGTGACTTTTGACTTACGTAAGTACGTTAAACAAATGCCCATTAAAACAACTACTTCCCGGGCAAATCAATAAATGTGAAAATAATTTATTAATTATTTTCAAATCATTTTTATTTAATATATCAAAAATTAATATTTTTTTATAAATAGAGCATACCAAGATGGTGGTTTGCCTTGCACACAGATCTAATGGGGTTTCGAAATGGCCATCCAAACTGTAGATGATGATTATTGAACAATATTTAATCAATTAATGATGCAATAAAACTTTTTTTTTATTCATGAAGCAGATATAACTTTCTGTATCGAATTAAAAGACATAAAAAACCTTGTTCTTGTTTTTCTTCTTATTTTTGATGAAACATGCACTTATTTCCAACTTATTTTTAAACATGGCATTTTTCTTTAGACGATTTCAGGCAACCCCAGCTTGATTTCAATGTTGGAAGTTTTGAGTATGCTGAACAAATTGAATACAAATATGGATGGACTGAAAGTGCCTTATGATTCTTTCCACATCAGTGATTTATCAGAGTGCCTAGACGTGAGGGTGGATTATGTGTCCTGGTTGACGGATCAATCGGTATGTATTTATACCCAATAACAGAAAAACCCATCATAATACTTTCCTCATTAATTTTGTAGCAGATGCTATTTTTCAAAATTACGACTAAACTAAGTGATTAAATTAAAAATTGACAATAAGATGACAACTGTCATCAAATGACACCATATCTATTTTTTGTTCAATTCGGATAGTGGGGCAATTTCCTGCACCCCAATATCCATCACAACTACACGCTTAGCTTTAAAAAAAAAAAAAATATGAATAAAATAATTAAAAAAGGGTCAATTCACAATGCCTGGGAATGGGAACGGAAACTGGAAATAAGAATCTTAGAATTTACATCAATTCACAATCGCCTTACAGACTTTGTGTATACGATCCTTTCTCATTCCCGGGCAATTGTGAATCGACCCTAAACTCAACACTGTACTGAAATATTTTCAATATCAATATAAATAATAAATTAAAGACGACGCAAGCGCCACCTTTTGCCTAATTTCAAGTGTCATTTCATTTCATTAAATATCAATATAAATGTTTTGATTTATCCTTCATATATTTTATGTAAGTGAAAAAATCACAATATTTCTATATTTTCTTTCAGAATAAATTTTATTTATGTAACTACTCATTTATATTCGACGCTCAATGCAAAACACAGCTATTACAAACTGATCAAGCAATTCAAGTGAGTATGTTCAAAAAAAATGTTTGTTTCTTGCTAAATATTTTTTTTGTGTGATTCACTTAACAGATGCAGACCGCAATGAATGATGCTGCAAGACAGGCGCTAATGGCTATGTTCATGGCACCGGCGGGCATCGCTCACATCAACCAGTACCTTGTGCTGAACGTCACAAGGGACCATATTGTCGATGACGCTCTCAGGGAATTAAACATGGTCAGTCCTAGGGATTTGAAAAAACCACTCAAGGTAAATAAATTTAATTTAAAAAATGGGGCTGCGGTAGCCGAGCGGTTATCATGTTGGTCGTTGCAATTCCGTTGCTGCCAATATACAAAAACAAAATGAAGATGAATTGTATAACAAAAAATTGGATATGAATTGTAAGGATGTTATTATATGATTCCAGGTTAAATTTTGTGGGGAAGAAGCTGAGGATGCCGGAGGGGTCCGCAAAGAATTTTTCATGTTACTTCTCAGGGAAATACTCGATCCGAAATACGGCATGTTCAAAGAGTATGAGGAAACTCGTGCTATATGGTTCGCGGAAACTTCTTTCGAAGGAGAGGAAATGTATTTTCTTATAGGTAAGTTTTTTTTTAACAAAATCTATGTTTTTTTTTTATTCAGATCTATATAAACATATACAATATGATCGAGAACGTTTCTCCTTTCAATTTTTTTATTGAAAAAATTGATGCTGGCAATAAAAGTAACCACACGCTATTGATTATGTTAATCTAACAAATTGAAGAATTTGATTTGATAAATAATGACGCATGTGACGTTTTATTTACATTTCTTCACTGGTGCCAACCAAATATAAAATATTTTATGAATACCTGATTTAAAGATTGTTTTATTTTTGTTACTCAGGTTTAGTGTGTGGCCTCGCTATTTATAACTTCACAATCATCGATATTCCATTTCCACTGGCTCTGTACAAGAAACTCCTAAATGAACCGGTTGTGCTGTCAGATTTGAAAGGATTATCACCAGTTATTGCGAATTCTCTTCAATCGTTGCTGGATTATGAAGAGGCCGACATGGAGGAGGTGTTTGACTTGTCTTTTGAAATCACTCGTGAAGTTTTCGATGAAGCAAAAGTCATACCACTCAAGCCAGGCGGGGAAAGCATTAAAGTCACTCAGGAAAATAAGTAAGTAGAAAAATTCACATTTTAAAAAAACTATATAAAATTAAAAGTAGTCATAGAAAGTGGTTTTTAACAGTTTTATTTTCGAAATAAATTAAGTAAGTTTATTAAGAATTTTAAGCACAAATTTAAAATATATACCAGGTGTTGACGCTTTTCTGCTTCCCTCTTCATTTTAGAAAAAACTACAAGAATTGAAATGTGTTCAGAATTTTAAAATATATGAAAAATGTCTCTTAAAATATTTGCAAAAAAAAAACAGGGGTTCCCATTTAAAATATTAAAGTTGCCCTCCACCTCACACATAAACAATATGGGCGAAAGCATGTGTTTCATGTGATTTAATAGATTTTTAATAAAACATATCACACATTTTTTTTTCAATTGGATGTGTATTTCTCGAATAATTTGACCGTCTCAGGATTTATATATATATATATATAATCTAAAATCCCCATCTACCATAATGGTGGTGTAGGGGTCCCAGGATTTATACACCCTGTATAAAATTGAAATAATCACCACCTTATTATTTATTACAGGAAAGAATATGTGAATCTCTATGTCAACTACATCTTCAACGAATCCGTGGCGAAACACTACAATGCATTCTCCGCTGGTTTCATGAAGGTATGTGGAGGTCGAGTACTGGAGCTCTTCCATTCCCACGAATTGATGGCCGTGGTTGTCGGCAATGAGAATTACGACTGGCACGCCCTAGAGGAGGCAGCTGAATACAAAAATGGCTATAAGTCTTCTGATCAAGTCATCAGGTGGTTTTGGGAGGTCCTGCATGAGATGTCGCTGACAGACAAGAAAAAGTTCCTCTTGTATTTAACAGGCAGTGATCGGATACCTATACAAGGAATGAAAGCCATTAAGGTAAATATATATATTATTGGACACCCGGTATTTAGTGAAATTAGTTCTATTTTGTTGATTGTTAAGGCTTTCACTTGGTTATACATTTTGAGATTATTAAATAAAACACTTTTTCGCTTTATAATAAATTAAAGACGACGCAAGCGCCACCTTTTGTCTAGTTTCAAGTGGTATCGTGACTTTTTCACTTTGTATAACTTGTTATTTTATTTTAGTGACTCTTAGTTTAATAATGATGCTCTATGCTTCGAAACTATAGTCACTAAAATAAAATAAGTTATACAAACTAAGTGCAAAAGTATTTTATTTAATAAAATTTGTTCTATCCCTGACTACATATTGCCAGTACCTATTTAAAATCATTTGTTTGGCTTTCAGATGCAAAACACCAGAAAACCTGTTTCCTTTCCATTTCACTACACTCAACATAAAACTAATACTATACAAATATTCATACCTGTTTTTTTTTTTTCTTTACAGATAATTATTCAACCGACGAATGATGACAAATTCCTCCCAGTCGCTCATACCTGTTTCAATCTGCTAGATCTCCCGAAATACAAAACAAAAGAGCGCTTAAAATACAAGTTGCTGCAGGCTATACAACAAACAGAAGGATTCTCTTTGGTCTGAAAAAGGAACAACAGATTATTTTATTCTTTTTTTTCGTGGATACATTGGCTTATTTATTATTAAAACCCATCTTAAATTGCATCATTTTATATTTACAAACATCTTTATTTGTGAAATTCAAATACATTAGAAAACCATGATGCTACATTATAAATTTTACAAATTGGCTATCGACCAGTGGTCTCTCAGCCTTGTACCATTTTATTTTTATGAAGAAGAAATTAACAGGTTTGTTTATTCATTTTTATATTTATCAAATTAAAAATCATTTTGATATTGATGAAATTAGTTCTTCAAAATAAAAATTTAAAAGTATTTATGAAATTAAAAAAACATATTGATTTTTAATAATTATTGAAGATTTTAAAGATATATGAAAACACTTTGTACACTTTTCTTCACTTATTTTATTTATTAACAGAAGTACATATCGATCACCATGTGATCATTATCAATGTTTTACGAAGTAGATATTTTCTTTGTAAAACATTGATAATGATCACAGAAACAGTTCGCCTTCCTTTAGTGATCATTATCAATGTTTTACGAAGCAGATAGCTTCTTTGTAAAACATTGATAATGATCACATAAACAGTTCGCCTTCCTTTAGTGATCATTATCAATGTTTTACGAAGCAGATAGCTTCTTTGTAAAACATTGATAATGATCATATTGTGATCGAAATGTACGTCTGTTAATAAATAAAATAAGTGAAGAAAAGTGTATATGTTAATTGGTTATCAGCTAGTGGTTTTTCTGCCAATTTGACATATTTTTATATACATCTAAACTAAAGCAATTTAAAATGGATTTTAGTTACAATGTTTTCCATAATTAAAAAAAAAACATGCAATTATTATTTAGAAGAAAAAAAACAATATGCTTTGTGATACACGTTTAATGCATTTTGCTAGCGCCATCTGTTGATTCACTAAAAGTAAGACGATATTTTCATAGGCCGATATTTGATAATGTGAATTACTGTTATATTTGCAGCGATTATTTTCCCTGGATTAAACAAAACAGTGAATTTTTTACTATCTCTGTCGTGATTGCTAAATAAGAAGGCTGCCATCGGGTAGAAGGTACCAGTTGTTATTTTTGTAACTTGTTGAAAAAAAATTGGTGATGTTGATTATTTAGTGTTGTTTTTACAATTATTATAATTGCGTTAAATTTCTAATAAATGTAATTTTTTTTCTTTTAAATCAGACTACAGCAATTAATTTTGTTTATTTTTGTAATTAGTCTTCATATTCAGCTGACGGAATATTAATATATTTAAATATTAATGAAGACACTTTTTAACTTTTGATAGCTGAAATTTATTTAAAAAAAATTGTTGGCGTATCGTTTCAAGGGATAATACTCGAAATGAGTGGGTACAGTCAGCTCCTCCAATGCGACCATAGGGTCCATTAAGGCTCAATTTTTCTTTAAATCATATATATATATATATATAAACCTTCTACATTTTGAAAACTTTTTAATTAAACATTGAGGGTTATTTTTAAACATCAAATTTTGTTTTATTTGAAAATCTAATCAAATCTGGAAATGTAAAGACATTATGTATGTTTATAATTAACTGATTAATAATAAAAAACTGAAATGTGTCAATCAAGAAGTGTTGAACTTCAAACTATTCAAAAAGTGCTTAGTTTGATTTAAAACAAAAAAATATACTATAATATTATTGATTGATATTGAATGTGTTTCATTTTTTTTATTCTAATATATTTAATTTATAGCAATTTTGTTTTATTTCCTTGCACTTAATTCAAATCTGTGTTGGAACTTCAATGAGAATTCTCCAAATATTTTATTTCAAATAGTACATAGTTATTAGGAGATTGGAATAAGGAATATTCTAGAAAGGTTACATTTAAATGAAAACAATTGTGTTTTTATAAGTAACGTGATTTTAATCAACATGAATATGTTTTATATTTTTTTTTAACATACATGCTGGAAGCAGTCGAAATTGAAAATAGGTAATAACAGTGCTTCAGCAGTTTTTTCTAAAATATTTATAAAAACAATAATATTCAACAATGGAATCACAGGGGATAAAAACACGGCTTCAATTGAATTGAGCTTTTGAAGAATAAAATTAAAAATAATTCATCTCGAATATTAAATCTTCGTTTTCTTCATTGGTAGAATGGTAAAAATAGTATGAAAGAAAAAAATCAAATCTATGTTTTCTTTATAGGATGAATGGTATTGTATGAAAGAACAAATCAAATCTTCGTTTTCTTCATAGGAATAATGATAAAAATAGTATGAAACTTATTAATATATCTGTAAAAGAATGTACAGAAAAATTAATAACATGAAAATTTATTAATACTATTTTTACCAATCTTCCTATGAAGATTTAATTTTTTCTTTCATAATATTTTTACTATTCTTTCTTATGAAGAAAACGAACATTTAATTTTGATTCATTTTTATTGTATTTCAATAGTCACCACAAAATTGCTCGATTGATTTCAAATAATTTAAAATAATAAAAAATAATTGCTTATTTTCTTTCTTAAGTATTTAATTTAAGAGCAACTAGAAAGAAAATAATTATAGAAAAAGGATTTATTCACTTGGCCACAGTTATTTAAATAAATTAGATAGAAAGAATTTGAAAATAATTAATTAATAAATTATGTTATGCAACAGCAAATGTCTATAATTGGACATTTGCTGTTGCATGTAACATAAGTCATAATGTCACAGTAGCTAAAGGGAAAATAATGTATTAATTAGTTATTTTCAAATTAAATAATAATTTCCTTTTTTATTCTTTTAATTCAATTAAAACTGAAATGTGAAACATTACCACCATCTTTATAATTTCAAACACTAAGTTTGTTATAAGATATTGGTGGGGAACATTTTATTTTAATTCATTAGTAATATCACAGACGAACCATATTTGTCTGTGGTAATATGAATCAAAATTAAATCATTAATAATATGAATAAAAATTGTCTTTTCAATTCACAAAATTGTAAATAAGTTGAAATTTTCATCCATTTACAATGAAATATTTTTAATGTTTATTTTAATACGCCAATATACAGTCTGCAGAATAGCTTTCATTAAAAAATCAATGATATGTTTGTAATCGTTGAAATTAGTTTTTCGAAATAAGTAAGAGTATTTAATACTTGCTGTTTGAAATATTTTTTAAAACGTGTTCATTTATTCTTATGGAGTGTATGTTTTATTTTATATTTTTGTTTTGTGTTATATTTTTTCTTATTAATAGATTAATTAAAAAAATGTTTCATTTAATAATAAAATAAATTCGATTTATACCTTATTATACTATAAACTGTTTACATATTAAATTACTATACATTGTTTGAATATTAAATGAAACATATACTTTTACTGTCTAGGCTTTCATGGTCGGCGTGGTTTCTCACGCTGCAATAGCAAAACAGATTTTCAACTTCACACAAAAAAAGGCTG
This sequence comes from Philonthus spinipes, assembly GCA_963082785.1. NCBI lineage: Eukaryota > Metazoa > Arthropoda > Insecta > Coleoptera > Staphylinidae > Philonthus > Philonthus spinipes. The sequence continues at coordinate 7,808,255 of OY720308.1, read as the reverse complement.
CCACAGCCAGTATGACTACGGTTTTCCAACACCTCTTAAAATAAAAATGTTTTCCATACGTGGCACCACCAAAATGTAAAGGAAAAGTTTTATACACTAGTTTTTAGAGGTTTGAAGGGCGCTTCGACGGCAAAGGTAATTCACGCCTACACTATATGTATTTTTTTACACTAGTTTTTAGAAATACATATACTTTCAAGTCACTATTTACAAAAACCAATATTTTATGGATGTCACACATATGCCGCAATGCAAATAAGCATTTTTGAAGTATATTCATAGGTGAACGAAATACATAAAAGTTATAATGCAAAGTTTACCTTGTTTTATTTGAAATTTTGTAATTTAGTAGTGGGCCGTAGTTTGTTGGAGTTTAATCCTAACGTTTCGCTGAAAACTGCAGTCGGCAACATTAGTGGCTTCGTGGACGAAACGCGTATGACACTCAATAGCCCGGAAGGCTCTTGTGTCATCTTCCATTTACTACCAATCACACTGATCATGAAAGCCTACAGAGTTTGATTAGTATTTTTAGTTGAATTAATTTATTTTTTGTTTATTTGAGTTTTTAGTATTGATTCAATTAATGTTTTTACTTTTTTTAAATATTTTCCTGTATTAGTTCTCCAGTTGGAAAATAAAGACATTATTTTTCTTAAACACAAATTGTGTAATAATTATGTTAACATTATAGTATAATTTAGTATATTAATTTCTAGGAACTTACACTGTTGTTTAGTGTTTTTTTTTTACGTGATTAATATTAAGTACGTTATATATAATTGTAGAAACACAAACGACTCCAAAAGTGAACACTAAGTTTCTCAAATACATTCCCGTTGTAAAAAGAAAATATTAGGAAGTTTTTTTTTTTTCTTGGATAAAATTAAAGGCACATAAGTGCTACATATAACGACGTCTAGCAAACACTCCATTTGTGAAATCCCGTTTCAACGCTAACTCGACTATGATTTTTTGTTTTAGTGTTTTTTTGTTTGTTATGGTGTTGATTCTGTATTGTTTAATAGGCGAAGTACAGATCTTTGCTATAGCCCAATTTGTCCAAGTTCGGAATGCAGGCGTAATTGACCATCGGTGGTGGGCCACACATCAGCACCACAGTTTTTTCTGAAGGAGGGAAAATGTGTTCCTTCAGCATTTTCTCGTTGATGAAACCTGAACTATATTTCCAACCTAAAAAAATAATTTGTTGATAGTTAATGTTTTTACTTTATTATACATTTTGCATGTTTTAATAAAGAATTACTCCTACACCACCATTATGGTAGATGGGGATTTTAGATTATATATATATATATATAATAAAGAATTACTAATAAATATAAAAAAATAATACAGATATAACAAGACTTGAAATGTTTTTTATATTTATCTTTTTTATCAATCTTTCTAATGCGGAGTTTTATAATGTCTGACTCTGTTACTGACGAGGATTAATGCTGGCCACAAAAATAAAATCTATGTTTGCCGGTAACAACTAGAGGTTGAATCAAATAACAAATTTCAAATATTTTATTCCAATTTATCTGACTGTATTCACTTCTATTCGGAAATATTTATTTTGGAATAATTTTTATTGTCTCTTGCAACTATTATATAGATTATTTTTCTTTCTTCAATAATTAATCCATGATTAAAATATTCATTGAAATGTATTTTTGTTATTAATATTCTTTTAAGATGAAAGAAGAGTAATATTTGTCTCTCTTGCAACTTTTATGCAGTAAAATAACATAAAGAAAATGTCATCACCACTATCATTTATAATTTACCTTCTGGTGGGGTATCCAAAGTATACCACAACTTAAACTTCTCTGGATATTTCTCAGCGACCTCCTCGAGTTCCTTCCTCACCAAAATGTCTTTCTCCGTTTGATTAGCAAACAGCAAATTCATCTGTGTCTTATCGTTAATGTCTTTTGCTATGTGACGGATCAGTTGGAGCATGGGAGTGATTCCCGTACCACCAGCAATCATCGAAATCTTGTCAACATTAATGATTTGTGCGGGATCCATCCTTAACTTCTTCACTGAGAGTTTACCATTGCCGAGGTAGAGGATGCGACCCGATGGTCCTCGTACATCGATTGTGTCACCGATTTTCAAGTTTTCCAGGTGCTGAGACATTTTTCCACCTTCGGGGAATTTCGGGTGGACGTTTTTAAAATAGACCTAAAGGGAAAATGCACCAATAGTTTATAAATTTGCTGTTTATAATTCTAAATAAAAATTACATTTTTGAATTTTATTCGAAATGGGCAGATAATCCAAAACTAGTCGAAATTTTAAAGTCATTCATTTTATTCTGTCTTTATTTATTTTATAGATTTTATTTTATTCCCATTTAATTTTTGATCAGTATCATTTTATGTCAAAAGTTATCCATACACTACATGAATTTTCATATTGTAATAATAAATATTAAAAATCTACCAATAAAATAAATAAAACACAGATTAAATTGAATTAATTTATTCTCGATTAGTTTCGGGTTATCAGCCCATTTCATTTATTCATTTATTGTTCATATTTATTATCTACACCTCACACTGAGAAGTAGAGGGGAACATATAACGATGTTATATAAGACTAAATAAATAAAAATGTATTATCTTAATATTAAAATCACAAGCAATACCTTAACAACCAAATCGACGAAGCCATGATCTTCATCTGAAGAAACCGGTGTGTAGGATCGGATGACTAAATCGTTATCAATTGTTGCCGAGAGATGAATGTGCTGACCGACTGGAAGCCCTGTAATTATTTGTTTTTTAATTATATATTGTTTTTTTTTTAAGTTTCTTTGATTACCTAAAACGTGGTCCTTTGTAGGAAGTTTGAACCTAAACCTACGGGTATCATGGCTGATTTCCTCTTTTTCTATTAAGGGGAGGGCGTACTTTGCTTGTCGATCCACTAATGTGATCAATTTATCACTACCTGTAATTATTAGATAAAACAATCTAAATTGATATTTTTAAATAAATAGCTAAAGAAGGCTGAAAGATCTATATAGGCCATTTCGCAATATGTTACACATATGTATTATAAATAAATAATAATCATGTAAAATTACACAAATAAAGATGCATTATATATAGCTAAAGAATGAATAATTTATTAATTATTTTCTTTTTCTGTTATCCCTTGTTGCCTCTTAGGGTGTCGTGTTAATTATTTTCAAATAATAACTGTAACCATGTGAATAAATCCTTTTTTCTACTACTACAATATCTTTATTCAAAGTTATTTGTTTTACATATATTTACGATATATTATGGTATATTTGTTTCTTTCTTGCTTGCTTGAACAGGCTATCGACCTATGGTCTTTCCGCCCCTTTTTTTTTTTCTATTATTAGAATTATTTTGATTTCATCAGCTATATGTTGAAATGAATATAATTGTTATAGAAATGTCATTGCATTGATTTTTAAGTAGAGAACTTCAAAAATGCAAGGGCGAACTTAAAATTCAATGTTATCAGTTCCAATCAACTATCAAGAAACTCCATAAGAAATGTTTTAAGGACATTTCATGAGAAATGTATTCATTTATGTATATTATAAATGGTGATAAGGATAATTACATCATTGTTTCAAATTTGTGTGCACAAATATGTTTGTATTAACAAATAACTGGAATATTTTTAATTTATACAATCGTTGGAGAATATTTAAACAAGAATGCTAAAAATTATAATAATAAATTATTACCTTGAAGCAAATAGTTTTTCTATTATATAATAATAGTATATTATTAATTATTTTCTTTTCTCTGTAAAACATGTAATATGTATTGACAATAAAGATCATTTATATATATTCAGAGCTATTCTGTAAGGGGTTTATTAAGTTTAATGTGTACATTATTTTTATCTAAGCAACTATTGTAATGGATATGTATACATGGAATGTGAATTTAATTAATAACTTACACGTTAAACGTAACATTTTCCATAGAGAATAGCCCCGATTAACTTTATATAAATAAATTCCATCATTTATGGGTTAATATAAAATCCACTCAAATTTACATACCTTTCTTTTTCTTTGCAAAGTGATATATAACAAGCGTTGTCAGTATAGCACCAACGCCTACTGCAAGTCCTAAGACCTAAAAGAAAAACAATACAAATGATTAGAAAGTCTTTAAACACATATTTTATGGCAAAAAGACGAAACAATAGGAGAAAATTAAATATAACAATGCGGGTTAAATAATAAAAGGAACTCTAAGGTCATTCAATAACAACAACAAAATGTAAAACGAAACAATAAAAACTCCCACAACACACAATTAGTACAAACCATTGTGCTTTGAAGCTTCAGAGACGACATTCTGAATCTGTAGATATGTTACTGGAAAAAAGTAATTTCAAACAAGTTAGATTTTATAAGCATGTTTTGATTTTTTAGTAATAACAACAATAATAATAATAATTCATTTATTACGGAATCTCCTCTTTAAAAAACGCATTGTTTGTAATAGTATTTGGATCTGTAATATTATTTTATTGTAGAAAATAAAGATTATTATTATTTTATGCTATAATTGTTCTGCGTGCTCTGACGCAGGTTATTCTTTTTTATGGCCTAAAATAGCCTGAATTTTTCTTTCTAGACTTGCGAATCAAATAAAGATTTCTATATTCTCTAGAGGAGGTACTGGCTACTAAATAATTTTTAGCTAAGTTTAGATAATTTAGATTTAATAAGTGTGTTTTTAATTTTTCTTAAATGTTCAACTCAGAAATGGATCTAATTAGCAATAAAATCATTACTGAATGGACAGGAGAGGTGGTTAACTTTGAAATCTTAAATGGGAACCCATATTTTTTTATTGCAGATTCAGATTCTGCACTGAAAATAATAAAAGTTTTACCTGAGGATTTTTTTTTTAAATCTGGATAGATGGTGCACTATAAAGTTAAATCCAAATATATGGAGTAAAATATGTTTTGAAGAAATTAAATGAGAACAAAATAAAAGGTATAAAATATATATATATATAATTTAAAATCCCCATCTACCATAATGGTGGTGTAGGGGTTATAAAAAATATTATTAACCATAAATAATCTGCCTGATGATGCCACCGTATTAGCAAAACAATTATATCTTTGCAATACATTTTGAGATACTTAAAAAAATGTTTCATAAAGTCTCAATCATCGATTAATTAAAGAATATTATTTATATTGACAATTTTATTTTACTACGAAGAGTATAAAATATCCTATGATGTAACTTATGGTTTTCATATTATCAGAAAAGCACTTGTAAATGTTAATGTCACACCAAAATCAATAAAACCCTCCTTTGAATAATTTGAGGTCATTAAAGAGCAAATGGAATGTTTTATTGATTGCTGAACATAGTCCATGTTATTTCCCGAGTATAAATTATAATTAACACGCATTTCAGGGCGATTGAAATGAAAAACTACTATGTACTAGTTTATCACACTGCCAGGACTTGCAATGGTTTTGGAATGGGCCCAGGAATTATAATTGCAATTCGAGCGTATTATGTCTGAAGTAAATTATGAAGATTTTTTTAGTGGTGTGTATGAATCATAGGATCAATTTGAAATACTCGAGATTATTATTCAATATTAATATTTTAATTTACATGTATAAAAATACAATTTTATCTTAAAATAATTGTTTCTTTTTGTGTTAGGTCTCTCAATTATAGCTTAAGCTTGCTTTAATCAAGCTTCACTTCTGTCCCATTGGCTCGCAGCGTCAGGCTAGCAAGCCAGAGGTCCCTGTTTCGGTTCCAGGGCCCAGTGGAACTGGTGTGATTGTCTCCAAAGGTAACTAGGTTAAACGGTTACCCATTTGTGAATGGAAATAACAAAAAAGCTTCATGTGATTAAATTTTGTTTCTCAATTATTTTCAATTGAAACAACAATCGATAGCGTTACACTTTAAAATAGAGTCAAAATAATATTTCACTTTGTATTAATTATATTATATTGAAGTCATATTAAAAAACAGACCAGTGGTCATTAATTTAGTATAAAAAAATCAAATTGCATTAAAAATATTTTGAATTAAGTTACCCTAAATTTAAAAAAAAATCATCTGATGAAAAAAAACTTGAAGTTTTTACTATAATTAAAAAATAACTCCGTATATTTCAGTGTCAACATATTTAAATGTAGCTTAAGTTAAAGCCACATTACATGAATTTATACTAACGTCATAACAGTTATGTTCCAATGCAAGTAATAAAACAACTTGTTTGAATTTATATCTTTTGGAAGTATAAGCTTGGGAAATAGTTATTTTAATTAATAGGAAATTATTATAAAAATATGTTAAAATGTTGATTGTTAGTGTGTTGTAAATCCATATGCCCTTGACTTGGTAATGGCAAATAATATATTCAAGTGAATAATTCACGGCAATAAACCTAGCATGCAATAATCATTTAATAAAAATTACTAAAGTTATAACAATATAAAGAAATAAATTTATTTTTTAGAAATACTGGAATGATAAAGTATCGTTCATAATTTCAGTAAATAATCTTTCATAATTATATTTAAATATTTTTAGACTAGAGAATCAATAGCGATCATTTATTGTTATACTTCATTTGAGTACAGCAGAGTACATTGGTATGTAGTATTCAATAACTGAAAAAACAATTACTTTCCATTAATTATTCGAATAAAATAATTACGTAGTACAAAATCTCTCCAATAAATTCTATAAATACTTCCATGAGTTGCCACTGTTGCATATTTTTAGATTTCTATTGCATTACAATCTGTAAAAAGAGTTGTGTGTTTATTTTTATATTTCCTGATTACGCATGTTGGAAAACATAATATCTATTCAACTTAAAATAGAATCATTTGGGCTGAAAATAAGTCCATTGCATATTTGAGGTTTAATAAATTCTTATCATTCCGTTTTCGCTAATTTAATCTCTACTGTGTTTTTTGGAAGTCTATCAAAATGTACAAAATTATCACTTTTGTGATGTAGATAATAATTATCTTCAAAAATATTTTAATTATAATGTAATGTTTTTTACATTAAATTATATTTGGGTATATTGTTATTAAATATTTAATTTATTTTACGGAAATCTCCTTTCTACAAAATGATAAGCCTTTAAATAAATCATCACAAATAATAAATACACAAATTAGTCAACTTTATTTATATATCCGAATAAAAAAAAATTCATTATGGAATTATTTGTCATGCAATACCGAGTATTTATTGTGTAATCCAATGTACAGCAGGGTATTTTCCCAGAAAGTAGTTGTTTCGATAGAATTTTTGTTTTAAAATACTTATATAAGTGCAGTATTGCATTTCTTGAATGGTTTTCTCACCTATCACTTGGTGAAACATTACTGTTAAAGGATTAATTTAAATTACACTTGGTTTGTTTCACAAATTTAGGCCCAATTTTATAATCCGCAAGCATGACGTAAGTAACGTATTCGCGGAAAAAAAAAATTTCTATGATTCTCTCCATACGATTATCAATGAGACAGTGTTGCCAACGTATCTTTTATTCTGCGAATACATTACTTACGCCTTAATTGCATTGCTAATTAAAAAATATAAACAAGTTTTTTTGCATAATCACTTTATTATCGCTTATTATATTCAGCAATTATTACAGAATTTATGTAAGTTTTTATGTAGATAATTGATCTATTATTTATGTTTTCTTGTGTTTTCCTTGGCAGCCGATGTGCCAGATGTTGGTTTTGGAATGGAGCGGATTTTTTTAGGCCGTGCAATGTGCTAGCATTGTTATTTTCAGTTGAACTACTTTTAATAACAGAAAGTTTATTTTCACATTTAATGAGGTGTATTCAACTTTTTTCTTGATTTATTAATAACAATTACAATTGAAGCAAGATTCAAATGAATTAAAAAATAATATAATTAATTTGAACTCGGCGCATTTACCAGACATAAACAAATGTTTTATTGAATAACTGCGGCTACCTAATATGTACCAATTTTGTGTTACTTTTAAACTGATGTTACCCTTTTATTGGATGTAATGTATATGTTGGGTAATAAATGAATAAATAAATTAACATTATAACATTTTTTTTAATTTCATTAAATCTTAATAAACGGAAGATAATGCAAGCCCCATCACTAGTTATTTATCCATACGCTAAATGAATGGTAATGAAAGTTATTTGTTGTTTCAATTGTAACTGTTATTAATAAATCATTATTTTTACTAGAAATGGACTTTAAAGTCACTTTACTTCACTATTATTGTCAAAAATTTCACTAGAAATTGATTTTTAAGTGACTAATATTGTCAAAATTTGACTATAAAGTCACTATTATCATCAAAAATTGACTTTAAAATCCTTGGAAGTCACTATATTGACTATAAATTGACTTGATAGTCACTATTTGTACTAGAAATTGACGTTAAAGTCACTTTACTTCAATATTATTGTCAAAAATTGACTTTAAAATAATTGATAGTCACTATTTTCACCATACATTGATTTTTAAGTGACTATTATTGTCAAAATTTGACTATAAAGTCACTATTATTGTCAAAAATTGACTTTAAAATCATTGGAAGTCACTATATTGACTATAAATTAACTTGATAGTCACTATTTGTACTAGAAATTGACTTTAAAGTCACTATTATTGTCAAAAATTGACTTTAAAATCCTTGGAAGTCACTATATTGACTATAAATTGACTTGATAGTCACTATTTGTACTAGAAATTGACTTTAAAGTCACTTATAGTCACTATTATTGTCAAAAATTGATTTTAAAGACATTTATAGTCATTATTTTATTAAAAATTGAGGTTAAAGTCACGTTACTTCAATATTATTGTCAAAAATTGACTTTAAAATAATTGATAGTCACTATTTTCACTAGAAATTGATTTTTAAGTGATTTTTAATTTGACTATAGTCACTATTATTGTCAAAATTTGACTTTAAAGTCACTTATAGTCACTATTATTGTCAAAAATTGATTTTAAAGTCATTTATAGTCATTATTTTGTTAGAAATTGACGTTAAAGTCACTTTACTTCATATATATTGTCAAAAATTGACTTTAAAATAATTGATAGTCACTATATTCACTAGAAATTGACTTGAATGTCACTCTTTGTACCATAAATTCACTTTAAAGTCATTTATAGTCGCTATTTTTGCTAGAAATTGAGTTTGAAGTAACTTTACGTCACTATAATTGTCAAAAATTAACTTTGAAGTCATTTATAGTCACTTTTTATGCTATAAATTCACTTCAAAGCGTCACTTTACTTCATTATAATTGTCAAAAATTCACTTTAAAGTCATTAATTGTCACTATTTCTACTATAAATTGTGATTTTCCATGAGGAATTTTTTTGGGGATTTTCTGATCAGCTCAATTTGATTGATCCTTCTGATCGGCACCATCGGATCTTTGTGATTAGCCTGATCTTTTTGATAGGCTCGATCTTTGTGATGGGCTCTATCTTTGCAATCGGCTTAATCTTTACAATCGGTGCGATCTTTCTAAACAGCTCTAAACAGCTTGATAATTCAACTGATTGATAGATGTTTGAAATGATCAATCTTGCCCATCACTACTTTAAACACTAAAAGCCCGCTATTGGTTACGCCTTTTGATTAGAATGGTAAATAAGATTAAATAAAGCGGTAAGGCCAAAGGTCAATAGCCAGTTAAATAAATGAATACACATATCACAGATATCCTATTAACGTTATAATAATAATGTATTAATTATTTACAAATAATTTTTATTTAATTTATTTACTGTGGCCAATTGAATAAATACTTCTATTGAAACAGATTTATGATAAATTAAATAAAAAGAATTTGAAACAATAATTAATAAATTATTCCCTTTTTATACAAATACAATTATATTTTTACAAACATTGAGTATATACATTAAAATAAAGGTAAGTCTGACCTGGGCTATCGATCGGAGGTCTTTTTGCCCTAACTGAATTGAAACATAAAATTGATTTTATAAAGTGATTTTTTATTCAATCATGAATATTAAATGATCAAGTTATTGATCCTACAGGAATAGAGGAGTTCCCTCAATACATAAGTAACAGATTAGATGAAATATTTGTTTTTTTGAAAAGCAGGCAAGCGCTACGAGTTCTAAATTTGCTATGATGTTTGTAAAACTTTAAAAGTATTATTAAACAACGAGCAGTCATTAGTATTTCTGTTGAACCTTGGAATAATGAATTTATTTATTAGAATGATTAAGTTGTTAATTAAAGCGTCATCGCTACACATTTCCAAGTATTTAATCGCTACATTTTGTGGCATTTTTAAAGGTAGAAAAATGATTAAATTCGTTATATAAGTAATTGAAGTAAATTATTAAAATTCCTCCTTATTAATAACTTACAAATAATACAAAATATCAACCGGCAGCCACAAACAACAAGTAGAGACCACTTGACCTCTACTGCAAACCAGTCACGCGAATTAATCGCATCCGACTCTCTTGATTCGCGCAAAACAAACGGAGATGAGCGCAAAGCCCGCCCGACACCCACACACAAAAAACACCACACGGAAAACTATTATCCCGCTGCGCGTCTTTCGTAATCGACTTTAACCTACATTTCATCGGCGCGCCGGTTTTCCACTTACTTGTATCGAATTTTCTCCGTCCGCTGCCGACATGCCCTTCCGATCTTCTCTCTGTTCGGGAAATCGATTCGTTTTTACCGAGAGTGAAACGCCGACTGAATAATTGTTATTCGTCGCGGGCGAAACGGGGACGGGGACTTATCTTGTGGAAAAAAGGGGGGCAAAATGTTTTTCAATTCGGATGCCCCGATTGACGTGTACTTACCGTGGAGATTCCAGTCATCGCAACGTGTTGAATCGAAATGGAACGCGGAATGGACTCCGGCGTAGAGTTTGTGGGGTTTTGAGTGAAAGCGAAAGTTTTCGTTTCGCATGTGTTACGTATAAGAAGTTTTTATTCTACACAATATACAATGCAATTATTATACAAAGAATACATAACTTATTTTAAATATCCTAAAAAAAGATTAAAATTCAAAAATTTTGAGGCTACTGTGTTAACTTTTGTAAGAGTACAAAACTTCTTAATTAAGTATTTACAAAACTATTTAGTAAATACACTAAAAAGATATAAACCACGTAATTTTGTTCGTTACATGAATGTATAGAAAACCTGAATGCATGAATGCAAACTGTATGGGCGATTCTTGGATCTTGGAGTACTTCGTGGTACATTTTCAATTTTGATGTAATGAAAACGCTTAACTTTTTTATACCACTTTATGGCACAAAAATGTTAAGTGTTTTCTTTGTATGAGAGATGATACAAACTTACACTAGATTTAAATAATACAATACAAATGAAAATGCGTAAGAATAAGTTTAAAATAGCAACTGTTTAGAATTATTCTACACTTATTCTGTGACTAGTTTCGACTACAAACATTATCATGCTGTGCAGCCAAACTTAGTCACAGAATAAATGTTAAATTAAATTTGTGGAAAAAAGTTACTAAATTGAAAATGTAATATACAAAAACAAAACTATTTATGCTTATTATTTGTATTCCTATTGTTAAAAATTAAGCTTACAGATAAAAAAAAAACACTAGTAATTTATCTTACCATACTTAAGAATGCTTCAACAATTTATTTGCAAAATCAATAACACGATTTATGTTAAACAAATCAAAACGTTTTGTTTTTCGAATACAACAGCCTCCTTGTAAATTAAAAATATATTTTGGTCATAGATTTAGCATGTAAGTACCACATCTATGACGTTGGCAGATATACATATGCAACTCAATATACTCACCATAATTAATTGATTGATGAGGTTGACAATTGTTGAAAGTTCAAAATTACTTAAATTAAATATCAAACATTTCTTCGCCTGAAGAAGCCACAGTGTGGTGAAACAATTGTAGCGAGATTACAATAAACATTGAAAGACTAAATAGTGATATTTATATATGAATAAATATTTTTAATTTTGTAGATAGATGTATTTTGTAGATGTAAGATATATTATTCTAAACCCTTTGTTTAATTTAAATGAGAATTTATTTAATTTTCATTATTTAAATAGCGTAAACAATTGTTTTAAGTAAATCAAAAAGTTTTTTTAAAAACATAAATGTAGTATTTAATATATATTACATCTATGTTTTTAAATTCAAAATATATGCAACTGAATATACTTTCCATAGATGTTTATTTATAAAGAGTAATTCATTGATTGTATATGATCTTATTTAAATGCTTTAATTATTAAATTAATAATGTTCCTCGTTTTTCATTACAGCACAGCTATTTCTATGATAAATCTTAGCGTGCGATATAAAACTGCTCTTTTACTACAAAATCCTGTCATCCAAACTAATTTCACTATAATATTCTTAAACAATTAAATCAAACTATACTATTATTAGCCATATCATAATAAATTTATTACAGGCTAGAAATATCACTAGTCGATAGCCCAGACAAACACCTACATGCATTGTAATTATTTATATTAAATTGTTTTGAATTATTTTTATAATCTGAATAAAATTGTGTGTATATATCAGCCATGTTAGTATTATGTTATTTGTAAAATTCGCCTTTCATTTAACAATTTAAGTTTTTCTTAAATCTCAAAGTGAGTTAAGTAAAAATACCATATCAATATCATAGAAGTAATTTGTTAAACTACTACATCTATGATCAAAATAGAATCAACAGAGATAGGCAAAATCAATGTTCATAAAATATTAAATTCAAGTTTTAACATTAACTCAGTAAATTAGCGAGGATATTCTGTAATGGAAATGTTAAGTTTAACGTGTACGTTATTTTTAATATCATAGTCTAAACACCTTTGATAATAGATGTACATGAATAGAATGTGAAGTGAATTAATAACAAACACGTTAAACTCAACATTTTCGCTCGGAATAGCATCGAATGCCTTGTATTTCCGATTTTAATTTAATATTCATATATATTATCAGTATTTATAGTAGATCTCAACAAAATCTACAACTTTGCAATGTATCGTTTTGCTGTAGCTCCAAGAATAAATAAATTTATGATGAGAAAACTGCAAAAATTAGCCAAATATGCCCCAAATTTTGCAGTTTTTTAATATAACTTTTGAGCAAGAAGATATAGAATAAAAATTCAAATTAGAAATTTGTAGATAGGAGCGTGAAAATCCTCCAAGCAGAAATAAAAATCTATTTAATACTTGGTAGACTCCCGACACACGTTGCAACCAAAATCCGCCTATTAAAGTTAATCGTGATTAACTAATCAGAGAATATAATCGAAAACAATGCAAGTGGGCATAAAAGTTTAAATAATCTAACTCTATGGATTTCGATTATTTCTTTATGTAAGTTAAGTTGCATATAACATCACCCCAAAACGAAATTCAAATTTAAAACCAAATTCAAACATTACAACAAATCAAGTACTCAAAAAATAATGAATAAAAATGTAACTGTGTTTTTAATAAAAAAACAAAACTAATCATTGGGCAATTAATACACACTTATCTAATATTCATACAAGGCCAACTTTTACTTGGACCCATAGAATAATAAACACGATTGTTGTGTAGGCGATTGTGGGTTATCGTCTAATTTAGAAAAAAAGATAACATGTTCTTAATTTGAGTAAAAACTAGCCGGACTGCATTTCAGTTGGTGCTACAAGACGCAAAGAATCTCTTAAAACATGTAAGTTTTACCGACTCTTCGTAATTAATAAGGCAAAATCGTTTTTATTGCTCCGTTTTCATACATAACCTAATTCTTCGGATGCTGTGATGGATTTAAAGTACACGTCAGTGTTTTCGTAGAAAAATATTATTTTTAGAGTTATTTCAATATTTGTATAATGCGGGAATATAATGTATTTATTTTTATACATGTTTTCGTTTACTGTTTAATTATTATGTTGTTTTATTTATATTTATTTAGTATTATACATCTGTATTTATTATTTTATTTTGTAACTTTCATTATAAAAAACGTAATATTATTTTAAATATATACAAACATCTTTATTCAGACAATTTGACAACAAAAATTTATTATAAAAATATGTACAATTGTGTTAGTAATCTGTCATAGGCTATTCACCATAGGTCTCTATGCCCTGCCCTAATTTTTAAAATATTTAAAGAATTTTGGAAAAAATACGTTTCGAAATAAGATCATATCTTTCAAATAGATGAATAAAAAAAAAAGAAATTTTGTGTCAGTACATTAGACTAATGGGTGAATATTTTAGGCTATTTATAAGAATTTTAAATTTTAAGATGATTTGATAATTTAATGCATCCCTAGAAACACATTCAAGGTCAAATTGTGTGCTTAGTACACCCCTATATATCTAATGGGCCTATCTTATAGCAAATTTCATTGTCTTTTAGAAAGTATAAAGGTATATACTAATAATTCCGAGATTTATCTATTTTTGTTAATTTTCAACATAATAATTATTAGTCTCAATTATTAGATTAGGCTAGTGTGTAGCTTTTGTTTATAAACAAAGTCAGTTGACACAACCAATTTTGAGATATTTCCAAATTAACACACTAATTGAATAATTTATTTACACATATGTACATGATTAGATAAAATCTTCTTGGAATTGAAAAAAACAACCAATGAAAGTAACAAAATTATTTTATTTATAGTACATTTTTAAAAATATAGCATCCTTGTTTCGTGAATTTTCCAGAATATTTTTACTGTTGTGCGCTCAGTGGAATATTCCAGAGTGTTCTTTCACTTTTGGTACAATATTTAAAAAAAATGTGCAGTTTAAATTAAAAATATAATATCAGTTCATTTTTTTTATCATGGTTTATTAATAATCTTCTTTAGGTTGGTTGTGGAGACTTTTAATTATTTAAATAAAACTGGTTGTCCTTTCTCTTACTTATTTTTTCATTAAACGGTTTATTGATGGGAAATATTCTTATTAATTCCTTAAATTTCTTAGAAAATTCTATTCATGCAAATATTTTTTTGTTTCAGGAGGCTGATATATTATTTTTTGATATTCTTAGTGATTTTTTATGCTGAATCCAAAGAGGGGGAAGAGGAGGATCTTTATAAGTTATTAGGGGTCGCAAAAGATGCGACAGTGAAGGAAATTAGAAAGGCTTTTAAGACATTGGCTGTGAAATTGCATCCGGATAAAAACAAGGTTAAAACAAACCAAGTGAAACTTACTCAACAATTCCTAACAAAAAATATATATTCATTTAATAATAAGATCACCTCACACTGAGAAGTAGAGAGGAACATAGAACGATGTTATATAAGACTAAATAAATAAATAATAATAAGATTAGATTAAATTAATTTACAAGTTATATCAATAGTTGATCAATTTAAAATAGTAATTTTTGAACAATTAATAGCCTTCAATTGGTGTATACTTTGTTTTTCTGACATAGAAACCTTAACCAAATTCCATAATTTCATATTTCCTTAAATTTTGTTTATTGATTATTTATCATGAACATTTTAGGATGATGAACAAGCTCAAGAAAAATTTATTAAAATAACCAGAGCTTACGAAGTACTGAAAGAGCCCGAAACCAGAAAAACGTATGATATTTATGGTACGACTGGAGATTACGATGGCAGTAAACCTAAATATCACAGTTATTCTTATTATGCAAACGATTTTGGCATATATGACGATGACCCACTTGTTATAACTTTGAGTAAAGCTGATTACGGTAGGTATTTATATTTCTATACAAATTCGTTTCAACTAAATAGCATATTATTAAATATTCTATAGAGTAAAAAGTAAAATCTATTGTTTCTAAACAAAATTCTGACAGGAAAGCATAGAAAAGCATGACTTGCTGAACATAATGGCCCGTATTCCTGAAATTGTTCGAACGTTTCGGTCGAATGAAATCTGTCATTTAGATAGGAATTTACATGTGAATTTGACAGTTGCGTTCGAACGATTTCGTGCGATCGATTTCAGGAATAAGGCCCAATATTACTGTTTTGCATTGGCCACTGGGCATTATCTTCTTGGAGTACTTAAATATATATATATATATATATATATATATATGTGTACCTAGGAAAAAAATTAGCGATAAAATTCAAGGGCCCCAATAATTAATTATCTACATTTAATCCCTCATTTAATCACTGCATACCGAAAAATTGCTATTGTAAATTCTATTTTTTTAAAAACAAAAATTTTATATTCTAGAATTAAACATCCTCGATAGTAACAGGGCATGGTTCGTCAATTTTTATTCACCCCAATGTCATCACTGCCATACCTTAGCCCCCACATGGAGAAAATTAGCAGTGGAATTAGAAGGAGTCATTCGAATAGCCGCAGTGAACTGCGAAGAAGATTGGGTGTTATGTCATCAATTAAACATCGGCTCTTACCCTACATTACTTTACTACGAGAAAGAAGTGAGTTATGAGTATTTAAGAGAATTGGATGCTATGTTTTTTTAAAACCTGTTTTCAAATAAATAAAAAAAAATGGCAATATTGGGATGATATTAAGAGGATTGGATCACTAAATTTGAAAGCCCTTTTTTCATTAAAATAATAATTGTCGCTACTGTATTTCAAATTATTATAGGCTTATATTATTTAACATTAAACAATAAGTCATTAAAATAAATGTAAAAATGAAAATCTAAAAATTCGATGCCCATTTTATCTTGAGATAAAAAAAATTCATAATTGTAAAGGGAAATCTGTTGGAAATTTTGAAAGATAAACTATTTCTCCATAAAATGACAGATATGTGCGGGTATCTATCATTTTGTGTAGAAACAGACGACCTATTAATGCTCAAGTGTGGCTTTGTGGGTGCTAGATTTGTTTACCATTGTCTAGCTGTAATATTAACAATAAACCGCACAGCATTTACTCTTTAAATGTGTACACAAGTTAGACAATGTAAGAAAGCAGCAAAATGTTAAGTGAGAAGACTGTGTTGGATGAATGGCGGTTGGACATTTTATTAAAATAATACTTTGCTTAATAAATTATAAATTTAATCAACTTTGTTGATATTTACTTGATTTACTTTTGTTTAATATTTCCTGTTTAGGCACACATTTACGAAGGCGAACAATATAGAGCCCCCAAAACGATGGACGATCTTAGGGAGTTTATTTTATCCCGTGTGACCGTTTCTGAAAATTTAATCACGACAGAAAACTGGGAGGAAGGCATGAACAAACAAAAATACCTTTTGTTTTTGTGTCCCGATGACAGTTTAGCATGCCCCAATAAGGACACAAGATTGAAAATAACTGCAACATTGGTAAGAAAGATTAATGAAGAAAATTATTAATCATGTGTAAGAAATTCATAAAACAATTTTATTTCTTAGGAAGGTTTAATGCCGACCGGCTATGTGAACGATCCAGAACTCTGTGATAAAATTTACAAACTTCATAATAAAAATAACGTTGTATACTGGGATTACAATGAAAAAAGTGATGAAGCTTCAGTTACTCCGATAGATGGCGCTGATGCTAAAGAAGTTGTCGATCATCTCATGGTTTTATTGCCGAATCCGCAATTAATTGATGATAATACATTCCGGGTAAGAAAATCTAAAATTTTTAGAATGAAATAAATAATTATAACTGTCGTTTTGTATTTACTCAAAGCATATTCTTGTAATAATATAAACATTTAGTTTTTATTAAACTAAATTAAAAATAACCTGCTTTAAAGATTTCCAAAAACAAAAATTAAACTCCATAAAGCTGGAACAACCATGATAATACAACCACATGAAAATGTAGCATTGTGTCCGATACACAGGTGCAAAAAAAAGTATAATTTTTAATCTTTTTTTATAACTAATCAATTACCATGTTTCAATTTTTTTAACCTAGCTGCAGTGAACTGTGAGGAAGATTGGGTGTTATATTATCAATTAAACATTGGCTCTTATCTTATATTACTTAACTATGCGATAGAAGTAAGTTATAAGTATTTAAGAGGATTAAAAGCCATGTATTTTCAAAATCAGTTTTCCAGTAAACATTTCAAATTTTTTTACCAAATTTATTTAATGAAATACAATGGTCGGGTCGTATCCAAAAAGTCCTTCTGGGAGGTGGATATGATACTGTAACATAATTTAAAGGTTCACAGAGTTCTGGGAGGGGAACTTTAACCCCCTCCTAGGCCACTTGCTTAGGTTGGGTCAGCTTGATATCAAGCAAGCCCTACCATTTTATTTATAAAAAGTTAAAAAATAATAAATGTAGTAATTGAATCGTTAATAAATATTTAAGGATAGCATTCAGTTGTGTTATCATTAGCTGGCTTGAATACTGTTATTTAAAAAAAAATAACTTACAAAATTAAAAAGAAAAACGTGGTAAATAATTAGTTAAAAGAAGTTTACAATATTTTTGTTTTGTTGTGCTACAAAGGTTGTTTGACTTTAGTGGAGCTAAAAAAACAATTATTATTAATAAATATTAATTGAAATTATCTTAAAAGGAAATCAGGATGAATCTTAGAACAAACGAAGATGAAAAACCATGGCTCATTTGCTTCTATATGGGAACGGCGATTGAATTAAATTTACAACTAAAAAGATTGCCGGCAATGGTTACAAACATGCACGTTGGCTTGGTGCATTGCGGTAAAAGTTCAGCATTGTGCAACACCCTGCATGTGTCTCACTATCCCACCTGGGGTGTGTTGAAAAAAGGAGGCGCATTCGAATTGCATCACGGAAGGGACGTTTTGCACGAGATTGCAGCCTTTGCCAGGGATAGTAGCAAATCGGTGAATTTACATGCCTTATCACCAGCTGATTTCGCTAATATAAGAAACGAAGGTAAGATTAGAAAGAAGGGAGTGTTTAAAAGTTACTTAGAATATTGAAATAATTGTTGAGAATCATACATTTTGTGCAGTAATTCAATAATAGGAAAAGATACACAATTGTTATAATGAATACAACACATCTAGAAACCATTGTGATACCTCTCAGAGTATTGTGCGAATTTGATAGTAATCGGCTGCTTGATATTGAGCTCTATACCAACTAGAATACGCTTCTGCTGACACACACTAATAACTTTATACGATACGCTGCGCGATAGTGAAGTAGAATCCTTATGTAAAACTCACGACACTCATAAGAAAACAGTCTTTGGTCTAAAATGTAGTGAATCCCATTTCACAGAAATACAATGTAAGAAACTCTTTAAAATATTAAGTGTTAAAATATATTCATGAGAACAGTGGGAAGTATGGAAATGGATTTAATGTTTACTTTAATCTTCCATTTTTGATGTATACTTCAAATATTAAATTTTTCTAGATTTGTTAAATTTATGATTATTATTAAATTAAACACTTGTTTGATCCACTGTTGCCCAATTTCCATATTTTTAAATTGGCTCGTGAGGAGTTGTAAGCCCCAATACATTATTTTTTTACTTAAATTTTCTGCTTGAAATTAATCAATGAATCACTTTACTTGAAGATTATCACACCTTTTCTAACCACCTTGTATTAAAAAAAACAATTTGATTATATCTCTTGTTGTTATGTTTATTTTTTTTTTTTATATTATTAGGTGAAGTGTGGTTCGTTGATTGGTATGCTCCTTGGTGTCCGCCTTGTAAGAAACTGATGCACGAATTGAGGAAGGCCAGTCAGGATTTCACTGCCGACAAAGTGCAGTTTGGCACAATAGATTGCACTTTACATTCGAAATTATGTGCTCAAGAAGGCATCAGATCGTATCCCACAACGGTGTTTTACAAAGGCAAACATTTCCAGCAGTACTACCACGGTGTTCTTAGTGGAAACGATATTGTTGAATTTGTAGAGGATATGCTTAACCCATCAAGTATGGTTTGATTTTTATATAAATAATTTATTTGAATATCTTAACGTTTTTTTTAAATATATAAATTTAATATAATGTTTATTTCAGTAATTACATTAGACAGCAGTAATTTTGGGCAATTAATGAGGAAGCCTGAAGAAGAATTGTGGGTTGTAGATTACTTTGCTCCGTGGTGTGGACCTTGCCAACGATTGGCTCCTGTAATGAGAAGTTTAGCCAAGCAGGTAAGGTATTTCCTACTAAAAAAATTAATAGAATCGATTTCAAATTTTATTCTTATTAAAAAATAATTAAAATAGATTTCGAGTTTTCTTGTGTTACAAAACTGAAATAGAATGAGTTCTAAATATATATAAATTTTAATTTATTGATAAAAAAACTGCTTTCTTGATGCTTTAGCTAAAAAAAATCACAGTCATAAAAATAGCTCAGGTGGATTGCGTGGAAAATGCAGATTTGTGTAATGCTCAAAATGTCAGGAGTTACCCAACAATCCGGTTGTATCCACCAGGAAGTAAAGGCATGAATACTGTAGGGTAAGTATCAATTGAAGAATAAACATGTTGGAACTATTACTAAAAAGAAAAAATGATCTGTATATTCTTTTAATTAATGTCTGTTGTTTTTAATTTGAATTGCATAAACTGAGGGGAAAGGAAGTACGCAGATTATTTGAAACAATGTGACATATTATGAAAATATGTCATAAAATTTCGATTTTACTTATAAATGTATGAAATTTATAAGTAAAATCGAAATTTTATGATAGGTGGTTTATTTGAAGTCTTGCAAAATATTGTCATGTTGACAATGCTTTGAAGGTCTTTGTCAAAAAGTTGTTGCTTTATTCGTGTTTTAAATTGCTTCATTCGATTTGCACCGAATGCCACAGCATTAACATCTTGTAAGAGATTTTGAAATCCATTCTGAAAGTATGCAAATGTCAGCTACATCAAATTTTGCGCTAGTGGTTTGTATGAATTGAGTTTTTGTTCCCTGGCGAACAAAAAGAAATTATCTATATAATTCTATAAATACAGCAGAGACAGATTGCATAAATATTGCATTGCAAGATTGCAGATTCGTTGCTGATTATTGCAGCAATGTTGCTACAAGATTAAAATGTCATTGCAATTCTAGTGCAATACTGCTGAAATATTGTGCACTGTATGAGTAATATCTTATTTACATAGAAATTAATATTTTATTCATGGCTTCAACAATCAATTAACAAGCTTATAATTTAATTACTTTATCCCAAGTATATTTTAGTATGGTTATAAATCCAATTTGTTAATTTTTGTTATCTAATTTAAATTCTTTAACAGAATGTACAACGGTCATCGGGAAGTAATCTTAATGAAAGGTTGGATAATGGGCTTCCTACCATCACCTGTGAAAACATGGACTTCTTCGGATTTCAAGTCGAAAATCGTTTCAAAAACACCCTTGATTCCATGGCTGATTGATTTCTACGCACCCTGGTGTGGGCATTGTGTAGATTTCGAGCCTGACTTTAGATCTGTTGCAACAGTAAGTATATCATATATATATATAGGTCTTTTTTTGTATAAGAAGAAACCTCGGTGATCTATAGTTTTAACATTGATTAACTTCACTGAAAACATAAACTCTTATATTATTTTCTTCTTAAATTGTAAATCTTCTTATTTCATAAAATAATGTGTATTTTTCATTAGTTATTAATTTTGTATATTAATATAGATTTTGGAAGGAAAAGTCCACACTGCCAAGCTGGATTGCGAATCGGAGCGTGAATTCTGCCGTAAGCTGCGCGTCGTCAGTTACCCAACTGTGATCCTCTACTTCTCCGCGAACAATTATTACCAGATCTCATCGCAAAACGCCGAAGAAATTGTCCAGAAAGTAGAGAACCTCATAAAAACCAAAAGTCATTACAGCCATGATGAGCTGTAATGATATTTTAGCTCAATTAACTCATCCATTTCTTCTTCTGTGCCGAACTTGGATTTTATTTTAGTTCAATCAACTAATGTACTGATAATTCATATGTTTCTTCCACAGTATTTATTTTTATACTTTGATTTAATGTATTACAGAGTAATGCATTTCATTTTATATCAAATACGTTTATATTTATCTCAGATATATATCTTATTTAAATCCCTCGACTCTTATTTGACAATGGTCACGTTCAGCAGACTCCACCGGTGCGACTAGTGGAACTTGAATTTAGTAATATTCTTCAGTAAGTAGCAAATAATTGTAATCTTCTTTATGTTATTTGTGGAGACTAATTATTTAAATAAAAATAGTTGTCCTTTCTCCTACTTATCTTCAGAACTGAAGATGGAAACATTGTTTCCGAAATATAAAAAAATAAGTAGGAGAAACGACAACTATTTTATTTAAATAGCAAATAATTGATTGATGAGGCTGATAATTATTCAAAGTTTATAATTATTTGTAATAAATATCACTATAACTTCGACACCCAATATAGGTAAAAGAGGATAAGATTAAGAAAGAAAAATCACTATAGCCTTTCAATAACCTCATAAAACTTTTTTGTAAATATATCAGAACAAAATAGTGTACCATTTCTTCGCCTGAAGAAGTGACAGTATGGTGAAACAATTATCGCGAGCTCACAATAGATATTGAAAGAATATATAACGATATTTAATGTTAGCAAATAATTATAGAATATAACACAATTACTTATATTAAATAACACTATTTAGTCTTTCAAAGTCTATTGTAATATTGCTACAATTGTTTCACCATGATCATTTCTTCGCTGAAGAAGCCACAGTGTGGTGAAACAATTGTAGTGATATTACAATAGACTTTGAAAGACTAAATAGTGTTATTTAATATAAGTAATTATGAATTTTCAACAATTATCAGCCTCATCAATCAATTATATAACACAATTTATAGGTTCAGTTAAATAAAATTAAATATTGAACAATAACTGAGTTTTTATGACCGGTTAATTCCACTGGTGGTATTAGTGCCATATGCTGAATGCAACCAATGTGAAATATATTTGAGATATTATGAATCTCATTCAATGTATATTGTAATACAATTGAAAAAAATGTATATTAACAACAAACCTAAGGAAAATAATACAATTTTTTAAAACAATATTTTTTAAGAGGAGGTGTTGGTCCTGATGCTTGAAAAATGGGGCAATTTTGGGATTTGTTTTCCTTGAATAATAAATTAACGGAATATGTGTCCTGTTGAAGAGCAAAACCGCCAATCCCAAAGTTGACCTATGCTTTCAAGCGCCAGATCAAGATCCTCCCCTTAAGTGGTTTAAAGTAACAAGAATGTGTTTTTTTATATACGTAAAAAATAACGCCGAAAATAACAACGAAATCTATAATACCTACTATTTATACATTGATGTTTTTTGTATTAACATATAAAACAATGTTACCTACTTAAAGAATATTCTATGTACAAAACACGAACAAAACCTATAATAAAAAGGAATAAAATAAAATGTTTTATCACAATTTCGCAATCTCTTGGACATTTCCCGAAGAAAATCCTGGAGGTTATGTTTTCAGACTCAGTCTGCCTTGGTTCAGGTTGAACTTGAACAAATTGAAGAATCTCCCCACCAGGTTGGACAGCTCGAAGTCTTGGAGTTTGCTGTTGATTATCTGAAAGCAAATACATGAAGGTGAGTTATATTATTTATATTATAATTAGTTCATGTGGTTTGAAAGTGGGACAGGAATCCAAGATCTAAGCAGACAATTAAATTTAAACACTAGAAATTGGCCACAGTTTGCAAAGAGTAGAGAGTTTTAATTATCTGGGAGTCAAAATTACAAGCAAGAGGGATGAGAATGAAGAAATACAATGAAAGGAAAGCGAAAGGTTTTAAATGTGTGGGAGGATTAGCGCATATTTTAAGGTGAAAGAATGTCTCAAGAAATGCCAAAAAAGAATTTATAAGATCATAATAAGACCTATAGTAATTTATGGGGAAGAAACTTGGAAACTAAAGAAAAAAAGGAATACATTAGACATTTTTAAGATAAAAGTACTAAGAAGGATATATGGCGGAAAAAAAATACAAGGAGAACTATATAACAAACATTCTGAGGGTACAAGGAATAAGACATGAGAGGATGAGTAATCTAACACTGACAAAACGAATACTAAGAAGATGGATAACGAGAAGGCGAGTGCCTCTATGTGTCATTTCCATTTTTACGAATAGATATGACATATAGATAATGTCACAATGACACACAGCTAACATATTTCCTGCCTTTGATTTTATTTTTGCCGCTGTTAATGCAAAACTAAAAGAAACACCAATAATGGTTTATGTTTTTATAATATCCATTTTTTTAATTAATGCTAATGATTTTTTACTTACCCTTCTGACTATTTCGGATATTGCCGGCTCGATTTTGTCCCACACCGTGTCGATCGCTTCGGGAGTTAACTGCGTTATCGCTTTGTTGATTACGTCGCCTAATTTCGTGTTGTTCATCAAGTTTTCGAAGTTGTTCTACGAAACAAAAGTTTATTTAACTTTATAAAAAGAGCACGAAAGTGATTAATTAAAATATAAAGTTAAATACAAACAAAAATCAATTTGATTTAAAAATATGAAATTGTTAATTCTGGCCTTACTTTAATAAAATAAGTCATTAATGAAGTAAATAAAAAGTTATTGAACATAAAAAATTGACAATTTGATTCAAGTATAATGATGGTGAAAAGGTACTTTTTCAATTAAATTAAAAGAAAATAATTAATTAATTAATCTCTTTCAATTGCAATTTATTGACTTACGAAGTACAAAGGAAAAACAAATATCGATTGTATAATTTAATATTGGTATTTGCCCGGGAAATAGTTCTTTCAATAACTATTTCCCGGGCAAATACCCATATTAAATTATACAATCGATATTTTTTTCTTAGTACTTACTTCGTATGTCTATAAATTGCACAACAACTGAAAATTCATTAATTATTTTCATATTCTTGTCATTTAATTTAATTCAAAACCATTAAATTGTTAATTGTGGCCTTACTTCAATACATTAAGTGATTATTGAAGTAATAAAAAAAAATCAACACAAGCAAGTGAATAATTTGATTCAAAAATATTATGTTTTTTTTTTTTTCAAAAAAATATGTTGAGTGTCGCTATCCTTACTTCAATACTTCCAAGTTTGACGGTCAAATCGAGAGATTCCACGTAAATTCCGGGCAATTTCCGGAAATCGTTGCGCAGTTGAGAGACCGTTCCAATTGATAATTCATGAAGACGCATTCTAGATAATAGTAATATTAATTAAAATTATATTTACGATAAATACAATCTTGATGTTTTTTTTTGCGCATATTGTCATTAATTTTTTTTAACATAAAGCAATTTTTTCTTACCCTTCAATTTCCAAATCCACAACTGCTTTAAAAGGCTTTTCGGATCATTTCTTTCATATGATTAAATAAGTATTCAATAATATTGCGATCGCAACTATTTTTTGTTTTGTTTCTAGTTTCGCTCACAATATTGTTGATCACATATACTTATTTAATCATATGAAAGAAATGATCCGGAAAGCCCTTCGAAATATTTGTGGATTTGGAAATTGAAGGGTAAGAGTAAGATGAATAACACAATGGAAAATATCAACCATCTTTTCGATCTCTTAGAAAACTTCATTGATTACCATTAAAATCAATAACATTTTCTATCAAATTGAAAATATGATTGACATTTTAAATTGTGTCAATCATCTTGCTCCTACTATGAAACTTCTTTCTTATTTTCAGAATGAAACATAATTCTGTTTCAAGAAAACGTTATCTCTTATGAAATTCAATCATGTTTTCGATCTGTTAGAAAACTATTGATTGCCATGAAAGTAATTCAAAATTATGCGGAAAAACCACTGTTCAATAGCCAATTAACATATATTTTGTAATTTTTATTATTTATTTTGCATATTTTTTGCAGTATGTATCCGTTTATTAAGATTGTTATTATTAATTCAGAAATCGCCGTTTGTTCTACCCAATATTTTAACATTATTTCTAACAGGGTTCTTTTATACACACTTTTCTGGATAATTGCTCTGGGAACTCGACTTTATTCATTTAAAAAATGTTTTCATTTTCCAAATGAGAAATAAATTGAAATTTCAGATGAAATTTCCAGAACAAGTTAGTTTTTATTGTTTCGACATTGAAAATTTGCATACTTGATGACAAACGTTTGTTGATAATGAAGGTAATTGCATCATTTATTAAAAATAGAAACTTTTTTTATAAATACGCTTGTTTAAATTTTATTTAAGAAATTACGTCAAATGTTTAATTTCTTTTACAATTAAAGTGTTCATGTTTTGGTTATTAATCATTTATGGAGCACAATTTAATTGATATAATTAAATAATAAACAATTTGTGCGAATTTCTTAAAATTTTACTGCAACAACTACGACAGCAAATAAAAGAAAGATTCAGTGATGCAATATCAAAAACAGTAGATAAATAAATTCGTAATTGTTAGCTAGGTCAATTATGAATTGTTGTGAGACAAATTATGTGTCTTACATCAAATTATGATTAATCCAACTAATAATTATGGATATAAAACAGTATTTTTTCACCTGGTCACAGTTATTTAACAAATTAAATAAAAATGATTGATACTGTAGTCCAATGTCTGGCGGGGTATTCTCCAGGGAAGTAGTTGTTTTAATATGTATTTGTTTAAAGTACTTGAATTACGTAAGTTAAAATGTCACAGAGCTAAATGTGTAAATAATTTATTAATTGTTTTCAAATCATTATTATTTAATTTAATAATTATGATTTAATCTAAGACAATTTATAATATTATTTCGAATTTCATTATACAAAAAATATCTGAATTCCATTGAGAATGGTCACTTTGTGATCTAACACATCAATGTTCTAACACAACAATGTACATTTGGATGTAAAATAAATTTGATGAAGAAAAGTTTACAGAGTTTTATTAACTCAAAAAAAAAAATCATCGCTTCACGAGTAAGTAGACGACAAGAACAAGACAATTATTGGCGGAAAGACATCTGCTCGATAGTCATTTCGTAAAATTATAACATATATATATATATATATATATACACATATATATATATACAGAGAGGTTTTTTTATCAGTATACATAATGGGAAGTGTATACCTGCAAAAAACGCGAGTCAAACGCAATGTGTGTATGTTTAGTTGCTTATTTGGCATATGTGTGTTCAATTGCGTGTTATAGGCAACTAAACACACACATATCAATGCGTTTGATTCGCGTATTTTGCAGGTATATATAGGGGAAATGTATACTGTTAAAAAGAGCTCTCTGTATATATATATACATAGTAAATAGTATTCAATTTTCTATATATTTATTTCATCGCAAATTAAAAAATCATTAAATGTTTTTTTAAACAATCTGTGTGCGTTTCTTAAAAACACAAATGAGCACTTATCATGTTTGATCAACTAACTATTTATGGATTCCATTCGCAACGCAATTAAATATTTATTTTATTCCGTGAGTGGAATATACAGAATTCGCACAATTACAGTAATTATCTGAGCAAACGGTGGAAAATCAGGAAAGTGTTTTCTCTGTTTGTGTTGGGTTTTTTCATACGAACGTCATATAATTATGTAATAAATATATTTTTACTTTAAATATCAGTTATTGGGAATGTTAAAAGCAAAATATTTATTCATATCTATTTTATAATTAATGGTATATCTAACAAAAACAGTAATAAATTCTAAACCAATATAGGGTTTGCTGTGAAAAGTTGTAAGATTGTTGCAGAAATTTCAATCATGTTTTAGATCTGTTAGAACACTGTGGATACCATAAAAATCAATAGTTTTGTAATAGATTGAAAATATGATTGATATTTATGATTTTCAATCTGTTGGAAAACTTTATTGATTACCATAAAAATTAATAAAGTCTTCTAACAGATCGAAAATGTTATTGATATTTAACATTGTATTAATCATCTTTTCGATCTGTTTGAAAACTTTATAGATTACTATAAAAATCAGTAAAGTTTTCTAGCGGTTCGAAAACATGATTGATATTTAACATGGATACTGAAATGAACATCTATTAATCTGATTCTTAAATGATTAATTCTGATATATAAGTTATTATTTGGTACGAAAGTAATTTGTACCAAATAAATATATATTTATTATTATTTCTTTCCACAAAAAGTAAATAAATTTCATTTTTAAGTGTATTAAATGCATACAATTAATTGATTGAATTCTAAGTCATTTTCGGAAAAGAAATGACCATATTGATATTTTTATTCTTGAATAACATTTTATCACTTGTTAAAACAATTTGGACTATTTTGTAATATTGATTTTTGTTGCATATGTTTTGTAAAAAGGAGATACCGTAAATAAATATATTATTATTATTAAAAAATATATTATTATTTTTTTAATCATTGACATTTCTACCACTGTGTGGTGTAAGACATTTGGGATTAATACTAAATTATTTTTGGAAACAAAACAACCTGACGCCCTAAGGGGCAACAAGGGATAGCAGAAGAAGAAGTGAACAAAACAATGTTTTTTTTAAATTTCGCAAAATTTATTGTGAAATAACTGTTAGAATAAATTTTGTAAAACTTAAAAAACTTGTTTTATTTACAAATATTGTATTATGAAGTTTCATCAAGTAAAAGCCTCAACCATCGATTAATATTAATTTATTCTTTAAATATAAAACATAATTCATGATTTAAAAAATATATGAAAAAATAACAACTTTTATAATTGTTCATAATATGTATTTACGTGGAAAAAATATAAACACACATTGTTTTTGTTTGTTTGTTGCTTATCTAATCTGAATCAAATTGTGAATACAGGAAGCACGAACAATTACTGTCAAACGCGAAAAGTCTGTAATTTTTTAATATTAGTAAAAAAACAGGTGTTTATGAATAAAATTAATTGTAAATATAAGCTCTATATTTTTTTTCCATAACTACAGGAAACAACCTGGGAATAAATAAAACATCCTGCAATTATAAAGCGATAAATCTGAAAATAATTTTAGATAATGTGAGAAAATTATGAAAATATACTTTGAACGCATAGCTGGTTTTAAAATGTTATTTTATATTCAAATTTGTGTCAAGCGATAATTACATTACAGCAAATATCAATTTAAAATGTATTTCATATTTATTGCGAGGACTTTTTTGTTTGAAAATCTATTATACAAGTGATCAGATATAACTAAACAACATTTAATGAAATGTTCAGCCACCATTTATCATGATTCTCGGCCGTTTACCTTGTAGACCCAAATCATTGACGATGCCACTTGAAATTAGGTAAAAGATGGCGCTTGCGTCGTCTTTAATTTATTACGATAACTAAATTGAATTTTAATAATATTATTATTCAGAGGCTGAAAGACCACCGGTCAATAGCCAATTAACAGATATAAATTATACATTTGAGTTTGTTAATGTTTATTACTTATTTTGTATACTTTCTGTATATATCTGTTAATAAAGATTATTATTATTATTATTCAGATAATATTTAATTACGGAAAAATCGCAAATTTTCATTTATAAATTTTTATAAAACAATAAATATGTTAATAAAATGCTGCAAGAATGACAACAGGCCGGAAGACCTGGAATGAATTTATGAAGATATAATAAAAAAGACAACTCAAAATTGACTGAATCTTAAATTTTTATTATACAGTTTACTCTATTATAATTTCTAACACAGCAGTAAAAATTAAAACTGTTTCAGCCTATGTTTTCTCCCATGAACTAATCCATTCCATCTATTTTCGTAATTTCTTATCAATTTCTAAATTGTAAACGCTAATTTAGCACAGATTTCAATTATTATGAATGCACTTTATTGCCAAATCTTCCCATCCACGGTTATATAAAACTCGACGAGATTTACTTGCTCTAATACTTGCGCGGTATTATCATTCATTAATGTTTATTGAAATTTGAAATCACTCGACTGGATCAGAACGAAACTCACTACAATGGAATTCCGCGCACTTGTTTTCATTTCGCAACAGCGATTTTTTCGTCGATAATTGTGCGACAAAGAAAGTGTTTGGATTTAAATAGGGAATTATAAAAACTAATGTCAACTTGCGTTAAATTGATTTGAAGGTTGATTTACATACGAAATTCGACCTCCAATTAAATCTGTATATATTTTTTGTATTTATAATTATTTTTTACTTTATATTTTATTGATTGATTTTTTTATTCATAATTAACCACTCAGCAAAATGGGCATAAGAATGTTCACATTAATGTTTATTATTGTTTTAATGTTGATGCAACGTTATTTGTGAACATTTTGTAGAGTTCGTATCGAAATGCAGGTTGTTTTAAATTAAGTGTGCACCATTGATAACTTTGTTATTAGTTGAGCTAGAGAGTGGGTTAAATTAGCAAAGTAGTAGTAAATTTTCCGGGGATTACAGCCATCAGAAAAACAAAAGAGTATCGCGTTTTCAAAATATTAACAAAACAACCATTTTTAAATGTAACATCCTATATATACTAATAACAAAGTTAGGAATGGTGCTCACTTCATTTATAACAACCTTATATATTTAACCCGACACTCGAAAGGGTATAAAGGTTATATGATAATATATATATATAAATTTGCGTATTCGGACATTTTTATAACGAGTATATACACTGAAACGGAATAATCAAACACCCCTCCTCTCAATAAAGCTTCATATTCAAAGTTTTAACTCCTTTTAAAAACTGATCTAATTATTCAATTCAAATATCGATAAGCATAAAAAACCAATTAAATGTAAAACAAACACTAATTAAAAATATATATTCAATGACCCTTGCTACCCATATATGTGTAGGGTACTAATTATAAATACAAAGTAAAATAGCCCCAATTATCAGCCATATACAGAGAGCTTTTTTTATCAGTATACATTTCCCCTATGTATACCTGCAAAATACGCCAGTCAAATGCATTAATGTATGTGTGTTTAGTTGCCTATAACACGCAACTGAACACACATATGTCAAATAATCAACAAAACATACACACATTAATCGATTCAATGCAATTGACTCGCGTTTTTTGCAGGTATACACTTCCCCTAATGTATACTGATATAAAACCTCTCTGTATATGTGTAGACAGCTAATTACGATTAATTGAAGGCTTACTATTTTTTTATCACAGAAAACATAGGACAATCATTTAGTAGCAATTAGTTAATCGCAATTGATGGACTATGCAAATGTCCCCATATATTTAAAGATCCTTTATACTAAAAACAGAATTTTAATTCACGCTTAATGTTTTAACATGTGAATGTTACTTACTGAAAAGGTCCTTTACCAAAAGCCTTGAACAAGCTACCAAACGTGCCCTTGATATCGTAGTCTCCCGTGATGTCCAAAACTGGGAAGGTGATGTTGAGCATCAAAACGTTCGATAGATCGTATTCGACGTGGTCCAAACGAAACCGAGACAAATGCCGGATTTCTATGTTTTCCACATACCCTTGCAACCTTTAAATACAAAGAAACAAAAAATTGTAAGTAAAGAGAAAAAAATATTTATTTAAAAAAATGATAAATAAAAAAGAAACTTGTTTAACATTTCAATTGATATCAATCACCTTGAGATGAGATTTAAATAAAGGAAATTATTCAAAATAGTTAATAAATATTTCATCATTCCCTTTTTTTATAATTGATGCAAAATGAATGATCGAAATTTTATTGAGAATTTTCAATATTTTTCCTTATTCAATTTTACATTTACTAATAAAAAAACGACCTCTATTACCATGCCATAATGTACAATCCTAAACGACTAGTTTAACTGAGCAGATTGTTTTTGGATGCTTATTAACAGATGTTGTAATATAGAATAATTCTTGAACATTTCAAAATTCATCCCAGTTAGAAGTCGGTTCAGTATGGAGTGAAAGCCCATGCCGTACGTCAAGTAAGACGAGAGCGTGCGAAAAGTGCAAAAATGCTGGTGTAAATGATCGGTTTTACTTTCTAGCAGTAAGTAATAGTATTATTTAATATTACAGAACGCGTGTGCCAGACTAGAATAATAATGATCTCATAGACAGTTGGGACACGCTTTCAATTCGACGATTTTGCCTTGGATGGCGCACGTGAAAACTGATCGGCTTTGTCTCAAATTGGCTCTTGCATTTGACCCAAAAAACAGGCTAATGTAAAGAGTTCTTGCGTTGATAACAATTTGACCTCAACAAAATAAAGAAATAAGCAATTGTTCTTTAATGACTTTTTTTACTTATAATTTGGTCAAGCATATTGGAATATTACTACATGAACTGTATTTCTGTTATGTTAAACACAAGTTCCCGATTATACTAATTTGAGCCATTAAATATATTATTGCTAAAAATCGCTCTGAATAATTAGATTAGTATTCACGAATATTGTCGGTTGATCTAAGAATTGTTTGCAATATAATCTATAATTATGTTTTGATACAATTCAAGAATTAATTCTAAATTCTGAATCAATTTATGAATATTAGTACGGGCATTAGTTTTTTATGTTCCACTGATCTTTAATTTTATTTTTTTAGGACACCCTTTACAACTTGAGCAACTTAATAAATCGTTAACATTAATCAATTTACGTCTAGTTTTGCAAAACTCAACATTCCGCGAAAATTATAAACTGTGTAGCGATTTCGATTGCAGTCCCTACAATTTACAAACTTGAGAAACACTTTGAGTAATTTCTCCGATTTCGTGCGTGATTTTTTATTGGATAATAAACCGCCGCGCCGCGAAATTTTACTTTCACTTCCTGAGATCGCCGGCTGGCCGAGTGAATGAATTACAGGAATAAACTGTCAAATTGTGCGTTTTAGTGAAGAACTTGTGCGGCCGGCGGACCGTGAACAAAAGACGAAAGCGAACGTAATTGATAACGCGACTTTCGTATTGCGAATCGCAGTTGGAAAAATGCCCGACGAGGAAATGCATTTTAATGCAGGAAATTCAAACGCATTTTGCAATGGATTTATTTTTGGGCGAATATTTGATTACTTCCTTATTAAATTTGCTTATGGTTCTAATAAGAATCTAAAATATTACTTCTTGAATTATACTGTGTGATTATAGCATGCATAGATAATATAGCATTTAACACCATTTAATGTTCACGTTTTGTTATTTCCGGTAATATTTCCATTGAAAATGCAAATGGAATTTGGAAAATTTTCATGTTACTTTTTTTTCAAATTTTTCTATAATTGTATTTTTACATGTTAAGCTCTTATGAGAGGCACTATAATGATCCTGATGTTATGGCCTAAGTGGGTGCGGTATACTTGCTACCCTCTCATCCTTAATTATTAACGTTTCTAGAAAGAAAAAGAAATTAAGAGAAGTATAAATCAATTTGAAAACTCAAAAAATTACATTAAATAAAATGAAATGAAACAAAGATGATTCACACATTTGCAGCTATTTAAATTACAATGAAATCAAACAAGGAACATTTCTGGCAATGATCAATAAAATTCGATCAATCCCTTTTTCCAACTGAATGAATAAATAATAAAAACGACAAAATAAAATGTACAATCTATCTTTATTTATAAATAGAAAAGAGCATTCATTCACTTGGTCACAACTTTGGTCATAACGTTCCTTTTGTTGTTTTTACATTAAAAATTTTTCTCGGATCAAAAATTTGTTGCATTATGCAATATTTTATTGATCTGCAACAGCAGGTGTACATTATGAAATTCAATATCCGGCGTGGGTATTTGCCCAGGAGGTAGTTGTTATAATGTGCATTTGGTTTAACGTACTTACGTAACGTAAGTCATAAGTCACAGAGCTAAATGTAAAAATAATTTATTAATTGTTTTCAAATCATTTTTATTTGATATATCTTTATTTATATCTTTTAATTGGCTATCGTCCAGTAGTCTTTCCGTATTTTATAATAATTTTATAGAAATACAGATATTGTTAATTTATTAAAAATAACTTTTAATATAAAAAAATATTCACTCGATTGTTTCCTTTTTGCTTTCTTTAATATTATATGATCATATATTCAAATAATTTTTGGTTAATTTGTTTACACTTACGATATTGCCTCATGTGTGAAGTCGATGTCGAGTCTTTCGATTTTGAGCGGATCAAGAATGGGGAGACCCAATTCCGGTATTCCGATGTTCATCCGTTTCCGGAATTCCTCCAAAAGCCGCTTGATGCGCTCAGTCACGGAGCCAGCGCTGCTTATCACGCCGGATAAGGTCTGGTTGATTATGTTGAAACCATCCCGAACAACCACTGCAAAACAACAATTGTAAATTAAAAAATTAATAGGATCTAATAATATATTATGAATATTTCTTTGTGAATGAAGGCATTGAATTTCAAGTTATTGATCACTCAATAAGTCTCCGGTATAACATTTCCCTTACAGAACAGCCCCGATTTTCTTTCCACGTTTTTTTTTTTTTGGCATTGAGGTTTAAATGGAAATAATTAATGCTCTATTTAAATTATTAACGTTATCGAGTGAATATTATTTAAAAATGACAAAGCAAAACGTTTCTACAGAAAATAGAAATTAAGAGAACTCAATAAGTCTCTGATCCAACTAAGATTTTTTTTTTAGAAATTGTGATCTCTAACGCCTCCCGATAATTCAGCGTTAATCCCTTAATACCTGCAAATTTTATTTTTACATTTGAGGAAAAATGGTGTTCATGAGTGATGCAAATCCAGTGGACTGTTTCTTATTTTTTATGTCTTTTTTATGTTCTTTTATTCTTGTATCAAAAGATCGTCCGGTTTGTCCTATATATATTGCATCACAGTCATCACAGTTAATCTCATAAACACCACTTTTATTCAAATTATTGTTTTCCGGTCTTATTTTATTATTCACTAATAATTTACTTAGATTTATTGAGTTCGTCAAAGTTATGTTGTTGTTCTTTCCTTTAAGTAAGCTTTTAATTTGAAAAGATAAGAGTTTTATATATTCTAATTTGTTCCACTTGACTATTTCTTCGTTTTTTACACTGTAAGAGTATTTATATAGTTTTTCTTTTTGTTTTTTCATTAACATATTAATAATTAAATTTTGTGGGTAACCATTGTTTGTAGCAATTAATTTTATAGTGCTTAGTTCCGTGTCGAAATCTAATTTACTCATCGGTATGTTTAATAATCTATTGAGGAGAGAATGAAAAGTGCTGTTTTTAATTTGATTGTGTGTATTTGAGCATTCTGGTATAATGGTATCTGTATATGTCGGTTTTCTATATATTTTGTACAATAAGTTATGTTGTTCAGTTCTGGAAAAAATTACGTCTAAAAAGTTAAGGCATTTATTTGTTTCTTGTTCTACGGTGAATTGTATATTTATATTTATACTATTTATAAAATTAGTGAATATTTCCAATTGTCTATTTGTCTGGGACATATACAGAATACGCCATCTACATACCTTGCCCAAAAGTAGACATGTTTACTTTCCTAATAACTTAGGTGATGCGAGTGAAGAGTAAGACTAACTTCTTATACAACCTTTTTATTTTTTCTAAAAACTTAGGTGATGCGAGTGAAGAGTAAGAGTAACTCCTTGTACAACCTTCTTGAGTTTTTTTTTTTTCTGAAAACGTAGGTGATGCGAGTGAAAAGTAAGAAAATGTTTCATTAGGACATAATAACAATTGAGAAATAATAGCCGGAACACACTATGAAGTATTTTCTTAATCTAGTCGGTCATAAGTAATCATTGTAAAAATCCAGCTAGGTATGTAAATCTGATTTATCCGAAAATTATATATTTTATACTTTATCGTATAAAATAAATATGAATAGATTATTAAAAACCAACCAATAAAACACATATTAGATTGAATAACTTTAAATTCTCGAATAGTTTAAATATTAAAACTATTAATTACACTTTATCGATAAACAATAAGATTAATCTTTTCAGCACTGATTTATTGGAGGAATTGTAAGCATTACAAAATAATTTATTTCATTTGTACGTGCATAAATTTTGTTTCTAAACTCTATTTCATGAAATTATTAATATGGGAATTCATTTTACATTATATAAGCAAATATTTTAATGGTTAAGTGATAAAGAAAATGCTAGTATCTTGTATTGTATTAGGAAGAAAAAAATTAATATAATATATTAATTTTTTTCTTCCTAATACAATACAAAATATTTCTATATTATAGAAATTTTGTTTTTTTAAGTGCATGGAAAATAAAATCCAATATGTTATATTACCAACAGTAGCTATAGGGGGAAATAATTGATTATGTAATTATTTATTTTCAAATTCTTTTTATTTATTTCCAATATGAGATATTCCATTGTAATTAAATCTTTTACAGAGAAAGGTGTCCTGTATACTTGTTTAAAATTATTTAATAAATTACCTGATAGTATTCGCCAAAAAAATATTTCAAAATTCAAACAGATTGTTTTCAAACAAATCTGTCAAATTGAACCATATAATCTTAATGAGTTCTTACAGTATAAATCATAAAACTTTTTTTCTTGATTCTATTTTATACATTATATATAAATTGTATATTTGTATAAAATAAATAATATTATTATTATAAATAGAAAATAGTATTCATTCACTTGGTCACAGATATTTAAATATATTAAATAAAAATGATTTGAAAATAATTAATAAATTATTTCCACATTTAGCTCTGTGACTTTTCAAAATAATAATAATTTATTAATTATTTTCAAATCATTTTTATTTAAAATATTATTAAAAGTGGTTAAGTGATAAAGAAAATCAATTAAAATACTTGTCCTTTCTCCTACTTAAGTAGGAGAAATGACAAGTATTTTTATTTAAATAATTAAAGTCTCCACGACCAACAACCAACATAAAGAAGATTAAAATATTTTTATTATTTAAAATAACCAAGTGTATAAATACGCTTTTATATTATTATATTATTTTGTTTGATAATTTTGTATATATTTAGTTCAGAAGTTTGTTTATATAGTTCTTTCGTGTAGGTCTTGTTTGTAGAATATTTTTAGTATTTTATTTTGTTATATTTGAATCTTACATGATTTTTTTTTTTTTCGTGGTATTTCCAAATATATTGTTGAGAATTGTGTTTACAGAAGTGCACATAGAATTGTATATTTGTTTTCTGCTGCTCTCTGGAATGTATTTTTTGATTTTTTTGTTGTATATATAACATGTGTATGTATAATATTTATTCTATTTATTTATGTATTCCGATATAAGAATAAGCAGCTTTAATTTAACCTCAGCTATTGAACCGTAGGGGGATACTATTTCAGATTCAGGTTATCCCATTCTCATATTATGTTGTTTAATGCCTTCATTTGTATTCTATTTAGTTATTTAATGAGCATGAGTTACATATGTATATGTATAGCTAATTGTGTTTTCTTACATTTGTAAAAATAGGTGAATTCCGTAAATAAAGATAATAATAATATATAGTTTTTGAGTTCTTGTTTATTATTTGTTTTATATGTTTGTCCTATTTAAAATTTGTCTGTATTTTTAGCTCCAGATACATCACTTTTTATACTTTAATTTGATAATTTAATGATATCATATTTAATAATAATAGAAATAAATATTTATTCACTAAGTCACAGTTACTTACGATTTAATGCAACATTTATATATATATATATATATATCTTTATTCAGACTATATAGATAATTTTAACAATATAACAAAATAAATAATAACAATACATATAGGTGTTAGTCTGTCTGGGCTATCGACCAGAGGTCTTTCTGCCCTGTCGTGAATTTATGATGAAGTTAAAGAAAAATCTATGCTAGCTAGCTGAACTGTCCTGATGATTTGCGCAAATGAATTGATGAATGGTGATTGTAGGATGTTTGTATTTAGGAAGGATATTAGGGTTACGGGAAATACAGAATTTGCAACATTTATTTTATTAGAATAATAAAAACTTGGGTTTTGCAAATGAATTTTGATTTTGCCATTGCTATATTAATTTTTTCAACAAAGTTAATTGTGATTAAAGTTCTAAATTTATTTCATTAATTATTGCCATGGTTATTTTTTAGTACTGAGTTTTTTTTTTTTTCAAAAGACTAATTTTAAAGAATTAATTCATTTTTATAAAATACAGCTATTATTCGAATAAAAAAAAAATAAAGTTTGAAATTTAATTAATTTATTCATGTCGTAATACATTCCCAACATATTTTTTGAGTTCATATATTTATTACGCACGTTCTGATTGGTTGCGTTATTAGATGCGTGATAATTTAATAAATATAACCAAATAAAATAAAATATGCAAAATAGCTGGCATACGTGCAATTTGGAAAGTACTAAATAAATTTAATGGCATGTGGCGCTCGTTGGCCGGTTAAATTGAGCAACAGGATAATTACTGAAATATTCTCGCGCATGCAAATTGCGAACAAGTAGGAAAAAGTCCCCTAAAGATCAAATGTCGGAACATGCACACTTTACATTTAAATTGCTCTTAATGCCGGTAGTAAGTGTTAAATAATTAAGCGCGCGTGAATTTATTTGTCCGTATAGGAAGTGATTCAATTTTTAATTTAGTATTTGCTTTACGAAACATAAAAAAAGGCAAATTAATTTTAATTCAGTTGATTTTTCGGA
This sequence comes from Philonthus spinipes, assembly GCA_963082785.1. Taxonomy (NCBI): domain Eukaryota; kingdom Metazoa; phylum Arthropoda; class Insecta; order Coleoptera; family Staphylinidae; genus Philonthus; species Philonthus spinipes. The sequence continues at coordinate 7,769,523 of OY720308.1, read as the reverse complement.
TTACACATCTTTAATTTAGTTTATGATTAATGAAACAAAAATAGTAAATTAATTTTAATATTTAAATTTTAATTTCCTATTGATATCCTTTTTTAGATAAGTTAGGTCCTCGACACCAAATACGGGTAAAAGAGGAAACGAATAAGAAAGAAAGATAAGTTAGGTTGAATCATCATATTTTGGTCGCAATAACCTGATTTTAAGTTATTTCCCAGCATTAACGGGACACCCTGTATATACACGCATATTTATTCAGACATATACAGATAATACAAAACAATATAACATAAATAATTACATTACATATAGGTGTTAGTCTGTCTGGTCTATGGACCAGAAGTCTCTCTGCTTTCTATATTCATATTTTAATACAGTTAAAAAATAAAACAACCTCGACAGCCAATACGGATAAAAGAGGATAAGATTAAGAAAGAAAAAATAAAACATGGCAAACAGATCGACAGCCATTTTCTGAGGTCAAAGGTCTTTCCGCTTTCTATATTCATATTTTAATACAGTTAAAAAATAAAACAACCTCGACACCCAACACGGGTAAAAGAGGATAAGATTAAGAAAGAAAAGATAAAACATTGCAGAAAGATCGACGGCTATTTTCTGAGATTTAACAATTTGTAAATGGGGCAAAGGACGACATAAACTAAATTAAGCCAAAAAGAACGAAGATGTTCCTTGAGTCTTGAAAACCATCATCATTTTGGTGAGGATGTACTGCAAATTTTACATTTAACCGAAAAGGGCTCTAAGATGGACTTCTTGTAGTTATTGGAAATACACAAAGCCCGCGCTAATCAGGAAACGACCAGATTGACTTGATATACAGGGTGTTCAATTTAAGTGAAGACAGTGAAATATCTCGAGTATATACCCCTATTTTATTATAGTATATATATTATTACAATATTACCTGCCAATTGGCTATTAGCCATAGGTCTTTCTGCCTTGATTTTTTTTTTAAATTTGACCGTATGTTGAAATAATTGAATAATTCATAAATTAAAAGTTAAAAAAGTGTTTTATTACAATAATTTAAAACAATGCATAACAAAGTGGAAGCCTCGACCATTGAATATTTAATTCATACAGTATTTTCTTATGGGTTCCTCAAGGATCAGTTTTCAGGCCTATATGCATGATATTAATTGTAAAATCAGGGTTGGGTTATTACTTGTAACTTGCGGAGGTTTTTGCATGAACGGCATCTAAATAGCCTATTTTATTAGACCTTGTTTTTGAATTACTCGCACACACACATACATAGAAAAAACTTACAATTAATCCCATTGACTACTCTCCCAATAGGCTGCACCAATTGATTAATCAAACCGGGAAAAAGTTGCGCTTCTGCCACTCCTGAAACACCAAAAAGTGCACCCAGCACGCAAATCGCCAGCCAGTTCCTCTTCATTCCACCAAGAAATTGACCTCTTTGGAAAAATTAATTTAATAAAAACTAATTAAAACTTCGAATTAAAAATGTACTAAATGTCTAGTTCCTACAAAAACTAGGCTAGAACTTGAATTAGAAATATGTTATAGCTATTCAGTAATAAGTGTCCATTATGTAGTCTTATGAATTTATGAAAAAAAGTCACTACAATTTTAAAATTTTCGATTTCGCCGGTGAAATTACGAATCGAAACGTCGCGACGCAAACGTTCCCGTCCCGAGTTCGCGATCGCTCTAAAAGAAAACCGCTTAGTCGTGCATTGAAATTGCACAGGTGAATCAAGGTGGGAGGTAATTGTCTCCTTTTTATATATTCATTTACTCCGTCCGCGATAAACAAATACTTTTATACTTGCAAACCGCCGGGTCGAGTGTCAACATTAAAAAAAAAATCATCCAACGGTGTTAATGGAGAGATTGCGTAATCCGTTCGAAAAAAGGAGCCGCGGTGATTAAGAGCGCTTTTGAAACGCGCGTATTTTGATGTCAAGATCTTAATTATAAAGATGGATTAAACTAATCTGGAGAGAAGAAATGCGATAATTTGAGGGGTTTTGATTAATTTTCGATAACAAAAAAACACTTTCAAAATTGATTGAAAATGTCCATGGTTGAATATTTTCTTAAGTTAATATCTTAATTATATATTCTTTCTTTCTTAATCTTATCCTCTTTTACCCGTATTGGATGTCGAAGTTAATTAATATATTAATTATATATTAATTTATTCAATCGTTCATCCTTTTACTATTTAATATGTCGGACTTAAATATGTAATTTAGTATAATTAATCATATATTTGTTTTTAATGTATTTTCCATTTCTTTCTGTTCAGGGAGAGGGCTTTTAGGTCATTCGTACATCTGGTCCTCCCATATCCTCCTTCCTGTTTCTTCCTTCATATATATTTGTTTACCTCAAGGAACTATATTAGGGCCACTACTTTTTGGCTTGAATAAGCACAAGTGAAAAAGCGTTCCAAATATTTTAATTACTGCAATTCTAAAGAGCAAATTGAATGTAGAAACGAATTACAAATCGCACTTGCCTCTGTTTACTTTTTATCAGATGTTGTAAACAGAAATTAACAATTCGCAATAACTTACCCTAGAACCATAAATATTCATAAGTGAATGTTTCAATGAGTTTATCGGAATGCAAAAATTGCCTCGGTCTATATTGCGAGCACAACCGTTGTTGCTCGAGAACGTAATAAGTCTTCGGGTTACGTTATCACATGCAATTTTCTGAAAAATATTTGACATTTGAATGACAATCTTATCCTTGGTGGCGATACCTTGAAATAAATTATTTTCCTAGTAGGTTGTTCCATATTTAATTCGAAAAATAAATAAGAGTGATTGCTACAACACAAAGGAGTGAAGTAATATTTAAATAAAGTGTGTTATTTTATTACATATTCAATTAAATTAAAACAGTGTTAATTATACCAAAGATTAGGTATAATTAATATATACTAAACATATCAGTTTGAGTAGGTTGTCGTTGATATTTCCAGGGTTTATAGGTATCGGCAACTATTAGCATCCCCAGCCGATCGGATGTACGGTTTGGTCGGTAGAATACTTAAAAAAACAGCTCCACGTAGCAACAATATCAATAGTTTACATTTCCATTGTTCTAGGAGTGCCCTTTTCAGAAATAATAATAAATAGCAATCATAATAAATTAAAGACGACGCAAGCGCCACCTTTTGCCTAATTTCAAGTGGCATCGTCAACGATTTGGGTCTACAAGGTAGACGACCGAGAATCATTGTTTCGTCCACTAATGTAAGGCGAACTTGTCCTGTTTAAGCAAACAAGGAAAACGAAATTCATTAAATGTGAATAGCAATCAGATTTCATTTTTATATTTTTATATCAATTACAAAATTACTTACAATTTAAATAAAAAAATAATTTAATTCCAGAATAACTTTATTTCACTCTTATTATTTTACATTTAATCAAATTTAATAAATTAAAGAAACCCATCTATTTTGGATCAAGGTATCAGATTTTTAATAAGACTATTTATCATTTGGTAAACAGCAGGCGGTAGAACTACGCCGAAGTAATTAGCAACCATCATGCAAATATTTTTTAAAACCATTTGCAACCGAACTTTCAGCATTTCATTTCTGGGATTCTCCTCCGATCCTGAAATTTGGGGGAAACCATCCTCTTTGGGAAAATAATTTCCATTCTTTCCCGCACCGGCTTTGTGGTTCGCAAATGCTTGCGAATTTTCATGATTTCCATAATTCTGCTCCTCGATTAACCCACCTAAATATTTTGTAAGGTCCTGATTTCCATTAAGGTAGTTTTGAATATTTTTATAAATGTCTTGATTCGAGTTATCATCAGCGTTTTGTGTGTTTGAAGAAGAACCGACAGGTGGTTTATTGATTTTTTCGTTATTTGTCGGATTCATGTTTCCATAGAAAAATTGCTGTTTTAGATTTTCAAAATTTGCAAATTTCTGTTTATCTAAATTATTCGTGGGTTGATCCAACTTATCCTGTGGGTTTTGATTGTTCTGATTCATGAAATAATACGGATTGTATTGGTTTTCTAACTTTTGCTGTTGATCATTCTGAAAGAAGCCATACTTCTGATTATTAAGTTCCATGGAAGAATATGGATTATTTTGTTGATATTTCAAATTTGAGGACTCATAGTTTTGAAAATAAGAAGGCTTTTGGTTGTTGGAATTTAGGGAAGAATAAGAAGACTGTTCGTCGTAAGAACTTATAGTAGAATAAGACGGCTTTGGATTGTTAGAATTTATCGAAGAATAAGATGGTTTATAAGAATTCATAGAAGAATAAGGTTTTTGATGGTCAGGATTTATGGAAGAATAAGAAGGTTTTTGATTGTAAGAATTCATAAAAGAATGAGACGGCTTTTGATTGTAAGAATTTATGAAAGAATATGGATTATTTAGTTGATGTTCCAAATTTGGGGCTTGATAATTTTGAAAATAACCAAGCTTTTGATTACCCGGACTAATGGAAGGGTACAGATTATTTTGATTTGTATTTGTTTGATAAGCCTGTGAATTTATTAAATCTCCCTGTAAATACGGATACTGCGGGAAATAAGGATTGAAGTTAGGATGTAGCTGATAATGATAATTTGGAATGTATTGAATTATTTGCGGAGAATCATTTGGAGGTGCTGCGGATGACGGCTTCTTTCCACGAGATTTAATTACATCTTCATCTGAATCTTCGTCTTCGTAAGAATCATCATCTGAATCTGAAATTTAAAAAAATAATATAACGCGTGTTCCTAAAACTTTTAATTGCTTTAATGGAAAATAAAATAATATATTTGTCATTCGGGCGACGAATATTAATAAATTAAAGATACAATTGTGGTAAAAACATGGTAAATGTTACGAGCCTAAGTGAACAGTCTCAAGGCTGTTGCCATTAAAACCTAACATAACCTAACCTAGTAAATGTGTATTCAGTCATATAATCATGAATTACTACGTAGTTACAGTCGCAACCATCATTATAATTAAAGAAAGAATTTGAAAATAATTAAATACCAATTATAAATAGAACAGAGTATTATTCATTCACTTGGTCACAGTTATTTAAATATATTAAATAAAAATGATTTGAAAATAATTAATAAATTACCAATTAATTACTTTCCCTTTAGCTTCTACGACTTTTTTTACTTTCGTTACGTAAATACTTTAAAAAGGACAAAATTTCAATCGAAACAACTACTTCCCGCTCAAATACCCCACCGGGCACAGAAGTATACAATAGGCATTATCTATTGCACGAAAAATAATTGCATAATGCAACATTTTTTTATTCGAGAATATTTAATAGTAGGAAATAATTTGTGTATTGATGAATTAATTGAATATGCATTATACAATTTATTTTTAACAATTATCTTCGTAATATTATTTATATATTATTATATTTGAGGCTGTAACTTGATGAAACTATTCATAAAACTTTGTTTTATTATATCTACTTAGAATTATATTTTTTGGAGCCTCGAAATATAATCGTAAATTTTATAAAGAAGATTCAATTAATTCATCAATACAAAAATTATTTTCTAGTAGTATAAAAATGTACTGTAATATATATATATACAGAGAGCATTTTTTATCAGTATACATTTCCGCTATGTATACCTGTTAATTATTTTTAGAATCGTCCTAACCGAGATATTCGACCGTATTTCTATACATTTTCGATCAAATTTTTGACACAATTTGAAGTTTAGCGTTTGACATGTGTGTTTAATTATGTCTTTATAGGCGTTTTTTGCAGGTATATCCTTCTCCTAATGTATACTGATAAAAAAACCTCTCTGTATATATATATTCAATGGCCCTTTCTACCCATATGGGTGTATGGTTTACTGTATTATACCTATTGCAAATTTTACAATAAAGATCATTATATGTATTTTTTAAATAAAATAAAAAGCTTGAAGAATGATTGTTTTTGCTTCATACGTTTAAAGTTTCCGACTAGTTTTTGTCCTGGGGCATTATGACGAAGGAAATTATCTTTGATAATAGTCTAGCATGACAGAAAGACTTATGATCGATAGCCCATGATAGGCTACTAACACAACTGTACATATTGTTATTATTTTTGTAATTTTTGTTATCATATTGCCTGAATAAAGATTTTTATATAGTCTAATATTAATTTTTAAATTGATAATTAATTATTAAACATTTTCAGCGATATATAATGTTTTTTTTAATTAATTTAATTATCAAAAAAGACGTGTTTTTTAAAAGGAATAGAATATTTATCATAATATATTAAAGACGACGCAAGCGCCACCTTTTGCTGAACGTTTCATTAAATAGAATATTTAATAATTTTTAACGCAAACCTAAAATTAAAAGGAACGATTATTTTAATCTATTCGATTATGAATCAATTAAAAAAACAAGGATGTTTTGTCATCATTTAATTATCGGGAAATTCGTTCCTGGTGGTCAGTTCGGGATAATTACCATAAAAAAGGTACGTTACAAAAATAGCAATTAATGGAGCTCTCATGTTCAGGAATAATTATATAAGACTAATGGAAATTTCGCAAAAAAAAATATACGGATGAGGTAATAATTCCCAGTGACTTGCGAAACGAGAAAATTGATAAGCTTAATTTGTTCGAGTCAGAATTAAACGGAAACTTAATTTGTATTCCTGATGGACGCGTGCTGATATACGAGACACGATTTGTGGTTGTCTTTTCTTGTAAATAACCAATTTAAACAATAGCGAGAAAGAAGTTTTATGCATTAAAAAAAAAGAAATATTTTTAATAAAAATAGAAAAGAGTATTTATTCACTTGGACACAGTTATTTAATAAATTAAATAAAAATGATTAATAAATTATTTCCATATATAGCTCAATTAAAAAAAACAAGGATGTTTTGTCATCATTTAATTATCGTGACATTTTGACTTACGTTACGTAAGTACTTTAAACACATGCACATTAAAACAACTACTTCTCGGGCAAATACCCTGACAGACATTTAATCACATAATGTACAACACGCTGTAACTATTATCTAAACTCGCCCATGATTAGATTATCTCGAACATGTAATAATTTTTGCAAAATATTGATATATTTACTCAATGCTTTGCGGAATTTAATTACAACCTTGTCTGACCCATAACATAATATCAGTGTATAAGTATATTGATGCACTTGTGTACTGAAAACAAAAAAAATAATAATATGTAAGTTGATTTGTAGTAACCATGTTACTTGTGTTGTAGTTGTAATGTTAACCCTGTAATTGGACATTGTCTGTTGGGTTTTTGTATAAATAAATAAATAAATAATGTACATCTGCTGTTGCATATCAATAAAATATTGCATCATGTAACAATTTTTGAGCCGAGAAAAATTCAATGTAAAAAAAACAAAAAAGAACGTTACTTAATATAAGGCCATCTGCAGGCATATGTTTCGGGATCTATACCTCGTCAGTACAGCTCTGCCTTACATAATTTAAAGATGTTAAATTAAATTAAATCAACCATATTCAGTCAAATTAAATCAATTATATTAAATCAAATCAAACTAAATCGATTTAAATTAAATTAAACCAAATTAATTCAATTTAAATCAAAATCAAATTAAAAGAAACGAATTGAATTAAATTATTTATTTATATAAATAAAAATTAAAAAAGTAGGGCTGACAGAAAGATCTCGGGTCGATATCCTATGAATGGAAAATCTAAACATTATTTAAACTGCTGTATTGTACAATTAATGTAATGTAAAAGTTCCTGAATAAAGATATTTGTATATAAAAAATAGGTCGGGAAGATTTATATATAGATTTTTGTAATTGTACATTGTAATTTAAATAAAGATGTTTGTATATAAATAAAACCCCTACACCACCATTATGGTAGATGGGTATTTTAGATTATATATATAAATAAAAATGTTTAGCATCCATTAAAAATATGCTATTTTTTTATATTTACAAATTATCAAATATTTATTTAGAATTTTTTTAAAACTTATTAAATAATAAAAAATTAAATATCTAACAATTAATAAAAAAAGTCTATATTAAATAAAATTGATTTGAAACTAATTAATAAATTATTTTCACATTTAGCTCTTTTCTATTTGAATAAAAAAGTCTGTTTCTTTTCAATTATTAGTAATTTATTTCAGACATGGGCAATCGATTGTCGAAGTGATATAAAAATCATAGTTTGTCAAACAAATCCTGGCTATTCGCAGAAAATGCACCTTAATTTAGGTCATTAAAAAACATATATGGAGAAATAATGTCAAATGTTAAGCGCTTCGGGAAGTCCAAAGTGGTTCAAGTAAAAAAAGACAAAAGTGGAAACAATCAACCTGATTGGTGCAACAAGCAAAATGAGAATATCTATCGGGATATGAGTAAAAATAAAAATGTTAAGCGCTCTAAAAAAAAAATAAGAAAGAAAAATGTTTGCATTTTCCTCAATCAATAAATTCAACCGCATCACCAATTTAAGAAATATGTTGAAATTTATTTAAGATACTTTCTTTTATGTTTTTGTATTACTCTTCAAAACTAATGGAAAAAACAGAGAACGTTTTACAATATTAATATTTTGTTATCAAAATAGCAATCATGTTTTCTCATATTTATGAAACACATAAATACCACTGACAGATAATGTCCTCCATATAAATCACATTAATTATTCTGAACATATCCATAATATAATTACTTTAAAACAAATACCATTTCAACCAATCATCATTTTTTTATTAACCGCATACGCCAAATGCATGAGTAACAAACACATTTTTGTTAAATGACCTTTGTTATTAACTAATTAAATATTCATCTTTAGTACAAATCAATCATTCTTTGCGTGTCAAATAAATTAATCACTGCCCTTATAAGGATTTACCTGATTGCCCAATTGGTGTCTTTTCCTCGAAGACGTCTATTGTTTTAATGTGGACGTTTTTCCTTTCTGAAGGCACGTAAATTTCACCAGTGGGTAGGAATATCTTCAGCCCTCCACCCTCGTTGTTGATATCGATGTTGACGACTTTTTTCTCATCGTTAAGATATTTATCTAAGATATACAGATTGAAATAATTATAAATATGGATGAATAAAACAATTTTCTTTATGTTGGTTGTGGAGACTTTAATTATTTAAATAAAAATGGTTGCCCTTTCTCATACTTATTTTGTATTAAACTATATATATTTCAGAAACTATATTTCCATCTTTAGTAGTGAAATTGCAACGAAATTAAACAAGGAAAATTTCTGGCAATGATCAATAAAATTCGACCAATCCCTTTTTCCAACTGCAAAAAATATTTACACTGTAAGTTTTACAAACATCTATTGAAACAACTACTTCCCGAGCATTTACCCCGCCGGACATTGCAAATGTGTGAATCATCTTTGTTTCATTTTTATTTAGTAGTGAAGTTTATATAAATAATATTTACATTGTTTCCGAAATATATTCAGTTTAATAAAAAAATAAGTAAGAGAAAGGACAATTATTTTTATTTAAATGAATAAAACAATAATTAAATTAATAACATTCTCACTTATCACTTGGTGGAACATTTTCAACTAATAATATTTAAAAGATAAATTAAACAGTTGGTTTGTTTCATTGTTGTCTTCTATTTACTTGACTAGTGAATTGCACAAGAAGCCAACCGGCTACATATAAGTCAGGTAGTAAGAGATTACATATAAGCCGGTCGGTTTCTTCTATAATCCACTTTTGATAATGCTATAAAAAGCGAAACTAGTCAAATAAATGGAAAACAATAGTGAAGTAAACCAAGTGTTTAATTTATCTTTTAAATAATATTATTTCAAAACGTTTCACCAAGTGATAAGTGAGAATATTATTAATTTAATTATTGTTTTATTTATTTAAATAAAAATAGTTGTCCTTTCTCCTACTTATTTTTTATTAAACTAAATATATTTCGGAAACTATGTAAATATTATTTATATAAATTTCACTACTAAAGATGAAAAAATAATTAAATGGTATATGGTTAAGGTTTTTACTCGAAACTCCATGATATGTAAATAAATGACGGTTTTTTAAATTTCACAAAAAAAATATTGTAGAGATACTATTACAATATAAATCACAATATTTGTAAATAAAACAAGTTTTTTAAGTTTTGCAAAATTGTTTGTAGCAGTGCCTCTACAATAAATTTTGTGAATCTTGTTTTATTTACAAATAAGTACGTAAAAGCCTCAACCATAGAATTTGTTTATATTAAAAAAATGTTATTATATAAATAGAAAAGATTATTTATTCACTTGATCACAGCTATTTAATATTATTATTTATTTATTTAGTCTTATCCTACACCAATATGTGGTAGAAGGATATATATATATATATATATATTTAGTCTTTATAACATCGTTATATATTCCTCTCTACTTGAGGTGTAATATTATTATTATTATTTAAATTAAAAAATTGAAAATAATTAATAAATTACTTCCACTTTTAGCTTTGTGACATTTTAACTTACATTACTTTATTATATGACTTTACCTTCGTTAACATCTCCTTCCTTGCCTTCTTCAACTTTTCTAACATCCCGTTTCTTCGTTTCGCAATTGCTTAAACCAATTTCCGACAAGCACAGCAACAAAACAAGGAAAAATCCAATAGCGGAATTCATGCTGTTTATATTTTCGGGGACTTGAGTGCAAGTGAAGCTTCCTTCATTTATTTCGAATTGCGCCGGGTTTTCTGGGCGCTGATAACGAGATTCTATCTGCTTGTTTATAAATGTAATCAGATTAAAATGTCACCGGCATTGTATTTCAATCACTGCGGGAGTTCTTGAAAACATTTTGGATTTAATTCGCGCAAGTTCAAACAATTACTCATGCGAATTTGAAAACAGAAATTAAGATTGTAATCTCGAATTAATTCGGTGAAATTTATTGTTAAGAAGAAGTGTGTTTGTTCTCTTGCTTTTAATAAAATTTGCTTTCTAATTTAAACGAAAACATGTTATAATTAATTACCTTTAAACCATAAACTAGTTAAAATTAACTAACTTTTATTGATGTGCAACAGCAGGTGTACATTATGTAATTCAATGTCCGGCGTAGGTATTTGCCCGGGAAGTAGTTGTTTTAATGTGCATTTGTTAAACGTACTTACGTAACGTAAGTAAAGGGTAACACAGCTAAATGTGAAAATGATTTATTAATTATTTTCAAATCATTTTTATTTAATATATTTAAATAGATGTGACCAAGTGAATGAATAATACTCTTTTCTATTTATAAATAACTAGTTTATTATAATAGAAAAAGGATTATTTCACTTGATCACAGTTATTTCATTTATTTAAATAGTTTATGGTGCCTTACATCAGACAGTGGTAGAAACGTCAAAGATTTAAAAAAAACTAGTTTATGGTTTAAATCTAAATAAAACACGCTGTAATAACATCTTCTCTCTTAAAAAAATATATAAATATGAAATTCATTAAATAATATAAATAGGCAGAAAGACCTTTGGTCGATAGCCATTTAAAAATTAATTAATTTTTGTGTGATATACATAATCAATGTTTGTTACGTTATTGTAAACTTAATTCTTAATAAAGATTGTTATATATATATATAATATAAATAAAAACAAATCGGTGATACGAGTAAATTGTTTAATCTTTAAACTTATCTCTTTTTATATATTTATTTATTTTTTAAAATAATAAACTGGGATTATACTTCCAAAATAATGTTCAATTTCATGAGAGAGAATTATTCCTTACTTCACAATTTATTGTGTGTTTAATTTTTAAACTTATCTCTTTTTATATATTTATTTATTTTTTAAAATAATAAACTGGGATTATACTTCCAAAATAATGTTCAATTTCATCAGAGAGAATTATTCATTACTTCACAATAAATTGTGAAGTAAGGAATAACAGTCTTTCAATTTGTGATTAAACACTTCACTTAAACTCAAAAAACCATTCAGAGAGAATTATTCTGTAATAATATATTAGAAGTAGAGTTTCAGTTCTTAAATATTAGTTGTTGAAGATCAAGGAAGTTAGGGATGGAAAGTATAGTTAAAAATGAATTAAACAATAAATATTATTAAGAATTTTATTGCTAATTATTTATTTCTGGCACTAATTTACTTAAATTGTATGCATCCTCTCCAATTCCAAATTCAAACTGCACAACTATTACCAAGTACGTGCAAATGGCACCGATCATCTAAAAATAAACAATTGTTTTTAATAAATAATGATGGGCAGAAAGACGTCTAATCGATAGCCTAGAAAGATTAACACCAACATGTATTGTAATTATTTATGTTATATTATTAAAATTCTCTGTATAGTCTGAATAAAGATGTGTGTATATAAATAATGATTTGATTTAAAACAGGAACGAAAATTATAATTAGATATTAAACGATTTTATTGGCGATTATTTTGTGGTAAGTAATTTGTACTATCAAAACACTATATTTTACAAATTCCACACAAAAAGAATGAAAGAAAAATAGTTTAAACTATAAACTATACTTTTCATTTAATATAATTAATGGTTTTATTTAGACATTGGTAGTTCATATTGTATGAAGTAAATATGAATAAATTATTAAAAATCAACCAATAAAACACAGATTAAATTGAATAACTTTAAATTCTCGACTAGTTTCGTATTAGCCCATTTTCAAGAGAAAAAAACAAATTTTAATTTCTCTTGAAAATGGGCTAATAACCCAAAACGAGAATTTAAAGTTGTTCAATCTAATCCGTGTTTTATTGGTAGATTTTTAATAATTTATTCATATTTATTTCATACCTTTCATTGTTTTTCATAATTGTCAATGATTTCATTGGCGATTATTTTGTTATAGTTAATTTGTACTTTTAAAACACTTATTATACAACTTTCATACAAAAATAAATAAAGAAAGAAAAGAAGCAAGTAAAAAAAAATAAGAATAGTTTTGACAAAAAACTATACATTTAATAGTTTTTTATAATTGAATTTTCATTAAAACTAATTATTAAAATGATTTCAAATTCACCAGATGAAAATTTAATTTCAGAATAAACAAACTTTGCTTGGATCGTATTTTTTAAATAGTAAATATGAATCAAATAAAGGAAATTTGGAAATAATTATAATCAATTATTTTCACTTTAGCTGCCATGACTTCTTGACTAACGTTAAAATTTAAATGTATTTAAATTATTTATGCTAAAAAGTAAAAAGTAATTGTGTTATTATTTAATTTTATAATGGCTATAAATTAAATGACACAATTTTGAAAATATGTATCGCATTTTACTCAATTGGTCTATAAATATTAAAATAAAGATGATTGTATATAAATTGTTTATTCACTTACAGAAATCAATAACTTCTCATCTAAGGTGAATAATCCGCACACTGTGAAATCGACGTTTTGATGCACTAATTGCAGCGAAAAAAATAACAACTGAAATTGATACAAAGAAAAATTATTCCAGATTAACCTGAAATTGTAAAACATACCTCGAACTCCAATTCGTTTTCCGTACTTTTTGGTACGAATTTATGAATCACACTCCCAGTTCGTTTCGCCTAAACAAAAGAAAGGATATCAGACTTTATTATTAATTAAAACTAAGTTTTAGTAGAAAGAGATAACTATACAGTTGTCAAAAGTCACTGTTAACATTTCTCTTACATATTTGCCCTGAATATATAATATTACCACAACACATTCGGGGCTATTCCGCATGAGAAATGTTAAGTTTAACGTGTACGTTATTTTTATCATCACAGTCTAAGCAGCGTATATAATAAATATATATACATAAAATGTGAGGTTAATTAATATCGTTCACGTTAAACTTAAAATTTTCCGTTCGGAAAAGCTCCGATTAACTATTAATTATGCATAAAAAACTATATTTTTTATTTTACTGTATTGCTACCTCTTTCTACTTATGCATCACAGTGTTATATAAAAAAAAACGATATTTTTTACTTTACTGTATTGCTATCTCTTTCTACTAAACAGTAAACCTCAACACATACTTCCGATCTTAATTTCGAACTAGTTTTCGCCAAGCACAAAATTTGCACAATGGCGAAGACCGATATGTTGAAAGTGAAGACAACAATCATGAAGGTTTTCGCTTCGTTTTCCCACAGATACTGTTTCAGTGAGAAGAATATGCTCGATAGGAGATTGATGAAGATCTGCATCGTTACAAAGAGCAGTTGGCAGGAATAAGCGTCGTTCAATTCGCGGGAAATGTTGCAGAGCTCGAAGTGCTTCAAACGTAACTTGTCGACGAGTTCGATGTAATGGGAATAGATTATGTCTCCTGAAAATCTAAGAAACGAAAAAAACAATATTTGTTGCACTGATCGATATATAATTTAGTGCAAGAGTTTTACAATGTACTGTTTTTGTGTTGTTTGATTTTTACAAATAAAAGTGCTAATTGTTATTGATGTTAATAATTAATTGAATTGTATTTTCTTTACATTCTCATTGAATGTAAAGAAAATACAATTCAATTTTTCCCTTTACTATGAATGCACTGTATAGAATTTAAAAAAAAAAAACATTTTAATAAGATATTTCGAATTAAATTCTCACTTATCCCGTCGTGAAATATTTTTTTATGTAATAATTATGAAGTATTTTAATTAATTAATAACAACCAAGTGTATTAATTAAAATACTTCATAATTATTTTAATAACAATTACTTTTGATAGATAATTATAAAACTGAATAATATACATTAAAAATGTACATAAATATGGCCTTCTTTAGGTCATATTTATGTCCATTTTTAATAAAATTTATATATGCCAATATTATTCTATTAAATGTATTGTATAATATACGTATCTGTAAATACCACAATAAAGATGATTATATATATATATATATAAGTCGAGAACAAATGAGTATTTCATAGAGTTATTAAAAATTTCTTTTAAATAACACTCACCTTGATACTCTATCATTTTCTTCCACGCTAACAACATTATCAACTCGAACAATCCCCTTCTTCTTTCCCAAAAATCCGGTTAACACGTCAATGATGTCCCCCAAAAAATTATTGATAATTTTATATCTTTCGGACAACAGTGCAGTCAAAGAAGAAAACTGAACGATTACGTAGAAAATGATGATTTTCGGATAAATGTATCCAATTGAAATTATCGCTGATTTTATGAAAGTCTCGTGCCAAAACATGTACGTGTCGAAAAGGTAAGACATGAAAAGATAAATATTTATCGCGAACATTGATATTGTTAAGTACAGTGAGGTGGTTTTGTAGGAAATTTTGAAGTTGAGGAGATGTTGGAGGTCTTGGTCGATTTTGTGAATGCTCGCGATAACGTTCACCATCTGAAAATATTAATTATTAATACTTAATAATTGCATACATTGAAGGAGCACATGAGTTAAAACTGTGAATATGAAACTAAAACATTGAATAAAATTAGTATTTTTTATATAATACAGTTACATAAAAAATAGTTAATATGTGCATTATCGAGGCTATTTTGTCAGAAAAATATTAAGTTTAAAGTAGTGTTGTGCAAAATCGAGTAATATTAGTAATCGAGTATTTCCAAATGAACAATTTTAAATGAATAAAGTCAATAAAAAACAATAAATATGGAACAGTACTGATAGTAATAGAATGTGTAGCATTAATAAAATTGTCATATATTTAATGTTGCAGTAACAAAAAAGATCGAGAAGATCGATATTTCCCATCTCTAGTTTAAAGTGTACGTTACTTTATTTCTTCATTGCAGCCTAAGAACTTTTTAATAGATTAATATATAATGATTGATTGACCACTAAGTATTTAGTTCATACCGAGAAGTCAATGAGTATTTCTGTTTTAATGATAATCTCTCAGAATTATATCAGTTTAGGTCGTATTTATAGTAGGGAAAATGAGGCTAGATGTTAGCTGCACTGTACCTCGAAAGAAACTAATATTTTGTGCGCACACACACGCGTCTGAGTGTAATTAGAATTTCGTGTGCGCTCGTACCAAATTTAACATCCTTCAACGTATGATGGAGTAAACATCTATATTATATATCTATATTAAAGAGGAAGATATTTGACAACGGGAAATATATTTAAGATATAATAAATTTTATTTAACAAAAGAAAAAAAATGCTTTAAGTAGCTTACCTTCTTCCTTTGAATGCATCCTAAGAAAATAGCAATAATCATATTCAAATTAGTCGTGTAAATTTCTAAAAAATCCGTAATTCTCGAAATGATTCCACTAGAATGATCGGGTTCTCTGTGAACTATAATTATAACACTCATACTACCGTAAATTATTAGGAGAAAAATTGCCACGAATAAACTGGGATACGTCAACTTGTAGCCCTCGCGGTTTACTGAAAATGGCGTGAGTCCAAACAGCTTAGTCCACGCGAATAAGGGTTGAAGAAGTTCGAAAATGTTATGTTGTTCAATAGTCATTATATTATTGATTCATTAAATTTTAAATTAATTAATTTTAATCTTTAAATTTAATACAACTTTAATAACATTAACATTAAACTAGTTGAGAATTTAAAGTTATTCAATTTAATCTTTGATTTTATTTATATATATGTATACATAATCTTTATTAACAAACATAATACAACACCTATATATAAAATATTACAAAACATGCTGTAAGAGTTTGCCAATTTGCTAAATTCCTCCTGGATTTTGTATTTTCGTCCTTGTCAAAATAAACGGATAACATGTGATGATTGTTAACAGTCTATGTCAAAAGTCTCTGTCGATTATGTATGTCACTTAACTGCCTTGAATGTTGTGAAATGAAGTAACGAATTCATGGAGGGTTAAACTGGGGAATTTACGTTTGGGACTTGATTTTATTTATTTTATTGGAATATTTTGAACAGTTTATTCATATTTATTATTATTTAATGTTTTAAATAATGTATTTTATTTTAAATGTCCTTTGAATTAGAGTTAAATTAAATTGTTATTCCTTTTTAAATTATATTTATATCATTTATATATCATATTTTATTTAGTCTTATATAACATCTTTATATGTTCCTCTCTACTTCTCAATGTGAGGTGTATATATTATATATATATATATATATCAAATTCAGCACAATTTCTATACTACATTTTTATCATTAATCATCTATTTCATTAATTAACCTAAAAGTTTTAAATAGTTTCTCCAGCACACTTTCATTAAGAAAATTCTGTTGTATTACAATACATTAATTTGCAAAATTAGTTGAATTAAATTGATGAAATATTAAAACAAGTTCAGATTACTTAAAAAACACTAGTATTTGCATTCTATTTTTATTATTAGTTTATCATGTTAATTTAAATTCTATTTTCCATAAATTATTTTCCTTACGCCCTTTCATTAATCAAATTCTATCATATTACAGCAAAGTTATTAGCAAGTACTATTCGTAGTTAGGAATAACGAGAAATTTTCGTCGTTGTAATATTCTGGGGAAAAGTTATTTTTTGGACAATTTTTTAAGCTTCCAATTATGTAGAAATTAATTTGTTTTGCATTTTTATATTGTATACATTTTTTCATTTAAAAAGAAAACCCTTAAAACCTGAGAAATTGTTGTTTTATTTAATTGGTTGGTTAATGGAATGTTAGAACAAGTTCAGCACATTTTTAAGGTATTGCTTACACTATATTTCATTATTAGTTTATCACTTATTTCATGAGTTAATGTAAAATCTATTTTCCGTAAATAACATCTCTTTCATTAAGCAAACTCTGTCTTCATAATAATTAGCAAACACTATTTGTCGTTAGTAAAATATAACAAGGATTGTTCTTCGACATTTTACACAATATTTTCATTTATAGTTTATTACTTATTTCATTGTTTAATTTACTAACCATTTTCTGTGAATAATTTCTCTTGCATTATTTCATTAAGTAAATTGTGTCATATTACAGTAAATATATTAATAATAATAATAATATATTTATTTACGGTATCTCCTTTTTACAAAACATTTGCAACAAAAATCAATATTACAACTAAATATATATAATTAGTAGCCAGAAAAACCTCTGGTCGACAGCTGATTCCAAAAATGGAGTCAAACACCATAATATATTTAAGTATATATATTGTAAATATATTTAATGTTTAAAAGTAAAAAATATATATATTAGTATTATTCGTTGTTGTATTAGCCTAGGGAATAGTTATTTTAAATAATAGATTAATCAATTTTATATTCTTTGAAAAGATTCAATACTGATAAATGTCACTAATTAATCAGTAAATAATAAATGGAGTCAAACACCATAATATATTTAAGTATATGTATTTTGTAAATATATTTAATGTTTGAAAGTAAAGAATATATATATATTTGTATTATTCGTTGTTGTATTAGCCTAGGAAATAGTTATTTTAAATAACAGATTAAACAATTTTCTATGCTTTGAAAAGATTTAATACTGATAAATGTCTCTAATTAATCAGTAAATAATTTCTTTTATATCGAATGCTTTATCTCATATCAAGGCAAAAACTGTACAGCCTGCGAAATTATTGTTTATTTTCTTTTATATTAAAAAATCACAACTTTAAATTTCATGAAACTTCAATACAAAACCCACGAATAAAATATATTTTAATTGGCGGTGAATTAAATTTATGAAAGAAAATTATTTTCCAAAATGAGAGTATGCTTTTAAAGCAACCGTCTTTTTCAGAGAGATTTATCGTCGTATTATACCAATTCATCCATGTATTAGCCTGGTAAATAGTTGAATATATTAGTTTCAACTCTCATACATTGTTTGTTTCATAATAACATTATTTTTCAAGATTAAAAATACGCCATTGTTCAAACAAAATTATCGTAGTATTCTATTAATTCATTCATGTATTAGCTAAGAAAATAGTTGAATTCCTTACTTTTAATAATTATATATTGTTTGTTTTGCAATAGAAATATTTTCCAAGATGAAAATATACTTTTAAAGCAACCGTCTTTTTCAGATAGAATTATCGTCGTATTATACCAATTCATCAATGTATTAGCCTGGTAAATAGTTGAATATATTAGTTTCAACTCTCATACATTGTTTGTTTCATAATAACATTATTTTTCAAGATTAAAAATACACCATTGTTCAAACAAAATTATCGTAGTATTGTATTAATTCATTCATGTATTAGCTAAGAAAATAGTTGAATTCCTTACTTTTAATAATTAAATATTGTTTGCTTGGCAATAGAAATATTTTCCAAGATGAAAATATACTTTTAAAACAACCGTCTTTTTCAGATAGAATTATCGTCGTATTATACCAATTCATCCATGTATTAGCCTGGTAAATAGTTGAATATATTAGTTTTAACAATTATACATTATTTGTTTCATAATAACATTTTTTTCAAGATGAAAATATTTTTTTTTTAAAATACACCTTTGTTCAAACAGTATTGTATTAATTCATCCATTTATTAGCTAGGAAAATAGTTGAATTCGTTACTTTTAATATTTATATTTTGTTTGTTTCGCAATAGAAATATTTTCCAAGATGAAAATATGCTTTTAAAGCAACCGTCTTTTTCAGATAGAATTATCGTCGTATTATACCAATTCATCCATGTATTAGCCTGGTAAATAGTTGAATATATTAGTTTTAACAATTATACATTGTTTGTTTCATAATAACATTATTTTTCAAGATGAAAATATTTTTTTTTTAAATACACTTTTGTTCAAACAGTATTATATTAATTCATCCATGTATTAGCTAGGAAAATAGTTGAATTCATTACTTTTAATATTTATATTTTGTTTGTTTCGCAATAGAAATATTTTCCAAGATGAAAATATGCTTTTAAAGCAACCGTCTTTTTCAGATAGAATTATCGTCGTATTATACCAATTTATCCATGTATTAGCCTGGTCAATAGTTGAATTCAGAATTATCGTCGTATTATATTTATTTATCTACGTATTAGCCAGGGAAATAGTTGCATTAAGAAGTTTTAATAATTATTAAGTTAAGTTTAATTATTAGTTTCATAATAATTTTTTTTTTAATGAAATGTTTTCAAAATAACTTTTTTCCAATAAAATTATCGTCATATTAAATTATTTAATCCATGCATTAGGCGAGGAAATAGTTGAATTCTTGAGTTTTAATAATCCTATAGTGTTTGTTTTGTAATAGAAGTATTTTCCAAGATGAGAATATGCTTTTAAAACGGTCCTTTTTCTTCAGAAAAAAAATCGTATTATATTAATTCATTCATGTATTAGTTAGGGAAACAGTTAAATTAATCTGTTTTAATAATCAAGTGCCCAAGGCGAGAATATTTTTTTAAGTATATCTTTTTCAGATAGAACTATCATCTAATCATATTATTTATCATTTTTAGTCACAAATTCGTCCTTCAATAAAAATTAACCACACACAATCCCCCACAAAAATAACAAACACTGCCTACATTTTACACCCTTACGTAATATTATTTTCCTCTACTTGCCCCGTAATCGAGTGAAAATATCAAATAAAGCGCAATTATCAATGTCAACAAAGCCCGATTCTCTGTATTATTATGATTAAGCGACAGGGATTACTCGAAGCGATTTAGAATCTGACAATTATACAACAACTTGCGACATGCGCCCCATCGATTTGCAATTACGTTATTTTTCCACCCTCGCCCGTCGTCCATATCTCTGTGATAAATTGTCTTGTAAATAAAGATAGCATTATTTATTCTCTCTGGGTGAAAACAATTTGTGATTTATTTGTTTGTTCGATTCAATGACGAGTCTTTGAGTTTTGTAGATTTATTGCTGATCGTTTCACTGAATTGAAATGTTGTTTTTAAAATATATATAAAATAGAAGCTCAATTAATTACAGTATTTAATTTTTTAAAAAATAATTAAAATTGCATTGGAAATATTTTATTAATTTATTTATTTAGATACAAAGGAATACAAACAGGACAAGTCCGAAAATAGTATCCTAAAAATATACATAAATATATATAACTTAAATTAAATAAAAAAAAACAGAAAACGCCACTGTGTCGGGTGATTATTTTCAAAATTCATTTATATTTAATTCATAATAGTGTCAATGGTTCATATATAGGTGAATAATAATAAAGGTATTATTTGCTAATTGGCCATCGACCTGAGGTCTCACTGCCGGACTTCAGAATATCCTGTCTTTGTTGTATTAAGAAATGTAATGACATTAGCTGCCATTGTATGCTATTATAAACTATCGTTCGTAATTGTTAATGCCTTTAATTTTGCATTAATGAATCTAAGTACAGATGTCCCGTTATCTTTCTGCCTGACTTCAGAATAATCTGTCCTTACCTTGATATGAAATGTGATGCCATTAACTGTCCTTGCAGGGTATTGCGGACTGGTAGTCATAATTGCTGATATCTTTAATCTACCATTAATTATTCCATAGTCAAATGATCTGAAGTCTTTCCGAATAATATATTTTTGTATATATGAGCTAGTAGTCAGAATTGCTAATGTCTTTAATCTTGTACTAATTATTCTATAGATAAATGACTGGAAGTCTTTACGCCTGAATTCATAATAATCTGTCTTTGCCTTGCTATGAAACTTGATGTTATTAACTGTCCTTGTAGGCTGTTGTGAAATCTTGCATTAATTCTTCCTTGTAAGAGCAAGAAAGAATTGATATATAATGCTCTTGCATTAATTATTCTATACTTAAATAATCTGCGGTCTTTCTGCTTCATTTCAGAATAAACTGCCTTTTTCTTGTTGATAAATGTGTCTTTGTAAGTTGTTGTGAATTGGTGATCATAATTAGTAATGTCATTAATCTTGCATTAATTATTCTATACTTATATAATCTGAAGTCTCTGCCTGACTTCAGAATAATCTGTCTTAGGCTTTTTAAGAAATGTGATGACATTAGCTGTCGTTGCATGCTTTTGTGAAATAGTGGACAGAATTGTTAATGTCTTTAATCTTATTATAGTTAATTTCAGGACTTTCTGTCAGAATAATCTGTCTTTTTCTTATTAAGAAATGTGATGACATTAATGGTTGTCTGCTGTTGTAACCTTGGATACACAATTTCTAATCTTGCATTAATTATTTCTATACTTAAATTAATTTTCTATCCGACTTCAGAGTAATACGTCTTTGCCTTGTTAAGAAATATGATTTCATTAACTGTCCTTGTAGGCTATTGTACAATCTTATATTAATTCTTCTTTACACTTGCGTAATTATTCTATACTTAAATTGCCTTAGGTTTTTTTGTCCTACTTCAGAATTTTCTCTCTTTTCCTTCATAAGAAATATGATGATATCTGGCATTTTTAATTTTGTAAACTAGATGAACTAGTGGTCGGAACTTCGAATGTCTTAAGCCTTGCATTAATTGGAGCAAAATAATTATTATTAAATACTTAAATGAACTTATATCTTTCTCTCCGACTTCAGAATAATCTGTCTTTGTCTTATTAAGAAATGTGAAGACTTTAACTTTCATTGTCTGCTTCATGAATTTGTGGTAGAAATTGCTAATCTTGCATTAATTATCACATAACGGTCGGCCCTTAGAATACTCACAAAACACCCTAATAACACCCCCCACAACCCTCCTAATACACTTCTACATCAACAAGCAAACATCGAACCCATCACTGACCGTCTCCAGCACCTTCACTTAAAGTTTGCGAAAAATTATAAAATAACACAAATATGTAAATAACTTTAAAAACCTCGCAATCACAATATCACACCAAAATATAAATTACATACCATTAGAATATTTCACTTCATTTAAAATAACTGCAATTAAGTGAATTCAAACATTACTATATTAATTCTACACTATTATACTTTATTGGGCATTTTTATAATAGTTCTAATTTAATGAACATAGCTAAATTTAATGAAATAAATAAACTATTTTCTATTATTATTAATGAATAAAGTTTATTATAATACTTCTAATTTAATGAATAAAGCTAAATTCAATGAAATGAATAAACTATTTTCTACTATTATTAATGACTAAAGTTTAAAAATCATAAATATACTGATATAATACGCCTTTCTCATTAATAAAACTTTATTATTATTAATAACAATACAAAAATATGTTTTTTATTAGCATCAATGAAGATATATAAAATTTATACAAATAATTAATCATTTAATAAATATGAATAATTTATTAAAAACCTATCAATAAAAAAAAAATAAAAAGAAAGAGACAATATCTTTATTGACAGAACATTAAAAATTATAGTGTATAATACTTAAACTTAAACTTGGTACACATGTAGTGTGTTTAATACCAAAATGATTTTTTTTTTGTTAGCGTTGACATTTTTTTGTGTATAGAATATTTGATTGATAGGAAATACAAATATGAGATATTCTGATACATATTTATAATACATGACGTATTAAATTATTCGTTTGTAATTGTCCGTCTCTGTCAAATGTCTATCGACCCCCGGTTTTTCTGCCTAGTTTAAATGATTTTATCGTACATCCATCGTTAATGTAAAAACGCAGATTAAATTAAATTATTTTCAATTTTAGCAATCCAGAGCTGGTTGTTTCAAGAGAATTTTAAATTTTATTTAGTTATATTTCCATGGTTATATAATTAACTTATTATTTTAAATAACTGTGAACAAACAAATAAAAGATTTTCTATTAACATTAAAAAAAATAGTCAAAAAAATGTCTTATAGAAAAATTGATTACGCCTACAAGTTGTTATTCTACCCGGGAAAAATTTTCGGACTGGCTTGCTTCAGTAGCAAACAAAACTGCTTTGAAACCACGAGGCTAAACTCATTTTGGAGTCTCTTCATGGCGTTTTCTATGACTTTTATGGTCATAGCGACTTCAGTTTGGAATCCGATTGGAAGTTTGTACGATAGCGGAATAGGAAATGTTATAGAAGAAGCTGCTGATATCTTGGAAGCTTTCATAAGTTCATGCGCGATGATTGTCTGCGTATTGTTCCATTTCTTGAACAGAAAAAAGGTAAGGAAAACATTATTTATTGCCCAATTAATTAAATAAAATGAATGCAATCATTTTGTTCAATTAATTGGGCAATAAAGAGTTTCCACTGTATGCAAATCCACCGTAAATGTTTATAGTCCGATTGATTAGACAATATTATTGTCAATAGAAAAGATTATTTATTCTCTTTTTCTAAGTTATTTAAATAAATTAAATAAAAAGATTTTGAAAATAATTAATAAATTTAGCTACTGTGATATTTCTTACTTTACGTAATGAAAGTAAGAAATATCACAGTAGCTAAATACTAAATACTTAAAAACAAATGAAAGGCAGAACTGTAATAACGAGGCATAGATACCGAAACATGTGTCTGCAGACCTATTGCGTAACGTTTTTTGCCCGTAAATATTCTCGAATCAAACATTGTTGCATTATTAATAACATATTGGATATATTATATTGGATTATTAATAACATATTGGATATATGTTATTAATATGCAACAACAATATGTTAATTATGTATAGTATATAAAAAAATATTTTTTATACTACTTTGATTTTTATTAATCATGACTAATTTTGATTACGCGGTAATCATTCTTAAACAATAGTTTTGTTTTCTTTGTATACTGTATTGAAAATGTTCCACCAAGTTAACGCCGACAAAATTAAAGGGTTAATTATGTAATTCAATGTTTGGCGGGATACCTGCCCGAGAAGTAGTTGTTTTATTGTTAATTTGTTTTAATAATAATAATAATCTTTATTAACAGAAATATACAGAAAGTATACAAAATAAGTAATAAACATTAACAAACTCAAATGTATAATTTATATCTGTTAATTGGCTATCGACCAGTGGTCTTTCAGCCTAATTTGTTTTAAAATTCTTAAGTTACGTAAGTCAAAAATATCACAGTAGCTAAATAGGGAATAATTTATTAATTATTTTCTTTTTATTTAATATTATTGAATTATTTGGAGATAAAAAAATAATATTATTATATTAAAGAGAGAGAAACAATCTTATAAACAAAATTTACAAATTACAAATATATACATATAATACATTTTTTTCGTAAGGGCTATCGACCTACGGTCTTTCTGCCTGTTATATTATTTGAGATAAAACAAAATTAAGTTTTACATGAAGAACTTCTCAATTTTATTGTAGACGACTCTTCTACAATACGATGTTATTAAGTTAATAAATATTATCTGAAGGCCGAAAGATATTTTTTCCATTTTTCTTTTATTTAATATACGCTTTTACAGCATAATTAATTTCTATTATTAATTTCTTCACATTTAATGAAACATTCAGTCATCATTCATCTAGCGTATGGATAACTAGTGATTATTATTATTAATTTCTTGATAATTATTACAAAGGATGTGAAAAAATCAACCCCTATAATAGTTTGCATCGGAACTTTTTAATGCGTCTACATTTTTCTGTTAAAAAAGTAACTTACATGGAGGGATTCAGTCTGCAACTTTTCTGTCTCTTGATATTTTCTCCTAAAATTGTTAATTTGATCATAAAAAATAAAATAATATATAGGCTCATTTGTCATAATTCAGAGAAATCATATAAAATATATTGTTTTTTTTTCAGTTATGTAAAATCCTAAACGATATCATCTCATTCGACGAACGCATTGAAAAATCCAAAATCTTAATAAACCACTCTCTTGCGAATCGAAACGTTCTGATGGGGTCGTTGTTTGTGGCGATTTTAACAATAATTTACATAATTTTGGAAACGATTTGCTACATGGAAACGGAAACTCCATTGCAAATTATCAACTACACAGTTCCTGCGATTGTCACCAGTCAAGTGGATCTACAGTTCTGCGCTTTGATTCTGCTGATTAAACAGAGATTCGCCGTTATTAATAAGTATTATGAGGAACATGGCGATTTTTGGCATACTTTGGAGAAGAAGGAGTTTATTAATGGGAATTTTAAGGAATCATCAATGAAAAAATTGTACGTAAAAATCCACTGAGAAAAATGAAAATACAAAAATGTTGAGTGTTATATTAACGTTTCATATTCTTTTATCAATCAATAATAATAATAATAATAATAGTGTTGGGCAAAATCGAGTGAATTTAGTAATCGAATATTTCTGAATAACCAATTTTAAGTAGCTAAAGTTAATAAATAACAATAAAATTGCGTTTATTAATCAATGGGCAAAACTTTCCAATATTATAAATAACATTAAGAAAATTGTCATAAACTTCATTTTGCAGTGACAAAAAAGATCGAAATGATCGACTTTGCCCATCTCTAAATAATAATAACTTTATATGTCCAACAGAGTAACCAATACAGGACAATATAAATAAAAAAAGAGTATTTATTAACTTCGTCACAGTTATTTTAATAAAATAAATAAAAATGATTTGAAAATAATTAATAAATTATTTCCACTTTTTTATTAATTTACGAAACTAGCATGAGTCTACAAAATGTAATAGATTCTGCAGACTAATTTATTTTTCATTCATCTATGAAGCATGGGAAAATTAAAAGCATACCACATTCTACAGACTCATTCATTTTTCATTAATTTATGAAGTAAGAAAAAATTAAGAACCTACTGCATTTATTTATTTTTTAATATGACTTATAAAATCATAATTTTTTTATATAAAAGTACTATTATTAAGGATAAATCTTTACGTATACAATCACTTCTTTTTTTAGATTGTCGCCTAAAAAGTATATTTACGAAAACCTGCAAAAACGCACTGAATACATACGACTGCGCCATTACGAATTGTGCGAAATTGCTTCGGAATTAAACGAAGCTTATTCTCCTCAGCTTTTGTTTATCTTGACACAATCTCTAATCACGTTGATTTCCATAATTTTCTCGATTGCAAGCGATTTTATTTCGAACGCAAACGACGTTTCCTTCTGCAGGCATTTGTACACTCTCTGTCTGAGCTTCTTTTGTATGGTGCAAATTATTGGGATGATTATTGCCTGTATTTATACAACAAATGAGGTAAGATTATATTTTTATTTTTCATAATGGACAAATAAATGAAAATAATAATTTTAAGTAATATTGTAATAATATCATGCCGCAAAATAATAATGCGAAATCAAATCATTGCATAATTCGATCTCCATCGAATTACACCAATCGCAGTTTAACCATACTACACCTAACCTAACTCTACCAAACTACACCTATCGCAGTTTAACCATAGCATACCTGACCTAACTCTACCATACTACACCTATCGCAGTTTAATCATTCCGCACCTAACCCAACACTATCAAACTACATCAATCGCAGTTTAACCATACTACACTTAACCTAACTCTATCAAACTACACCTATCGCAGTTTAACCATACTACACCTATTGCAGTTTAATCATTTCGCACCTAACCCAACACTATCAAACTACACAAATCGCAGTTTAACCATACTACACCTAACATAACTTTACCAAACTACACCTATCGCAGTTTAACCATATTTCACCTAACCTAACTTTACCAAACTACACCTATTGCAGTTTAACCATACTGCACCTAACCCAACACTATCAAACTACACCAATCGCAGTTTAACTATACTACACCTAACCTAACACTATCAAACTACACCAATCGCAGTTTAACCATACTACACCTAACCTAACACTACCATACTACATCTATCGCAGTTTAACCATACTGCACCTAACCTAACACTACTAAACTACACCAATCGCAGTTTAACCATACCGGGAAGTAGTTGTTTCAATGTAAATGTATTATGTTCGACGTAACAGCGATTCTCAATATAAAATTGTTAATAATTTTGATTAGCCGTTACTACAGAAAAAAATATTTTCTAAAAATGTTGACAATTTCAATGGTGTACTAAAAAAATCATTACTTTTTTGCTTTTGCGATGAGCAAATGATTTTTTTATGCATTATATTAAAATACCATTTTTTTCAGTAATAGCTTTAAATATGAACTATGTTTATACGGGGTGCTTGAAAAATAAATTTAAATATGTGACTTTTCAAATCGATGTAATTTTATGTTTTTAAATAGCATACTTTTCTTTTTTTTCTGAGATTGTCATAAAGATAGGAACATTTGTACAACATGCATTTTTATCTTTCAGTCTACACAAACATCTAAAATGATGTTCAAAAAGGAATACCATCTGTTAAGGTTTAAAGAATTTGAGCATGAAGTAAGTATAAAACTAAATATAATAAAATATTCTATATAAAGATTTTAATTACATGAAATGGATCATTTTTCTAAACACTTTGCATTTTTTGTACTTCTTTATTTAGACTGTTCAAAATACTCTTGCAAGTTTGGCAATGATCTATTTTTTCGGTTACAATCTTCACTGTAAATAGTTCTTTCTTTCTTTCTTAATCGTATCCTCTTTTAGCCGTGACTGTAAATAGTTATAACGAGCAAATTCGATTATACCATATGATCGAGACTCTACAATGAGTTGGTATTTTTCTTTATTTAACATTTTGTTGGCACCAGTTGATAAAAACAAATAATGTGATGATCACGTGTCATTATTTATC
Source organism: Philonthus spinipes (assembly GCA_963082785.1). Lineage (NCBI taxonomy): Eukaryota > Metazoa > Arthropoda > Insecta > Coleoptera > Staphylinidae > Philonthus > Philonthus spinipes. Next base: position 7,740,844 of record OY720308.1, on the reverse strand, counting down.
AAACTGTATTATTCTAAATTAAATAAAAAGAATTTGACATAATATTACGTCACAGTAACAAAAGAGAAAATTTATTAATTAATTATTTTCAAATTATTTTTATTTAATTTATTTAAATAGCGATGACCAAGTGAATAAATCCTTTTTCGTAGTAGTAGAACAATATCTTTATTCAAAGTTATTTGTTTTACATATATTTACAATATATTATGGTATATTTGTTTCTCTCTTGCTTGCTTGAACAGGCTATCGACCTATGGTCTTTCCGCCAATCATTTTTCTATTATGACTGTATTATTCTATTTATTAGAATAATATAACCCATAGCATGTGGTTACTTTTATTGCCAACATGATTTTTTTTTAATTAAAAAATTCAAAACAGTCTAGAGGAGAAAAGTTCTCGATCAAATGGTAATATTAAAATAAATAAACATTAACTGTTTATAAATAATCACCAATTTATTTATGTTTTAATTAAGTTACAATGGCTTTTAAATAAAAGCCAATTACTAAAATTATTCGATAACCCTAAAATATATAAAAATAAAATTAAAAAATAATAATAAAAAATAAAAATTTCATAAAATAAAATATAAAATATTTTAATTTATGAAATTTCAATACAAAACAAACTTTATTTAATATTATAATATTAAGTAAATAATAAAAAAAGATGTATTTACATGATTACAGTTATTTAAAATAAATGAAATAAAAAGAATTTGAAAATAATTAATAAACTATTCCCTCTTTAGCTACTGTGACTTGATGTCTATCGGGGTACGGGCCAGACAAGTAGTTGTTTTAACGTACATTTCTTTTAAAGTACTGACGTAACGTAAGTCAAAAAGTCATAGTCGCTAAAGAGGGAATAATTATTTTCTAATTCTTTACATTTAATCTTCTTTACATTTAATTGATTTATTTAAATCTACATTCGTAAAGAACAAAATAATCATTGTAATATTAAAATATGTACGTAGTACATATTTTAATATTAATATTTCAGAAGAATGCAAAAACAAATTGGAGATGCCGGGGATCGAACCCGGGGCCTTTCACATGCAAAGCGAACGCTCTACCACTGAGCTACATCCCCACACACAAAAATTTGTTATTGTAGAGGTATACATTTTCGTTTAATTTTTCTTTTCAGATTTATTTTTCTATTCAATTAATACACCAAAATATAAATTTAGAGGCTTGCAAAGGTTTACCAATAAGCGGACCCATGCTTTCCGCAGTGAGTATGAATTAAAACTAAAATGTTTACATTAAATTAAATAAAAAAAAATAGATATGGGCAAAGTCGATCTTTTCGATCTTTCTTGCTATTGCAAAATTAAGTATAAGACAATTTCATTAATGCAACATATTCTATAACTGTAAGTAATTCCCTATTTATTGAAAAATATCAATTTATTGTTACTAATTTATTTTATTTATTTAAAATTGCTCGTTTAGAAATAATCTTAGTAATCGATTATTTTTAAATGAGCAATTTTAAATCAATAAATTAAATTAGTAACAATACACAAAAAAAAACATTAGAATTCATTGGCCATTCAAGTTTTACAATCGTGTAATTATATGAAAATACTTTGTACACTTTTCTTCACTTATTTATTTATTAACCGATGTACATTTCGATTACCATGTGATCATTATCAATATTTTACAAACAATAATCTTAAAAACTAAATAATATAACGCTATCGTGTAATTGATTCTAAGTCCTATTGATTTTATTGAAAATATTAAGGTACAAATTTCCAAGCACAGATTTAATATTTCAGTGGCCTCATGAGCAGTTATAGAGAAGACCCAATTTTTTTTTTCAATTAAAATTAGTTTTCCAAAATTAATTATTAACGAATCGATTTTAGTTAGTGATTACAACACCTGTTTTACTCACCTTGTATCACCTTTATTTTTTTTTTACTGTTTTAATAAAAAAAAACATCTTCATTCAGACAGTAGAATTACAATTCTTTACAAATATTTATATTTACAATACATATTGATGGGTTAGTAGTCTGTCATGGGCTATCGACCGGAGGTCTTTTTGCCCGTGTTGTAATATTTTCTTTTTTTTTCAGATAACTGGCACCATTTTTACCTACCTTTTAATCGTCATCCAATTTCATATAAATATGGAGCAAATTAATTACCACTTTTCATCCAATAACACAGCGCATTGAAAAAATATTGCATTAATATTGTATGCAATAAAATAAACTAGAGTTAAATTAATTCGGAGTGAGTAATAAAACGAATAATAAAAATTATAAGCCACATTCATAAAATTGCTTGCGGATGACTTTTAATTAGCTCTAAAGTCAATCCTAATTTGTTTAATCGCACTTTTTCTTTCTTTCTTTCTTTCTTTCTTTCTTTCTTTTTTTCTTTCTTTCTTTCTTTCTTTCTTTCTGTCTTTCTTTCTCTCTTTCTTTATTTATTTCCTTCTTAATCTTATCCTCTTTTACCCGTTTTGAGTGTCGAAGTTTTAATCGCACTTACTTAATAGTACTTTTTCTTAATTAAATATTATTTGTATGAACCCTTTATGCAATTTGAATTAGTAACCAAACTACTAATAAAAAAATTATAACCCTTGTCCAGTTAGTCCTTAAAAAAAGACCCATAAAAAATGTAACTATCAGCACTTCATACAAAACCTATATATTAAAATTCAGGCATTCGTCTCCTTGAAACTCCTAAAATTTGTAAATCTTAAATGTTCACATAGTTTGGGAACGAATATTAGTTTATATAGCCATGTAAGAAATAATTGTACCAGTATATTTAAAAAAGAAACATCTTTTGTGTAAATCTTTTTTTTGTTTGCTAAATTTTACATTTAATAATTTATTTAAAAAAGAAAATTGCCTGACAATTTAAATATTTGTTGGCTTTAACACGTATGTCGATTTGTTATCGTGATAAATCCTTAAATTATTCTAGCCCGATTAACGCATAAAGAAATGGACTGGTTTTAAACTAATTGGATCCAATAAAAAAAGTGTACTTCACCAACGAAGCGAGAAATTGATTGGTTACGATAATTATGCATATTTTAATTTACACTTTCGTTTATTTGCATGTTTAATTATGTATAAATGATACAAATACAATTTATATGACTCAATTAATTCTTTTTAATATCGTATATATTTATAACGAGCCATATAGTTCCCACCCATACTTTTTTGGGCCGTATTTAACATTTTTCATGGCCCATATACACTCATACCACAGATAAAACATTTATCTGTGCTCGTATATACATGCGAAATGGAAAGAATTAACACCGAACATACTAAAACTCTTTGATGCGTTCCTGAACAAATCGAACATAGGAAAATTTACATTGAGTACATTCTAGCATGTTCAGTGTTACATAAAACTCTCTGTATATATATGTACAGAGAACTTTTTTATCAGTATGCATTTCCCCTATGTATACCTTCAAAACACGAGAGTCAAACGCATTGATTTATGTCCGTTTAGTTGCCTATAACACGCAACTGAACACATAAGCCAAATAATCAACTAAACATACACACATTAATCGGTTCAATGGGTTTGACTCACATTTTTATAGGTATACACTTTTCCTAATGTATACTGATAAAAAAACCTCTCTGTATATATATATATATATATATATATATATATATATATATATATATATATATTAATGTGTGTAACATTTTTTGTATATTTCTTTATAACTGAGATATTGGACTTCATCGGAAACTTGCGCCACCCTGTATATTCATGACCCTTTCTACCTATATGGGTGTAGGGTTTTGTTATGTTTTTCTTTTTTTTTTCTTAATTCTTCATGAACTTCTTCCAGGTCTTTCTGTCTTTGCCATTCTTGCAGCTTCTTGTCTGGTGATGCCTCTCTTTCCTAGTATCTCGTTTATTCGTTCACATTCATATTTATTTATATTTCTTAAGGAAAGAAAATAAATATTATTAATAGAGATGGGCAAAGTCGATTTTTTCGATCTTTTTTGTCACTACAAAATGAAGTATTAGACAATTTTCTTAATGTTATTTATAATATTAATATTGGGAAGTGTCACCTATTTATTAATAAAATTCAATTAATTATTATTTATTAACTGTACTTACTTAAAATTGGTTATTCAGAAATACTCGATTAATAAATTCATTCGATTTTGCCCAACAGTAATTATTAATAATAGAAAAAATAATTCCTCGACACCCAATACGGGTAAAAGAGGATAAGATATAATAATAATAATCTTTATTAACAGATATATACAGAAAGTATACAAAATAAGTAATAAACATTAACAAACTCAAATGTATAATTTATATCTGTTAATTGGCTATCGACAGGTGGTCTTTCAGAGATGATAAGATTAAGAAAGAAAAAAGAATTTATTCACATGCACACCGTTATTTAAATAAATTAAATAAAAATAATTTGAGTGTTTGTACATTTTTTTGTAATTCATCATTACAAATTGTAATTAATAAATAAATAATTTCCTGCACATTAAACGACCAATAAAATTGATAAAATCTCGATTGTTTGTTTGTTCACGATGCGTCGAATTTCACGCTCGATGAGGTATTAATAAAAGTCAATAAAATAAGGGAGCGAACCTTGCCCAAAAAGAAGATATCAATTATTTCGGGTGTCGTAAATTAATTGAAAACGTACCTTTAACCTACTTTCCCAATGTCGTAACTCAAGAACTATTCATTCCGGCCAGTTGAGCATCTGTACGAGTCATCCGTCCAACATACACACACATGTAATTTAAGTGCAGATATAAAATTGAGATGTGTCCGTGATAAGCCAGTCATTTCTTATTGGCGTTTGCGGCAAACTGTGACTGGATGTGTTCATGTTGATAATAATAACAACGGGAAGAAAGTCAGTGGGATGGAGATTTAAGATTAAAGAAGTTGCATAAATGTAAATAATACTTCCAAATATTTTTTTTAAATAATATAACAGTTGAACAATCAATAAAATTATATTGATAATTCTAAATGAAACTAATTTAAATATTATGACAGTTTAAGAATCGGTTTTTAATAAAATCATATTGATAATAATAACGGAAAGAAAGTCTGTGGGAAGGAGTTTAAAAAATAAAAGCATAAATGTAAATAATACTTCCAAATAAAATAATTTAAATAATATAACACTTGAAGAATCAGTTATTCATAAATTGATAATAATAACGAAAAGAAAGTCTATGTGAAGGAGCATAAAAAGTAAAGAATTTACATAAATGCAAACAATATTTTTAAATAAACATTTTAAATATTATGATACATGAAGAATCTGTTATTAATAAAATCATGTTAATAATAATAACGAAAAGAAAGTGAAAAGGAGTTTAAAAAATAAAAAAATTACATAAATGTAAACAATGGGGCAGAAAGACCTCTGGTCGATAGCCCATCACAGACTACAAACCCATCTATAGTTTTTTCTTGGATTATTTTCTCATCTGGCACTTGGTGAAACATATTACACTATGTAAAATAATTTAAAGAAAAGACACTTGGTATTGTTTCACAAATTAGACTTATTCCGACTAGTTTCGGTTTATTAGACCATTTTCAAAGGATATGTATTGTAAATATAAATATTTGTAAAGAATTGTAATTGTGTTGTCTGTAAACAATAATTCTAAATGAAATAATATAAATATTATGACAGTTGAAGAACGAGTTATTCATAAAATCAAATAATTATAAATTACCTGTTATCGCTATTAATCATTAAAAATTCTTACATAAACATCTTTATTTCTGAGATTGGAATATACAATTACAATACAATATCTAACAATACACTAACGTTCACAATATATTTCCAACTCTGAAAATGGCTATCGACCAGTGGTCTTTCAGCCTAAAAATTCTTTATTTAATTATTAAAAATTAAATGACGCTTGTATTATGTATGTTAGACGTAAATATCTTTTTAAAATTCATTGAAATGATATTTTGGAACTCATCGTAGTAATTTAGATATTAAATTTGTGAAACAATCAAACAATTAATATGAATAGTATTAATATTTAAACATTGGTAGTTCATATTTTATGAAATATATATGAATAGATTATTAAAAATCAACCAATAAAACACAGATTATAATGAATGATTTTAAATTCTCGACTAGTTTCGGGTTATTAGCACATTTTCAATTTAAAATTTGTTTTATTAAAAATTCCATGGATATTTACATAAATAGATATATTGATTTTTTAGTTTTTAATTTAATTTAATTGTGGTGTGGTGGTAGGCAAAATAATTTCGGCCCCAGCATTTACTCACAAGGTGAAAAAAAAAACACTAAAAAACCATCCTCAGAATCATTATGGAATTATTTTACTAAAATATAACAAAAAAATAAAATAAAAAAATATTAATGTGTTATTTTTAATATTTAAATGAAATAAATTTTCAAAATGAATATAATTCATCTATATATTAAAAAAAACACTTTAAATTTAAAATTAATAAAAATAAAACATTTTAATTATTAATTAAATTGATTAAGTAAATTGAAATTGAAATTGAATTAATCGATTATTAAAAGAAAAAACAGTTTAAACAATATGGTTGTTAAAGAAAAATGAATATAATTCATCTATATATTAAAAAAATACTTTAAATTTAAAATTAATAAAAATAAAACATTTTAATTATTAATTAATCCATTATTAAAAAAACAGTTTAAACAATATGGTTGTTAAAGAAGTTATTCATTCTTTAACAATAATATTGTTTAAATTATTTTTTATGAAAGCAACATCAATTAAAAAATATAGTTCCTAACGTTATGTAGCAATTACTTCTTCAAAATCTATATTACTTTTTTTTTTCATTCGCCCATTAATGGATACCACTGAAAAGTAATTCAATTTAAATATTCCATTTAACCTTCATCGTTTCGATAAAGATGTTAAAAATTGTGCAAATTATTTGTGTAATTAATTTTGTGAGCGTGGAAGGGATAATCAAACAAGGTAAGTTTTAAATTTATACGTTTGTATATAAAGAGTGAACCAAAATTCATGGAAAAACTAACAATGAGACTGAAACAATTGTTAATTGTTGAGAACAAGAGCTTTTTTGTGTTTCGTTCGTTTATTTCTTGTTTTTATCGTTATTGATATAGTCTTGTTAGATAAATGATTAAATTATAATTACGAGAAAATAAAGAAAGGGAAATTCATACGTTCTTAAATCTTAAAACTAAAGAAAAATTGTGTATCAATATTAATTTCTTAAACCACATATTTTTTGCAATAAATTAAATAAAAACAGATTTTAGAATATCCCCTTTCTTTCAACATTGTCAGCTACCTGTTGGATTAAAAGTCAAACTCCTTTATCAATCGATTATCTAATCATTATAATTGAAATTTCCTTTTCTGGTTGTACGTACCAAAAAACCCTTCGATTTTTTGCGTGTCCTTGCCGGACACGATTTTTCCGAAATCCATATCAGCGGGCAGCTCAAACGAGAAATCGTTCGAGTTTAACTTAGGTTACGCCATTATTAACAGATAATAGAAAAAATACAACACGACTGTTTAAAATAGTCAATATTTCATCTCATCAGCATACCAATGCTGTTTATTAAATAGGATATAGCATGCCAATTTGTTATTGTATGTAAGCATAAAAGCATTTCAGACTGAATTGTATTTCAAATAAAAATAGAATGTATATTTATTTACATAAAAATCACTTTCATAAAACATATTTAGTAAAACAAAAGAAGTGATTTTTATTTAAGGCTGCGATCCCCAATACGTTTCCGTTTTTGAGAGATAAACAATTGTATATAGTCATAAAAATAAACATTAAATACAGGCAGATAGCTATTTACTGATGAACGACATCAGATCATTTTTGTTTTTTAAAAATAAAAAAAGTGAAAAAAATATTTTTTCAAAAATTAATTTAATTTACAAAAACACATTTAATCTAGATTAAATATATCTGATTATATGTGGAAGAAAAACATCCTCTTAATATCCATATTTAATACAATCATAATATTATTATTTGTATACTCCTTAATCCTAAAAATAATCAATGAGAACAAATTCAGTTCGACGCCATCATTTTTATTGTGGAACAGTATCTAGTAGTTCAGATGTTTGCCGCTAGGTTGAAAAATCAAAGTTTTAATAAAATAAACATACACATTTTGTAAAAAGCACTGCACGCTCTGTCGTTAATCGCACGGTTTATTAGGCGTAATTAGAACAGTGAACAATACTAATAGTTAAATAAATCACAATTCCGTTGCAGAGGAACCCAGATTATTTATTAATTGTTATTATTTAAATTATCCTACACCAATATGTGGTAGAAGGATATAAGATTATATATATATTATTTAAATTTATAAGATCGATATTGTTTTATTTATAGATTACACGAATGATTATGATCCGATCCAAGAAGTGCAGCACGCTTTTTGTAAAATTGCAACGAAAGAAATCGAAGCGTCCGCAAATGCAACCATCACGAGACAGTTGAAGGGCGTTTGCACATCGAGTAAGTAAAATACATCTTAAAATTAGTGTAAACAAAAAAGTTGTTTTGCTTGAACTGGATATAATTATTAACTTAATACTATTTCAGAGGAATTATCAGCAAAGTTGGATAAACTCGAGAATAGATTGCTGAATGAAATTATGGAAATTAAAGCGTTATTAAGTTTAGGCCTTCAACAACCAAACGTAAAACAATTCGTGAACAAAGGAATAGCGCATAAAAACAAGAAAGATAATTTGAAAAAGCCAATGAAGCGAGATTTGGAAATCGCGAAATTCAACGGCACGACGGAGATAAACGGCCGCGATAGAGAGTTTTTGTATTACTGGAAAATTGAGAAGGCGCAAGATATTTTCCAACAGGAGACTTTAATTAGCAACAATTTCTACAGTTCAGGTATATTTTTTATATAACACTAAAAATTATACATTCATTAAGGTTGAGAAACTAAACATTAAAATAATTTTTAATTTAACTGATGAAATTCCTGCTTATTTTAAGATTATTTTAATGTATAATACAATATTGTTCATTGATCACAACAACAATCTAACTCAAATTAGTGATTGCCCATATTTGTATAGCTATCTCTTTCTTCTAAACCGCACCCTTAAATACTAAGTTTAAATTCTTTATTTTAAATTTCGTCCATATCCCCTGCCATCCTTGGCCACGTCTTTGTTTGACATTACGTTTGCGTCTTGAGATGTGACATGACGTATTTTTCTTATAGCATTTGATCGAGAACTGTTCTCCTCTAAAGTACTTTGATTTTTTTTATTACAAAAAGTATGTTCGCAATAAAAGTAACCGCACGCTATAGGTTATGTTATTCTAACAAATTGAAGAATTTGTTGGAATGTCTTTTACTAATGAGGATAGAAATAATCAGTAAATTGCAATTGATTCTTGAAGAATTTGATTTGATAAATAATGAGGCATGTGACGTTTTATTTGTTTTTATTCAATGGTGCCAACAAAATGTAAAATAAAGAAAAAAATCAATGCACTCTAGAGGGGAAAAGTTGTCAATCAAGTGCTATAAGTAAAATACGCCATGTCACATCCCAAGACGCAAACGTAAAGTCAAACATAGACATGGTCAAGGAGACATAGACGAAATGTAAAATGAAGAGAAAAAAATCAATGCACTTCAGAGGGGAAAAGTTGTCGATCAAATGCTATAAGAAAAATACATCATGACCAAGCAATCCCACCAAAAGGTCCAAAGGAATTTCTTTGGACCTTTTGGTGGGACCCATAGACATGGTTTGACTTTACGTTTGCGTCTTGGGATGTGACATGGCTAAAGAAGAAAGTGTATAGTGTTTTATTTAATGTTGTTTTGAGGTTATATTTCTTGACATTTCATTACTGTTCTTTTTTTATTCGTACGATTTAATACGCGACCTACGATCAAGTTCCAAAACCCACTCTAATTACAATTTTGTTAATCGTTAATTTAAAAGTAATAAAAACATCGTTACCTTAATGAAATTATTTTTTTAAGGTCGAATTTATTACATCAAGCTGACACCGCGGCACTTGAACACCAAATATGTAGCGATCGAGCTGAAAACGGCAGGTTTCGTGAAGAAACTCCACCGTTTCGTGATTTTGAGCCAGGACGATTCCAGGTACGACGTGAGCTCGCAGATCTTGCAGGATTATTCGAATTTCGCCAGCATGTACAGAATCTCGGGGGAAAAGGTGAAAAAGTTCATCAAGTATAACAGCTTAATCATCAAACTTATTTTATATGTCTAAAAAAATGTTGTTGTTTTATGTAGGATTTTGTACTAGGTAATAAAAAAATCTTTAAATTAAATAAAAAGTTAAAATTAAAAAATCTCATCGGAGATGTTTCTTTTCCACTTATTTTTAATTAATTTAAATTATATCTCAATATATATTGAAAATTAATTCTTCAATTAATAAATAAGTAGTTGTTTGAATGTGCATTTGTTTAACATGCTTATGTAAGTAAGTCAAAAGTCACAGAGTTAAATGTGGATATATATATATACAGAGAGCTTTTTTTAACAGTATACATTTCCCCTATGTATACCTGCAAAATACACGAGTCAAACGCATTGATGTATGTGTGTTTAGTTGCCTATAACACGCAATTGAACACACATATGTCAAATGAGAAATTAAACATACACACATTGCGTTTGACTCGCGTTTTTTGCAGGTATACACTTCCCCTAATGTATACTTATAAAAAAACCTCTCTGTATATATATATGTATATATATAATCTAAAATCCCCATCTACCATAATGGTGGTGTAGGGGTGTAAATGTGGAAATAATTTATTAATTATTTTCAAATCACAATGAAATTAAACAAGGAAAATTTCTGGCAATGATCAATAAAATTCGATCAATCCCTTTTTCCAACTGCCAAAAAATACTTACACTGTAAGTTTTACAAACATCATTGCCAGAAATTTTCCTTGTTTAATTTCATTGTAATTTAAATAACTGCAAATGTGTGAATCATCTTTGTTTCATTTTATTTATTTAATTTTCAAATCATTTTTATTCAATTTATTTAAATAACTGTGATCAAGAGAATGAACACTCTTTTCTATTTAAATAAAAAGAAAGAAATAATTAATTGATTATTTTCCATTCAGCTGCCGTAACCTTTTGACTTACGTTATGTAAGTACTTTATAAAACAAATGCACATTAAAACAACTACTTCTCAGGCCTACTCGTTTCTTTTTTTCTATTGTTACAAAATTTTTAAGTTTCTGTTACATTTGAAAGTTGTATCAAATGTTACAGAAACTATAAAATGTGAATTTAATTCCTCACCCAGTATGACCTTTCTATTGGACTTTGGCGCTGGACAATATCCAAGGATATGCTCCGTGGTTTCGTCCTCCAAACAGCACCCTCTACAATTTGGTGATTATACAATCCACAATCTTTGGAGGTGCACTTCAAGTCTGTAATAAATTTAGTTACTCAAGAGTTTAAATTAAATGAAAGCGAAAAAATTTTGAAAAAAATAAAGTACTATACAGGTCATTGGCCATCTATGGTCTGTATTAAAAAACAGAACAAAGTTGGCCGTCGAACATTCAAAATTATTTTTTCAAAAATACAACATCAATAAATGTCGTATTATTGAAAAAAATAATTTCACTAATTTCTGGAATTGTTAATTTCCTGGCTATTAGGCCGTGGTCTGTTGGAATTTAATCCAAACTTTTTGCTGACAACTGAGGTCAGCCTATCACTAATTGCCTTAGTAAATGCCTTTTTAACACAACAAAAGTGTGGTGAAGTGTAATATAAGTGTAAAATCCGGAATAGAAAATAGGAAAACTGTCTGAAACCAAATACGTATTCTTCAAGACTACTAGCCCATGATCGGAGATCACCCAGGTATCACGAGGTGAGGACAGAGGGATGGAAACAAGAACGATAGCTACAGAAAAAAATTATGTTACATGTTTTTAAACTATGTTAAGAAAAATACTTGTCCTTTCTCCTACTTATTAATAAATACGAGAAAGGACAAGTATTTTTATTTAAATAATTAAAGTTTCCACAACCAACAACCAACATAAAGAAGATTATGTTAAGAAAAACGAAACAATACATTTAAAATAAAATGCTCTGTGTATTTAATGTAATAACAAAATAAAACATCAACAAACTTGCAATGAACCATTTTCATTAAAAAACTTCGCAATCATTCACTAGTACGTTTCATTAAAAATTGACATGAATACGATAAATACTCTAAGTACACTCTTAGGAAAAATCGCCTACAAAGTTAAAAATTACTCCAGCATCATAGCTTCGACATGTTCCCCTTGCGCTGTATTTTCATATACGGCTGCACCAGAGGATACATCCCGTGAGCGCTCTTGAACACAGTAACATCCCTGATGAGCTGATACGGGGTGGAAATACTGATGTTGTTATCTAATTTGCCTGCGCCGCCCTCTGCTGTTGAAATCACGCGTACGCTGATTTTGCGGCGGTGTTTCGCATTCCCGTCCAGCATTTCCCAGTAGAGGTTAAGGACATCATCTTTAGTTATGTTGTGCAAGTGAGCTACTTCCACTTTGGCTCTGTCGAAGTGGTATTGCTGGGATGTGATTTCTGACCAGAACATGAAGCTTTGCGTGGAGAGCTTCTTGGGTTTTTCTAGGCGTTGGGCAGCTAGAGCGTCTTTGTGCTTTTGGAATTCTTCGTCGGACATGTCGTGAATGTATGTCTAACATAAAATAAATTAAGAAAGTTTTGAAAGTGTATAAAAAAAATAACTTATTAAATTAAATTTCCATTAAGTGTGCAAATTTAAAAACAGGACAGTTCAATATCTTCGGAAATGTAGTTAATGAAAATGTGACGAAACCGTTTCAGTTTATCCATAACATGGCAGTGTCTCTACAAATTTATTTTAGAGACACTGCTACAATAAATTTTGTGAAACTTAAAAAGAAACCTTGTTTTATTTTCAAATAGTGCATTATGGAGTTTTATCAAGTAAAAACCTCAATCATCGATTAGATTAAAACAAGTTGAAAAATTACATGCTAATAGCCAATTATAGAAATGGTTTTAAGTATTAGGTGCGCATCTAAGTTCCTGTTGTTTTTCAAGAGATGGCTCCAGTAGTAAATGCTGGTCGATTGTAGCATAACATAAACCTAACAGTTTTCCATAATTTGCCATTAGCATGTAAATTTTTAAAGTTGTTTCTTATCTATGCTTTAACATTTTAATAATTTTAATCACCAAAATTAGCACTTACAAGCATTCCCTTGAGGAATTCTTCAATGCGTCCATCGACATACTGAGGATGTCTATCCGACTGTACAATAACCCTTACTCCCTGGACTCCGCTTGACCTGCGGATACCACTAAACACAATGTAGCCCAATTGCTCCTATAAAGAAAACAAAATTATAATTTAATATCGAATATAAAAACTGTCGTTTGATAATGATTTCCATGTAATTGAAATAGACACGTTATTATTTACCTTCGTTCTTAAAACGTTGAAGCACGGTTCCTGAATGATCTTGGCGAACAGCTCTAACAAAATATTGGATTCGGATGTTTGCAGCCCGCACTGGTAGTATATTTCGATGCATGATGATTTGTGTACATCGTTTTCAACCTCGTAGGCATAGTTGCAGCTGTTCTCTAATTTCACCTCCCTGTTGAGCAATAATTGTGACGGCAGCAATGGTGACATGTTCATCTTGGAGCAGAGCTTTCCCTCCACAATGTCAACTAGTTGTAATGCTTTACTCTTATTGACATTTCCGTGGATCATGCACTCGATGTGCATCTTGGAGAGCACTTGTGGTATGAATGCTTCTAGTTTGTCGATTGTTACCTCTATAAAATAATATGAATTATAAGAAAGAAAGAAAAAACATCAATATGAATAAAATAAATTAAGAAATTAAGTTCTATTTATTTATTTATTTATATTTTTTTAATCTTTTTCCTTTCTACCGTTAAAGTTCTATTTATACGGGTTTTTTTATTCTCAATCTGATACCAGAATGAAAACTTGAGGTAGCATTTAAAATTTCAAAGTTGTACCCCTTTGATGTCTCAAAAAGTGGAAGATGAGATACTTGTGACATAATTGGATGATTCCTGCTGTTCGACGTGATTTTTAATAAAGGACTTTTTTATTATACTGTCAAATTCCCCGTATCACTGATTTGAAATCGTCACAGTAAGAAGCATGTGATTTATAAGCCTTTTAAGTATATAACATTTAGAAAAATATTGTTTGGTAGAATTGATAGAAATAACTGTCAAGCATATTTTTATATATCAATCTCCACATTTATGAACCATGGATTGGATCTCAAAAACAGGAGATCTCAACAACTGAAATACAAGATACAAGTTGTCTGCATTTTTTTTTTTTTTTTTTTGTAGAACGCATATTTTTCATCCCATGTGGGTAGAAAGGGGTCATTGAATATATATAAATATATTTTTTTTTCATGTAATTCTATAATCTTATTAAAATTGACTGATTGGACCTCATTAGAATCTTATTAAAATTGACTGATTGCACCTCATTAGAATCTTATTAAAATTGACTGATTGCACCTCATTAGAAGAGAAAACTAATTAATCCGTCATACATTTACTTGTAAACATCAAAACCTACTTGTAAACATTAAAATTCCTCACTAGTAGAGAAAAATTATCTTCTATTGATTAGTAATATTAAAATTTCTCCAAATAGATGAGCAGTAATCAACAAAATACCATTTTACCTATATTCAGTTTAAAAGTATTCACTCGATATATTTAATTGTATATCTTTTAATAATCCAATTATTAATTCATAAAATAAATCTTTTTTTTTTTTAATAGTTACCTTCCATTGCCGCTAAAAGTTCACTTTTATTCCATGAATGTTCCGTCAGCAGAACAGCTAAGAAATAAACAGCCTGTTGGTAAGGTTGTTCAGCAGAAAAGTTTTTCAAAGTCCTGATATACTAAAAAAAATTAAAAAGTAAAATGAAAATTAAAAAAAAAAACAGGGTTGATTTAACATACATTTTCTTTGTAGATTTCAAAGCGTTTTGGGTCAATTTTAAAATTCGTCAACTTCTCCATTATTTTCTCCAGGAAAATGTCCTGTTTATCGTTGAAACCACCTATGCTCAGCTGAAACAAAGTAAAGATATTAATAAAGAATTCAATTAGATTTTTATTAATTGCTTATGCCCATACAGTGAGGGATTGATCCAGAATTTAAAATTAATTAAATAACTAAATTAAGTCCGACGTGGTCAAAGAAAATCGTGAAATACGACAGAGAATGATGAATAAAAAAACAAAATTTTTCGATCCACCAATAATATTCGTAAATCTGTGTCAATCATATATTGCAACCATTTTTTAGTTTCACAGTTTTTTTTTTTTGATTATTTCACAGTGGCATCAGGCAAATGATTAATGATGATTGATCATCTGCCTGATGATTCCACTGTGTTGTCGAAACAATTGCAGCAAAGTTTCGACAAGAAAAAACTGTGAAACTAAAAAAGTCTTTTATTTAATTTTTAAATATGCAGTTCCTTCAAGTATTGAGGCTATGGTAGCAGAGTTTCAAAAAGAAAAAAATATGAAACCAAAAAAAAATGTTTTTTATTTCATTTTTGAATATGCAGTTCCATCAAGTGTTGAAGCTGTCACTTGATAAAATTGCATATTCAAAAATTAAACACAAATTTTAGTTTCACAGTTTTTTCTTATAGAAACTCTGCTGCCATTGAATCATAGATTGATTCAAAAACTAAACTGTGACTGTTATTATAGCAATTTGTGAGATATTATATTCACATAAATCACAAGTTTCATCCCTGATGAAATATGGGACTATTAATCTAAACCATTATGTAATTATAACTCAATAAAACACTTTTAACTTTGTTTGCACAACTATTTTTTTATTATATAGTGACTATAATAAATATATTTATTGAGTTATAATAAACCATGTACAACCAAGTGGAAGCCTTAACAATTAACAAATTATGTAATTTATTAAACCTTGGCAAAAAAGGTTAGCCCAAATAAAAAAAGTGTATAGTAATATAATGAAATGTATATTATTATACATTTTTCACAGCCTAAAAATTAATAAAATAAATTATTTAAATTACAACAAGAAATAAGAAAAGGTAAGTATAGTGATAATAATCACTGATGGTTTCAATATATATATATACATTTTTTTTGAGAATCCTTAATATTATTGACAAAAACTAATATAATGGCCTTTTTAGTGCTAATTTTACTTACATAAAAGTCGTCAACTCGTCAATTAAGAAAACATGGCCAACTTCTTTTTTTTTATTTAAAAAAATGTCAAATTTTCAAATAAATATAAAAAATGTGACCAAATAACATTTGATATGGATACGAAAAAACTGTAATGGAAGGGTTATTTTAGGTATTACTAATCTGGAACTTTTATTAAAAAATGTAATGGAAAGGTTATTTTAGGTATTACTATCCTGCAACTTCAATTGAAAAGAAAAATGTAATGAAAGGGTTATTTTAGGTATTACTAACCTGCAACATTTATTGAAGAGTTATTTTTTTTATAAACCCTACACCCATATGGGTAGAAAGGGTCATTGAATATATATATATATATTTATCATTAAACTGTAAGTTTCATTGGGACTGTTTTTTTTTAATTCAATTATACTTACAATCAATCCATATTTAGTATTAGCCAAATCCCATTTTAATCCGGCCAATTCCGCGGAATAAGTATATTGATTCAAAGAATCCTTAAAAAGTTGCGTGAACATGCGAGTCAGGTTGCAATTTAGAGGATCCAAGTAAGCCAACGGACTAAAATTTTGATATTAACTTTTGATTTACAAATTATTTAGCTTCTAGTATACCTGACAAAGTCAAACATCAACTTAGCCTTGGGCAGAAGGAAGGTGTCGTCCTGCTTGAACCAGACGCGAGTTATAGCAGTGTCCTTAATAATGGCCGGATGTTCGGTGATCTAAAAAAAGAAAAACCATATTCAAAAAGACTATTGAGGGAAATTTTGTTTTTCTTCGGTTTTGTGATTTTATGAATTATACAAAAAGATGATGAACAAGCAAAGAGAATATTTGAATGAAAAAAAAAATGATAAACTGATGGTTGATTATAAGAAAGTTTAAACATTGATGAAATTCTTCATCTTCTTGAATCCTTATTCTTTCAGCTGTCGAATGGTACTTCTAATTCTGATTCTTTTCCAAGTTTTCATGTGCCTTGCAATTATTCTTATTTCTTCTAGTTATTTCCTTCTTCATCCCTATTTCTAGAATTTGGTCAATCCATTTTCTTGTCAAGAAGTACAGCAAAAGAAGAAGAGGGTTTCTTTTGCTGTACTTCTTGCTTCCAATGTTTTTGCAAAATATATTTGATAACAAAGGATAATCAAGGCAGCTGGTGAAATCGATGGAATCGGGGATTTGGTACACAGACAGTGATGATTAAAATCGTAATAAAGTGAGTTTTTTATAATTCATACATAACAATAATAAGGCACATTGACCCCCACATGACAATATGGAGCCAATAAATAGAAAATGGAGGTAAATATTGATGAAATTAAAACTCTTTAAACTTTATGAATACAGTGTACTATTGATTTTATTATGTTCAACCACTATCATCTAGTATTTGGATAAATGGTGATGGACAATGGTTCTTCAATTCTCGGACTGGATTCCAAATGAGTCGATTCCGTTTATTCCAACTAACGTTATCGCTTCAACTTCAATGAGAATAAACCGAATCGACTCTTTGGAATCCAAATTGAATCTACCAAATCATGGTTTATAGATAAAAAAAAACCCGCATCGCTGTCGCAATACTATCTCATTCGGAATCCCTAATTCTAAGTTCAATCACATCAAAAATAGGCAATAGATGGCGATGTATTAAATATCAGATTCAACTTGAACTATGTCGCCATTTATGGTTAAAAAATACTTACATCTTTGTCTAGCGGATAGATTTCAAAGTTTTCAGGGATAAAATCGTTCTTATCAGGAATTCTCAACTTATCACAGTATCCAGCATTTTTCCATTTCTACAAGAAAAAAAATAAATAAAAACAAATTTACATTTAATGTTTTTATAAACAGGACAAGTTCGCCTTCCTTTAGTGGACGAAACAATGATTCTCGGTCATCTACCTTATAGACCCAAATCGTTGACGATGCCACTTGAAATTAGGCAAAAGGTGGCGCTTGCGTCGTCTTTAATTTATTATGATTAAAAACAAATTTGTTGAATTAAGCATAACACCAACAAAATAAAATTGATATTTACCTGTAAGGTACTTTCAGAAATGGGGATGCTTTTGTATTGGGTCCCATACCAGGGTTCTGTCATGTCGGCTTTGGATTCGAATTTCTTTGATACGATGCAAGTTCTGATTAAAGAGGAAGAAAACAAAAAAAAAACATGCAATTTTTCATTTCATTCATAATAAATACCTAAAAATGCTTACTAATATGGAATTATTTCCACTTATAATTATTTATGATACTTGATTTAGGTAGTTTTACATAAAGTTTAGCATAAACTGATAACAGTTCCATAAAAATGATAAGTAGGTATGTGCAATATGAAATGATCAATCTCAACTGTCTGTGGTTGACAGTACATTTTCATGTTTGATATATAGATGTAACCCTGACACCAATTGGTAAAAGGGGACATCGATTATATATATATATATATGATATATAGATGTTAATATATACTAAATGTTGTGTTGAAAAGTGATGCATCCGGTGGCCATTTGCTAAGGGGTCGCGTATGGCCGGCGATGTTTAAAGACAGATGCCTCTTGCACGTGGAACAGTAAGCAAACAATATAATCTTTGCTTATGTCAATACTGTGAATCACGATTATTTTAGGCAGCAGTAAAATTGTGTCAGTTATTAATAATTTAAGAAAATGCTCATCATTGAGATCCACATGTTTTGTCGTTATGTTTTTTATGTGTTTTCTTGTTTAATTTATACTGCTCAAATCATTCAGTTAATTTAATTATTCAAACCACTAAATCTTATCTGTAAAACTGTTTATTATTATATAAAATTTAATCCAAAATGGACCATAACTAAATTAAATTTCGTAAGCCCTCTAGATACACAAATAAGCGCTCCTTAACAAATGTGTCAATCTTGTTGACAGT
Source organism: Philonthus spinipes (assembly GCA_963082785.1). Lineage (NCBI taxonomy): Eukaryota > Metazoa > Arthropoda > Insecta > Coleoptera > Staphylinidae > Philonthus > Philonthus spinipes. The sequence goes on along the minus strand of OY720308.1, from coordinate 7,721,519 downwards.
TTTACAATTTCCATCCATAAAAACATAACTCTTATCCAATCGATTAAAATCAGAGATGGAATAAATAAGGCTAAGCAATCAATCGTCCAGTCATCCCAACTAAAATTTAGTATTGCCTTCCCAGGACAGTTGACATCAATCATTCTGGCTGGTAGAGAAAGGAATAATGAATAGTCAATTTTATAGTATACAACTCTAAATATTCCTCATCATATACGCTTCCGCGCTATTGGTCCTATTAGAGGTGGAATATACATCAAGAAAAAATTAACAATTAATTAATGGTTGAGGCGTTAACTTCTTGACACATCTTGGAACAAAAACTTTTACTTTGTTGATATCACACTTTATTTTTACTTATGTTTGAAAATGATCAGTTGATGATCGAAACTCGAGTCACTTGAAAATAAAGTGTGATATCAACAAAGTAAATGTTTTTGTTTAAAAAATTAACAGTTTAAAATATTTATCGTATATTTATTTATATAAGATTTAACCCCTACACCACCATTATGGTAGATGGGGATTTTAGATTAGAAATATATATATATATATATTTATATAAGATTTATATATGAGGAGGCTCATATGTAAATTTTAAAATAAAAATATAAGTTAACAATTTAAAATCAACAGTTATTCATAAATAAATCTTAAAATAAAAATCGCACTTACCTTATATTATCAGGATTAAAATCATTGAGCAATCGTTTAATTGTATCAGGTTCCCACTCGGTAATTATATAATTATTACATAAAACATCCTCCATCGGATATTCCTGCACATTATGAACAATTCCGGATATGTAAGAGGTAGATGATTCCTTATCCTTAAACCTGAAACTCATGGCAGAAAGGTGCTTCTGCTCGTTGTGCAGCCATTCAAGAGGTCCCTCCTTTTTCAACATGTTGATGTATTGAAACACCAAGGTGATTATCTCATCCGTATGGTTCACACCCTCCTCGGTCAGATCGAGGGATATGCCGAAGAAAGCAGTGCCCCTGTTGGACGATCTGTAACCGGCGTAGAGGTTGTTCGACCAGCCGAGTTCCTTGAGGTGCGCTAGGAGGCTTCCCGGACCTTCGTGTCCGATTAAATTGCTGATGTAATAACATGGCTGAAACAAAACAAGAAATCTATAAAGAGTGTTTCCCGAATGAGAAAAAATACTAAAGTGTAGGTGATGTCTTTGAATTACCCGCCTACACGCGCCATCTAACGCCGCGGAAAGGAAATGTATTTCAATAGACTTTGATTAAAACACTTGGTTTGTTTCACTGATTTACCAGTGAATCTAACCAAGTGTTTTAATCAAAGTCTATTAATTAAATATGTTTCACCACGGGTTAAGTGAGAAATTAATTCAAAAAAATGTATTTTATGTTGGCTAGACTTATGAGATTTTAGGGGAGCTATGTTCAGGTTGAAAAAAAATCATAGAGAATGATTAGAAGATTAACGTTACTTTATGTTATGTGAAATTGTTGTTAGTGATTATTAAAGTTTTAAACAAATGCAGTCCGTCTAATTTCTAACCCCACGAAGAGGTCATCCCTGACTACAAAAGCTAATTTTTTATAACTTTAGTAATGGACATTTTATAATAATAATTTATAATATTTTTTATTATTCCTTTTAATCATAGTCCACCTCACACTGAGAAGTAGAGAGGAACATATAACAATGTTATATAAGACTAAATAAATAAATTAATCATAGTCAATTAGTGTACTTAATTAAGGAATTCATTATCTCACTCAAACAGATAACATTGAAACCACAAATAAGTTATTTAGTCAAATATTGTTCATTTCTAAATCGTATCTTAAATAAATACTAATAAAGTCCGTCCGCGAAGTCAGTATCATTATATAAAAATGCTTAATTTTGTTAATTATATTTTTTTTTTTCATTGTTTTGTGTACTTAATTAGATTTTAATATATTTTTATCACCCAAAAAGACGAACTTAACCTTTTTGGAAGCAGGCATTCTTCAGCATTGTAAAAGTACACATCGAAACGTATCTTGTAAATAAATAATAATCATCTAATTCATGCCAAGTTTGCTAAAAGCCCCTCACAATTGAGCCAAGGGAATATAAAAGAAACAAAGATAAATTGGTGACACCGGAAGTCACGATACACTTTCTCACTCATTTGGTGAAGCTTAAATAATAGGTCTAAGTATTGATTTACAATTATAAAAATATATTTTAATAATATCATCTTTCATTCAGTGAGAACTCACTTTTATTTAGATTTTTTCAGTGTATCTGATGAATGAACTGAAATGAACATAACCTAGAAAATTAAAGTACCAGTATAACAGGTAACACATTAAGGCAAACATAAATTAAATAAAAAGAGTATATATTTCTTGTATTTAATACTATTAGTTTATTTTTTTAAATAATTAAAAACCTATACAAAAAATATGATGAATCTAAGAAAAACAATAACCTAACCTCAAAAAAAAAAAACAATTAAAAATCATTAATAATTATCTTTAATAAGCTATTATGATATTGTAATCTATATTCGGGGCTATTTTATAAGGAAAGTATTAAGTTTAACATATAAGATATTTATTTAAGCTGTTTATGCATGCTTGTGCTTTTGTGCACACCTACCATGAAACTTAACATTTACTGAATGGAATAGGCCAGATTATGTGTAGCATTTATTTTGAATATTAAATTAAAATTAAAAAAAAAAACGAGTTATAAACTTTCGATCGTTTGTTATCAATTTTAACAATTTTTAGAGAAACGACTTTCTTTAATGTATGTACTACATGAATTTAATATTTTTTCTTCATATAACTCCAACATATATTGATTTAATGCTTGTTTAATTGATTTTTTTTAAGAATGCGAGATCCACACGAAGATATTTTCGACATCATTGACAAATCGCTCATCTACACTACTGAAAACATCCCTACGAAAAATCTCGAAGAGCAAGATAATGAATTTTACGGCTGCTCTTGCAAGGATGCCTGCACCAATGCGTCATGTCGATGTTACAACACTTCAGGAGCCACTTTCGAAAATCGTGTAATAAAAAAAATTAACGACAATCCCGTTTATGAATGCAACGACAATTGCAGCTGTTCGAAAATGTGTACAATGAGATGCACACAATTCGGGCCGATGAAAGAATTAAAAATTAAATCGATTAATGAAAAAATCGGTTATGGATTATTTCTGGAAACCGACATTCCTCAAGATTATTTCATTTGTGAATACGCTGGAGAATTATTGGATGAAACAGAAGCAAACACCCGATATACGCAATATAAAAAACAGGGGAAAATGAATTATATCTTTTGGGTTAAAGAACATTTCGGAGAAAAGATCAATCAGACGATAATTGATCCCACTTTAATAGGAAACATCGGGAGGTTTATTAATCACAACTGCGATTCGAACTGTTATTACATATTAATTCGTGTAAACTCCGTGTTTCCGAAGTTGTGCATTTTCTCGAAACGAGCCTTGAAACGCGGGGAGGAAATCACCATGGATTACGGGATTCAAGAAGACGATCAGTCAGGGAATCTTGAGGATTACAAGAAAGTGCAGTGTTTTTGCATGAATGAAAATTGTAAAGGATTTTTACCATCACATAATGTGTAAGAATGAACTTGACTTATTGTAAAATATTTTTATTTATTTTAAAAAAATAATCTACCAAGTGATTCATCTCATTTCCTGGGAAAATCAAAAAAAATCCCTGCATTAGTACATTTCCATGTTTAATAGATTGACATAATCTATTTAATTTATATTAAATAAAAATGATTTGAAAATAATTAATTAATTATTTTCACATTTAGCTCTGTGACTTTTGACTTACGTTACGTAAGTACGTTAAACAAATGCACATTAAAACCACTACTTCCCGGGCAAATACCCACGCCGGACATTGAATTACATAATGTACATCTGCTGTTGCACATCAATAAAATATTGCATAATGCAACAAATTTTGGATCCGAGAAAAATTTAATGTAAAAACAACAAAAGGAACTTTACTTAATTTAAGGCCATCTGCAGACACATGTTTCGGGATCTATCCCTCGTCAGTACAGCTACGCATTACGTAATTTAAAGATGTTAAAATAAATTAATTCAAATGCAATCAGCAAAATTAAATCAATTAGCTAAATGTGAAAATAATTTATTAATTATTTTAAATCATTTTTATTTAATATATTTAAATAACTGTGACTAAGTAAATGAATAATACTCTTTTCTATCTATTTAATTTAATTTTAATTTCTTAAGTAAAAAAAAATAAGTAAAAAATTTCTTTAGTAAAAATCAAATATCTACAATTTATAAAAAGGGTGTATTATTTTCTTACCCGACGCCCTAAAGCGCAACAAGGGATAGCATTATTTTGTACTTACATTTGCCTTGTAATGATCGTGCAAATCTGGACAGGGAAAGACTATGTTCAAGTTCCGAATGTCCTTAATGGGAACCATGTATGTACAAATCTTGAATTGTTCCTGAGTGAAAGGATGGTTTGTCCATACTGGCAATGCTGTGTCCTTGTCTTCAATGGTTGAGAACAATTCCACAATCATCTCCTCCAGTTCATCTAAACTCTCTGAAAATCAACATAATTTAGTTACCTCGGGAACATTCACTGTTTCTTTATAAAGATTTGTTATCTTTTTTAATTACAATATTCTCATCTAATATCTATTCATACAACTTTAAGAAAAAAAAAATAAGGAAACACAAAATTTTGTATACAGGGTGTTTCTAAATCGACGTGAAAGATTTTAAAGGGTGATTCGTCTGCAGAAATAAAGGAGGCCTTTCATTATTTTATTTTTTTTATTTAATAATGGTAGGGAATTTGAAACAGCCAATCAGAAATGCTTGACTGAAAACAATTTAATAAACTTTAAAGGTGCCAGTTTTACAAAACATGATTGGGCAACACTGTCATTATTCCTAAACCCTTTACAATTGAATATTTATTAAGTATTATAAATCATGTCCAATACACGTTTAATGCTTTAAAGCTTTTATCAGAGTATTACACACATTATTCTCTCTTCTGTATTGAACACGATTTAAAATACTCAATAAATTGAAATAAATATTCAATTGTAAAGGGCTTAGGAATAACAACAGTGTTGCCAAATTTATTCTAAGCTCAATCAAGGCGCTAAAGCTAACTTAAGCAGGAGTTAGGTCAGAGTTGAGCTTGATAAATCTTCTTCTCAAGTCACTTTGGAGAAGCTGAACATAAGCCTTCTACTTTACTATACATATTAATTATAAAATTAGATTAAAAATATTATATACATTATGAAGGTGAAGGTGAGAGATTCAATGAGGTTAATTATAAAATTAGATTTAAAATATTATGCATATTATTATAAAAAAAAACCGGGTCATTGAAAATATTTTTGTATTTTTTACGATTATATATATATTTTTTAAACACTTACCTTTTCCAAGCACTGCCAAACTCATGATGTTAGAAGAGTACCATTTCCCGTGAAACTTCAATAATTCTTCCCTGACGGACATTCCCTTTTCTTTGGGTGTAGTTTCAAGGGTTTGCTTGTTCCCAGTACCGAACTTATGGTATGGGTGATCTCGATTCGCGGTGTGCCTCTCGAGCATTTCCATCCGCCAAGCGTCGCTGTGAATGTTCTTATCATGCTCGGAGTTCACGGCGTTCAGTTCCCGATCAGTGGCACTCGCCGTAAATAGTGGGCAAATGAAGAATTGAGAAAATCTAGATAATTAAATAAATTAATTAATAATTAAATATATATCTTTATTGCCAACAGAAACAAACACATTCATATTTTATACAACATATTTAAAAACAACAATATATAAATATATACAATGTACTTCAGGGAAACGGGTATCGACCGATAAATAAATATTTAATGTTAATTTTACAAAATAGTTCAGCTGTCGTAGATTTGACATCTCGAATTTTTTTTTTTTCAAAATCTTTAAAGGTAAAAAAACGAAAATCATTGTTTTTTTTTTCAAATTTGATTACCATTATTTACCTTTTTGGATTTTGAACAAAAAAAGTTCAAAAATAATAATTTATGAGTAAATACAAAATATAGCTGAGATTATTATTATAAATAGAAAAGAGTACTTATTTGCCCGGTAAGTAGTTGTTTTAATGTGCATTTGTTTAACGTACTTACGTAACATAAGTCAAAAGTCAAAGAGCTGAATGTGGAAATAAATTTATTAATTATTTTCAAATCATTTTTATTTAATATATTAAGATATTATTATTTTCTATTTGAAACATTTGCTTGTTCCTTCTCCAGATTTAGTGGAAAATCCATGATTTTCCATTTGTATCATCAAGGAGGGACAGCCGGACTTCACATTTACATAAATTTATAACCAATTCAGATAATTTTCAACAGTTGGGTGGTATTTTGTCTCTGGCATGTAACTGAAATCATTCTATCAGACTAACCAGGACCCGTATTATGAAAAAAATGTACCCTTCTCTTACATGTCAGTCTGTGCATTTTATTGTTTACCTGTGCAATGCTCCTTTCAAATGTTCAGGAACAATGTCAAAGTAGAAGCTGGTGTGGTCAGGGTAAGTAGCAGCATTGCTGCCACCACCGTGCTGAGCCAAGAACTTCTGGTAATCATCCTCGTTTGGGTACTCCTTGGTGCCCAGGAAGAGCATGTGCTCGCAGAAGTGAGCCAAGCCAGGGATTTCATCGGGATCACTCAAATAACCTGAAAGAAATTAGTTCACAATCATTTACAGACAAAAATTACATTTTACTACTATTTGTTGCGAATAAAACCCTTTATAATTGAATTCATGGAAACTACAAATAGGAACTTATTATTATTTGATTTGTGGGGCTGTGGTTACACTTCGACCTAAAGATATTTTGTGCCTGCCCTACGCGATATAATTAATTTGTTACCTCACGGGATATAGCTATCCTTTTAAAGTACCCTAAAAGGTTTTAACATTTGTCTGAGCTAAAGACTCGCGCTCTGTTAGAAGATGGATAACTGTCTCCCTTTCCACAAAACAGAATCTACATGTTTCATCAGCGACTATTCTTTAGGTCTTTTTGCTTCATTTTAATAGTAAACTGTATTACATTAAATAAAAATTACTTATGCACTCACCGACATTAACATCCATCGCAGCCGCCGATTTATCCGTCGTTGGATCGCTGACGAGCAACACCTTCAGCCGATTCTTGAGTATAACACCCCGGTAACTCCTCTTATCCTCCGACGACTTGATGATATTGTCGAACCGCTCCACCACCATCCCCGAGCCGCTCATTTTCACCGAGTGAGCTTTCGACACGACACCTAAAGAACTAAACACAACACCCGCACGAAGTATTATCACAGTGCCCAACAGATAACACTTATCAACAACACGCTCAAATCTGATTTAAACACAAAAACTCTCGTGCTTTACCTGTACAGGCAAAACGACCTCCTGGCATGCCGTCCGCTCACGACACTCACCAGAAAACGCGCCGTGGTGAAAATCATATATTTTCAGTGTGGGTGTTTTGTGGAAACCCACGAATTATGGATTATACGATTTTGTTTGTATGTTACGCGCCGTCTTCGTGCTGGCGGATTGTGGTTAGGTTTGACATCGAGCGTATTGACAGTTGATTTAATATCATTAAAATTCGATTGCGAATTGCGGCAAAACTTATGGGAATTACGTGGCGAAGTTTGCGGATGACATGGTTTTGCAAAAATGTGGTTTATTGAAGGTGAAATAAAAATTATTGGATTATGCTAGAATAAAAAAAGATCGCCCGAGCAGGGACTTGAACCCTGGACCCTTGGATTAAAAGTCCAATGCTCTACCGACTGAGCTACCCGGGCTGATGACGAAAATTATAAAATTTATTATAGTTAACTTATTATTTAATCGGGTCTATTCCATACAGAAAATGTTAAATTCAACGTATATGTTATTAAATAATCTCAAATTCTAAGTTTTTATATATCTCTTACAAAATCTCCTTAAACAGTAAAAAATAACGTACATGTTAAACTTAAAATTTCCCGTACGGAATAACCCCGAATAAAATATATAATACAATTCTTTAAATTAAAAGAAATATGCATAAAAAATACAATATTTATAGATATAATCCTCTAATATATATATATTCAATGGCCCTTTCTACCCATATGGGTGTAGGGTTGTAATTCTATAAAACAATGGCTAATATGTGCGTAATTCAAACAACAGTTAAATTGATCTTTATTGAATGTCGTGTAATAGAGAATATAAGAGCGCGAATTCATATATTTGGCGGGAAACGGGCGCAACGCCATACAGTGCTCAAGTGGACAACTATTTCCTAAGTTTCAAACCTTTATAAAGTTTTAGAGTTTAGGTTCGTGTATAAACTATGGAACCAACGGCGGGATTTTTTAAAATCTTTACATTTAATATTTCTAATACACTATTTTTTAATGAAACTACTCATTAGCAATTATTTTTAATCAGAGCTATTCTGTAAGAGAAATAATCGGTGCTATTCCGTACAAGAAATGTGAAGTTTAACGTTTATGCTATTAATACTTTCACATTCTATGAAAATTGATCTATTACAAAAGCTGCTTAGACTGTGATTAAAATAACGTATACCTTATAATTAACATTTCCCTTACAGAATAGCCTAGATTTAGTTTAACGTTTACGTTATTCTCATCTTCACAGTCTAAGCAACTTTTGTAATTTCTATTATTAAATGTTGAACTTTTGGAATAGAATTTAATTGATAGCGTACACGTTAAACGTAATATTTTCGATAGGGAATAACATCGAGTATGGGAATACAAAATTACACAAAATTATTTATATATACAATCAGTAATCCCTTTTACCTTATGGTCTCGGGTATATAATCTACGTGTACAATTCCACACGTAGATTATATTCATTCAGTGTCATTCTAACTCTATGTTTGGAATACATATTTATTCATAATAGAATTTGAACAATAAGTGTTTCTACAATGAAAAATGTAAAGCTAAAAAAGTAGGATTTTTGTTGATTATGATTCGCCGTCTATGAGTAGATTTGCAAATTATATCTATGAGTTTAATCCATCTGTAATAATGTGTAACAATTAGCAGGAGTGCTAATAGGATTGCCTACTATAATATCTCTATGACGTAGAAGTAGTATATTAAATACCATATCTATGCTCTATGACATAGATGTAGTAATTCTACATCTATGGTATAGGACACGACAATAAATAAAGATCAATTATTAAAATACGACAGCAAAGTAAGAAATACGAATTTGTTTAATCATTCAACAATGTTTTAAGATAGTGTTTAAGTTAAATTTCACTATTTTAAGTTGAGTTGATTTAAACAAATACTTCAATTAAAGAAGTATGTGTTTAAATCAACTCAAATTTATATGCAGAAGAGTAATTTAAAGAATTGAAATTCTAAAATTTTAATAACTAAATGCCTTTTTGGTCGTACGAAATCTGTCATATTGATATTAATTTACATATGAATTTAACAGTCGCGTACGACCGAAACGTGTGATCAATTTTAGGAATAATGCTCCTTGTTTTCGGACGATTGTGAATAGGTACTTTCTCTACACAATCCATTATCTATTAATTTTCTTGTGATACGAACGGTTCCCGACTATATCAATAGATGGGGCCACTAGAAAACTAATAATACAACATAGATGTAGATTGCTGCATCTATGAATTCCTATGATTTTCCAAAGACTTATAAATAATTAAATTTATGTAAATCGGGACTACTCTGTAAGAAAAATGTTAAGTTTAACGTGTACATTATTTTTCAATAGCTTTTGTAATAGATGAATAATATACATAGAATGTAAAGTTTATTAATAACATACACGTGAAACTTAAAATTTAATGTACGGAATAACCCCGATTGTGATATTTATCGTCTAAATAAGATTTAATATAGTAATTAGCAATTTAATCGGGGCTATTCCCGGAAATTGTTAAATTTAACGAGTACGTCATTAATTAAATCCACATTCTATGAATATATATATCTATTAAAAAGCTATTAAAACTGTGATTATAAAAATAACGTACACTTTAAATTTAACGTATCCTTTACAGAATAACACCGAATTTCAGTATTTTTTTTACATCATTTATATTTCATATTTTATTTATTGTGAATATTATTTGTTTTCATTGCTCGAACTTCACGCGAGTGAGACCGATTTACGTCACGCAGTGTGCGAGCGTGGGGGAAGAGTTTCTCTCATTTCATAATAATGTCTGCCATGAGGGTGCGAAGTGAAACACAGAAGCGAGCCAGTGAAGTAAAAACGTAGTCGAGAAAAACCAAAACAAATAGGCGCCGCGAGTGCAGATTTATTTCCAAGAGAGTACCGACGAGTTTGATGCGGAAAAATGGATGATTCGTTCCAAGTGGAGCTGAAGACGGTCAAACACACGATCCCGCTCGATATCCTGAGCGACCTATTGTCGTGAGTATTTCGTTGTTTTTGTTTACCTTCGGCGGAGAAAAAAAAAAACAACACGGATGTAAATAATGTTTTTCGCGTTTTGGATGTTGGGTTGTTGTAGAGATGTGTTAGAGGTCATTTCGGGGAAACGCATTAAATGATCTGGATATTGCCGGTGGATTAGGGAGGGGGACTATTTTTAGAATATTATTAATAAACGCCGTTTCGTATGCACAAACATAATTTACGTTGCCCCTCGCTGAATGCGAGTCTCGTAACAATTTACGAGCAATCGCATAACTATAAATTAATTCATAACAGTTTTGTAAATAAAATCATTTCCTTTCATCACTATTCCTTTGTCACTTTTATTGAATACATACAACCTTCTTTTATTCGTTTTACTAGAAAATCAATTTATTTATTAAATTCAAATAAATAATATTCATTTTTTTAACTTGTAATCAACAGTATATTTTAAAAATCAATAAATTCAAAATCCTTTTGTTTGTAAATCAAACTACTATACATTCATATTACTTTTGTTTTGTAAACAATATATATATTTTTTTCATTAATTTTACATTCTGGATGTAGATTAACAAAACAGAACATATGATTTTCAATATTGGAAAGAATAATACCATGCCCAAATTTCAGACCCATTTTTGTGGTAAATATTTCGTATATTGAAAAAAAATGTCATTACAAGGAACATCTACAATGTTTACATTTTTAAAATAACAAATGAAAACATTGTAGGTCTTTTACGCCTATCGATGATTTGGATTTAAATTTTTTTTAGGTAGGTAATGTTAAAATAAAATAAATTTATTCTTAACAACGTGCATCTTTAACAGATTGGAGGGCGACGACTATTTGCTGAAATCTTTCCCCTGGGCCAACCTTTTTTTTTATTACCCCCTATTAATAATGGATGTTAGATGTGGCTTTCTATTATTTTTTATAATTGAAATAAAAAAATGCCAGTAAAACTGTGGTAGACGCCAGTGTCCAATAAAAATGTCTTCAGTAAAACACTATAGATATGAAATAAAAATAAAATTGAATTATTCATCATTCTCTGTCGTATTTCACGATTTTCACCATTCAATAGATTTCCTGGACTACATCGGACTCCCCAATAAAACTGAAGTCATATACTAATTAAAGATGATTTGAAAATAATAAATAAATAAATTATTTCCATATTTAGCTAAATTTATTTATTATTCAAAATTTTTTGACTTACATTATGATTTAAGGTAAATGATTTAAAAAGGTAAGTACAAAGATGTTATTAAAAATGAAAATGATTAAAAAAAACTTAAATTCTGTTTCTATTCAATATTTAAATATTTATCAATTTTGAATCCTGTACTCATTATTTATTAGAAAAAATGTTATTCAGAAAAAAAAAAATCATACAACATATTCGCGAATAATGTGTGCCATTTGTGTTTCTCTGTCTATGTGAGGAAACTACTTTCACTTTTCGCTCGCCTGTGTTGACGGTTTTAGAAAACTTATCAGTGAAAACTTGTTTGAATTGCAAATTTTGTTTGGTTCACGGTTCAACAATGAAATTGTAGTTATTTGCTGTATTAACGTCAGTGTGCGGAGTTAAAAATAAATGTTCAGATGTGTGAATTATATGCGGAAAAAAATAATTATTTTTCAGTCGTACTTTGAAAATTCCTTTTGTTTATGTAAATAAAAATAAATAATTTGCAAATTTGTTCAATCAAAAAGTTAATCATACATAACCCAACTTTTCGCAACTTGCTTAATTCCAGAGTTACGAAAAATTGCCTCAAACGAAAACTGTAGAGAATTCGATTGTCTGCAACTTTTGTTTGTGACAAATTTTTCCCAACCGTCAAAATACTCGCGTATTTTTACTTTTATAAAAAATCAAATGTTAATTTTAAAAATTTACAGAAACTTAAAACTTTAAACTTTCAACGAAAATAAAAAAAATCAAACAAAACAAAATTAAGTTTCCAACAGAAAATTTATTAAAAAGAAATTGGATTTTTGAAAAAGGAAAAAAAAGCTAAATTTTTAAGAAAATATTTCTTTTTGTAAATTAGGGATTGTTTTCTTGGGAATCGCAAAGAAAAATTGGCAATTTTTTGTACATAATTTGATGTAATTTGAATTTCAACTTTTTTTGACATTTCGTCATTTTCTGTCATTTTTTAAATTGTCAACTTTTTTTCTGCCATTTCGTCATTTTATATAATTTTTGGAAAATTCAACTTTTTTTTGGTATTTCTTCATTTCCTGACATATTTGAATATTTCAAATATTTTTTTTGGATTTATGTCGTTCTTAACAAATTTTGTGTCGATTTTGATTTTTCATAAAGATTTTAACTTCTTTAAAAAAAAATGAAATTCTCAGAACATGTCAAATTTTTAAGAAATTCTTAAATAAATTTTTTTTAGAAAAATGTTTAGTTTATAAAAAATAATCAACAATTAATTTATTTTTGCTTTTTCTGGTATTTTTATGGACACCATTAATAAAGGAGCAAAAAAATTAATTGTCAAAAATTTCAAATCTTAAACATAAAAAAAATATTCTTTTTCCTGATAATTTTGTTAATTAAATTATATATTTTCTTTCTTAATTCAACATTTGTTTTGAAAAAAAAATTACATTTGGTTTGGAGAAAAGGCCAAAAAAAGTGAAATTCTCCGAAAATGTTAAATTTTAAATAAAATAACATTGTTAAAATTGTTATTTTATTTAAAATTTAACATTTTCTGAGAATTTCACTTTTTTTTAGTAAAATGTTTAATTTCATTTTGCTAAAAAATTGTTATTTTATTTAAAATTTAGCATTTTCTGAGAATTTCACTTTTTTAAAATCTTAAATTTTTATAATAAATTCAAAATCTGCTTTTTGAAACTTTATTTAATTCAATCGATCTGTTACGACTACCTAGCTAAGTCCCAACAAATTTACATTTTATGGTGGTGAGCCCAAACTGAGCAAAAGTGTGGATAATTGTCCCTTTTCAAAGGTTTCAGTGCATTTCTGAAAAATGACAATAAATCGTTCTAGCGGGTTTCGGTTAGTTAAATAGATGTTATTTTGTTTCTTTAATATATTTAAATTTTTAATTACTAAAACAAATCGATTAAGTTCATAAACAACTTTGCTAATTTAACCGAACTCTCTAGCTTAATTATTAAAATTGTGCTCAATTAATTTAGAACAACTTGTGTATCCACTTTGTATTTATCAAAACATACACGATATTAAAACACATGTTGTTTTCGAGTGAAAAAAATTATCAATTAATACGAGGACAAATGAATATTCATAATTCCGCCTATTCAATAAACAACTCAATGTAATGTTCTTTTTTTTTAAGTTAACAATAGGATTTACTACAATTCACTTCTAACTGAAAATAAAAAAAAATAATAATAGAAATCTCCCTTTTTTTTCTACTTTCATCCTTCAATTAGCATTCATTCAAATGGAAATACAATAGTGGCAGTCCACAAATAACCTCCTCATTAAAAATGAAGGTGGCCTTCGGACAAAATTACACACTTGGCTGTTACAAAAACAAGCAAACAATGAGGGGATTTGTAAACAAGTAAATTAAATAGCTATTAGTGTTTTCGGCATATTTAGTTTTTACTAATCCAGGATTATAATTTCGCTTTCATTGTTAAGGGAAAGTATTGTTAAAGGAAGCTTAACACCAAATGGGTGGATAAGGCAAACAATTGTATATATATTTATAATGGGTTTCACTAAATGGTTATTTATTTTTATTATATACATAATAAATGTAGAGGTCAATGAATTCCCAATGGGTATTATTATTTTGTGTGAAAGAGCCTTCATAAACGGGAGACTTTTAGAAGTTAAATGAGTTAAAAAGTTTAAATTATTTTAATTTATTTATTTAGTCTTAAACCCTAAACCTGAAAAGGTAATATCGTGTTATGTGATATTATGTATAATACCGATGTGTAAAAATAATAAAACATGGAGTATTACAGATAAGATTTTGTTGAGTGTAGAACTGATAACAATACAACAGTTCAAAACACTTTGCAGATTATTTTCTAGACTCAGGTGATAAAAAAATAAAAACATTTTAGATAAATCATAACTATTTGCAATATTTTTACAACCTTACTTGAAGTAATTTAATCACTTTAAATTAAAATCACCACCTCACACTGAGAAGTAGAGAGGAACATATAACGATGTTATATAAGACTAAATAAATAAATAAAATAAATATTAACCCTTATGTTGTAAAATTTGACATGGATATCTGTAACAATAATTACCTGGGTAGTTTAAATATTCTGATTCCGGGTATTTTTTGGTTGCAGTAGTAAATTAATATTTGTAATGTAAAAGGTTTTAATTATTTCATGTTTGTTTTTTTTATAGACGCTTCATCATCAATGTACCAGAAGCGGCCAAACAGAACCACATCAGGCTGTGTTTTCAGATCGAGCTTGCCTACTGGTATTACCTAGACTTTTACGTCAACAATAACAGCTTCAAGCTGAAGGGCTGTAGCTTTAAGGAATTTGCGGCACATGTTTTTCAAGTGAGTAGATCAACAATTATACATTTAATCATCCCCTAAACTAAAACTAGATTCAAGGAATGTTGATAAATATTGTTAATCATCAAGGATTATTTACATTCAATGAAACGTTCAACCATCATTCCATACGCTAGATGAATGGTGGCTGAACGTTTCATTAAATGTGAGTGGAACATCCCTTTTGAATACATAATCCTTAAATAAATAAAAGGAATTTGAAAATAATTTATTGATTAATTATTTTCAAATTCTGATTCATAGATAAACCAAGTGAATAGATCCTTGTTCTATTATTATATAATCCTTGGTTAATTATCCTCTCAAAAAAACATTTTTCTGAATCTGCCTATGTAATGAGAAGAGAGATTTGATATTTTTTGCTTGTTTTAAATCGTTATACTCTTAGATTCAAGAAGAAGATATTTATTTGGTGTTATTGTTAATAAAATTAAAAATGCATTCTTTTAAAATTATCATATTTGCTAGAATAATTTATAAAGTTTGCTTGTTTGTACTCCCAACTTCATAATTTTAAAGAACAAATTTTAGTTTGTGTTGTTTCAATTAGTTTATTTTCGATTTTATATATTTTTTCTAGCATTTGCCGTTTTTACAAAGCCATTACGACCGTCTATCAGAAATTCTAGACGAATGGCGAGAGTACAAACAATCAGTCCCAACTTATGGGGCAATTTTATTATGTGAAGGCAATACGCATATCCTTCTGGTCCAAAGCTATTGCGGTAAATCGAGCTGGGGTTTCCCCAAAGGGAAAGTCAACGAAGACGAGGACCCTGTCCACTGTGCCATACGTGAGGTCTACGAGGAGACAGGCTTCGACATCGCCGCCCACATCGACCCCGAATACTACCTGGAGTCCGTGATAAACGAGCAGCTCGTCAGGCTGTATGTAATCCCCGGAATAAGCAGGGACACGAAATTCCAACCGCGCACCAGGTTCGAGATAAAGGCGTGCGAATGGTTCCCCATCGTCGATCTGCCCAACAACAAAAAGGACGCCACTCCTAAACTCAAAATGGGCGTCAGCACCAACTCGTTCTTTATGGTGTTGCCGTTCGTGAAGAGGATCAAGAGCATTTCGAATAATGGGGGCGTGTACAAGAGGCAGCGACACAAGAGCTCGAGTTTGAGCGAAGGTGAGTCTTCTACGATGAACAAAACGAGGACACACTCCGAGCAGAAGACTTTCTTCAATCAAGGAGAGAAGCGCGAGAAGAAATCTCACCACTCCAAGCGGCAGCTGTTCAACCAGCAGGATGAATTCGTGTTCAGCGCCCCCTCGTGGCTCAACTTCAAGTTCGACAAAGCTGCCATTATGGAGTGTATTCCATAATTTACAAATTTGTTTTTTTTATTAATTTCGTAAAATTGGTGCTCAATCAAAAAAAAAAAAAATGGAAAACAAAGTATTTTGAGGCGGGTACAATCGTGTAATTGATTTTCAATTAAGGAAAAAAGGGTTTCATATTCGAAAATTACACAATTTTCGAGTGTGTTTCGTAAAAAAATTGGGTAACAGGGTGTTCTTGATTATTCATAAATCTAATGATCAGTAATTCAATCATGAATAATTAAACCTTAAGATATTAATTGTGACTCTAATAACATACTTAAATAAAAAGAAAATTACAAAAATAACATTTGATAAATTTAATCTAGCGTATGGATAACTGGTGACAATGCTTATATTCGGGGCTATTCTGTATGGATAACGTTCAACATAACATGATTGTTATCTGTGAAATATCCCAGTTCAAGTGGATTTTCTATAAATTATAATAAATTCAAATCTGCTTAGACTGTGATTATGAACAGATACGTTAAATTTTACGTTTTTTCTTACAGAATAGCCCCGATCATCTTTTTAAAAATAACATGTTTTTTGTAACTTTTGTATTCGGGGCTATTCTCTAAGTAAAATAAATAACGTTTCTAATAGATAAATATACATACAATGTGAAGTTATTAATAACGTTAATAATATATACGTTAAACTAAACATTTTCTGTATGGAATAACCCCGATTCTCATTTATATATACAATACATTTTGGTATTTATTTGGGCTGTCGACCAAAGTTCTTTCTGCCATGCTTTAATTTATCAGATGTTAAAATTAACAAATTATCACCGACAGAATCAATAACTTATTGAAAATTGGCTATGAGTTAATTCTAATAATACTTTGTACATTTTTCTTCACTTATTTTATTTATTAACAGATGTACATTTCGTTCACTATGTGATCAATATCAATGCTTTACAAAGAATCAATCTTTTATTAGTAGATATGTAGACGACGTTTTCTGTATATGAACTGGCACAAATTGTAAATTAAATCAATTCGAAAGACATTTAAATTCAAATAGCAAAATTCAATTCAGAAATAAAGATTAATAATATATTAAATAAAAATGATTTGAAAATAATTAATGAATAATACTCTTTCTATTTAGATTAATAATAGATTACTTTTATTTACAAAGAATTAATCTTTGTAATATATATATATATATATATATATATATATATATATAATCTAAAATCCCCATCTACCATAATGGTGGTGTAGGGATTAATCTTTGTAAAATATTGATAATGATATGTGCATCTCTTAATAAATAAAATAAGTGAAGAAAAGTGTACAAAATGTTTTCATATATCTTTCAAATGTTCATGAAACTCCCATTTAATTATCAAATAATACTGTCAGAATTAATAACTTAATGAAAATTGGCTATGAGTTGATTCGAATAATACCGTCAGAATTAATAACTTAATAAATATTGGCTGCGAGTCAATTCGAATAAACCCGAACACCCTTCATAAAGAAAACTTGCCCAATATATATATTTTTTAAAATCGACTTGTCGGGAGGGCGCCACCGGTCGTTCCAACGGCCGGTCTCCCGATTGATCTCACTATTTCGAAAATTAATTGCCGTATCTGCTCGATGAACCCCTCTTCCGAATCATTTTGAATGACTTTCACTCAGACGAGGAAAGTATAAAAAACATTTGTACTCCGAACGGGAAACGGTCGTCATAAATATTTATAAAAACACTGACGGCCGTTCCAGTTATTTTTTTCCCCTTGTGCGTTTAAAGCAAATGGGGCGTGAAACGTAAATCAAAAGTTCGGATTGCAAATTGATGATGTATTTTTGTTGTGACCAATTAATGAATGATTTTCGTTAAAATCCCTCTTGTGTTTAAGGACGTTTAAAGAAGAATTTTCGAGAGTGAACAAAAATAGAGGATTGATGATAAAATTTATTTTGAGAGTGAACAAAATTAGAGGATTGATGATAAAATTTATTTTGAGAGTGAACCAAATGAGGAGGAACGATGTTGGAGGAATAAACAACATTGTCCACTTATTTTCATTGTTAAATGTATTACGAACACAATGTGATCATTATCATTAACAAACTGAGTTTCACCATTAAATATTATTTCGAACACAATGATCATTATCAGTTTGTTAATTAAATTGATATTCCTTTTAAATCATATGCGACATTTACATTTCCATTCCACGACTTCAGTTGGGAACAGGGAATATCATTCTCAGTGCCCATTGTGAATTTCTGTATAAGTTGAATATAAGTGAACTTGAAGCATTGAATGAAGAATCTTTACTGATTGTTGGATAAGACTCCAAGACATACAGAAAGATGTGGTGAAAAACATATACAGAACACTCACCTCGTACTGAAAAGTAGAGGCACATACAAAGATATTATATTTATTTATTTTATTTAGTCTTATATAACATCGTTATATGTTCCTCTCTACTTCTCAGTGTGAGGTGAAGATATTATATAAGACTATTTAAATAATAAAATATTTGTATTGTGTTCGAAATATATTTAACAGTGAAAATAAATAAGTGAAGTAAGGAATAAACAACAAATCAAACACCTTCACGGAAACTCAAACGATAATTTGTTAAAATGATAGGATTGATGATAAAATTTATTAAAATAATTTTAATAAAGTACAATAATTTCATTTATATAATTAAAAAGTCTAGCTGACAGAAGATCACTAGATTTATTATAATAAAACATTTTTGTTGTAAGCAAATTATAAAACGCATTTTATTGTAACTCCTCGAATTTTTTAATCATTCTAAAAAAATATTTAACCCGAAACCATTTGGTAAAAGGGATTACTGATTGTAAGTATATATATATACATATACAGGGTGTCCTGTTAATGCTTAACTTCGAGTTCCTAGGACCAAAATATGATAATTTAACGGTTAACTTCTGTATATAGATAAGTTTAGTTGAATTATGATATTTCGGTCCCTGGAACCTGAGGTTAAGTCATTTCCAACATTAAAGACCCAAATATGATGATTTAACAGTTACATTTTGTATATAGATAAGTTTGGTTGAATCATCATATTTTGGTTTTAATGGGTCACCTCGCACATAAAATATTTTCTTTAAAACTCTTTAAACACTACAATCTTTGTTATTCCCCATAAATTTTTTGTCGTATTCACAATTCAAAAAAAAAAAACTTATTTTCTTTCCATTAATTTTGGATTTTCATTTAGGTTTTCCCACTCGAAACAAAACTAATCCTCCCCCTCTTTATTTTATATCCATTTTAATTTGCGACTACTTTCACGTCATTGATTCTTACGTTGAAAGGAATGTGATACGCTTTCTTTTTTTTTCTATGCGCAAAATATAAATTACTTATTTTTTTATCATTTCCCTATTTTAATCAAAATCGGAACCAAAAATTATTGTACGAGTATTCGCTCTGGTTTGTGAACATTTTCATACGTAATTCATTTATTTTAAATATGAACAAATTTAAACATTTTCATACATAATTTTTTTTTTTAAATTTAAAAACAAAAATTTAAGGAAATCAAATTTCATATTTTCGCAAACAGGGTAAGTTCGCTTTTCTTTTAGTGGAGCAATTTCTTATATCCACCTCGATGTAAAAATCTCTATTTTATAAGAATTAAAATTTAATTTACATTTTTGAAATAAATCCTTTCAATTATCAAGATTTATGAATCTTTAATGGATTCAAACTTGAGGACTTTCTCAAGATTCAACCAATCAATCACAATTGAAAGTTGTGGATTTATTTCAAAATTACAAGAATGTTTTGTGAAAATTATGTTCAATATTATATTATTATTGAGAGGCACAACAGATCTTTAGGTCGAAGTGCCACTACAAATCAAATAATAAATAATAATATATATATTATCGAAAATCCCATTTATCCACATATAATGTGGGCTATTAATAACATTAATTTAAAAAAAAAATATTCTGAACCGTATGCATTGTCTACTATTTGTGATTAAGTAAATTAAAATTGTTGATCCACCTCACATTGAGAAGTAGAGAGACACATATAACGATGTTATATAGGAATAAATAAAAAAAAAATGTGCTATTGGGCCATGGTTTTTGGACTTTAATTCAAACCTTTCTCTAACTACTGTGGTCGGCATATTCAGTGGCTCCTTGTGCATACGCCCTAAGAACTCTTCGAAATCATAAACAATACTAATCACACTGGTCGTGAGAGCCTACACAGTTTGATTAAATATATGTTACTAATAGTTGCAGCTTAATACTTGAAGCGATCTAGGATTAATAAATCCTGCTATTTGTTGATCTAATTATAATTATGTTGACTATTTTATACATTTTTATATGATCCAAGACTTAATTCTCAATTCTGAATGAATCCTTGATTCTTAGTATGGGCGTAAATAATTTTTTACAATAACAAATTTATTTAGTCGCAATTAGTAGGCTGTGCACATTTTTAAATGGATCACTTATCAAAATTGTTCACACAGAGTACAAAAAATTAGTTACTTAATTAAATTAAAAATTGTAAAAAAAAAAAAATTAAAATCGTTGAGAAAGAAATTGTAATTTAAATGAAATCGTATTTATTCGTCGTGAGAGAAAGAAATGTTTATTTATTTTTCTTTTGCAATATATAAATGTATACTGATTTATTTAATGATATTTTGTATTTAATGCGTTTTCGCTTTAACAAAACCGTCCCTTTATTAACGAAAGGACGGTTCTCAAACACACGCCGTGTATATTCAATATTTGTGTAGATAATCGGATCTTTTTATGTAGAAGCCACATATCTGAAGAATTTTTATAATACCGACCGACCAGTGAATTTTGGTTTTCTCTTATTTTACGATGATTAGAATTTCTGTTTAGTTTCGGCCCTTGTTTTTACTAAGGAAGATTTGTAACGGTTCGTTTGTAAGTCACACAAAAAAAAAAATATGTTTACGTTCCTTTCTTATTATCGCAATGTGACAATTTTTTTTTGTAATATTGTGCGGTTCGGGCTGTGTTCAATAATGGCTTTATTTAATTTTAGTTGAATTTATGTGAAGTAATTTCTGAGATGTGTTTGATGTGAAATTAATTTAAACTGAGTTTAAATTAAGTTTAATTTAAGAAACAATGTAAAGTATTTTTTTAAATTTATTATTTATGTAACATAATTTTAAAATGAGTTTAAATTAAGTTCAGTTTAAATTATGAAAAGTAATCTGTTATTATGTAAATTATCAGAGCCTACTAAATATTCAGGCTGGAATATCATGACGGAAATATCTCCTGTTCAAAATAATTTCTTAACCTAATTTGGAATTTTATATATACAACAAATATCTGTATGTATGAATTTACAGCAATTTATTTACAAATTCAATTCATTTATTTACGGTAAATCACCTTTATACAGAATAATAACAATATTCAAAATATTTAGATAAATATAATTAATTGTATAATACTTAATTCACAATTTGGCCATCGACCAGAAGTTTTCGCCAATTGGAATTTAATTTTCATCTAAAATAATTCTTAATTTTTTGTCATTCTGTTTGTTCTATTAATATCAGACTGATAAAAACGAAGAAATTAAAGTAAAATAAAACATACGAAAACAATTTTTACAATTTAACCCGTTTGCATTAGAGCAGTGTGGGAGACGAGCAAGTGTTCCATCGTATGCATCTCAAGATCCTTCCCACTCCGACCTGTATATTTAATAGGCTCTGAAATTATGTAAAATAATGAAAAATTATTGTTTAATGTGAAATTTATTTAAACTGATTAAGATTAGTTTAAATTAATCGATGGACTTTACTATATCATATAAAATTAATTTAAACTAACTTTAATAAAACGATACTCCCAGTGAGTAAATGCCATTATTTCACAGCTAGTAAAAAGAAACTATTTTTTAATTATAAAGGCCTATAAAAAATCGAATGTAGATGTTGATTAATGTGGCAGTTAGGTGTTGAAAATCCATGTTCACTTTAGTTACGTTAAGAAAAAATAAGTTTTATAAGGCAAGAAAGTTTACTAAGTAACGCCTTCCATCATTGATTATAAAACTAAATAATAAGAATTTTATTCGTCAGATTGTTATTCAGTTGCCTTTACACACCAAAATTGGTGTGTAAAGGCCGTTTAACACATATAAGAATTCTCACAGTGTGAGAATAATATATAAAAGTTCCACTATAATCTTTATATATATAATCAATTATATATATATATATATATATATATATATATATATAACCCCTTTCTACTCACATGGGTGTAGGGTATATAATCAATTATAACTCGGTTAAAAATCTAAATAGGCAGGAAAATTCCGCCTCGTGTTATAGATATCCATGGGTTACATATTTTTCTTTTTCTTACTGCCAGAGTATACTACTTTTTAAGGACTGTGGATGCATTCATTGCATTGTGGTCGTGATTTGACACCGATAAATATTTAAAAAAAATTGAAATTTCGTTCGGAAAACAGTTACCAGCTGCTAGTTTTACATATAAAAATCCCAGTTTTACACAGTAAAGAATTATTGTGGAAACAAATGACATTTACTTTGAAAGCAGCTGATAACAGTCGCAATTGAATTATGAATAAAAACAACTTATTTCTGTCAGCAACTGCCTTATATAATTTTTATACATAATAATTTCTTAACGTAATTAAAGTGGATTTCAAAAGACGGATTAGGTACTAAAAATAGAAAACGTTGGTATGGTGATAGGTTTTTTGATATTACTTTTTTTTCTGATGCAAAAGACTCGATGTAGAAAATTATAATTGAGGACCTCGCTGCAAAAAGGGGATAACTCCAAAGAAGTACTTTTCGAGATAATTAAATAAAAAACTTTTAAAAATTTCATTTCTACATGGGATATGACCGAATTGTGAAGTTTTTCCCACTCGTAGCGCTATTATTTAAATAATTAATGCAAATTAATATATATATATTCAATGACCCCTTTCTACCCACATGGGTGTAGGGTAAATGCAAATTAATTTTTTTTCAATTGCAATAATTATTTATTTAATCAGCCGACGAATGTCTCGAGCGCCTTAGCAGCGGTTATTCCACGTGCAATCTCTTGCCATAGTTGGCACCTGAGATCGTCACATTGGGGTTTACCTGTATGGATATTTGTATTTGGCTTGGGACAGGTATCCAGCCTGCCGGGGCTAATTGCAATAATCATTGAGTTAAAATGACTATAGAAGGCATACACACTGCTTGTTGATAACCAATATGGAGGGGTCTAAAAGGTTTAGTATTAGATGGATTTATATGACTTTTGCACAAAATGATGCAGAATAATCGAAACCATAATTACAGATGGTAACAGTTGTCAGTGTGTTATGACAAACTCAATTGATTGCAAGTTTAGGTTGTACACAACAGCGTAAATCCATATCTAAAACCTTCAATAAATTTCCTGAATATGGGGCCAAGAAATGGTGTGAGTTGTGTACAAGTACTAGATGGAGCTTTAAGTATCCATAATTTAGCATATAAAGGTCAAATTACTGATCACTAAGGCTTCTACTTCGTTATACATTCTGTAGGATTGTAATAAATTACTTTTTTAACAAAGTTAAAAAGTGAAGTAAGGAAAAAACTCATATGTTATTATTGTTAAAAAAGTGTCTTAGTATAAAAGTCAATAAAAAAAAAATGGAGTTATCCCCTTTTAGTTGCAATGTCTTCAATTGAAGCTGTTTGACTTCTGTGTTGAGTCACAAATAAGTTTTCTCCAACATGAACCAAAAATGACGATTTTTACTATTTTAGTCATTCAGGTAAATGTGGAAATAACTTTAAATAGCTCACACTATGTTATATTTTTACAGCTACTTGAATTCGTTCTTAAACAGGATTATTTTTCTACATGTCTATTGAATTTGTGTGATTTCCAAATAAAAGTTTATTCTATTTTATTTCTACTTGCTGATTTTTTTTATTAACGTTTAGCAAAATGTTATAGCGCAGACAAATGTGGTTCGTTTGAGTGACCACTTGAAGCATAATCATGGGGTTGGAATAGTCGAGTGAGTAAAGGCCTTAAAACAAGGAAAAAAAATAAGAAAATAATTTAATTACTAAAATATCTGCAAATAACTACGCCAATACTCTTGATGGAACTCTACATTGACTTTGATAAATAAAAAAACATGTATTTTACTAATCAAGAGTCTTAACATAGATTTAGTATATATATATATCCTTGTGGAGTTTCGCCGCTTCTGATTGAAGCCCTTACAATCCGTTTATATTGGGGTGGATGGATTATACATTTTAAGTAATTTACATACAAAGTCTATGCTTTTTAAGTAATAGCGCCATCTAGTGAAATTGTCACATACTTTTATGTTGGTGGCGCCATCTGTTAACATTGCTATAAACTTTTCTCGATGATGGCGCTATCTTTCGGAATTGTCGTGAACTGCTTCGCGCAAGTAGCGCCATTATTTTGCAATAACTAATAATTGTTAACATTAATCATAGAGTTAAAATTAATATAGAAAGCGTTTGTTGACAACCAACTTAAAGGGGAATTCACAATTTGTAAATATAAAGGAACGCGTCAATGGAAAGGTGCCGTAAGTGAATGTCAGTGCGGCGTGGGGTTCCGCCATTTTATCCAGCGACAATTGATGGTAAATTTAAAATGTAGTGAAATATTAATTTAATCATTTATTTAAGAAACCCAATAAAACACTTTTTGCTTGTCTGAATCAACTGTTTCCTATATTTTATTTTTTTAGTTTTTTTCATCAAAAATATTAACTAGCGTATTTTATGCTATATAATCTATTATATATTGAAAATCTTTATTTCTGAGTATTACATTATATAATTATAATTTATTTTTTTATTTAGTCTTATATAACATCATTATATGTTCCTCTCTACTTGTGTATCATTTATTATTATATATAATGATCTAAATAGGCTAATCCTTTACTATTTCGGAAAAGTCTATAATACACTTCTATCGAGTCAGTATATCATTAAAACTTATTTACAAATAAAATTACATGTTCATTTCTAGGTTATAAATTATTTTCTGCATTTATTGTTATACAAAAACAGGGCTGTATGGCGGATGACCCATCAATTCGACTTTTTCTGTTATTAAAAATCTCTTGTTTGAGCTAGCAATATCCGTTGGAAGATGATGCGGTAAGTTTCCCTTATTTTCTGACATCTGACAAACAATTTGTTGTGTACCATTCAGAATTGAACGCCCGACAGTGCAGTAATGGCGCAGTTGACACATGTAGGTTTTTTTTTGAAAAGAAAAAACAGACAACAATTCTCTTCGAAGTTCTTCGTGCGCAAGCATTTTTTTTTGGATTTAGCTCATCTTGAAAGACTCATACAGTCGACTACTGTTTACTTTTAGCTCATACGCATAGATTCATAATTCGTCACTTGTTACGATATAATAGACCTGCTTTGAATCACCGCAATGGTATTTCTTTGAACCAATAGACATGAGCTCTGGTATTTTTTTTAACCAATCGACATGAGCCTTTATTTTGAGCGATTGTTAAATTATGTCATTCAACGCAAACACTTTGTTGGTAGCCAAATGTTCATACAATATAAACTAATTTAGTGCAAGTTTGTAAGGCCATCCATAATGTTTACAGTAGGCATTGTAAACATTATGGATGGCCTTACAAACTTGAACTAAATTCAACTTACTGAAAAACAAATGAACAAGCCTATTGTAAACCTTATGGATGAGGTGATAAACTTTCACACATTTCCCATACAGCGCAGAATATTTCGGCAATATTGCACTAGAATTGCAATGTTGCAAATTGCTTTACAAGATTGATGCAACTTTGATGTTATGATACATTGCAATGTTGCCACACCACTGCAGTGCAAAATTGTAGCAATATTGCAAATGCATCACGGAGAGCGTGGCCCCCGATAAAAGGAAAGCGCCGTTTCCCCCCGATAGAGGTCGCGTTGAGCGCATAATTGTAGGGATGGTCCTGGTAGCCTTTTTATAGGACGCGCGAAATGTCAAAGTTCAGTTCTATATGTCATGTCCTGTTTATTATTCTAGGTCTATATGAACTTCACAGATGCGGTGCAATTACTTTGATGTGAAATTAGTTCGTCCGCCTTCGTGGATGTGTTGACCATGAGATGCTTGTTTAAGACCCGCTATCTTATTAGCAAAGTTGCCAGTAGTGGGTCTCATTTATAAGAATATTCTGCATATCTTGCAATGATTGTATAATATAATCTCTCAGTAATCATACAATGCAATCTTGCAGCAATTACACAATGTAATATTGTTAAAGGTAGACATTTTAATCTTATAGTAAGATTGCATCTACTTTGCTGCAACGAATCTGCAATCTTGCAGTATAACATTTTTGCAACCTTTCTTCAATCTGTATTGGTTAAAACTTTGTGCATAATTAACGAACAGACCTTACATATAAGTCTAGATTCAATGTATCTTGGGTATTTCCATTTTGTTGTCGTTTTCATTTTCGTGTCCTTTAAATTCTCCAGACTTTTTGCTAAGATTTAATCTAGAAAATTAAAAACATGTATTAATTAAAGACTTGTTTTTATGTAATTATTTGCTAGTTAGAAGCAATTCGTTAGATTTTGATCTATTATTATTTTCGGAATGTTTGTTTTTATTTTAAAGAAATGCGATTTTTTCCCAGTGTGCGGCGTCCTTCCAGAAATTCCAGCACAGAAATACTCACGGTGTGCGTCGGTCTTTGCACGCCGAGGAAGTCGTCCCGCTGGCGTTGGCCAGAGTGAGACGGACTAGGGGGCCAGAGGGGGGGCTGACAGAGCCGGGTTTAGTAAACTTTTTCATTGCGCAGTTTAACGTCGCGTGTGCCGGTGTGAGTGCGTGTGCGTGTTTACAGCAGTCATGGCCGCCCAATTGACATCGGAACAGGAGCTCGTAAGTCCCTAAACTGAATAAAAACCGACACCAAACCACACACACACACGACACGAACCACGGGACCGCCACCCCCGCCGACAACCGGACGTTTTCCCGGCCGGACGAAAAACAAAAGACGACAACAAACAACCGGTGGTCGGCGGTTTGTTCGTCTCGCTCTCCGGCGGAACAACAAAAACGGGATTAAAACAAAATACGGTCGGCCTACGCGAATTTACCGGCTGGCTGTGGGTGGGTTTTTGATTTGTTCCAAGCCAGGTTTTTTTTTTCGGTTTTGTAGTCCCAGGAAATTTGGGATTTGTCCGGTCTTTTGTTTACTTTTATTCCCGCGTTTGACATTGATCTCGGCGAATGCACACGGATTTCTTATTGGCTACCTGTAGAATACCATCATGACAACATTTATAAGAAAACTAAAATAAAGAATATTTTTAGCAAAAAGTTGTTTTTTTATATTTCTAAAATTGTGATATATTAAAAAAAAAAAAAAAAACAACGCGACTTGTAGAATATCATTACAACATTTATAATAAAACAAAAATAAAGAATATTTTTAGCATAAAGGTGTATTTTAGTGTCTAAAAATTTAAATTATGAAATATTACAAAAAAAAAAACGAGAAGGAATCCTGCAGAATATCATTATGACATTTATAACAAAACAAAAAAAAAGAATATTTTTAGCAAAAATGAGTGTATTGTGTGTGAAAATATGAACTATGAAATATTCAAGAAAAGAAGAAAACGCCATAACATTTACGGAAATTTATAAAAACAAAGTGATTTTCAGTGTTTAAAGTTTTAATTATAATGATGAAGTAATGTTATAATAAATAAAGAATGATTGTTCCAATTAAACAAAGTAATTTTAAAAGATGGAAAGACCTCAGGCCGATATCCAATTCCAGAACAAGATAATCGTATTTTATATATAATAACAATATCATGTAATGTAAATTGTTTGGAATAAAGATATTAATAATAATATCTTTATTCCAAAATGATAATAAAAATGATAATTTTTATTCCATAATAATATGGAATAAAAATTATCATTTTTTTATTAAAAACAATCATAGCACTCTAGAGGAGAAAAGTTCTCGATCATATGGTATTTCTCTTCACATAACCAACAAATTAAAAGCTTGTATTACAAGATAACACTTAAATAATCTTGTCCTAACCTAAAACACACAGCCTGAAGTATACACAATTAATTCTTGTATTTTGAAAATTCTTAAAACACTTAAATAATGACCAATTGGGAGGGCCTAAAAAAATCATAATTAAATTCCATACACAGAAATGTTCTTTTTTAAATTAGTTAATTTGCCTTTTTTTATAGATATCTTTTGTAATATTTTTAGAGCGTCACACTTTTCTTATAAAATTTATAATATGTAATTATAATTGTAATTTGGAAATGGAGATTGCGTTAATAAAGTAAATTGAAATTGAAGAGTATAAGCATGCACTAGTGTTGGGCAAAATTGAGTGAATTTAATAATCAATTATTTCTGAATAAGCAATTTTAAGTAGCTACAGTTAATAAATAACAATAAATTGGAGTTTATTAATAAATATGTGACACTTCCCAATATAATATTAATAAATAACATTAAGAAAATTGTCATATACTTCATTTTGCAGTCTTGTTGACTTGAAAAATATTTTGCATGAAAGATAATTGTCAGTGTAAGAAACACGATTTTTTTTAATTCAATAATTATTAATTTAATTTCCTTTAATATTATTATCTGGCACTAATCAGGGAAGTAGTTCTAAAATAGCTGTAAACATTATTTTTTTCCCGTTGTGAGTAATAAAAATATCAGTTGGAATATCGTGTGAGTGTGTTCAGATTTGGAACTACTTCAAAATCAGTGTTGCGCGTTTGTGTGCGTTAATGTTTTGTGATTAAAACAAACAAACAGCGTGTGTTATTATCAACGAAAACGCTGTCAAAACAAAACAACTGAAATGGTGTCATTCGCGATAAACAATGTAACGGGTTGTTTAAAACAAAGTTACTAAGAATTTTTAATAGATAAATTAAATAAAAAGAATTTGAAAATAATGCATAAATTATAACCGCTTTAGCTACCTACTGTGACATTTTGACTTATGTTACAGAAGTACTTTAAACAAATGTTCAATAATGGACATTTCTTTTTGCATAACAATAACATATTGTATAATACAAAAATTTTTGAATAAAAAATATTCAATGCAAAAAAAACGTAAATAAGGCAAATATTAAAAAAGGCATTTTCCGAGGAAAAAGTTGATTTATTTTAGAGCATTGCGTATTAAGAAAAAGTCAATTTGAATTCCCCGAGAAAATAGTTGATTTATTCTTAATCATTATGTATTAAGAAAAAACAAATTAGTATTATCTGGGAAAATATGCATTTCAGTTTATTAATATGCAAGTTTGGTTTATTTTCGTGAATGGACCCCCCATTTCTCATGAAATAAAAATGGCTGGATTAAATAACCCCCGACGGACGCGCCTCTTTTCGTTTCCAGTTGATGGATCGCATCCACCCCGAGTTAATTACCGGTGGAAAGGAAAGGGTGGAAGTTTTCAGGACACCGAAAATAAACGCGTATTATTAGAAATGATTCGATGCCGCGTGCACATCACAGAAATCACGCAATGATATACGCAAGTTGGTGCCGGTTTTTTATAAACAATTTTAATATTATTATCTGGTATTTCACAATGTTGGATTTTAAAGAAAAATATTGAAAAAAAGTGAAAGACCATTGGTCGATAGCCAATTTGTGAAATTTATAATGTAGCGTAATGGTTTTCTAATGTATTATTTTCATTTCATATATTTATTTAGGTATTGATTTGTTTATTTAGTAATTATTTTATTTTATTATTTATATATAATTTATCTATTTAGTTCAATTTTTATGGCATAATTTATTTGTTTAATGTCACTGAGATTACCGTTTTTGATATTTCAATTATTTTTTCATCGCTAGAGTCGACCACTTGGGTTAATTTTTATTTTGCAGTTTCCACTACTGATATTAAAATATGTTATACACTGCGCCGCAAAATTAACGCAAAATTCGAAATTTCGTTTAAAAAATTAATTTTATTGTTTTTTATTTTTTTTTCTCCATTTTTTCCCGAAGTGGTTCCTAATAGCTACTTATTAAAACTAATTTGCTTATTTGTGAACAAAAACTGAGAAAATAAACAATAAACTGCAATAATACACGAAAAACAATAAAATTAATTTTTTTAAACGAAATTTCGAGTTTTGCGTTAATTTTGCGGCGCAGTGTATATGTAAAATTGTATTATTCTGTTTATATGTGATTTACAGTTATGATATTTATCTAAACATTTTGAATATTGTTATTATTCTGTATAAGGTGATTTACCGTAAATAAATGAATTGAATTTTTAATATGTAATTATAATTGTAATTTGGAAATGGTGATTCCGTTAATAGTAAATTGAAATTGAATTGAAGATGTTTGTATATATTGAAAAAAAT
Source organism: Philonthus spinipes (assembly GCA_963082785.1). Classification (NCBI taxonomy): domain Eukaryota; kingdom Metazoa; phylum Arthropoda; class Insecta; order Coleoptera; family Staphylinidae; genus Philonthus; species Philonthus spinipes. The sequence goes on along the minus strand of OY720308.1, from coordinate 7,690,539 downwards.
AATTATAAATCAAATGAATACATTTTTAATTGACAATAATTATTCCACGCGCAAAGATTTTGGTAATGTTATTAAGAATTTTAATCACGTATTGGCCAAATTTGATTAATTAATAAATCTACATAAGTTTTAATTTATAGGGGTCATGGCATAATAAACAGTAAAGGTGAAAAAGTATCCATTTAGTATTATTTAACTAATTGATTGATTATTCAGGGTGTCCACGCATTTCTGTGAATTACTACTAAACGGCTTAATATATCGAAAATATCCAGTGTTATATTTCACATTGTTAAATAAATGTCAAGAGATTTAAATGGAAAATATATTTGATATAAGAGGAAACGTATTCAACATAATAATAATAATAATACATTTATTTACGGGAGACCCCCTTTTGTACAAAAATAATACAATGAGCAATATAATCACAAAAATTAACTATAATTAATATTATTGATATAAATTAATATATATAATATATATAATAAATAATAATAATAAAAATATCAGAAAACAACACAAGAAGAATTAAGTAGCTGTTGAGTGAATTTTTAAATTATTTTTGAAGGATTGCAGGGAGCCAGAGAATAACTGGAACCAACTGTATTTGCTAAAATCATTCGCAGTTTTCATGATTCTTGATAAGCCGTTGTTGCGGGCGAAGTTGGTAAGATGCGTCCGAATCCTGAATACCGGCGTGTGTCTACGTGAACGACCAGAAGGTGATATGTAAAAATCGATTTTAGATAGTAGCTCCGGACAGTCAATTCTGTTGTTAATCAGCTTATATAACAGGCACAGATCCGCAAACATTCGTCTGTCTTCCAAGGTATTCATACTGAGGTCATCGCTAATATCAGTATAAGATCCGATTACATGCTGCTTGCCATTTCTCCACTCCATATGCCGAAAAAATCTATTTTGAAATCATGAAGTGAAATATAATTTCCTTAATTTTATGTCGTAATAATTGTTTATCAATTACTTTGAGAGAAATTATGAGTCGTAGCTCGATTGTTTACAACATTGATCGCAGCTGGGACGGTACGTTCAATTAATTTGAAGGAAAAATCTTACAAATAGGGGGTGGTTTAAATATCCTAAAACGTAACACTCTCACGAGCAACGAATTTATAAATCTGAAATAAAGGCATGAACGGGGGTTTTCAAAATTTTAATGTAAAGAACATTTAAAACTGAAAATAGACATTGATTAAAACACTTGGTTTGTTTCACTGATTTTTTATTTTTACTACGACTAGTTTCGACCTTAGGTCTGTTACATATCTCCCTGAGAATGACCTAAGGTCGAAACTAGTCGGAGTAAAAATAAAAAATCAGTGAAACAAACCAAGTATTTTAATCAAAGTCTATTAATTAAATGTGTTTCACCACGGGTTAAGTGAGAAATTAATTCAAAATAAAACTGAAAAAAAAAATCCCGTTGAAATTTTGAATAACTGAGTTCAGATTCTTTTTCAGCGTATTGAATTGTGTTGGGAAAAATCGAGTAATATTAGTAATCGAGTATTTCTAAATGAGAAATTTTAAATAAATAAAGTCAATAAGTAGCAATAAATTGATGTTTTTCAATAAATAAGGAACAGTTACATATAGTAATGTTGTATTAATAAAATTGTCATATACTTAATTTTGCAGTAACAAAAAAGATCGAGTATATCGACTTTGCCCATCTCTAGTATTGAATACTACATTCCAGCCAACTTTTAGTTTAATCAGAGAAAACTTTTTTGCCAAAAAAGACCAAATTTTCAATTTTCATTAAAAAATATTTTTGTCTGGCTGAAAGACCTCCAGTCAATAGCCGATTCATCTACAGAATATAATTTTAATTTTTGTATATTATTGTACATACATATACACATTTGAATAAAGATGGTTAGTTAGTTATTTTTGTCTAAAATGAGCTGAAACTTTTTACAGATAGGTTTTGCTCAAACACGATTCCGTTGTCAGAAAGTTTTTATTCCGTTAGGTTTTTTTTTAATTTTCAAAATTTATTTTTTACCAACCTTCACATCCGTGGAGTTTCATTCGAAGTGCTTTGCATTTCACATAAAACCGAATGGAAGCAAGTAATTTAAGTCTTAAAAAACTATCACAAATCATTCCTAAAGGATCGAGTTTTAATCTTAACAGGATTTTATAACAATCCACAAACCCGTTCTGAAGTTACAAATAAAAATGTTTTTTTTTAAATATTTCGAAATCGCGTTTCATTAATCTTTGTTTTCATTGATTTTCTTCTCAAAATGTTTTCTGTTATAACTTTTGAATTGAATGAGATAAAAAGACGATTTAAAGGGTAAAGCATATGTACTAATAACAAGCTACAAAACAGCCATCGTGATTTTGAACGGGGTGAAAAATTAAACCACAGGGGTTGAATAAAGGGGTGGTTACAAAATAGGGGTAATTTGGTGATTTTGATTCAAAACACTTTTTGAGAGGAAGGACACTATAAATATGAACTAACATAGTTTGATTGATTTTTCGTTATTTTTTTTTATTAGCTTTCACATCCGTGGAGTTTCATTTGAAGCGCTTTAGTTTTTACTCACATTTTAGAAGAAATAGACAACTCAAGTCCAAAACGCGAGCTTATGTGATTCTTAAATATTACAGTTTTCATTTTAGTTTAAGTTTTAGAAAATCCGCTTGTCCATTCTGAAATTAAAAATAAATAAAATCGATTTTAAAATCTCATGGAATTGCGTTTAATGCATTTTTTTTTTCTAAAAATGTTTTCTGCGATAAATTTTGAACGGAATAAGATAAAAAGACAAACTAAAATGAAAACTGTAATATTTAAGAATCACATAAGCTCGCGACTTGGACTTGAGTTGTCTATTTCTTCTAAAATTTGAGTAAAACAAGATAGCAAGAGTCAAAAACGGTGGCCATGATTTTGTACGGAAGTGAAAAATAAACAAATAAGGGTTGAATGAAACACTTTTTTTACTTTGTTTGTATAACTCGGAACAAATTGTTTCATTTATTAAAATTGAATTACAAAGTATAAAAAAGTAGAAGCTTCAAAAATTAACAAGTTAAATAAGGGTTGAAGAAAAAAATCTTAGGGGTGGTTTACAAGAAGGGGGTGATTTAATTGTCTTTGCTCATAAGAGTGCTAAAACGCAGTAGTTTCATGAGCAAGGACAATTAAGTCTCCAGCACTCTCACGAGCAAGGACAATTAAGTCTCCAGCACTCTCATGAGCAAGGACAATTAAGTCTCCAGCACTCTCACGAGCAAGAACAATTAAGTCTCCAGCACTCTTATGAGCAAGGACAATTAAGTCTCCAGCACTCTCATGAGCAAGGACAATTAAGTCTCCAGCACTCTCATAAGCAAGGACAATTGAATCTCCAGCACTCTCATGAGTAAGGACAATTAAATCTCCAGCACTCTTATGAGCAAGGACAATTAAGTCTCCAGCACTCTCATGAGCAAGGACAATTGAATCTCCAGCACTCTCATGAGTAAGGACAATTAAATCTCCAGCACTCTCATGAGCAAGGACAATTAAGTCTCCAGCACTCTCATGAGCAAGGACAATTAAGTCTCCAGCACTCTCATAAGCAAGGACAATTGAATCTCCAGCACTCTCATGAGTAAGGACAATTAAATCTCCAGCACTCTCATGAGCAAGGACAATTAAGTCTCCAGCACTCTCATGAGCAAGGACAATTAAATCTCCAGCACTCTCATGAGCAAGGACAATTAAGTCTCCAGCACTCTCATGAGCAAGGAATTTATAAATTTGAAGTAGTTTTGAAGTTTTCAAACTTCGAAAAAAAAAAATGTTATTGTTATGCAACAGCAAATGTCCATTATTGAACATTTGTTTTAAAGTATTTACGTAACGTGAAAATGCCACAGCAGCTAAAAAGGGAATAATTTATTGTTTTCAAAACAATTTTATTTAAATTATTTAAATAACTGCGAAGTGAATGAATAATCTTTTCTATTTATAAAAAAATCGTTTAATTTTATTCCTTTTCTCTTTAGCCAATTATACAATTACCCACGTCCATTTGTAGAAGACGCCTCTCTGTGCCGTGTGAAAAATCAAAAGGGGGACATTAATTGCGGCGACCTTTCGCGACATTCACAATGCTCTTCATTAGGTGAGGGACGTGGAGCAGATCGAATTCAATCAAACCGTCCGCTTCTCGATAGCTCTATTTATAGCCTTTGATTTCTTATTCGCCACGTGGAATTCCTGCGAAGACCCAATTGGAGAAAAAGGTGTCGTTTCTGAGACGTGAATGGCGTCAGGAGGGGAGGGAGGCAAATTATTAGAAGCATGCTTATATGGGTTGTTCTCGTTGTTTGCTTTTTTTTATTTGTATTACTCTCCAGTATATTATTAGCTACGTATATTGCTATTCTCAACAATAATGCATACAAGATTGTAAAAAAAAAGAAGTTGTGATGAAAAGAAAACCAGCCATATTTATCTCCATATATTTTTGCATATGTAAGAAAATGAAAGCTGTATTTATAGTGGAGCAATACGATCTTAGATGCTAAACTGCAGCGAAATATATATATTTTTAATAATTTATTCATATTTATTTCATACAATATGAACTACCAATGTCTAAATATTAAAACCATTAATTATATGAGGATAATTGAAATAAATAAAAATGACATATTTTCGTTATTTATAATATATTTCATTATCATTAATTGAACTAAATAAAAATGTCATATATACAGAGAGGTTTTTTTATCAATATACATTATGGGAAGTGTATAACTTCAAAAAACGCGAGTCAAACGCAATGTGTGTATGTTTAGTTGCTTATTTAGCATATATGTGTTTAATTGCGTGTTATAGGCAACTAAACACACACACACATCAATGCGCTTGACTCGCGTATTTTGCAGGTATACATAGAGGAAATGTATACTGTTAAAAAAAGCTCTCTGTATATATTATAAATAACGAAAATGTGACATTTTTATTTAGTTCAATTAAAGAGTTGGACTTTCAAGGTACGTTCTGTCCTACTGAAAAACGACCTCAAGCTCAGGATACAACAATATTGAAATTTAATCGCTAATCCAATAGTTATTATGGTTTTCAACTAGCAATAATCGTGCCTCGACAGATCCTATCAGTTACGATGTGGCCACTGCGCACAGATAAAAGATTTTCATATATAGTTATTATAAATGATACTATTCGATTAGGAATTAATTTACAAAACTTAATTCCACAAAACTGAAGTGAAATCGCTACACTTTAAATACATTTCAGTCCAATTCTTATATTAAGCAATAAATCTTAGAAATATCTCTACCAAGAAATCACGTATGTATTTAAACAAAATAATATGTAATAACGCGAATTCCAACGAAATTAACTACCGGGAAAAGTTATTTATGTGTATAATCGCGCATTTTCTCCTCGTTTTGGATGTACATAAGCGCGAATCATTATGTCATTTCTCCTTATAGAAGTCCAATTTGCACTACCTGCGCGCCGCAACGCTGAAAGCATCTGTTTTCTGACTCATTTGCAGATGATTTAATAGCCACCGCCTAATTACCCGCAATGTCTGTTTTTTTTTGTACTCTCAGTTTCACGAATTGAGAAAATTGCGATGAATTTACAGAGAAATTGGATAATTATGAGATTATTTGAAATTTTCTAGAAATAGAAAATAAAGCGAAGGTTTTGTTTTATTATTGGTTTATTAAAATTTACGTTATAATAAATTTGAAAAAATAGTGCAAAGTATCATATTTTGCCTAATATATAAGTATTATCATCAAGACATTTCACCTGGAACTCCTGGATGATGTTTTCATCATATGTCATGTCCGACGAAATAACCATCACCAGTTAACCAACAGCTAAATGATTTATTAAATAATAAATATGAATAAGTTATTAAAAGGGGGTTTACACACCACTAAAAATCTACTCCTACGCCCATTAGTCATCACAAAAACACACTTTTATAGAGTTTTAATAATAAAAATGAAGTGTAGTACCAATTCTACACTTCTGTCCAATTTTATTTGTATGAAATTAAGTAAAAAGAAACGTTTTATTTGTAGGACATTTTTATTAAATTTTGTATTAACGCTATGTTGGTACCAATAAAAATCTTTAGAATGTTCTAATTATTGTATTGCAGTTATAAAAAATATTTTTTTCAAAAATTACAAACTGTAGGGCAGAAAGACCTCCGGTTGATAGCCCAGGACAGACAAACCTTTATTTTTATGTATTTAATGTATATGCTCAATGATTGTAAAAATGTTATTGTCAGAATAAAGATATTTGTGTATGATTTATGGTAAGGCTGGCAAAATTAATCGATTAAGTCGATAAATCGATTAAAAAATTCGATTAATCGATTAAATTGTTTGTTGCAAAAAATTTTTATCCGTTTTCGATTAACCGATTAGTTTCGGTTAATTGATTAGTTTCGATTAGTCGATTAGTTTCGATTAGTCGGTTATTTTAGCCGACCGATTACTTTCGATTAGTCGAATTTTTTAATCGTTTCGATTAGTCGATTAGTTTCGATTAGTCGGTTATTTTAGCCGACCGATTACTTTCGATTAGTCGAATTTTTTAATCGTTTCGATTAGTCGATTAGTTTCGATTAGTCGGTTATTTTAGCCGACCGATTACTTTCGATTAGTCGGATTTTTTAATCGTTTCGATTAGTCGATTAGTTTCGATTAGTCGGTTATTTTAGCCGACCGATTACTTTCGATTAGTCGAATTTTTTAATCGTTTCGATTAGTCGATTAGTTTCGATTAGTCGGTTATTTTAGCCGACTGATTACTTTTGATTAGTCGGATATTTTAATCGTTTCGATTAGTCGGTTATATTAGTCGACCGATTAGTTTCAATTAATCGGATATTCTAATCGCTTCGATTAGTCGAATATTTTAACCGTTTTCGATTAGGCGGTTATTTTAGCCGACCGATTACTTTCGACTAATTGGATATTCTAATCGTTTCAATTAGTTTATTATTTGAACCGCTTCGGTTAAACGGTATATTTATCAATGTAACAGAGTTATCCATAATTTTTAAGATTTATCATAAATAATGTTTAATAATATCGTGCATTATATGAACAATGTATGAAAAAATAAACAACATAATTTTTTTATTTGTTTTACATTTATTTAATCTCTCTAAATTTAAATGTTATTTGAAAAGATTTGTATAAGAAGAATATAATTACAACTCATAACTATTTTTTTTAATAATATAATTTGCTTGCTAAAAGTCAAAATAACAAAATGCAATTTTGTCCTGAAAGTTTGTCATCTTTTCATTTTTTTGTTGTTTTAGTCGACTATTTTATCCGTTTTCGATTAGTCGGTTATTTCAGCCGACCGATTATTTTCGATTAATCATTTAGCTTCGATTAATCGATTAGTTTCGATTAATTTCGGTTATTTTAGCCGACCGATTATTTTCGATTAATCATTTAGCTTCGATTAATCGATTAGTTTCGATTAATTTCGGTTATTTTATCTGACCGATTATTTTCGATTAATCAGTTAGTTTCGATTAATCGATTAGTTTCGATTAATTTCGATTAGTCGGTTATTTTCAATTAATTGTCGGATAAGTCGATTAATCGAATATTTTGAACTTCGATTAATCGATTAGAGCCGAAGTCAAAATTGGCAGCCTTAATTTATGGACTGTATGCATTAATACCATATGATCGACTCTAGAGTGCTTTGATTTTTTTATTGAAAAAAATATATGTTGGCATAAAAGTTACCGCACACTATTCTAACAAATTGAAGATTTTTATTTGATAAAAAAAAGTATTGTAGAAGACAAAAATCTCGATCACATGGTATATTATGCTATTATGCAAACATTAAAAAAACGTACGTGTTTATTTTTAATAGGAAGTCCCGTAATTAATATTTAATCAAAATTAGCGACATGCTCGAGATGGATCACTGTATCCAATTAAAAACCCGCTGGGTAATTCGTTTACTCATTGCATAAGAAATACGCCGGCTGAAATTAAATTATCAACTCGATTGTTGCGGCTTTCGCAATTCATTTCATACACAATAACCCGACGGACAAAAACTTATTAAACCACGTGCTTTTTCTACCCGCCTGTTTACATCAAACTCATTACATTCAAATTATGCTAAACAGTTTCCATTTTATGAATGCCCAATTTAAGTGCCGCACAACTTCTCCAATTTCGACGCGGGGCGGGAGGTTCAAGTTCAGGGTTTTCCGTCTTCACCTTCGCGTCGTCGAAGGGAAAATATCGATTTTCGAGTGCATTGTGTGCGAGGGTGGTCCGCGGGGGTGAGCGTACGCCTCTGGGATTTATCGTTTCCCATTTCCGATTTTTCCGCCCTTCACTTGAAAAAAAAAGAAGCGATAAATAAAATGGGGATTGCTTCAATGTTGCGCGTGTAATCGGATTAAAAGTTTTTTAATGACCAATTACAAAAAGTTTTCGTTGAATTAAAGTTCGTGAATTAAAGGTAGGATATTTTTATATTGTGACATAATTTTCTATTTTTTTTAAATTATTTTTTTAATAAATAAATGAAAATATTTTATGATGGATTAATTTTGAACTATATTTATTTAAATAAATAAATAAAAATATTTTATTATGATGGATTAATTTTGAACTATATTTATTTAAATAAATATAGTTCAAAATTAATCCATCAGTATAAAATATTTTTATTTATTTTTATTATATTAATAAATATGAACTATATTTATTTAAATAAATATAGTTCAAAATTAATCCATCATAAAATATTTTCATTTATTTATTAAAAAAATAATTAAAAAAAATTAAATTATGTCACAATATAAAAATAAAAATATTTTATAATGATGGATTAATTTTGAACTATATTTATTTAAATAAATATAGTTCATATTTATAAATAAATATAGTTCATATTTATTTAAATAAATATAGTTCAAAATTAATCCATCATAATAAAATATTTTTATTTATTTATTAAAAAAATAATAAAAAAATTAATATAGTTCAAAATTAATTCATCATAAAATATTTTTTTATTATTTTCTTAATAAATAAATAAAAATATTTTATTATGATGGATTAATTTCGAACTATATTTATTTAAACAAAAAACAACAACCAACATATTTTATTGAGCTAGATACGTCGATGATATTTTTATATTTGGAAAGAAACAACTTCAACTTCAACTTTATACGCATCTACAAAAATGGAGCTATAACTAACTAACCATCTTTATTCAAATGTGTATATGTATGTACAATAATATACAAAAATTAGAATTATATTCTGTAGATGATGAATCGGCTATCGACCGGAGGTCTTTCAGCCGTGGAGCTATATTTTTGTGACATGCTTAGATAATTGATGGGAGTGATTAAAACGTATACTTTACTTTGAAATCCATTTAAATTTAAATGGAAGAGCAATTTTAGTTGGTCTCAATTAACTGAACTTCGCCTGTTCTGTAATATAACTTAAATAGTAACAATATATATGCATATATCTATTTTCTAATAAAGGCAATTTATTATTATTATTCTTATACCTCATAGGAATAATAATTATCCTCTCCATTTTCATTTTCGTTCTATGATTTTCAGTACAGCATTCGTTCTTATTTCAGTTATTTCATTTTATTCATTACTTAATTTATACTGAAAGCCTTTATTTTCAAGCAAATTAATTAATTAAATTAATATTTCCAACAAAGAACAAGAGCAAATTGTAAAAAAAAAATATATTATTTAGCGTCGCAATTCGTTGTAAAAATATTTCACGTATGTGCTAACATAAAAAGCGCAGACTATAACATGAATATTAGAAAATATCGTCACGTAAACGCTATTATTTTATTTTATTTTTTCGTACGAATGGCTCCCCCATGATGCACGATACTTATTATTATACCCACATCCTCATTAAAACCAACTTACTATTCAACGATTCAACCCTCGTAGATATTCCCATTTCTCTCGGCGATTATTAACTTGATTAAAATAATTTTATTTCATAAAAAAAGAAAGAAGAAAAAAAGAAACTTTGTGTAATTTAAAATTTGAAAAAAATCTAGATTGCTCGTTTGAATGCGACCATCTGATGGTAAATATTTTGACTTTCTTTTACTTCCGGTTGTATTAGAAATGGCTATTATATTTCGGTAAATTTCCCTTAATTCAACACATTGGACTTCGATTAAAAAAATCCAAAAAAAATATTAAAATCCGCTCGAGGGCTAATTTAACTAGCTGGATGTCTTATAAGACTTGAAACTTTTACACAATAGCAATTGTTTGTATATGCAGCACCGTACAACCCTCCCACGACACTCTCAATTTCGGTTATTTTCCCTTAGTTCGACACATCTGACTTTGATTAAAAAAATCCAAAAAAATATTAAAATCCGCTCGAGGGCTAATTTAACTAGCTGGATGTCTTAATAAGACTTGAAACTTTTACATAATAGCAATTGTTTGTATATGCAGTACTGTACAACCCTCCCACGACACTCTCAATTTCGGTAGTTTTCCCTTAGTTCGATACATTGGACTTCGATTAAAAAAATCCAAAAAAATATTAAAGTCTGCTTGAGGGCTAATTTAACTAGCTGGATGTCTTAATAAAACTTCAAACTTTTACACAATAGCAATTGTTTGTACATGCAGCACCGTACAACCCTCCCACGACACTCTCAATTTCGGTTATTTTCCCTTAGTTCGACACATTGGACTTCGATTAAAAAAATCCAAAAAATATTAAAATCCGCTCGAGGGCTAATTTAACTAGCTGGATGTCTTAATAAAACTTCAAACTTTTACACAAAAGCAATTGTTTGTATATGCAGCACCGTACAACCCTTCCACGACACTCTTAATTTCGGTTACTTTCCCTTAGTTCGACTCATTGGACTTCGATTAAAAAAATCCAAAAAAATATTAAAATCCGCTCGAGGGCTAATTTAACCAGCTGGATGTCTTAATAACACTTGAAACTTTTACACAATAGCAATTGTTTGCATATGCAGCACTGTACAACCCTCCCACGACACTCTCAATTTTGGTTATTTTCCCTTAGTTCGACACATTGGACTTCGTTTAAAAAAAATCCAAAAAAATATTAAAATCCGCTCGAGGGCTAATTTAACTAACTGGATGTCTTAATAAAACTTCAAACTTTTACACAATAGCAATTGTTTGTATATGCAGCACCGTACAACCCTCCCACGACACTCTCAATTTCGGTTATTTTTCCTTAGTTCGACACATCTGACTTCGATTAAAAAAATCCAAAAAAATATTAAAATCCACTAGAGGGCTAATTTAACCAGCTGGATGTCTTAATAAGACTTGAAACTTTTACACAAAAGCAATTGTTTGTATATGCAGCACCGTACAACCCTTCCACGACACTCTCAATTTTGGTTATTTTCCCTTAGTTCGACTCATTGGACTTCGATTAAAAAAATTCAAAAAAATATTAAAATCCGCTCGAGGGCTAATTTAACTAACTGGATGTCTTAATAAGACTTGAAACTTTTACACAATAGCAATTGTTTGTATATGCAGTACTGTACAACCCTCCCACGACACTCTCAATTTCGGTAGTTTTCCCTTAGTTCGATACATTGGGCTTCGATTAAAAAAATCCAAAAAAATATGAAAATCCGCTCGAGGGCTAATTTAACTAGCTGTATGTCTTAATAAAACTTGAAACTTTTACACAATAGCAATTGTTTGTATATGCAGCACCGTACAACCCTCCCATGACACTCTCAATTTCGGTTAGTTTCCCTTAGTTCGACACATTGGACTTCGATTAAAAAAAATCCAAAAAATTATTAAAATCCGCTCGAGGGCTGATTTAACTAGCTGGATGTCTTAATAAGACTTGAAACTTTTACACAATAGCAATTGTTTGTAAATGCAGCAATGTACGACCCTCCCACGACACTTTCAATTTCGGTTATTTTCCCTTAGTTCGTCACATCGGACTTCGATTAAAAAAATCCAAAAAAATATTAAAATCCGCTCGAGGGCTAATTTAACTAACTGGATGTCTTAATAAGACTTGAAACTTTTACACAATAGCAATTGTTTGTATATGCAGCACTGTACAACCCTCCCACGACACTCTCAATTTTGGTTATTTTCCCTTAGTTCGACACATTGGACTTCGTTTAAAAAAAATCCAAAAAAATATTAAAATCCGCTCGAGGGCTAATTTAACTAACTGGATGTCTTAATAAAACTTCAAACTTTTACACAATAGCAATTGTTTGTATATGCAGCACCGTACAACCCTCCCACGACACTCTCAATTTCGGTTATTTTTCCTTAGTTCGACACATCTGACTTCGATTAAAAAAATCCAAAAAAATATTAAAATCCACTAGAGGGCTAATTTAACCAGCTGGATGTCTTAATAAGACTTGAAACTTTTACACAATAGCAATTGTTTGTAAATGCAGCAATGTACGACCCTCCCACGACACTTTCAATTTCGGTTATTTTCCCTTAGTTCGTCACATCGGACTTCGATTAAAAAAATCCAAAAAAATATTAAAATCCGCTCGAGGGCTAATTTAACTAGCTGGATGTCTTAATAAGACTCCATACTATTACACAGTACCAATTGTTTGTACTTGCAGCACCCACCGGCACCCTCAATTTCGGTTATTTTCCCTTAGTTTGACAGATTGGACTCCGATTAAAAAAATCCCAAAAATCCGCTTGAAAGCTAATTTAACCAGCTGTATGTCTTATAAGACTACAATCTATTAATCTATTACATAATACCAATTGTTTGTAATTGCAGCACCGTTTAAATAAAACATAACTGAAGATAAGAAAAAAAAATCGAACAAAAGTCATCATTATACGGGGTAACTATAGATATCAAAAAACAAATAGATTTCGCCTATCATATTTTCCGCATTGATTATTCATTCCTTCCGCATAAAATACTATCATTATCTCCGTGCGTAATTTTTGGAAATAATGTGTTTCATTCTGTTTGTACCATGATTAAACGATATTGTGTGCACCTTATCGCATCAGCTAACATATATTCATTATCTATGTATTTGTATGTGTATTTGGAAATTGGCCAAGGACGTGTATTGCAGTTAATCACATGTTTTTTTTGCGCCTGGATATTGAAGCGAATTATCGGTGTAATTGGAAAGGATGAGGGCTGTGTCATTTTTGTTGGTTAAAATGTACTAGTCAGTAATGAATGTGGGTTTAATTTTGACTGACATTGATAAGCCAGTTAGACATTGATAAGCGAGGAAATTAATTCTAAGCATGTTTTTTTTATGTTATACATATTGTTAGAAATTCAGGTTTAATAAATATTATTAAACAACAAATAACTACAGTTGGTTTCAAAAAACTTGAATCCTGTTTAAATGCTATACACGTTGAATCATTGTCGCGATTTGACAATGATTAGTATTTTAAAAAATAGAAATTTCGTTTGGTAAATGATTATCGACTACTAAAAAAAAACTATTATGTAGTCGGTAATCATTTTCCAAACGAAATTTCTATTTTTTAAAATACTAATCATTGTCAAATCGCGATAATGATTCAACGCGTTTCTAGCACTCAAAATGTACTACACTCCGGCAGTTGGAAAAATGAAAAAAAAAAAAAATGTAACCCGTGGATGTCTACACAAACAGGCAGAATTTTCCAGTCTATATGAATTACGATTATATATATAAAGAATAGAAAGATAAAGATAAGCAAATCCATCATTGATATTAAAATAAGTTAATCAGATCAGTAATGTTACGAGTTGCTTGATATAATTCTAATATTAATATTAATAATATTATATTGCCAATTGGCAGAAGAATTTATTTTTATGTTAGTTATTTATAGTATTTATTTATTATTATTACTTTGTTAAAAAATAATCTGCCAATAAAGATTTTTATATATATATATATAATATTATATTATATTAATAAAATCTATTCGAAATGAAGTAACTGAGAAAGGTTTATGGAGTAATCAGACTAGACAGATGCAGAAACGAAGACATTAGAAAAGAACTACAAATTATGGAACTGAACAAACAAATAGAAAACGGGGAGTTAACACTTGTTAAGAAGAAATAGTACAAATCAAATGAGGAAGATATGGAAAAACAAAGTAATAGGGAAAAGAAAAATAGACAGGCCAAGAAAAAAAAGTGAGACTAAGTAATAGACAAGATACTCATACAAAAAAAGATCACCTACACAAAAGTAAAGGAAATGACAAAAAAGAATAGAACAAATTGATAAAGGAAAGAACTGGAGAATGAAGAGAAACAACTTTGACAGACAAAAAGGGTACAAGAATAAAGTTTATAATAATAATAATTTATAAAATCTATATAGATCCCGAAACTCGTGTCTGCAGATGGCCTTATATTATGTAACGTTCCTTTTGTTGTTTTTACATTAAATTTTTCTCGGATCAAAATTTGTTGCATTGTGCAATATTTTATTGATGTGCAACAGCAGGTGTACATTATGTAATTCAATGTCCGGCGTGGGTATTTGCCCGGGAAGTAGTTGTTTTAATGTGCATTTGTTTAACGTACTTACGTAGGTAAGTCAATAGTCACAGAGCTAAATGTGGAAATAATTTATTAATTATTTTCAAATCATTTTTATTTAAAATCTATTTTCATTATGTTTTTTAAAATTCCTATTGAGTGGCAACCGGCGCAAATCCAGTGGAAACAATTTAACGACACTTTCCGGGAACGGATTATTTACGCCGGTGTGACGAAAACGGCGCGAGTTTACCCTCGAAATTCTCGGATTTCATCGGGCCCGGCCAGAAATGTATGTGTACGAAAACCACGCGCCGTTGCAAAGTTTGCGGTTTCCTCGAGATGTTATGCAACGAGGAAGGAAATTTATTCGATACTCTGGCTTGCTTGAAATTTTTATTGATTCACGAGAGAACAACGCGGGGAGGAGTTTTATTTACAAAAGCCGGCCGATCAATCACGTGGATGAGATATTTTGCGAGCGAGTGTGCCAATATTTGTTTCCGGGATATTCAGAGGAATTTCAGTAAATAAAGAAATTGTTTTTTTTATGAAATGTACATTTTTTTTGTTATTTTTAAAAGTTTTAAAATAAAAACGTCAAGTTTTTAAATGAAAAATATATTAAATCAAATAAAAAAATTGAACAATTAATTAATTATTTTCTCTATTCTGAATAAATTCCTCACTTAATCCGCGGTGAAACATTTTTAATTAATACCGATAGGAAAAGTATGTTTTTTTTTTAATCATTTCGCATTAGTTTTCACACCACAAAATATGGTATGTATAACCCTATTGATCGTATGATGAGGTATGCGAACGATTTGTCTACCAATTCAAACTTTATGCTCTTCACTTCTTCATTTGCAGTTTTCACAGCCCATTTACGCCGCATGGATATTTCCCATCTCATTCATATTACATAGTTTTTTTTTTATTTTTTTTATCTATATTTTTTATTATCATTTGAAGATAGGAATAAGCCGGTTGCATTTTGTTTTCACAATGAACTGTTTGGGATTGATAAATAAATATTTTGATGCGTATTATTTTTATTTTGTATTTTGTCGTAATTTGTGATTGGTAATTTGCCTTTTTTTTATACATATGTTTTATAATCTTTTTAGAGCGTCACACTTTTCTTATAAAAATTTAGAGAAATAAATTCCCGCTTAACGGTCCCAAGGGACGGGACCCTTATTAATCATAAGGGCGGGTTAATGAAAAAAAAAAAAAATAATCGTGGCGCTCTCATAAACCCATCTCCCACCGTTGTGCGCGCGAAATTTCAGGATTTGTCCCCGAATTACGGGATTAGCTTGCGTAATCGTGCATTAGCGAGCCTCCGTGTAAAACCGCAATAAATCCCCACGAAAAATATTTGGCCGAGTTTTTATTTTACTTTTTCCGGTTCATAAGGTCACGCTAGAAATTATTGCAGTGTGTGTTATTAATCAGCGAAAATTTTCGGTGTGTAATTAATTATAAAAGTATGCCTGTTATTTTTTTTATAAAATGACGAATATATATATTACTAGCATCTGGTACCTGTTCTCCATACGGGAACTTCGGACAGTAAAGAAAAAAAAATCGAGTTTCTTCATTCGATTTCAATTATACAAAAAGAATCAAATAGAAAAGTATATTTTCAGTTTATAACATTAAACATCTTGGGCGTTAATTAAATGCACATAAATCTCTCCCGAATGTCCGTGGAAAATGACACAATCAAGAACTTGAAGAAGAAAAAGTCCTCTCATTTCTTGCCCGCTCACTGCTGCGCGGAGTTATAATGATCGGGATTAGCATAAATAAATATTAATCAGCGCCGAAAATGCGAATTTAAAGAGCTTTAAGTAGCTCTCCTTTCGAGGAGGAAGGAAAATTGATAGGATCTTTTTATTGAGCTCCTCGCGCCTTGATTAAATCCGCGGATTATTTAACACTCCCACCGAGTTTTTTTTTATATTTCATACGCTTCGCACGATATTTTTTTAATTTAGTTGATTGCCGTTGGAATTAAATTTTTAATGTATAGAATGCAATTTTTATTCAGATTATAACACAATACGACATAACGGTTGACTTTGACGCACTTTAAATTCGATTTATTTATATCAGATTGTTAATAGATGTTTTAAGAGCCATCTCAGCCAATACAAAAGTTTATTTTTTTTATTGTAAATACTTTTTAAAAAAACAAATTTTGTCATTCAATATAAAAGCTACTTTTCAACCTACTTGGATTTTTACGCGAGTTACAATTATACATATATAAATAGAAAAGATTATTCATTCACTTGGTCACAGTAATTTAAATAAATTAAATAAAAATGATTGGAATATAATTAATAAATTATTCTCTGTGACTTTTGACTTACGTTACGTAAGTAAGTTAAACAAATACACATTACTTACGTAACGTAAGTCAAAAGTCACAGAGCTAAATGTGGAAATAATTTATTAATTATTTTCAAATCATTTTTATTTAACTTATTTAAATAACTGTGACCAAGTGAATGAATACTCGTTTCTAAGGGTAAGTAAGTTAAACAAAATGCATATTACTTACGTAACGTAAGTCAAAATCACAGAGCTAAATGTGAGAATAATTTATTAATTATTTTCAAAATTATTTTTATTAAATTTAATTATACATATACAAGGTGTACAGAAAATGAGTAAAAACCTTCAGGTAACTCAATTCATTAATTAATTTTTAATAGAAAATCCAAATAAAAAAATGTTGTATGGTTCTTCATTAAGTGTCACGAGGTCTTCGGAATTTTAAATATGTGACTATAAATTAGTATTGTTTTTTAAATATTTTGCAAAAAATCAATCAATTAGACACGTGTATAATTCCATTGATGTAAATGATTAATTAATCGGATATTTTTACAATTTTATAACTTCATCAGAAGCATTCTTTTAATGAAAATAGATCTGGCAACGACGTACGCTCGTTTGTAAAAGAAAAGGTGTATGCAACACCTCCAGCGGATGATGTAGCAGTTATAAACAGGATAAATGCACACTTGTTTGATCCAGCGTTGCCAAATGTATAGTTCTTTTAAATGGCCCGCGAGGCTTAAGGAAGGACCGTGTGACTTATTTTCGTTAATATTTTTATCTAAAAATTAGTCAAAGAGTCACGCTACCTAAAGCTTTTCACTCATTTTCTGTACACCTTGTATATGAGGATAAGGATGATCTGAAAAAAATAAAACATTGCAGATAATTTAATAGAATATATTATAAACTATAAATACAACAACAATACATCTGGTGTGAAATAATAAATGTATGTATGAGAAAGTTTGTGTTAATCTATTAAAAAAAAACTTAATTACATAAGTTTACATTAATAATTTTAAAGAGATAAAACTCTAAGTTTCCGATAATTTGCGGGATTTGTTGTTATTATTATTTTTTTGGGAAACTTTCTGCACAGACCGCATCCATCACTTTATCTCGCTCTTCCAATCCGGATATCCGGTGTCACATTAATTTAAATAGAAGCGTGCGTGTGTGCGCGCGAAGCCGTGGCAACAGCTTCTATCGGATAAATCAACTGGTGATTCATTTAAAGGGTCGTCCAGGAAATCAAAAAAATTCAAAGGATGAACATTACATTGCGGCCTTCGCGTAACTCTCCGCGAAAAGTCCCGAAGGTCGGAGTGGAGATGAATTGTACACTTCACTGGTTTTGTGATTATTTGCGAAAGAAAACAATGCAAGAGGATTAGCATATTTTGTAAAAGTTATTTCGTGTTCATAGAAAGGATTAAAAAGAAAACTAATGTTGCTGTAAAATAAACAGATTTGCATGTTTATAAAGGTTAGGCCGTGTTCATAGCGAGGAATGAAAAAATAAGCAACGAGAATTTGCTCGTTTCTAAAGGTTAAGTCGTGTTCATAGTGAGGAATGAAAAAAAGTGTTATCCTTAATCGTGGAAATTGGCTATTTTTGTTTGAATATACACTGAAAATCAATTTTAATAAATGAAACACTTTTTTATTTTATTTGTATATATGTATATATAGTTTAAAAAGAAAACTAACGTTGCTGTAAAATAAACAGATTTGCATGTTTATAAAGGTTAGGCCGTGTTCATAGCGAGGAAATAAAAAATAAGCAACGATAATTTGCTCATTTCTAAAGGTTAGGTCGTGTTCATAGTGAGGAATGAAAAAAAAGTGTTAGCCTTAATCGACGAAATTGGCTCTATTTGTTTGAATATACACTGAAATTCAATTTTAATAAATGAAACACTTTTTTATTTTATTTGTATATATAGTTTTAAAAAAAACTAATGTTGCTGTAAAATAAATAGATTTGCAAATTTATAAAGGTTAGGCCGTGTTCATAGCGAGGATTTAAAAAATAAGCAACGAGAATTTGCTCATTTCTAAAGGTTAGGTCGTGTTCATAGTGAGGAATGAAAAAAAGTGTTATCCTTAATCGAAGAATTGGCTATTTTTGTTTGAATATTAAAAAAAAATGAATTTCAGTGTAATTCAATTTTAATAAATGAAACACTTTTTTATTTTATTTGTATATATGTATATATAATTTCGACAACGTTAACGTGTCATTATCAAAACAAAACTATAGTCAACAAAACAATCCGAGTTATACAAAGTAAAAAAGAGTTTCATTTATTAAAATTTAATTACAATCTATAACAAAGTAGAAGCCTCAAAAATTAAGAAATACACTGGAATAGTTAAATTTATGCCAATAAACAAAAAAGTATATTTATTTATAGTGACTCAATCTATTTAGACCGTGTTCGTAATATCTTATTTTTTTAACCCTAAATATATTATCAATTTTACAACACTTTTTTTTAAATAAAAGATATTTTAAATATCTTTTTTAAATAAAAGATATTTTAAATATTATTGCCTATTGCGAGTTAATCTTCTTTAAAAAAATCCTTCATTTAATACCAAATTATTTTATTATCTGTGTTATTAATTTTTTTTAAGTTTTCTCGCACAACCTTATAACATTTCATATAACTTTAATTTGAAAAAAAAATCTAATTTGAATAATAATGAAGAATTCTGGCGACATAATTTAAACATGGTAGTCTCCGCATTAGTCTAGAGTTTGTCGTTAAATCCAGAATATATAATTTCGTGATTTCAAATTTAATAAAAATAATCTGGCAGATAGACCGATGGTCGATAGCCATTTTCTGAGGCTTAACTAGAGGTTTATGATTGTAATGTAAATATTGTAATGTAATTTAATGTATCTCTCAGAAATAAAAATTTTCTATATATATATATATATATATATATAAATAATCTTAATCAACGACAGGAACTAGACAAAGACAGGCAGAAAGACCTCTGGTCGATGGTTTTTCTTAAGAATATATATTTATTTTAAATTGTTTTATGTATTGTATATTAAATTAAATAGGTATGTATTCTTTGATAATAAAGATGTTTGTATATAAAATTAATCCTTAAGGGCAGAAAGACCTCTGGTCGATAGCCCAGACAGACTAACACCTACATGTATTGTAATTATTTATGTTTTATTGTTAAAATTATCTGTCTAGTATGTATATTAATCCTTAAAAACTTTTAAATGTGAATATTATTTTATTGTGCTGAATATTGGATATAAATAGCGAATATTACATTATTGCACATCTCGTTTTAACAATTAGATATTGGAAATAGGTCGAACGAATCATCGCCGGCGTGTGATGTTTTTGCTGGATCCGATCGCTCATTTGCACAATTTTAATTAAGCACGCGCGTTCCTCTTCTTACCTCGGCCCGAGATAATCATCTTACGCTGGCGCATTTAAATAAATATATTGCATATAAGCGTGTAATTAACGTGATTCCTGTGCGCAATTTCACAGTGAGATTCACCCGTTGTAACGGGGACAAACCGTTTAATTAGCGGTGGCTTTTAAAAAATAATTAACAAAAAAAAGGAGTAAGTAAGGAAACGAATCGACGGGGAGAGATAAAGGTAACGCTCGAAAAAGGCGCGTTCAAGGTAAACCCGCAATCGTTTTCGTGACAATTACGGGTGGTGATAATTTTAGCGAGGGAGATTATTACATGCTTAGAAAATAAAAAAAAAATATTAGAAAGACCCAACTCTTGTCTTGACAGATTAACACTTGCATGTTTTGAAATTAAAAAAAAAACCTTTATTGGCATACCCTTTATATATATAAAGGGTATGCCAATAAAGGGTGAGTTTTTTCCATGTTCTCTATGGGGATCTCGAAAACTATAAGAGATAGAAAAACGGTTAAATGGGGAAAGAAGTGTAGTTTTATAAGACGAATAAAATGACACTTTCAAAATATTTGAAAAAGTCAAGGGTAACTAGATATTTTGAAAAAAGTAAAATGTGTCAATTTTTTGAAATCAATATATTTCTATTATTATCATAGATAGAAAAAAAACTGTAAAGGACAAAGCTGTAGAAAATTTTACACAGATTAATAACAAAAAATCAAATAAAAATTTCGCCCATATTTTGGGAGATATGGCACAAACTTACCTTTTTTTAAATGGAAACAATAGTTGGCTATGACTTTATTAAAAGGGCTATTTTTTCCCCTTTAATCCGATATAACATATGCCATAGTTATTTTTAAAATAAAATAAGTTACAGTCGTTTTTAATTTTACCATACACGAAAAAAAAACAAATGTTAAACAATTGCAGTTGTATTAATTACTTCATAAATCGTATAAATTGCACAAGAAGGGAAAATGGAATGAAATATCTCAAATATTTTGTAAAACTAATGCAGGATGACAAATTACAAAATTAATTGTAACATTTTTGAAGGACACAAATAGTAACTTATTGCGATTAATCGGGGAAAGTACTATGATGGACAAATCACATTTTTTTTTACATTTTAGGGCGTTTCAATATCAATGGTGATGATGTTGAAGCGCACTATACTCATATCTACAAATAAAATTACCATGTATTTCAAAATGACTTAGATATATTTTGTTTAAACAATTCAGAATTTGTAAGATCATTACATTCATGTCTGCAGCAACATTAACAGTGTTTATACATTATTATTATTTAGATTTTTATATTTAAGTTATTTATTACATAACCTCAATTATTGTTAATTTTTCCTTTGTAATTAGGCTTTGCCTGTGGGAAATAAATAAATAAATAAATAAAATGTTCAATCAGCATTCAGCTAGCGTATGGATAACCGAAATGCCCATCACTAGTTATTCTTATCTACAAAGTTTGAATTGAATGAACAGTCTTCACAACTAACTGATAGATTAAATTGTTATTCATTTTATATTTATATCTATGAATTATGATAGATGATTAAAAGTTATGAGTGTTTTTTTTTATAAACAGAAACACATATTCTAACTTCGCGAAAAGTAAAAAAAAAATCAGCATATTACATCTCCCATAATTCCAAACGTTTAGCACGTCTGATAAATCAACAATTAAAACCGCCGCAGTAAATCCACCCCTTTTTACGTACAGAGGGGAGAAAATGAAAAAGGAACAAAACGTTTTCGAGTGGAATCGACCCCAGAGCATGAATGGAAATGCATCAGGGAATAATTACAGAAAGGTCAGTCACGCACGCCAGCGGCATATCCTCACATGGAAAAACGAAACAAGTCGAGTAAATTGTAAAGAAATTTATTTTTTATGCTAATTAGTTTTGCTTAAAATAAATTGTATTTATGTACATTAAATATACATACATAATGGAGAGTTTTACCAAAGAGGATGAAATACTAAGAGTGGCAATGTCGGGTAAAAAAAAGCGTCACGCATTTCAGGTCCGCCAGCAGTGTCGACCTCTAGTACGAGATCTCGCAATCACGAAAGAATCGAAGTGAACGAAATGGGTGAATATCCATGCTAGAGATCAAATAACCGATGAAAAAAGCAAAGTCACGAGTTGCGCCGAACGAGTGTTTGTTTATTTTGTTTGTAAAACGCTTCATTTATAATATACAAAAATGCAAGTATAACAGCATTTTAAGAACGGAAAGTGATACACCGAATAACCAATGATGTATTTTTGAGGCAGCAAAATATATTATATATTACCATAAAATAACAATTAATTAATATATAACTAATATAATTTAATGAAAATTGAATAAAAAAAAAACGGTAATCTAAAAGGCACAGTCCATGTGCATTTCGTTAATTTATGTTTGAATGAAAATTCTGTAGTTTATTTTTAAGCAAGAATGGTATTTAGAAAGAATATTTTTCAAATAACTATGCCAACTAGGTAGACAGATAGTGTAAACATATTTTAGTATTATGTAATACTGTAAATAAATTATTTTAACAGAGATAATTTGGCATAGAATATAAATCGTTTCATTTTTTTTGCTTTTTCCTAATTCTAACAAATTAAAAATTAAGTTTTATTTAATTTCATTACACGTATGTAACAAACGGAATAAAAATGCATTGCGAAAAAAAAAATGAAAGAACTGCCGACTTCTCTTTCGTTTCTATTTGATTGAATAAAAAAACACTCGAGTAGGAATTTGTTGACTTGTGTATATATTATGTGCTTATGTGTGTGTGTATGTTTATATTATACGACCTTGTGAGTGCAGAGTAGCGCTCGCGATACGGTAATAAAATTCAGTAAGTACATGCAAGCAGTTCGTAGAGTCTCCGCAGTATCTCTGTGGCAGCAGCTCTCGAGTCGAAAAATACGCCGAGAGCGTGACGCTAAAATGCCTACTGGTTGCCTCTCTATGTATACTAGTTACTCTATGGTTTTAGTGTGTGATTATATATACAAACTAAAAATTAAACACGTAGTTTGTTTCACAATAAAAAAAAAACAATAAATTTATTTATTGTAAATGTACCCCTGCACCACCATTATGGTAGATGGGGATTTTAGATTATTTATATATATATATATATATATATATATATTGTAAATGTGAAACAAACCGCGTGTTTAATTTTTACATAATTGTTTAAATTTCACCAAATTTATTATGTGACAAACAATATGTTTAATTTTTACCTAATATTTTTTTTTATTTAACGATAAATTAATAATAAATAATAATCCCAACACGAGCAAGTCGAGTTGTAAGTTGTAAATATTCGTAATCAGCTTATCTGGAATAACAGTGGTTTTAAGTGAGTTTCCGTTACGCTCATCGATTTATATTCTGGCTTACTGCGGCTCGCCGAGGGAATAATTACATCCTTGAATAGAGCGCGGAATTTACATGGCTATTGGAAAAATCTTCTGAGAAATAAAGCGAGATGGTAGAGCGGAAAAAAAAGGAAAGCGAGCGTGTAAGTTTAATCCCGGCGGGAGGGAGGAAGGTAGATAGAGAGAGAGAGAGGTACGAAAAATCCTCCTAGGTTTGCTTTTATTGCGTGCTTGCATAATGATGTTTACGCTACCTTTTACTTTATCAATTTTAATTGCAAAAGATGACCTTTCTTTTATGAGAATAATAATAATGGAGAGATATTTGTAATATTTTTGTTTTTAATTCGAAACAATCGGATTTGTTTCATTAAATATTTGTTTTTACTTGTTATAATTTTCAATCCTTTAAAATCCATTGAAAATATTACTTACATAAATATTTAATATTGTAGTTTAATGGAAAGAAATAGCTGTACAATAAAGTGGAAATAATCATTTATAGAAAACAGGCTGTAGAAATAATAACTTGAATAACACTGAACACTTGGTTTTTCATATTTTTTACTTGACATTATTTTTAATCCTTGAAAAAAAAAAATGCATTGGAAATATTTCTTGGATAATTTCCTCACTTATCACTATAGCTGTACAATAAAGTGGAAATAATTATTTATAAAAAAACAGGCTGTAGAAATAATAACTTGAATGACACTGAATACTAGGTTTTCCATATTTTTTATTTGACATTATTTTTAATCCTTGAAAAGAAATGCATTGGAAATATTTCTTGGATAATTTCCTCACTTATCACTTAATGAAATAATCGGGACAATTCCGTATGGGAGATGTTAAGTTTAACATGTACGTTATTTTATATCATTACGGTTTAAGCAGTGTTTATAATAAATATATCGAGGTTATGCTCAAAGGGAAATGTTAAGTTTAACGTGATAAACGTTCATCATCACAATCTAAGCAACTTTTATAATATATATACATATAGATGGAATGTGAAGTTAATAAATAACGTACTCATTAAACGTGACATATCCCATACGAAATTGCCTCGATTGTGAAAATATTTATGGTTACGGTTTAATAGAAAAGAAAATAATTATTTATAAAAAAAGAGTCAGGCTTCAGAATTAATATAATGAAAATTTGTAAATAAAACAGTTTTTTTTATTTTTCACAAAAGTTATTGTAGAGACTGCTACAATATTAATTAGTGATGGGAAAGATCGATCAAAAACATTGTGTCATTCGATCTTTGCTTCAGAATTAATATAATGAAAATTTATAAATAAAACAGTTTTTTTTAATTTTCACAAAAAATATTGTAGAGACTGCTACAATATTAATTAGTGATGGGAAATATCGATCAAAAAGATTGTGTCATTCGATCTTTACTTGTGATCGATCGGAACGATTTCACTGAAAGATGGAATCGATTGTAATCCAAAAAATCGAGCCGTTCGATATTCGTATTCGATTGAAACAATTTTACTGAATGATCTTTCATGATCGATCTGATCTTCAATCGCCTCGCAACTTAGGTTCGATCTTTCCGTTTATCTTGATTATGACACTAAAATAATAAAATGTACATTTTAAGGGCAGAAAGACCCCAGGTCGATAGCCCGGACAGACTAACACAATATTTGTTTTCTTATTTAAATATAAATGTATATATACGGTTATTTAATGATGTTGTCTGAATAAAGATGTTTGTATATATGTACATTTTATTTTATAAAATTAATTTTATACTAAGAAAAATGTTTGTTTAAATAATTATAAATAAATGGTTATTTATATTTAATTAAATATTTCAAGCTGAATCAATCACGCCGAAAAAAAAAATGTGCAGCTCGATCTTCTAAGATCGATCGTTTCATCTCGATTTTACGATTATATCTTTAAAGAACGATCTTTTCAGCTCTATTTTACGATCCTATCTTTTTGGCTTGATCTTTTCGATCCGATCTTTAAGAATTGATATTTTTTATCCAACCTTTACGGATTGATCTTTCGAGTGATCAATCACAGATTGATCGATATTAAAACAGATCCTTTTGTTGTTTTTACATTAAATTTTTCTTGGATCAAAAAAAAATGCAATATTTTATTGATGTGCAACAGCAGGTGTACATAATGTAATTCAATGTCCGGCGTGGGTATTTGCCCGGAAAGTAGTTGTTTTAATGTGCATTTGTTTAACGTACTTACGTAGCGTAAGTCAAAAGTCACAGAGCTAAATGTGGAAATAATGTATTAATTATTTTTAAATCATTTTTATTTAATATAAAACAGGTCAATTTTGCCCATCTCTAATATTAATTAATTAATCATCTCCCTTATTAGCAGTGTCTCTACAATAAATTTTATGAAGCTTACAAAAAAATCTGTTGTTTTATTTACAAACAGTACATATTTAAAGTTGAACACGTGAAGTTTTCTTGATTAGTAATATTTTAATATTAATGATGACATTATTTGAAAATTAATTATTTTCACAAACACGGAATTGAAACACAGTCGAGTCACCCGTTTTAATAAAATGTTGACTTTAACGATGATGATGTTGCGGATGGTGGAAAATTGCGAATCGGGGTTAATGGGAACGGATCGTGGAAATTGGACGCGGCCGGCTTTTGTTCGGCGTCGGCGTCGTTAAAGGCCGACACAAATTGAAGTAAGTCATGTGTGGATTTTAATTAGAATCGAGTGTTGTTCGTACGTCGAACGGCGGCTTTTAATTCCGTTTAGTGTCGGGTTTATTAATAAACGATCGTTATTTAATCGAATCAACTACTTACTTCATTAAATTATTTAATAATAATAATAATTTTTACAATTATTCAAATATTGTTTCGATTTCTTTCACAATTGTTGTTAATTGACTTGAATAGTAAGTACAAACATATCATTCAAATTCCGCTATCCTGAAAATACTTTTCATCCATTCTGTAAGACCGATGGTCCATAGAATATTATATAAAATGTATTACACCTAATGTAAATTTTACAATAAAGATGATTATATATATATATATAATCGTTGACTCACTCTGTATAATATATTAAATAAAACACGGGTTAAGTGAGAACTTAAATCAATATATTTTTTTTTTGTAATTTCTCTGAAAGGAAATGAAAATCACATCCTATTCGTAAACATGTCCGTTAAAGACATGTCATCAATAAAGTTCCCACTAATCAATTACAAAACCATACAACCAATTACGAAACCACAAATCCTCACGTACGTTTTCCCGAATTAAACTGTTCACGTGCGCAATTCTTTTGCGAAATTTTCGCGCCCTTCCGGGAAATTCGGCGCTCGCGTGCCCGCGTCCACCCACGCGCTGTGCACATTGCGACACGGTCCTTCTTCTGCTAAATCATAATTTACGTTATCCTGTTAATTTCGTCGTTGGGCAATACGGGAGGACGCAAATGGGCACTTCCTGTGGAGACGAGGCGCAACTTCCGGCCTTTCTTCCGGACCAATCACACTCCGGCTCGCACCGGCCCGCCGAACATTTTTTTCCATTGTGTCTGCACGTTTAGTCAGCCTATGGTCACCATTATGAGGTGTGTGTGTTAATTGAGTTGAGTGCTCGTGATTTGTTATAATCTGTGAAAAAAAAAGGAATATCAAAAGAGAAAAAAACGATATAATAGTGAGTTTTATTTGTATTTTAGCTCTTAGCAAATATATTGGCTGTTCTGTAAGAGAAATGTTGAGTTTAACGTGTACGTTAATTTTTGAAAACAATTAATCCAAAAACAACAAAAAGAACGTAATATAAGCTCATCTGCAGACACGTGTTTTTATAGTATGTGTTTCGAATTGTATTTCAGCTAAATGTGTTATAAAAGCTACTTTTATAACAAGGAATATGAATTTAATTAATAACATATTAAATAAAAATTATTTGAAAATAATTAATAAATTATTCACACATTTAGCGCTGTGACTTTCGACTTACGTTACGTAAGTAATGTGCATTTGTTTAACTTACTTACGTAATGTAAGTCAAAAGTCACAGAGCTAAATGTGAAAATAATTTATTAATTATTTTCAAATCATTTTTATTTAATATATTTAAATAACTGTGACCAAGTGAATGAATACTCTTTTCTATTTAATTAATAACGTTCACGTTAAACTTAACGGAAATAGCCCCGATTTTCTATTTCTTTATATTCACGAACATTATTAGTTTATTAATAAAAAAATCTCAGCGAGAATGAAAAAAAGATGAAAACACACTTTGCTTGTAGTTATAATAATAATAATACTGGGACGACACAATATTAATAGATAAGATAATAACAGCTAACAGACCGGAACTCGTACTAACATTTCAGTTAGTAGTGCTGAATTCTGTTGGAGTTTATTTGGATTGTTTGATTGGCGCAATAGCTCAGATATCAATAGCACTAATCACACTGGTCGTGAAAACCTACACAGTTTGATAACATGGCAGTACCTAAAGGCTTAAATATTTTTCAAAAATATCACGAAAAAAATGAAAAATACGTACCGCTAGCTATAGAAATCAAAAGAATATGCAAACAATAAAAAGGTCAGTATCTTGCCAGTTGTGAATTAAAACACAATCTATATGCCGGAAAATCATTGAAATTAGAACACAATCATATAATGAGTACAAAATTAACAATTTTGAACTGAAATACAAATCGAGCGCAAATAATACTTGAAATTGAAACACATACTATAAATTCTGGAAAATCTGTGAAATTGAAACACAAGCAAAATTAAAAAAAAAGTTGGTTCTTTGAGGCGTTTACTTCATAGTACATTTTCAATATTAGGATGAAGAAAACATATAATGTAATAATTGTCAAGGGGTATAAAATAGTTATTAAAACACTTAATAGCCTAGAAAGGCCCATTGTGATACCACTAAACTACCATGTGATGAGATTTAACCCGAACGCCAGTTGGAGGTGACTTTTTCCAGGTTCCTCACATTTGTAGTTATTATGTTGGAAAAACCGTAAAAATCAGCAGATCAAAAGGTGACTTTTCTAATTTAAATCTATTTCTATTTATGTCGGGGTAATTCTCTGGCATTGACATAAGTTGACATAAATTGTATTTAATCATTGTTCATTTTACTGTTTCTTTACAAAAATAAGAGTAAAATAAAATGATATTCTTATTTTTAGAAAGTCGTATCTTTTTAAATATATCACACTGTTGATTTTTACAGTGAAGAAAAATCCAGAAAATCCAGAATACGATGAAAATTATTTTGTTTGTGTTGATTTTACGTTTGATTGTTTCCATTACCCTTCACTGTCTTAAATGTAAGTTAATGGTTTACATTGTGAAGAGATACATTTGTTTTGTTGTATTCTTTTTAGTTGTTTAGTATTTTTATTATAATTATAAGGTTATCAGTGGAAGAAGTGTTTATCAATTGTTGAGATTTTGGGTGTTTATAACATATTTTGTAATAATGCTGATTAATCATTCAAAGAGCTTTAATACGGTTTTTAGTCATTGGTGAAAAATTGTTACTGTGTATTTGCTTCTCTGTTTATCTATAAACAAAAAAGGAGTTTGTTATTAAATTATTGGAATATTTAAATTCTTATAAGTAAATGTGTAATAATGAAAATTTAAATAAATCATAATATTTATAATTTATAATTTATAAATCATAATATTTATAATTTTATAGTAGTGGAAGACAGTTTTCTCATCCTTCTCATCAAGACATGTCCTGCAGGAGTCATTGTAGTATATACCCTACCCTTGAGTAAAATAGTAGTGCTTATCTATTAGGCAGTATCTTGTAATTATGATACCACTGGAATACCATTTGGTGATATTTAACTCGAACTAGTTGGAAATGAACTTTTTTAAGTTCCTCACACTTGCAGTTAATATAACTGAAAAATCTTGAAAAACATCGAGTCCGAAGGTGACTTCTGATTTCAGGGAAATCTATGTCGGTGTAACTCCTTAACAATGACATAAATAGTAGCAGATGATTTCCTCCTCCTCCTCATGAAGACATCCCCTGCTGAAGTCATTGTAGTGTATACCCTTTAACATGCTTGCCAATTAGCTATGTGGTGAGATTTAACTCGAACACCAGTTGGATATTTTTTTTATTTGCTCAATGTACTCTATATATACAAAACAAAAGGCTAAATATGGCGATTTATTTGCTTGCGTAGAATTTTAATTACTTTAAGTTAAAATTTTCCCGCCAGAATTACAAAAAAAATCGCGATTTATTTGCTTGCATAGAATTTTAATTACATTAAGTTAAAGTTTTCCCGCCAAAATTACAAAAAAAATCGCGATTTATTTATTTGTATAGAATTTTAATTACTTTAAGTTAAAGTTTTCCCACCAAAATTACAAAAAAATCGCGATTTATTTGTTTGCATAGAATTTTAATTACGTTAAGTTAAAGTTTTCCCGCCAAAATTAGAAAAAAAATCGCGATTTATTTGCTTGCATAGAATTTTATTTACTTTAAGTTAAAGTTTTCCCGCCAAAATTACAAAAAAAATGCGATTTATTTGCTTGCATAGAATTTTAATTACTTTAAGGGTGCGGTTTAGACGAAAGAGATAGCTATATAAATATTGGCAATCACTAATTCGAGTGATGCCACGTTAAATCAAAACAGACTTTAGGCAATATTATTTTATTATTATTATTACTTCATCAAGGAGTTATTAGTCTAATTTTTGTCAAATCAATTCAATATATTGTTGTATTTTGTAATTACAGATTGTCATTAATTGTAAAAAAGTGATTTTCCGTAAATAAAGAATTACATTAAATTACATTTATAATTATATTCAGAAAATAACAAGAGATAAAAAATATTAATATTTAAAAATTTAATTCTATTTTAAAATGAATTAAAGAAAAAGTCGCTGTGTCGATTAAATTGATTTTTCGTGCTTGCATGTCTTCTTGTGTAAGGCGTTGAGACAAGCTAGCACGGAAAATTCTTTTTTATGGACTCCTAAAGAAATATACTATTCTTTAAGATATATATGAATATTCTTAAAAATACAAGGGCGATCGGCAAGCGACCAAAAAAGGGGAAGGAATTAAATTTCTTTACAAACTTTAATTGTATAACCAAGCTTTCGGGAATATAATTTGTCCTTTCTTCAGGGTGACACTGTTGGTAATGGGAAATAACAAAAAGTTAATAAGCAATAGGTGGTTATTCTTAAAAATCGATTATTGATCCTATCGATTATTGATCCTTTCAGCTGGATTTATTTAATAGTTTTTAAAATTTATTTTCCTCATTATTTATTTAGTCTTATATAACATCGTTATATATTCCTCTCTACTTCTCAGTGTGAGGTGTATTTATTTATCATTTTTAATAATGTAACTGCTTATATTAAAAATATAGAAAAACTAAAGCCATTCTTGGATTTAAAAAAAAAACAGCGTGCTTGTCAGAACCATTAAAGGAGCCAAACGCTGTTCTCGCTGTACTTGTTTTAAGGCCACGCAACAGCGCCAATTTTAAACACAAATTGTCTTTAATTCCACCTTTTTGTGTCAATTTTTTTAATAGTTGTACATCATTTCGTGTGAGAATTCTGGATGCATTGTTTCGGCATACCGGCACACCTGTGTGAAAGCGTTTGACGTTTTGTCATTACGCATAATTTCTCTTCACTCGTTTCGCTAATTGTCGTTGTTTGTTGCAATTTTTAGGTTAAGGTTTTCTCACTTTCACTCTTTTCGATTAGATTTTAGAATTAATTATATTATTCACGACCGGCCCAGTAATTTCATATTCTTTTGCTAATACTTAGAATATCTTTATTAGTTGCCAATATTCGCTATTTTTTTTTTGATCTTGGAATAAGTTATTTAATAATCAAAAATTCTTTAAAATCTATAAAAATAATTTAAATAAACCCATGGCAGACTGATTGTTAAGGTTTTCCCACTTTCACTCGTTTCGATTAGATTTTAGAATTAATTATATTATTCACAACCAGTCCAGTAATTTCATATTCTTTTACTAATGCTTAGATTATCTTTATTAGTTGCCAACATTCGCTATTTTTTTTAGATCTTCGAATAAGTGATTTAATAATCAAAAATTCTTTAAAATCTACAAAAATAATTTAAATAAACCCATGGCAGACTACTAACCCATCAATATGTATTGTAAATATAAATATTTGTAAAGAATTGTAATTCTGCCGTCTGAATAAAGATGTTTGTATATAATTTAAATAAAGAAATATTTGATAGAAAATAAGGATTTATTCACTTGGTCAAAGTTATTTAAATAAAAAGATTTTGATTATTGATTATTTTAATTAATAAATTATTTTCCCTTTAACTACTGTGACATTATGACTTATGTTAATAATAATATATTTATTTACGGTATCTCCTTTTTACAAAACATATGCAACAAAAATCAAGAATACAAAACAACAACAAATGTCCAATAATGGAAAGGGAAAATAATTGATTAATTAATTATTTTAATTTTTTTAAAGTATTTTAACAAATGTCCAATAATGGAAAGGGAAAATAATTTATTAATTAATTATTTTCATTTTTTAAAAAAATTATTTAGAATTTTAGATTAGGCAATCGCGCCCCTGAAAAGTAGAAAAATTCGTTAAATGTAATGGTTCCCGGAATTCTGGAGGAAGGGGGCTTTTACATTACCTTCTTCCCTTTTTCTGGACATTTGATGTTGAAATGTAGTTGTTATTGGGTTACAATCCATTTTATATCATATTCTTCCTAAATGGCAATCAACCATTGATCAATTTTATACATTTTTCTATTATTTTTGTTATGCTAGATTAATACTTTTACCTGATTTAAATATTATATTTAAGATGACTGTATTATATAGAATATACTATTATTATATAAAATATTATTAAAGTCTATTATTAAAAAAACATTTGTCTATCGGTTGTTTTCTATTATTACTGCATGTTAAATACTTTCAATTTGTTGGATACATTTAAATTCAAAGTATGTTTTAAAAGCTCATTTTATAATACTTTTCCGGCTATTGAGACTGCGAGTCGCCTCTTTGGAAAAGCCCCTTTCAATACTTGATAACGGCTTTACCGAGAACCGGTGGAAATATTTAATCGCACTTAAAGGGCGCACGTTTTCCGGCTTGAATGATTTCCACGTTCTACAAAATCGCCGGGCCTGAAAAATCGAGCATTAAATACTTCATTGCACGTGCGGGTAAATGCGCGTTTAAACTGTAACACCGGTGAATATTTACTTAACAAAGAAAAATGTGCGTTTATTTTTTTTTTAGGAAATTTCGGCGATTTATTTATAATATTTGTTTTATAAGTCAATTGAAATTATTTATATTTTTTAATTGTAATGTATCCAATTTTACGGAGTTTTTTGTTGTGAAAAAGTTACAGTCCTGTTTTAGCAGTACGGATTTTAATTATCTAATTTTTGCGATTATATTTTATTCATAACAGTAGCTTTACGCGTCCTTAACTGTAACACCAATGAATATTTACTTAACAAAGAAAAATGTGCGTTTATTTCCTTTTTTTGCGGAAATTTACGCTATTTAATTATAATATTTGTTTTATAAGTCAATTGAAATTATTTATATTTTTTAATTGTAATGTGTCCAATTTTACGACGTTTTTTGTTGTGAAAAAGTTACAATCCTGTTTTAGCACTTTTTGCGATTATTTTTTTTATTCACAACAGTAGCTTTACGCGTCCTTTTTTTGATTGACTGATTAACAGCTTTAATTGAAGAAGAGCGTGATCTTGCTTAAAATTTCTCCTGCATTCGCCATAAATATTGATTTCAATTGATTCTAATCCATGATGAAAAGTTAGAAGAGAATGATAGAAACAATATGTGACGTAGAATAATTGTTAAGCTGACATACCAGCTATCCACAAATATGTTAAATTTACAATTTGATATTTATAGAAAAATAATTAATTTTTTAATTTAGTTTAGTCAACATTTTTAGAAAATATTTTTTCTGCAGTAGTCAAAACTACTATAACTATGTTATATTGATTAAATTGGCTTTACAATTTAAAGAGGAATTTAATTAAAATATAATATATACGGTGTTACATTTAAACTAACGAAGTTGATATAAATTTTGTGAAAATGGATATGTTAAATTTACAACTTGATATTTATAGAAAAATAATTAATTTTTAAATTTAGTTTAGTCAATATTTTTAGAAAATATTTTTTCTGCAGTAGTCAAAACTACTATAACTATGTTATATTGATTAAATTGTCTTTATAATTTAAAGAGGAATTGAATAAAAATATAATATATACGGTGTTACATTTAAACTAACAAAGTTGATTTATATATGAAAATAATTATGCATCTTCGGAAGTCTAGCAAGTTTTATTAATAAATTAATGCTGAATTCCTAACGACAAAAGAAATTTTTTGAATTAATTTCTCACTTAACCCGTGGTGAAACATATTTAATTAATAGACTTTGATTAAATCAGTGAAACAAACCAAGTGTTTTTCAAAGTCTATTGACAAAAGAGATACCCAAGACGTGCACTTGACTGACTCGCCCTGTATGTATTATTTATATTAATTGAATTGTAAAATCACTTGGGATAAAGATGTTCAAAGTTTATGTTGAATAGTTGACTTATTTGTGTATTATTATTTATGATGATTTATGTAAATGTTTACAGTTTTTGTAGAAAGGAGATTTCCGTAAATAAATGAATTAAATGAAAACTTATAATTTCTATTTTTTTTAATCCATTAAAGGAAAATAAAGCAATTATTTTTATGATTATTTTCAATGTTTACCAATTTGTGTTTGATGAATAAATAAGGTAATTCATCCCAATAACGCACCTCCTCCAGAATGCTGCACATTTCGGTTCCGTACGGGGTGGTAATCGATAACGTTCTCTTGAGTAATAATTTAAAGGGTCGTTAACCCCAAAATTTCACAAACTTTGAGCATTTATATCTCACCCCGGCGTAAAACAACCAAAACTTTATAATTGCTCCAAGAAAAAGAGAGAGAGGACAACAAAAAGTTATCCTTAGAAAATCTCTTATTACATGAATTCAATTAACGTTGGTTTTGACAATAAAAAAGGTTTTTTTTACTAAAAAATTGAATTAACGTTGAAAATATTTTTGTTTCGCCAATTTTTACAAAATGTACGAGTTTAAGACAAAATTGTTTATTGTGAATTCCTATTAGTTTTTTTTAATACAGAATATTTTATGTAATTTAATGGGGCAAAAATAAAAATTAAATAAAATATATGACAATTTTCTTAATATTATTTTTAATATTAACATTAGGAAGTGTCACATATTTATTAATAAAATCCAATTTATTATTATTTATTAAATTTAGCTACTTAAAATTGGTTATTTGGAAATACCCGATTACTAAATTTACTCGATTTTATATAAATAGAAAAGAATATTCATTCACTTGGTCATAGTTGTTTAAATTTCCCATCTCATTCATATTACATAGTTTTTTTTTTTATTTTTTTTATCTATATTTTTTATTATCACTTGAAGATAGGAATAAGCCGGTTGCATTTTGTTTTCACAATGAACTGTTTGGGATTGATAAATAAATATTTTGATGCGTATTATTTTTATTTTGTATTTTGTCGTAATTTGTGATTGGTAATTTGCCTTTTTTTTATACATATGTTTTATAATCTTTTTAGAGCGTCACACTTTTCTTATAAAAATTTTTAATATGTAATTATAATTGTAATTTGGAAATGGAGATTCCGTTAATAAAGTAAATTGAAAATTGAAAATGAATTAAATAAAAATGATTTGAAAATAATTAATAAATTATTTAAATTGAAACGAACAACCAAGTGTATTAATTAAAATATTTCATATTTATTACATAAATTAAGAATTCAAAGAAAAAATTAGGGGTGGCGGTACGGTCGGGATAAACGTATTAGCTTAGATTGAGTAAGGATTAAATCTAATAACGGACTGATTTATTAATTATGTTTTATCGTTTGATAAAGCTGCTACGTTTATTATTAAATAAAAATTATTTGAAAATAATTAATAAATTATTTAAATTAAAATTATTTTAAATTTTATTTGGAGTACGTAAAGTCGAAGTGTCACAGAGGTAAATGTGGAAATAATTTATTAATTCATAATAAATTAAAGACGACGCAAGCGCCACCTTTTGCCTAATTTCAAGTGGCATCGTCAACGATTTGGGTCTACAAGGTAGACGACCGAATTAAATGTGAATTTATTAATTATTTTCAAAACATTTTTATTTAATCCACTCGATTTTGCCCAATACTAATATAAAAAGTTAATTGTTTTCTTTACAACAAATATAAAATACAACCACATAGGGCAGAAAGACCCCAGGTCGATAGCCCAGGACAGACTGTGATCATATATTTAATAACACCTTCATACAAATTTATAATTGTACTATATAACTATATATTATATAAAGGTATTGTCTGAATAAAGATGTATATATGTATACAACCACATTTTTCTCACATATTTCTTTTTATTTTTTTTTTTCGATGCGAATAAAACTATTCACTACGGAAAATTTCCTCGCCAGCCGAGCAATAAAAAAAAACGTCCAGCGTCCGATCCGACGGCTCCGGGGGCAATGAAATTAAGTCCGCCTAATTAAGCTTTCATAATGTGCATCGTCAGAATCCCGACAATATTTAATAGCTTTCCGCTTTTAAAACTCCGCTTCCTCTCGAATTGAAAAGAAATCAACCAGATTAACAATCGTAATCGCGAATAAGAGACGATAAACCGCTTCTTGATACGTTTTCCAGTCACACAACAGGATGGAATAATAATTATTATTTGAGTAATTAATAACGTATTTGTAATTAATTTAATTAAATTATTGTGAACGTTTTCTTTTTATAATATAAATATACATGCTTTTTTTAAACACATTATTATTATTATGAACATGGATAAAAAGTAATGTTTTTTTTTAAATTATTAAAAATCTAACAATAAATTTAAAAAAAATGATTAAAATGAATAACGATTAGTTTCGCATTTATAAAATATTTATGTAATTAAAGTATTTCATTCCAATATCATAAAAAATAATGATATGTTAAACAAAAATGTATAATAAAGGGGAAATTGTTTATTTTTTTATCTAAATTCTAAATTGCAGACCTTTTTTTTAATCCTTTTAGTATTAAATTTGTATTTTAGTAAAATTTTTAATTTCATTTTCATAAAATAAATATGTAAAATAATTAATGAATTAATTATTAATGAATTAAAATATAATTAATGAATTATTTTTTTTTAATTACCTTTTTTAGACATATGTTTTGTAATGTTTTAGTGCGTCACAATAAATGAAACACTTTTTACTTTAACAAGTGTTTCATTTATTAAAAAATGAAATACAATGTATAAAAAAGTAGAAGTCTCAATAATTAATAGGAAAATTGTTTAATTGTTATAAATTAATTAATTTCAATATTCTTTTTATTGAATTTAACAAGTGAATAAATACTCTTTTCTGTTATCATGTGTTTTATTAAAAAATCTATATATTTCTTTATTCAAATTTCTTTTTGCCTAAATAGTGCAGTAAAATGGAGCGTATGCAAAGTTTCAAATCGCGAGGATTAAAATGTTTGAAAGGAAGCAATCTGTAATTAATCTCCCATGCAGTCACGATAATTGTTGGTTTCCTTTAATGCTCAATTTCTTTAGTCACCAACAAAGCCGCATTGCAAAAGTTTCCTGCCAAAGCCGGGAGCGGTTGCAATCGCTGCAGGACGAACTATCGCTACGAGGAGTAGGTTTTGATTTGGCTCTTCTCCATAGAAATTCATTTTATGTTGATTAAAGAAAATGATAAAAATAGACTATGATTATAATATCTGAATAGTGTTGATCGTTGATTTGTGGTAATCCATTATAATAAATGATATATACAAGGTGTACAGAAAATGAGTGAAAACCTTCAGGTAACTCAATTCATTAATTAATTTTTAATAGAAAATCCAAATAAAAAAATGTTGTATGGTTCTTCATTGAGGCTCACGAGGTCTTCAGAATTTTAAATATGTGACTATAAATTAGTTGCCAAATGTATAGTTCTTTTAATTGGCCCGTGAGGCTTAAGGAAGGACCGTGTACTTATTTTCGTTAATATTTTTATCTAAAAATTAGT
This sequence comes from Philonthus spinipes, assembly GCA_963082785.1. Taxonomy (NCBI): domain Eukaryota; kingdom Metazoa; phylum Arthropoda; class Insecta; order Coleoptera; family Staphylinidae; genus Philonthus; species Philonthus spinipes. The sequence goes on along the minus strand of OY720308.1, from coordinate 7,652,473 downwards.
CAAAGAGTCACGCTACCTAAAGCTTTTCACTCATGTTCTGTACACCTTGTATATACTTAAGTTTACAAGAACATTACAAAAATTAATTATTTATTTCACACAAAAAATAATTAATTGTTAAATGGCTATCGATTATAGATCTTTCTGCCTGTAAATTAAATATATATATGCAAACATCTTTACTCAGACAATACAAAAACATTTTTCAAAATTTATTGTAACAATATGTACAATTGTGTTAGTAGTTTGTCATGAGCTATCGACAATAGGTCTTTTTGCCCTATTAAATATATTTACTATGTAAATATAATTATTAAATATATATATATAAATATATTATTTGTATAGTGTCGACTTTATTTCAGTGAATATTGCCCTATATTTAATAAAAAGTGAATCTGACTTAATAAGTTTTGATTCAAAGCAAAATAATTTCAGATTATTCCACTATTACAAAAAGTTTAGATATAACGTTTGAGTTCTATCCGTTTATGCGCTATCGCGGAAACACACACACACGCATACATACACATACACATTTTCAAAACTCAATGGAATGGACTCAAAACGTTCATATTCGTTGAAATTGCCGATTCGGAAATTTTTACGAACACAATACTTTACCTTGGGCATGGGTCCGAGGAAAATAAAAAGGATAACAGAAGCATTTTTTAGTTGCCATCACTTAAGATTGATCACTCGGTACATTTCCGATATAAATAATAATAATATTTATTTTCCTTCCAGTAGATAAATTTCATATTTATATAATAAGTAACAATAATTATTTAGTTCTCTGTGCAGAAAAGGAAAACAAGACATTTATTTGACAGTATGAAATATATTTGAGATGTAGCGACTCTGATTAGATCAATAAGGAAATGCAATTGAAAAATTCTTTACTATATAATAATTTAGTTTCTACAACATTTAATTCGCTAATTTCTTTTTTGTTTGTTTTTCAGGCGACGAAAAAGTTTCTGGAAATAGTGAACTCGCGGTGGAAATCTCAGGGCCCGATAAAGTGGTCCACGGCGGTGAGGTTCCTCTTCGCCAGGAAATTCGACGTGGAGAGGGCTGTTGCCCTTTTCCAGCAGCACGAGCTCACCAGAAAACGCGAGGGTCTCGCCAACTTCGACCCCCAGAAGGAGCCGCTGTCTTCCGAACTTAGAACAGGGAAATTCACCATTTTGGTAAGGACACAATGTTATTAATATTTAAACGAAGCAACTTTAATATAGTCTCTAACTCTAATTAATATTTCCACATAGTAATAAGGTTGTAAACTCTACACCCATATGGGTAGAAAGGGTCATTGAATATATATATATAATAAGGTTGTAACTTTATTTTTTTACTATGCAATATTTCTGATGATTCGAGATAATGAATACATAAAAGAAGCATGTTAAATTAAATGTCGCAGTAGCTACAGAAGAAAAAAAAATAATTATTTTCAAATAATTTTTATTTAATCGATCAAGTAAATATGTATAACCTCTCGGATTCTTGAATTTTTACTCAATGCTCTGCGTCTCACTATGAATGCTACCTTAGAAAATCCATGTTCCTGGCACAATAATTCAATATAAAAAGAATTTTCAAGGTACATGAATATTTTCATGTCTAAGGGCGCATTCATAGTGAGACGCCGAGCATTGAGTAAAAATTCATAAATCCCAGAGCTTATAAAGTATCCCGTGCATGAAGGTACGAGTGCTGAAATTAGGAAAAAGTGTACGATACTGGCCGAAAAACCCCTAAGAAAGCCTTAACAATCAACAAACTTATTTTTTTGAGATTCATTAATTTTCACTGTAGCTGCGTTATATTATGAATGTACTTACGAAGTACTTAAGGGCGCATTTATAGTGTAGCACCGACACTAAAGTGAAAATTCATGAATTCCAAAGGTTAATTATAAATTAGTATTTAATTTTTGGGATTCAAAAATTTTCACTGTAGCTTGCGCTGTATTGTGAATGCGCCAATCATATACCTGGCATTTATAAATTAGAACTTAGGAATTTATTTTTAAGGTCTATTAGAAAATAACGAACCTCGACACCCAATACGGGTAAAAGAGGATAAGATTAAGAAAGAAAGAAAATAACGAAAGTTGCAAACAATTCTTTGAGACGTTGTGATCTGTCATTCTCAAACTCTTAATTAGACTTCGTATTAATTAAAAGCAAAAAAATTGTAAAATTTCAATTATTTCATAATTACTTTCCTGTAAACTATTGGATAACAATGAATGACAGCAACAATTCATGTCACGTCAATCGTTGCACACTAATCTCAGTTAGATTATTGTTTTATAAATAACATAATAGCAACAAAACGCGGACCGCAGAGCGCTCGTAAAAGTTTCGAGAAATGTAAACATGCAAAACCGCCGGGGCTGATTTGTCGAGTTATTTATTTATTTCCTTTTTTTCTTTGTAAATTCCGTCCATTGCGAACGCAATCGAAGCGGAAAACGGCGATAAAACCGAACCGTGTTGGCTGAATGCGCATGCATGCGTGTGCATGTATTTGCGATATTCTCAGAAAGTTCGCGACTTCCTCGATGGAGGATTAAAATTATACGTCGCGAGGCTGAAAATACGCGGCGGTTCCTGAAAATCCGTTGAATTTTCTTTAATAAATAAATAGTGTATATTATAAGCGATTCGTTTGCTTCATATGAATATAAAATAACCTTCAAAAACTGACTTGTCTGAATTAAGCAGCAATAATTAAAACACATAAATATAATTCCAAGGAATTGCACATGGAACACACTAGTCACTATAGTTATCCAAACGTTAAATGAATTGTGATTGAACATTTTATTACATAAATATAATATTAGCCATAGATTAAGAATATGAGTCCTTACCCTATCTATTAGTATAAAATCATAGGCTCCTTACACCTAAAGGTAGAAAGGAAAAAGATTAAAAAAATAATAATAATAAAATCATAGATTAATTAAATAAAAACGCATTATTTATTTTATGATTCGCATTGTTTTTTAATTTAAATAAAAGTTATATTAAAAAAAATGTTGTTTTTACTTAATTGTGAAATATGCCGTTACATTAAGTGACATCTACTATCCTAAGTTAATAAGGTTATGAATTGAACAATCAATATAAGAAGAAATGCTTGAACTATCCATTTCGTCTTGTATTAACTGTTCAAGTTCACAAAAATGTAGGAATTTATATTAAAAACTAAAGAAAACACAGTTTACTTGGCATGCCTTAAAATTCATTTATGGTTGATACAGAATATAAGATTGTGAAATTTTGAACAAAAGCACAAAAATCAAACTGAAAATTAAGGAACTCAACACCCATGTGAATAAACATTTCACAGAATTAAATGTGGAAATAATTTATTAATTATTTTCAAATCATTTTTAATTTAATATATTGACTACTTTAATTTGGTTCTCGCCAAAACTCGCGTCGAACTGAAACAGCCCTCGTTCAACTATAAACTATTAAAATTATAAAAATACCTTTAATGATAAATTAAGAAAAAAATCTGTATAACAAATATACGGGTCTATTTTTCTACAGTTATTTTTTCTGAATAATTTTTGTTACATTAAATTAAACGATATGTGTATTTCAGTTTCGTGAAGAGTATATTCATGAATAATTAATACTGTTGTATCCTCTCTTCACACTTTATTTTCTAATGGTTAGATATTTATTTCAAATACGAATTACTGTACACACAATGTGAGTACAGTAATAAAATAATAAAGTAATAAATAAAATAATTCCGACAAAACTTGAAAAACAGATTTTTTTTCTAATTTATGTTTTTCCTATTGTTAATAAATGTAACAACTACATTAATTTATTCAAAACATATTTCAAATTTTGTAAAAATCCATATAGGAAAAACATAAATTAGAAAAAAATCTTTTTTTCAAGTTTTGTCCGAATTATTTTATTTATTTATTTATATTTCGACACCCAATACGGGTAAAAGAGGATAAGATTAAGAAAGAATTTATTTATATATTTTTTAATATGAATCGTTAAATATTTCATTCAAAGAAATTTATTTACATTTATTAATAATAAAGTGTTGAAGCATCGCTGACGCACATTGTGTGTACAGTAATTCGCGAAGGAAAGTTTTAATTTGGTTTAAAGTGAGTAATGCCTTTATGCAAATTCACGATTTGCTCATTCGTGATGTCGACCGAATGATATAATTTTGCAGACGTCGCTGTGTTGTGCTTTAATTCCCTGCGGAATTCATTGCCAACGACAACCTGTTGATTGAATGCGCGCGCTGTTCGGAATCGATGGCCAGAGCTTGCACCTCGGGTTGCCCACGATTTCATTCAGTACTTCGAGGAAATATAACGTTGTGGTTTTGTGAAGTAGGCAACTATATATACGCAATTTAAAGCGTTGCATCGTTTTATTATTTTTTAATTTAAATAGTTACAAGAATTTTTACTTTCGTGAAAAGTATATGACTGATCATAAATAAATTATTGAAGAAAATATTAATTCAAGAAATAATTGATTTAAATTTGATAATGACGCCTTAATGACTTCAAAACTATAGTCACTAAATAAATTTCAGTTATACAAAGTTTAAAAAATGTTTTCATTAATCGAATAACTATGTATAATAAAGTAGAAGCCTTAACAATTAGTAAAATGATTTAATTTTTATTATTATACATCTTTATTGATTACTTCAATTTCAATTTACTTTATTAACGGAATCTCCATTACCAAATTACAATTATAAATACATATTAAAAATTTTATAAGAACAGTGTGACGCTCTAAAAAGATTAGAAAACATATGTATAAAAAAAAGGCAAATTACCAATCACAAATTACGACAAAATACAAAATAAAAATAATACGCATCAAAATATGTATTTATCAATTCCAAACAGTTCATTAATTAATTTAATTACCAGCGAAACATTATGGATTCTTATTTTTTTAAATCCTCCTTCATTTCGCATAAGAAATTCTACCTTAATTTTTGTGCTGAGAAAATGTTTGTGCATCCAACATTTTATCAGCACAAAAATTAAGGTAGAATTTCTTATGCGAAATGAAGGAAGATTTAAAAAATAAGAATCCATAATGAAATTATTAATCTGTTTACATTATTAAATTAATCATTAAAGAAAATAAATGACTGCATTCAGTTACAAACTATTAAAATAATAATTTTACAATTTTAATAAAATTCCTTACATCACTTATATTAAATAAACATATATATAATTATATTAAATAAATAAATATAAGTGAAGTAATGAATTTCAAGTTATCCAATTACATCACACTTCACATTACCCAACCCAGTCAATCTTTTGATTTTAACTAATATTGAATTTAACATTAAAGGCATTTGTAAAAATACTAAATAATTATTGCTACTTATTATATAAATGTGAAATTTATGTACTGGAAGGAAAATAAATATTATTAATATTATATTTTTCTGTGTATTATTCTTTGATAATATCGATAAGTGGAAACAAACTGGAAAAATAAAGATTACTAACTTCATTAAATTTTCAATTGGTTTAACATCATTTAAATGTTAACATTAGATTTTAATGAAAAAAAATGAAAATAATTAATTATATTAGTTAGTTTGTGAAGTCATAAGCAACACTGAATCAATTCTTTGAACCGTTTGGAAATGCACTTATCTTGCTTATTAATTATGAATAGTTTGGGAATACTTACCTGATTATATACAAATATGTAAATTATTGTATAATTTAATCAATTATAATGGAGAATTCCGTAAAATAAAGTTAAAGTTATATATAATCTTTATTTTAGAATTTATATAAGTATAATACAATACAATAGATTTTATATAATATTATTACTAAATGATTATCGAACATCAGTGTTTTAGCCATAATTAATTACTACTAACAAATCTTTATTACTTAAGAATTTATATGTAATTATATTATCTACAACATATGATATGTATGTACAAACTTTACTTTACTTAAGTAAGGGCTATCGACTAAAAGTCTTTCTGCCCCATAATTAATTATTATTCAATGATTTTCCCTTTAGCTACTGTGATGTTTTGACTTATGTTACGTAAGTACATTAAAACAACTACTTTTGTACATTTGTTTTAAAGTACTTATGTTACATAAGTCACAGTAGCTAAAGAGACATTTATTTATTTAGTCTTATATAACATTGTTATATGTTCCTCTCTACTTCTTAGTGTGAGGTGGACTAAAGAGAAAATGGATTGAATAATAATTATTTTCAAATTCTTAATTTGATTTAAGTAACTGTGACCATGTGAATAAATCTTTTTTTTTCTTTCTATTATTACATTTTGCGATTGCATTTCTTTAAACTTTATCAAAAATTGTCATTACTTGTACATGCTCTTATTTATTTATTTATACATTATCGTTTGAATTATTTATTCTGTTAACCGAACAACACGTAAAATCACTTGGGATAATAATTTAATAATATTTATTTGTATGTAATAGCCTATTTATCTACTACTTATAGTAAAACTTGTTACAATTTTGTAAAATGGTGAATATTCCGTAAATAAATATTATTATTATTACATTTGTTTAATCGGTATCTTTTATTAAAAATATTTTACTGAGTAAAAATAATGTTTAAGAATTATTGGAGTATCAGTGTGTCAGTGTGTATTGGGTTGAAATTTTAGTGTTTATGAAAAATGTATTAAAGAGTGCAATGGAAATATAAGTCTCATTTATAATTTCATTATTGTTTTTTCATTATTTATCTTAGTTTAAATTAACCATTAAGATAAATTACTTAACAAATTGATATGTTATTTCAGAATCAGTTGTGTGTATTCGGTTGCATATCTTATTACCCTAGGATCTCGGATCAAGGATTTACGTACGCTAACATAATGGACTTTCGGGGCTATTCCGTACGTAAAAAAATAAGTTTAACGTGTATGTTATTATTTAATTTCACATTTAATGGATTTGTTTTTTAAATAAAATCAATCCGAGTTGTACAAACAAAAAGTAAAAAAGTGTTTCATTTATTAAAATTGGATATATATATGTTTAAAAAAAAGATGCTTAGACTGTGATGATACAAATTAACGTACACTTTAAACTCAACATTTCTCTTACAGAATAGGGCTCGTTGTCATTTACGTACTAAATATAAAAAGTTTAAAATATAAAAGTGAAAATTAAGAAATAACTTTTTTATGAAAATTCTTACAATTGGAAAATTATTTAGGTTGCAGTCGCATAAAATAAACACGTGTTGTACAAAGTAATCGGGGCTATTCCGTACGGAAGTTCTTTAAATTTAACGTGTACATTATTAAATAACATCACATTCTATGTATTTATATCTATTACAAAAGCTGCTTAGACTGTGATGATAAAAAAATAACGTACTCGTTAAACTTAACATCTCCCTTACAGAAAGCCCCGAATAAGTATTTTATTGTGAGATGTATAACGAAGTAGAAGCCTCCACAATACAGAATTATGGAGGTGTTCCGGTAATTTTAATTAACCCTATATATAGTATAGGTTGTATATATATAGTTATAATAATAACTGGATGTCTATTTAGTACACTTAAGAAAAGTATGTATTTTTAATCGTTAATGCTCTGATTGCATTATATCAAAAAATATTTATACTATTTTCGCTACACTCTTGATGGAACGCGAATTTAATATTAGGTAAATTGAAACTCTTCTTTTGTTCCATGGTTTTATTCTTATATATATATATATGTATATATATAAGAATAAATAATATGTTTCGATCTTTTCAGATCATTATCAAAGCTACAAAAAAAAGATCGAAACATATATGTCAGATACATATATATATTTATATATATATAAGAATAAAAACATGGAACAAAACAAGAGTTTCAATTTACCTAATATCAAAAAATGTTTATTTACCTTTAATGGTGGAGACGCCAGGTTACTAGCTTTAATAAAGCTAAAATACAAATAAAAAACAATATACCATACATCCACTTGGTCACAGTTATTTAAATTAAATAATAATGATTTGAAAATAATTAATAATATCACTTTCACTTTTAGCTCTGTGACATTTTGACTTACGTTACGTAAGTACTTTAAATAAATGCCCATTAAAAAATAACTACTTCCTGGGCAAATAGCCCTCTGGAAATTGAATTACATAATATACATTTGCTGTTGCAAATCAATAAATTGCATCATGCAACAAATTTTTGATTCGAGAAAAATGCAATGGAAAAAACAAAAAAGAACGTTACTTAATATAAGGCCATCTGCAGACACATGTTTCGGGATCTATCCCTCGTCAGTGCAGCTCTGCCTTAAATGTCATAGTGGTAAATGTGGAAATAATTCATTAATTATTTTCAAATCATTTTTATTTAATTTATTTAAGCTAAAATACAATTGATAACCACTATATATGTATATATATAATCTAAAATCCCCATCTACCATAATGGTGGTGTAGGGGATAACCACTATAATTATGCGCACTTTCTTAGCCTAGTTATTAACAACAAGTTTTTATATAGAAGAATAATTTTTTTATCATTAAAGGTATTTTTATAATTTTAGTAGTTTGTAGCTGAATGCAGGCTGCTTCAGTTCGAGGCGTGCTTTGATGTGTGTTATATAAACGGATGAACATCCATCCATTGAGGAAGGCCGCCTCGCAATCTCGTTTCGGTATTTTCAGTTGGCTGGTCTCGGGGATGTTGAAAGAAAATTTCGCATCCTGAAGAGCACCGTAGTTATTTAAGTTTCACCTTTACCGTGAAGTTTATGCTTACGTGGTAAAGTTTGGTAGTTTTCGAATATAAAATAACTTAAAATTATTAAATAAAAATTATTTGAAAATAATTAATAAATTATTTCTACATTTAGCTCTGCGACTTTTGACTTACGTTACGTAAGTACGAGCTAAATGTGGAAATAATTTATTAATTATCTTCAAATAATTTTTATTTAATTTATTTAAATAACTGAGACCAACAGAATGAATACTCTTTTCTATTTATAAAATTATTAATATGAAAAATATATAAATTATTTTTAATTATTAATAGAATGATGCGTTACTACAACAATATATGTAATGATAATCCTAATTTAGATATGTTTAAAATTCCCATGTCAACATTTAAAAATATTTTAAATTGTATGAACCGTATTATGCACTGTAAATTAAGTCTATTTCTAATCAATTTGTATTTTTCTTTTATATATTTTGTTTTCATTTTGTAAAATGGCGTACTGTTTGAATAAACAAATAAATATCTACAAAATCGTATACAGGGTGTTAACGCGATCAGGTATACATAGGAATTTTACATGTAAAAATAATTTTATGAAAATTCCTGCTTCCCAATTCATTTTAGAAAAAATAAAACTGAAAGAATTGAAATGTGTTCTGAATTTAAAAATATATGAAAAACCTCGGCTCAACCCCAGAATACGGGCTACACATCACCGTGAAGTTGGCCGCGTTACAACGCTCATATCAGACGTTTCAAATCAAGAACGTACAGCCAGTATAATATGACTTACGACCACGAGATGGCGATTACACGGGATACTTGAGTGGAGGACACAGTATTTCAAAAAATCGGCTCTTTTCAGAGCCACCACAAAAATTAAGAAATCTTTAATTCAATTCACATACTGTTTTATTTTTATATAGATTAAATTAACATTCTTTTAAAAATAGGAGTTTGGATAATAGATTGAATATTCCATAAAAAAGGCGATCTATAGGTAAGGAAAATAAAAGGTTTTGAAGATAGAAAGCCAACATTAAAAAGAGTTATTACATAAAAAAGGCGATCTATAGGTTAGGAAAATAAAAGGTTTTGAAGATAGAAAGCGAACATTAAAAAGAGTTATTACATAAAAAAAGGCGATCTATAGGTTAGGTAAATAAAAGGTTTTGAAGATAGAAAGCGAACATTAAAAAGGGTTATTAATCTATTATTGCATAGATTAAACGAAAAAAAAAAAAAGGCAGATATTTAACAGTTTCAACTAAATGAGAGAGAAAAATGTAGAGCACCATTCCGTTGGCCATCTATGGTCTGTGTTGTGAACTAATGTACAAATGAAAACGCAAAACGCAAGTTCACCGTCGAACGTACGCTCAATGAATGACGTGCGGATGACGTAGTTTTGTGAAAATTAAATTCAATAATTTCCTTATTAAATGCCGTTTTAACACGATAAAAGCGTGCTGAAGTGTAACACTAGTGTAAATAGGTGCGGAAAATAACAACAGAATGGTTTTTATTGTGATGGAAATACGGAAAATCAGTGACATAACCTCCCGACTTTCGAGCAGAATTGTGAAAAAAATACAAGTCTAAACACCCAAAAACCACCAAAAATCAACTCCTAAGATCATCATTTATCATAAAAATACCCGTTTATAGGGCTTTTTTTCGAAAACAACGAAATAAGAGGTGTAGCACGTAAACTGGAGTCTAACCAAAACCTCATTCACTTTTCAAATCTGTGTATAATTAATAAATATTGAATATATTTGCAAAATATCACGTGTTTAAATTGCTTAGTCCTTATTTAAAAACAATTAATCGGGGCTGTCCGTACGGGAAATGTAAGGTTTAACGTGTAAGTTATTAATTATTTTCACATTCTATTAATACATATCTATCATATTGATTGTGATGATAAAAAATAACGTACACGTTAAAGTTAACATATTCCGTACCGAATAGCCCCGCATGTTAAATTGCAATCATAGTAATATGTAAACCTCGACACCCAATACGGGTAAAAGAGGATAAGATTAAGAAAGAAAGAAAGTAATATGTAAAATGTTACGTTTTATTTATTGGTTCTTTTATATGAAAGTCACGGCTAGTGCAATGTAATTATAAAATAATTTTAAAATTTAATTTATTAATTATGTATCGATTCTAAAATTGTACAAAGCAACATTTAATTCTGCTAATAAACTAATGTCAATCATAATAAATAAAAGACGACGCAAGCGCCACCTTTTTCCTAATTTCAAGTGGCATCGTCAACGATTTGGGTCTACAAGGTAGACGACCGAGAATCATTGTTTCGTCCACTAAAGGAAGGCTAACTTATCCTGTTTAAGCAAACAAGGAAATGTGAAACTAATGTCAGTTTTAAAATTAATATAACTCTTCAATATTATTCGCAATAAAGTTTTGTAAACACTATAAATCAATGTTATTTCAATTATATAAAACCCACCGCGATTCCCATATTACATTACACTCTACATAGGAAACAGGATATTCCCCAGCAGTGTTAAGGTTACACTCTAATCACGTAACTTTAAGTGCATGAAACTTTAATAGGGTTTCAAAGGGCAGTTCGTTCAATTAACTTTGCAGGCTTCGCCTCGAGGCACAACGGTCGCCTTAATTTTTAAGTGAAAACCACGCCGTTGTATAATTCTTCATTAAATTATAAAAGACGGTTTCATTAACTACAAAAGCGTTTGTTCATAAAACGAAGTATACGTTTCGTTTGTTGTTTTCTATTGTTTGCGGAAGCATTTAAAAAAAGTACACTGGGGCTCTCATGCAATTACAACTGTCACATTTCTTAAATAATTTATTCATTAACACACAATAATTAATAAATTATTTCCACATTTAGCTCTGCGACTTTTGACTTACGCTACGTAAGTACGTTAAATCATTTTTATTTAGTATATTTAAATAACTCTGACCAAGTGAATGAATACTATTTTCTATTTATTTAAACCAATTGTTATTTATTTTTCGAATAATCATTTAAGGAAACGTTTGTTGTTTTCTATTGTTTGCGGAAGCATTTTTTAAAAAAAGTACACTGGGACTATCAAGCAATTACAACTGTCACATTTCTTAAATAATTTATTCATTCACTATTTAAATTCTTGATGGCTGAGGCTTCTACTTCGTTTTATATATGTTAATTTAAAGGATATTTAAATAAAATAACTTTGTATAACACAATGTAGCAACATTAAAAAAAAAACATTGATACAACGTTAATTTTATAAAATTGCACGTTTTTTTTTTATTCAAATCACCTTGCCATTATCAAGTATATTATTGTAAAATTACATATAATGCGATAGAAGTACGTGTCAGACAACTGAAAATAAAAAAAAATATGACAGTTTTTTAAGTTTTACAAAATTAACATAAATAAAAACACTTAAACTTTGTTTGTATAAGTGAGTTTTTTTAATGTGACTATAGTTTCGACAACTTTAACTTGTCATTGTCGAAACTATAGTCACATTAAAAAAACTCAGTTATACAAACAAAGTTTAAGTGTTTTTATTTATGTTAATAACGATGTATAACGAAGTAGAAGCCTCCACAGTTAACAGTTTTACAAAATTGTTTTTTGCATTTTTACTTTCTCTGTAGTAAAATATTCAGAAAATGCTGTTTTAATTTTCCATATTTAAAAAAAAGTATCACCAAAAATTACTGTGCAGAATCAATCGTTTATTTTTCACAAGCTATGCTATGTCGATCATCAACATACATATGATTACGTGGCTTAAGTGTGAAAAAAATACAATTAAGTCACCCATGAGAAGTTAACCGCGGATTTCCAGCCACGGATTTTGTGGCCCGGCACATCCACCATTTTTTTGTAAATTTCTTTCTCAAAGGAAATCATAATTTTTCGGACAAAATATTAAATCATAGGCTGAAAGACCTCCGGTCGATAGTTGATTCATCTACAGAATATAATTCTAATTTTTGTATATTATTGTACATACATATACACATTTGAATAAAGTTGGTTAGTTAGTTATTAAATCATTGGCAGAAATGTGGTCGATATTGCTATATGTTATTGCATAATAGTTTTGTATTGTATTGTAATGTACATATATTGTAAGTATTAGTCCGGAATAAATATGAACAATTAAAACAAAAAAATCGAAAAACAATTAAGGCAATTTTTTTTTTTAATTACTCTTTGCTTAATAGTGGAAATCGTAAAAATAATTTTGAATGTGTTATTTTGAATCTTGATGATTTAATTTATATATGTAGATTCAAAATAACACATTCAAAATTATTTTTACGATTTCCACTATTAAGCAAAGAGTAATTAAAAAAAAAATGCCTTAATTGATTTTCGATTTTTTTTGTTTTAATTATTCATATTGAGTATTGTTAACAATAATAAACTTGAAATAAAAAAAACTGTTACAAACGTATTTATAATAATTATAGAAAATCGTTTTTTTTATTCACTTAGTCACGTGTGTATAAATTAATGTCTTCATTAACTAATGAAGGAATTCGGTTTGCGATCCGACGCGTTTAGAAATTTGTTTGAACAGTCACGGCGTTGATCCACTAATTGGAAACAGTAATTGAACGTGTAAAAATCTCGTAATGAAGATGGAAGTGTGCCGGCCGCAATTAAAACGAGAGGAAGAAGGAGCCAGCGGATCGGAAAAATGGTATACTCGATTCGATTTATGGCTTAATTTTACGCACACACACAATATATAAATAGCCACAGCACACGCAAATAGTATATGCATAATATTTCAAGCATGATAGAAAAAGTATTACAAACAGATCGGAAGTCATTCAAAAATAAATTAAGTAAAAGCATGTTTAAAAAACTATTATTAAATTTACTTTACGTTATATATTTCTAGAGATTATAATACATATTTAACGAAAATTAAAAAAAACTGTGTAATTAGATTATAAGCCATATAGATAAAAAAAAAATACATTACGACAAAATGATTATTCTCGTAATTATATTTACATAAAAAGTAAATATAATTACGAGAATAATCATTTTGAAAACAACGAATTGAAATAATAAGAAAAGTTATTATATATACAATTATCTTTATTTTTTTTTATACCTTGTTAAATACAATATAATTTATTTTATTATTTATAAATATATCGACCATCGGTCTTTCAGCCAAAAAGTTATTAAATATTTGGAAAATAAATAAAATACCACTTTGTTTCGCTAAAATATGTTTATTTTTTCGACTAGATTCGACTTTCGTTTGAGAATGATGAAAGTCGAAATTAATTGGAGAGAACAAACATATTTTCGTGAAACAAACCAATTGTTTATTAAATAAAAATGATTTGAAAATAATTAATAAATTATTTCCACATTTAGCTCTGTGACTTTTGACTTACGCTACGTAAGTACGTTAAATCATTTTTATTTAATATATTTAAATAACTGTGACCAAGTGAATGAATACTCTTTTCTATTTATTTAAACCAATTGTTATTTATTTTTCGAATAATCACTTAAGGAAACTTAATCACATTATTAAATATTTGAAAAATAAAATAAACTTTTTAGACGATAAAAATATCAATAACTTGTTCACATTTGATATTATTTTTACATCGTTTTTTTATTTTTTTTTATTATCCTGAAATACAGTTTCATTCAACCTAGAAATTGAATTTAAACTCGACTAGTTTCTCTTTTTACAGAATTAAAAAAAAAAAAATAGCGAAACTAGTCGAATAAAATATCAGTTGAATTATTAAAGCAAAGCAAGTGAGTATTCTCATTTACCTTAAATATCCTAAAAGCGTGTCACAAAGTTTTTCAAAGAAATTTTAGTTTTTTTTTTAAATAATTGTTAAGGCTTCTAATTTATCATTAATCAAAATTTAATGAAAAGTTCAGCCAGCATTCATCTAACGTATGGATAACTAGTGATGGCCATTTCGGTTTTTCGAACCTCATCAGACGATGCCACTTGAAATTAGGCAAAAGGTGGCGCTTGCGTCGTCTTTAATTTATTAAAATTTAATTTATTAAAACATTTTCTAACGTTCTTTGCATTATCTTAATTATAGTGTCATTTAACTGGTTCTTAATAAATGGTGCATGCGCCGGGGTAATGATAGGTATTAAGCCTTTTCATTTGTTGTGCACTAAATTGAACTGAGTGCAAATTTGTGATGTCACTCATAAGATTTATATTGTTAATTTAATACATAGAAATTTAAATATTAAATTTTGAATTCTCTCAAAAATGGGCTAATAAGTCGAAGCCAGTCGAGAATTTAAAGTTATTAATTTTAATCTCACTCGACACTAAATACGGGTAAAAGAGGATAAGATTAAGAAAGAAAGAAGAATTTTGATCTGATCTGTGTTTTTATTTATTTTATCGGTAGATTTTTAATAATTTATTCATATTCATTACATTTGTTTTTATTTATAGATAATCAATATTTTTTTTATTATTGTATATTTTCAGCCTAAACGTGACGGTGCAGACGCCGCTATTGCCGTGTTCACCGCTCACAAGCACATACCGTCGATAAGCACCCACCAGACGACGCTCCAGGGCGTCGTCTACCAACTCGACGCCGCCCTCCAGAACCCAATCACTCAGAAATCGGGTATCGTCTTCATCTACGACATGTCCAACTCCAAGTATTCCAATTTCGACTACGATTTGTCGCAAAAGATCCTCACACTCCTCAAGGTAAGAATGAATAGATTCAAATATAGTCGTTTAACACAATTTTAGTGGTTCTCAAACTTTATGATTGAGGGTGTTATTGAAAAAGGACCATGCGTACATTTAAACACACCAACTGGGAACGATTCACACAAGACATAGAGAAACATCACAGAATCATATTAATTCCAGTGGTTCTCAAACTTTGCGATTGGGGGATTTATGGAATAAGGGCCATGTGTACATCTAAACACTACACTCTCAAAATTTGTGATTGGAGGTTTTATTGAATCAGGAACGTTTATCACAAGACATAGAAAAACATCACAGAATCACATCAATTCCAGTGGTTCTCCAAAATTTGTGATTGGGAGTGTCATTGAATTAGGAAATTTTCTCACAAGACATAGAAAAACATCACAGAATCACATTAATTCCAGTGGTTCTCAAAATTTGTGATGGGGGGTATTATTGAATTAGGAACGTCTCTCAAAAGACAGAGAAACATCACAGAATCATATAAATTCCAGTGATTCTCAAAATTTGTGATGTGGGATATTATTGAATTAGGAACGTTTTTCAAAAGACAGAGAAACATCACAGAATCATATTAATTCCAGTGGTTCTCAAACTTTGCGATTGGGGGATTTATGAAATAAGGGCCATGTGTACATTTAAACACTACACTCTCAAAATTTGTGATTGGGGGTATTATTGAATTAGTAACGTTTCTCACAAGACATAGAGAAGCATCACAGAATCACATCAATTCTAGTGGTTCTCAAAATTTGTGATTGGGGGAGTCATTGAATTAGGAAAGTTTCTCACAAGACATAGAGAAACATCTCATAATCAAATCAATTCCAGTGGTTCTCAAAATTTGTGATTGGGAGTGTCATTAAATCAGGAACGTTTATCACAAAACATAGAAAAACATCACAGAATCAAATCAATTCCAGTGGTTCTCAAAATTTGCGATGGGGGGTATTATTGAATTAGGAACGTTTCAGACAAAACATAGAGAAACATCACAGAATCATATTAATTCCAGTGGTTCTCAAACTTTGCGATTGGGAATTTATGGAATAAGGACCATGTGTACATTTAAACACTAAACTCTCAAAATTTGTGATTGGAGGTTTTATTGAATCAGGAACGTTTCTCACAAGACATAGAAAAACATCACAGAAACACATCAATTCCAGTGGCTCTCAAAATTTGTGATTGGGGGTGTCATTGAATTAGGTAAGTTTCTCACAAGACAGAGAAACATCTCCGAATCAAATCAATTCCAGTGGTTCTCAAAATGTGTGATGGGGGCTATTATTGAATTGGGAACGTTTCTCAAAAGACAGAGAAACATCACAGAATCATATTAATTCCAGTGGTTCCCAATCTTTGCGATTGGGGGATTTATGGAATAAGGGCCATGTGTACATGTAAACACTATATTGAATCAGGAAAGTTTCTTACAAGACATAGAAAAACATCGCAGAATCACATCAATTCCAGTGGTTCTCAAAATTTGTGATTGGGGGTGTCATTGAATCCGAAAAGTTTCTCACAAGCATAGAGAAACTTCTCAGAATCACATCAATTCCAGTGGTTCTCAAACTTTGCGATTGGGGGATTTATTGATTAAGGGTCATGTGTACATTTAAACACACCAATTAGGAACGTTTCTCATAAGACAGAGAGAAAAATCACAGCACAGATTTTAAGTGATGTCGATTATTTAGTTAATTGATTTACCAGGTGTACCGGTATGAAATAAACGATTTTGTTCTTAAAATGAAACACTAATTTTGAATGGGAAATTCAACAAAAAAATGAGCATTGCTACCTACATCTTTCTTGGCAATCCATGGTTACCACGCCAGTAGGAATGTTCGTCTTTTGAAGCAAACCAATCACACCCAATTTTCGACTTCTTCGTAGGAATCGAAGTGCTGCTTATATTATATTCACATCTATGAAATTGAAGAAATTCTAGCGTACAACACTGAGATATAATTTACATTAATTACATATAAGTGGAAAAGAAACATCTCATGGGATTTGAACCCACGTCCCCTGATTTCTAACCTATTTTTTTCTTTCTTCACCATTTTATTTTCAAATGTTATTGAATTGTCCCCTCTATATGAACTTTGAATTGCCATATTTAGTTAAGTTAGTTTAACTTTGTAAATATTGTAAACCCTGTCAAAGGATGCAGTCTGCTGGGTTTTGTATAAATATAAAAAAAATGAGTACGTAGTACTTGAAATGTACATCTGAAATTTAAAAATAAAATAGTGAAGAAAGGAATAATAATAATAATGCCTTTATTTATCACAAAGAAAAATACAAAATGAAATGTCATGAGTGTAGGCGAAGTTCAGTCAGCTTAAACTGTTACTGATCTTCCACTTAACCTACGAATAATGAAACTTACATATAATTGCAACATGTGAGATAAGGTACAAACATATTTCGACGTCAATAATCCTAAATTGATTTTGTAAATTCAAAGCTCACACGTAGTAACAGAGAACACAAATGACATCTGAAGCTGTTAAATTTTAGCTGTTTTAGGTTTTGAGGAACTTTATTGTATAATTTATAGATGTTGTAAGAAAAATATCTGGAATAAATAGCAGTTTTATGCTTCGGCGGCGATATGAGTCCCAGGGGACTCATAAATTAAAAAATAAATAAAATTAAATTAAATTTTTTTACATTCAGGAATGTAAAAAAAATTAATTTAATTTTAACAATTAACACGTTTTGAAACTTAACAAAGTTTCAAAACGTGTTAATTGTTAAGTCTTCCGCTTAATTGTATATAGTCTATTATAAATTAATAAAATAATTTAACTTTGTTTGTACATAATAATTGGAAGATAACGCAAGCGCCATCTATTATAAATTTCAATATTATGAGCCCATCCCTTCAAGAAGTAATGGTTGTATACGCTATTGATTGTTCATTACATTTATATTTCGATATGATTATGCGATATTCGACTTTGAATCAAGCAAATTTTCAAAATAAAAAATAAAACCCTTCATCATCGATCTGCAGGAGTGTCCCAATGAGAGTGACTCACATTTCATTCCCGAAACATATATACACAAGATTTCCATCCATATACGTATGCATTATGGTAAAATCCATCAGGATTCATAATTGAATTAAATGTTGATCGATGCCGGCCGCCGTTCCGCGTTTGCCATTAGATGCCCATAATTGATATTCCGCGCAGTGCCGCCAACCAACAACATCCGAACGGTGAGTGGCGTCCATTGTTATAAATCGGTCCGTTGCCATCGGCGTTTGAAATTACGGCGAAAAAAAAAAGTAGGTTGGGCCGTAATGAGGCTCTTACGGCTTAATTTGGTTTCACTGTCGGAGACAATTTACTATGTGTAATATCGACAACACACAAACACACGCGGGCTTGTATAGTTAATAGACATGTCAAAGCAAGAGGAAATATGGTTGATATTTGAACGCGTGCACTGTGGAAGTTTATGGGGTTAGAGATTGAAAAAAAAAATCGATATTGCTTTTATATATTCCTTAAAAGCAATATCGATTTTTAATCGATTTTTAATCAAATGGAAATTTTATTTACTTAATTGAATAATTAATTAATTATTTTTTCAAAACAATATTTTTATAGAATATTCGGGGCTATTCTGTAAAAGAAAACGTAAAGTTTAATGTATCTGTTATGTTCATAATCACAGTAAAAGCATATTTGGATTTATTATAATTTATAGAAAATTGGCTATCGACCAACGGTCTTTCCGACTGCACATACCTATTAGGGTAATCAAATCTAAAGTAACCAAAACAGCTCATTTTATTTTTTGTTTATCTTATATTTCATAATAAAGGTAATCGAAAGAGAATGAAAAAATCTAGGTGTAACGCAATGTATATCGCGTCCGAATGTACGGATTAGTTGTTGGGCACGTGCCTCATTAAATATTTATACTCACACGCGCATACCATATTTACCATATGTAAAAAGAGGCGTGGGCGCTTTGGGTTATATAGAACGCAGAAAGAAATTCTACGTTTCCGATTACATCGCGACATTTGCATAAAATTTATTATCTTCGTGGTTATCGAAAGACGTATAATTGATTGCTGTAATCGGCCGTTCCGCGATACATCTTGTTGAAATAATCAATTTCGTTTGAATATTTAATGAAATCAGTCCTAATTGTAACATTTGCTGTTGCATAACAATAACATATTGTATAATGTAACAATTTTTGAATCGAAAATATTTAATGCAAAAAACAAAAATAAAAAATATTATATTCACATCTATGAAATTGAAGAAATTCCAGTGTACAACACTGAGATATAATTTACATTAATTACCTATAAGTGGAAAAGAAACATCTCATGGGATTTGAACCCACGTCCCCCGATTTCTAACCTATTTTTTCCTTTCTTCACTATTTTATTTTCAAATGTTATTGAATTGTCCCCTCTATATGAACTTTGAATTGCCATATTTAGTTAAGTTAGTTTAACTTTGTAAATATTTCAAATTCTTTTTATTTAATTTATTTAAATAACCGTGACTAAATGAATAAATCCTTTTTCTATTATTATATTTATTTGTTATTTATTTTTTCCCACCATACACATTAGTCTATAAAAAAAAAATGGAAATCATATTCAAATCACTCATGAACCAACCCTCCACCGTTCTCCCATTTTATTATTCCCCTATAAAACTATTTCATAGATACGTCCAGGTGGCCTAGATACGCAATTCACTAGTAGCAAACACAAAACAAAAGCGGATCGATAGCATCGGACTACAAAGGGCGATATTCGTCGGAGTGGGGGGCGCACTCGGAGTGCCTTCCTAATGTGCACCAGTGTACAATGCACTTTGTAGTCGAATAGCTCAGAAATGAGGGCTGATTTGATTATTATTCATTAGCTGAGTGTGCTCTCCTTGCAAAGTCATTTCCCCTGATTAATTTTAATTGAGCAAACGACGTCGTTTCGCGCTGACGAATTAAATATTCCTCTGCAGATTTTGTACAAATTAAAAATCGGTTATACCTTAATTAAAGTGCAACTATTGTACAATAAATAGTCTACTTATTATATTGATCAGTTTAATTCATCAGCGCGAAACGACGTCATTTGCTCTATTATTGCATATTAATTCAGGTTTAGAGAGTATGTCTATATTTATAACTATTATTTTATTATATATATTATATATATTTGTTATATATAATCGATGTCCCCTTTTACCAATTGGTGTCGGGGTTTATTATTTTATTAAATCTTATAAAACAAACGATTTACAAATTGACATTCGATTTTGGTAAAATATTTTCAGTTATTAAGAATTTTGATTTAATTAAGGGCTCAAATACTATCATATTTATCCAATCATCGATATTGAAAGAGCTTTTAATTCGGCCTAGCTTCTATGCCTCCTTTAAAAATGTTTCCGTTTAAATCATTTTATGATATTAATAAATATTATCCTGTAATCAAAATCATCACAAATTGAAGTCTGACAATTATATAAATAGAAAACAATATTCATTCACTTGGTCACAGTTGTGTACATTATGTAATTCAATGTCCGGCGTGGGTATTTGCCCGGGAAGTAGTTGTTTTAATGTGCATTTGTTTAACGTACTTACGTATGTAAGTCAATAGTCACAGAGCTAAATGTGGAAATAATTTATTAATTATTTTCAAATTATTTTTATTTAATATACTGACAATTATATTCATTTCATATTCCTCGCCTGCAAGATGTCCCACAAGGATCGCAAGGGTATATATTTATAACTATTATATTTACAAACATCTTTTTACATTGTCATATTCCGTATTTGCACTTGTTAAACGTATTTATAAACTTATATTTAAATAATTGTAAAACTTGTAAAAATGTGATTACCGTAATAAAGTTATTATTATTATTATTATCTTTATTCAGACAATATGACAACAAAAATTTACAAAAATTATAATGTTTTAATAGTCTGTCTTGGGCTATCGATTATAGGTCTTTTTGCCTATAACTATTATTTTATTAAATTATATCAAATTATAGTAAAAAAAGAAGCTTCAATTTCTCAATCGACATCAATAATAAAATAAATATTATAAAAATAAAACACAGTTGTTTCAATAGATATTTGTATTTTCGTTTTACTTACTTCATAAGTCTTTAATAGCAGAGCAATTAGAAACAGGATGATTAATTAATTAATTATTTTCTATTAAATCAATTAAAACTGCAATGTGAAATTGAAAACAATTTTTTTTGTAATTATAAAATGGTTAAATTTTATAATTACACTCAAAAATTGTCAATATTAATTACATCAGATATTGCCAGAACAATCTGTCTGTTTTTGTATCTGATGTATCTGATGATACAAAAACGTATTGGCAGAACAACATCTGATAATTAATTAAAATTAATAATAAATTAATGCTAATGGAAAGTGTCCATTATTGTACTTTTTTAAAGTTGTTTAAAATATCACAGTAGCTAAATTAGTAGTTAATTATTTTCAAAAACTTTTTATTTCGAAGATATTTGTTGTTAAGTACGTGAAGTTTCTTGATATAATATATCAAAATTTTATTCCTTTCTTCACTTTTTTCAATTAATTATTATATATATATAAACCCTACACCAAATGGGTAGAAAGGGTCATTGAATATATATATGTATATATATATATATATATATATATAATTAATCGAGTCGGTTAAAATATTTAATTACTTAAATACGAATATTTCAATCATCAAATTATCAATCGAAATGAATATTAAAAAGAAAAAAATAATATGTGACACCCTGTATTTACAATTTTTAGATATATATATATATATACAGAGAGGTTTTTTTATCAGTATACATTATGGGAAGTGTATAACTGCAAACAACGGGAGTCAAACGCGTGTATGTTTAGTTGCTTATTTGGCATATGTGTGTTCAATTGCGTGTTATAGGCAACTAAACACACACACATCAATGCGTTTGACTCGCGTATTTTGCAGGTATACATAGGGGAAATGTATACTGTTAAAAAAAGGTCTCTGTATATATATATAAATACATCTTTACTCGTGTAATTTTACATAATTATTATTTATTTATAATACATATATGTAACATATTGCGAAATGGCTATCGGCCATTTCTTTCAGCCTAATTATTATATCATATTCTTTTTATTAAATTTTTAATTTAATGCTATTGTCAATAGTCTATACTATTTAATAATTCGAATAATTTCTAAAATTCAGTGTTATTGATAAGTGAATAAAAATGGCCGACTAATTTCGAATAATTAATCGAGTCGGTTGATTTTCATAAAGATGTGCCACCACGCGATCTAAATATTTATTACCGGTCCGCTGTCATAATTAGTTATGCCCGCCTCCCTTTGTTCCATTTATGGGCCGGTTTATTGATTCCTTCCCCTTTTCGGAAAACCGTTCGTGTTGGGCTTTTCACGCGCTAATGGATTATTACAAATCCGCCGCCCGCCGACAATTGGATTTGTTTTTATTTTGGAAGCGAATTAACCGCGCGTAAAATGCAAATGCGCGACGAGTCTTTCTTTGTAGACATTAAAAGTAATCAATTGAAAAATGTCAATTGTTTGAAATTTCTGTAAAACAGTGTAGACTATACAAAATAGAGTGTTATTAGTTAGATAATAATAAAAGTAAAGCTGCAAATTATTGATAAGATAGCGAATAATTAAAATATTCGGTTACTCGAATACGAATCATTATAATTAGAGATGGGCAAAGTCGATATTTTCGATGTTTTTTTTATTACTGCAAAATTAAGTATATACCAATTACATTAATGCAACATATTCTATTACTTTAAGTAACTTCCATATTGATTGAAGAACATCAATTTATTGTTACTTGATTTTATTTATTTAAAATTGCTCATTTAAAAATACTCGATTATTACTAATTTTATTTATAATGGATAAGTTGAAAAACAGTCGCGGCGACCCAGCCAAAGACTGAACTTCGCCATTAGATTCCAAATACTTAATTATTATCTTTTGTGTAAAAATGCATGTAACTAAATTGTATTTGAAATAAAGATTATTATTATTATTTAATTTATTAAATAACTGTGACGAAGTGAATGAATACTCTTTTCTATTTATATTACTAATATTACTCGATTTTACCCAACACTAATTAAAATATTTAATTACTTAAATACGAATATTTCAATGATCAAATTATCAATCGAAATGAATATTAAAAAGAAAAAAAATATGTGACACCCTGTATTTACAATTTTTAGATAAAAGATGCACAATATTATCAATAATTTAATATACATTCTTTTCATATTACAATTTACATTATTTATAATAGTATAGCTGGAGTAGTATCTAAGAATGTCATTATTTGAATATATCGGAATATAATATATATATATATATATATATATATATATATATATATATATACACAGAGCTTTTTTTATCAGTATTCATTACCCCTATGTATACCTGCATAATACGCGACTCAAATGCATTGATCTATGTGTGTTTAGTTGCCTATAACACGCAACTGAACACACATATGCCAAATAGGCAACTAAACATACACACATTAATCGGTTCAATTGCGTTTGACTCGCAGTATACACTTCTCCTAATGTATACTGATAAAAAAACCTCTCTGTATATATATATATATATATATATATATATACACTTCTTTATTCAAACTATATAGATAATTTTAACAATAAAACATATGTAATTACAATACATTAAATTAAATAAAAATGATTTGAAAATAATTAATAAATTATTCTAACATTTAGCTCTATTTATAATTACAATACATGTAGGTGTCAGTCTGGGCTATCGTCTTTCTGCCATATATTTAATTTATTTATTTTTATTTTATTTATTTATTTAACCCAACAGCCAAAAGGCTAATTACAGAATAATTTAAATACAAAACTTTTTTTGTTATGACCAATTTAAAATATTAGTAATATTCACTGTCAATTTATAATTATATTTCATTTTGATTATCATTTACATACATTTATATATTTAGTTGTAATATTGATTTTTGTTGCATATGTTTTGTAAAAAGGAGATACCGTAAATAAAAATAAATAAATATATTATTATTACTTTGTAAAATTAAAGTAACATAAAGTAATAATTTTATTACTTTTTTAAATGCTTGTAATGCTTTAAATAACTTTGGTCATAATGTAACGTATAAAGGAATATTAATTCTCGTTACTTCAGTTTTTAATAAGTAACATTTACTCAACTAAGTCTTTTTATATTTGGATTAAAGTTGATTAAATTTTGAAGAATGCATATGCGGGCTTTCTTCAAAATTTAATCAAATGAAAAAGAAGTGTATGTAGAATAAAAATGCCCGCATATACATTCTTCAAAATTTAATCAACTTTAATCCAGATTCCTTGTTTGTATCGAGGATGGATAAAACGCAATCAGTTCCGCATTTACTTTATTTATTTTTTTCCTTAAGGGTCGGATCAATAATTATGCATTATTGAACGGAGTAATTCTGGAGCAATTCTGTTTGGGACGGGCAGATGTTCACGCACTCACACACGGATGAATAATAGAGAAATCGGGTCCGCCATAGACCATCTGCAATTTACAAAAAGGACGACAATAATGGGGGCAAATGTTTGCAGATTGCAATCGATATTACCATTATTCCGCACGCTGCGGTTGTTTTTCTTTTATCATTCTCTCACCCTCCATTTGCTATTATAGCGATTATATTTTCGATTTTTTTTTTGTACTGGATGAAACGGCAATTATTAATTAAAATCACCTTTTTACAATTAATGACAATCTGTAATTACAAAATACAACAATATATTCAATTGATTTGATAAAATTTAGACTAATAACTCCTTGATCAAGTATAACCATTGAGTCTTCCAATTATTTGCTCAATATGCAAATACAAGTATTTTTTTTTTAAATCTTGCCCTTTATACTTTTAGGTGTAAAGCTTGAATAAATGTAATTCCAGTTTAAAATATTATTTTTGTGAAATGAATCACTATTATTAGTTTTTATTATGAAAGCAATATGAAATACTTAAGAGGCCAGATTAATTTCTATAGAGAATTTAAAGAAAAACATCGCTAAAAATAAACTAAAACCTAGTAATATTAGCAAAAAAAAAAAACACCGGACTCTTATGAATATTGTTAAGTATTCAAATTTGCGATTTGAAGCTGTTAAACTAAAGTGTTTACCCTATAGAGAGTGCACAAACATTTAAAAAAGGTTTTTAGTTAAATATTTGTAGAAATAAGAACATAATCTCTCATCGCAAATTTCCGTCTTCCTCAATTCATGAATTCATTACATCATTTCATAACAGTAGCATTCATAACAATTGAATCACTCCTTCATACGGACTTATAGGACAACATTATCAATCATGACCCGTTTTTTTTCACATATTAAGACAAAGACAGTTTAGATTTTTTTTTAGCTGGAGATTTTAATATAAATAGGCTGAACAAAACCCAAGATTGTATACAGTTCGAAAATATAATAGAATCATATAACGCAAAACTACTCGTAAACGTACCTATTTAAAACTCAGGCAGAAAGACCTCTGGTCGATAGCCATTTAACAATTAATTAATTTTTATGTGATATACATAATCAATGTTTGTTACCTTATTGTAAACTTAATTGTTAATAAAGATTGTTATATACATATATATATATGTAGAATAATACACATATTTAAAATTCCACGGGCCTCGTAATAAATTACGAAAAAAAAAAGTATTTGATTCTTCTTCAAATTATTTACAGTATGACAGTGATTCGTTGATTAAAATAATCAACGAATCACTGTACCTGGAAATTATCACACCTTGTATGTTCTGTTTTAAATAATCTACTTTCCCTTTTTTTCAAATCAGTATTAAACTCAACAACCTTCTTTCCGTTTTATCTTAATTTTGTTTCTTAGTTTCGTTTACCGACTAACAGAGTTACGCGTTAACGATAAAACTTTTATATTTATTAGATTTCTTTGAAATATTTCGCTCCGGCTTGTAAAACAAGGCGACTAATTAAGATCCAGGAGGATTCCGTTGAAGAATTTCATTTCGCAAGATAAACTCTCGTTACGAAAGCACTTTATCTCTAACAACACTTTGTAAAAAAAATATATCTTTTACATTTCCCTTTAAAATTAATTCTTTGATAAATAATTAAAAATTAAGGGATTAAACTTCCTTTCCTTCTAAGGATTATTTTTTTACAAAAATTTTAATTAATCAATTATTTACTGTGTTTTTTTCTATTGCAATTCACTTTACATCAAATACAATTTTCTTTATCTTAAATATGTTTCCCATTTAAATCTTATGACATTTTTGATAACGTGAAATGTCTAATCCTTGGATACTGTTAAACTCTCAAGTCCAGCAAAAAATGAATACTAAGTAAAGAACGGCCGCGTAGCATGTTTCGTCCTCCAAGCAGCACCTTCTACAGTGTCTGCAATTCCCAGTCTATAGAGATGTACTCTGAGTCTGCAGTGTCAAGTTTGGTAGATCCCTAATTGTCGCCATTTCTGGCCATTCTTTACCCAGCGTCATTCTTCTGCTGGACTTGAGAGTAGGCCAGTATCGAAAGATCTAAGTTTCATCCTCCAAGCAGCACCCTTTTTCGATACTGCTCAGCTCTCAAGTCCATACTAGATGAAGAATTGCCAGAGATGGCGGCAATTAGCGATCTACCAACCTCGCTACTGCTAGTCTACCTCGATGAGGTGGGCTGGCTGTGCTGAGGACTCATTTTTTGGTTATCCCAATTGAAGCAAGCATTAGAGGTCTATTTTTTATTATTTAACATAGTCCTTTTTTTAGCTCTGTACACTTGTTTTTAGCTCTGTACACTTTTATTTATCCAAAATGTTGAAGTCATCCAAAAAGTATAATTTCGAAAGCCTTTCAAAACTTTAAGAAATTGCTAGGTGAACGACGGTTTGCAAAATATTTAAGTCGAAATAGTAGAATTTTGAAAGCCTTTCAAAATAGGTTTATTCGAGTTTATTCGGTAGATGTAAGTATTTTTATTCTAATTTCATTCTCTTGGTAGATGTAAGGGAATAAACTCGAATAAACCCATTTTTAAAGACTTTCGAAATTCTTGTATAAAAAGAAGGCCATGAAAAGAATCTTAACAAAAAGGTTGTTCACGTTTGCTCACAGTGAAGAATAAACACAAATGTTGTTCGACTCTGACACTCTTTTGGGATTTTTCTATCTTGATACTGATGAATTTCTGCTTCTGTGGTTTAAATCTGAATAAATGTTGCTTAGTCTGTGAAGATAATGAATAACGTGTACGTTAAATATAACAATTTTCTAATTGTTTATAGATTAATAGACTGATGCGTTATATATTATCAAACAATTTTCACGCATTGTGTACTTCAAAAAAAGTGGGTTGGAACTCTGTGAATGGGAAAAACCCATCATAGCAAACAACAGCAAAAAAGGAAAGAAAGTGTATATAATATTACTGATTTATGTGTCTTTTATGAAGTAAACTTGTGATCAAACGAACTCTGTTTTCAATATCTCAGGTAATCTCTTGTGCTCTTCGAAGACGAATCCTTTTTAATTTAATTCCCGATTCACTTAATTTATTCAACGAATTCGATATTTCTGATAAGTTCTCACGCTCTTCGAATAAGAACCCTTAATTATTCTCCAATAATATTACTGATTTATGTGTCTTTTATGAAGTAAACTTGTGATCAAACGAACTCTGTTTTCAATATCTCAGGTAATTTTTTGTGCTCTTCGAAGACGAATCCTTTTTAATTTAATTCCCGATTCACGTAATTTATTCAACGAATTCGATATTTCTGATAAGTTGTAGCGCTCTTCAAAGAAGAACCCTTAATTATTCTATATGTCCTGTAAGCTCTCACGCTCTTCGAAGGCGAACCCTTAACGAATTCGATGTTTCCGGTCTTCGAAGACGCATCATTTTTATTCAATTCCCGATTTGGGTAATTAATTCAGGGAAATCAATATCTCTGTTAAGCTCTCACGCTCATCGAAGATGAATACTTTTTATTTAATTCCCATCCGATTCGTGTAATTCATTTAAAGAATTCTTATATCTTATGAGCTTTAACGCTCTTCGAAGACGAGTCCTTTTTATTTAATTCCCATCCGATTCGTGTAATTTATTTAAAAAATTCATATCTCTGATAATCTCTCACGCTCTTCGAAGACGAGTCCTTCTTACTTAATTCCCCATGCGCGCAATTTATTCAAGTAATTCGATATCTCCGATAAGCTCTCATGCTCTTCGAAGAGGAACTCTTAAGGAATTCGCGCAATTTATTCAAGCAATTTCATATCTCCGGTAAGCTCTTACGCACTTCGAAGGCGAATCCTTTTTATTTAATTCCCGATTCGTGTAATTTATTTAAAGAATTCATATCTCTGATAAGCTCTCACGTTCTTCGAAGACGAACCCTTAAGGAATTCGTTATCTCCGGTAATCTCTCACGCTCTTCGAAGACGAGTCCTTTTTATATAATTCCCTCCCGATTCGTGTAACTTATTTAAGGAATTCATATATTTGATGAGTTTTCACGCTCTTTGAAGACGAACCCTTAAGGAATTCCTTATCTCTGGTAAGCTCTCACGCTCATCGAAGACGAGTTATTTTTATTTAATTCCCGATTCGTGTAATTTATTTAAGGAATTTATACCTCTGATAAACTCTCACATTCTTCGAAGACAAACCCTTAAGGAATTCGTTATCTCCGGTAATCTCTTACGCTCTTCGAAGAGTCCTTTTTTATTGAATTCCACATGCGTGTAATTTATTCAAGCAATTCGATATATCCGAAAAGCTCTCATGCTCTTCGAAGAGGAACCCTTAAGGAATTCAATATCTTGGGTAAGCTCTCACGCTCTTCGAAGACAAATCCTCTTTATTTAACTCCCTATTCGTGCAATTTAAGGAATTCATGTCTCTGATAAGTTCAAACGTTCTTCGAAGACGAACCCTTAAAGAATTACTTTTCTCCGGTAATCTATCACGCTCTTCGAAGACGAGTCCATTTTATTGAATTTTCTATGCGCGTACTTTATTCAAACAATTCTATATCTCCCATAAGCTCTCATGCTCTTCCAAGACGAACCCTTAAGGAATTCGATATCTCCAGTGAGCTCTCACGCTCTTCGAAGACGAACCCTTAAAGAATTCGTTATCTCCGGTAATCTATCCCGCTCTTCGAAGACGAGTCCTTTTTATTGAATTCCCCATGTGCGTAATTTATTCAAACAATTCTATATCTTCGATAAGCTCTCATGCTCCTCGAAGAGGAACCCTTAAGGAATTCGATATCTCCAGTAAGCTCTCATGCTCTTCGAAGACGAACCCTTAAGGAATTCGATATCTCCGGTAAGCTCTCACGCTCTTCGAAGACGAATTCTTTTTATTTAATTCCCGATTCGTGTAATTTATTTAAAGAATTCATATCTCTGATGAGCTTTCACGCTCTTCGAAGAAGAACCCTTAAGGAATTCCTTATCTCCGGTAAGCTCTCACGCTCTTCGAAGACGAATCTTTTTTATTTAATTCGCGTTTTTTTCTTTCTAAACCACCCTTGTATATTCAGACATACAATTTTATAATAGTTTAACTTTGTTTTACTTGATAAGTTGCTTTTGATTTTTTTTAATTCCCAGGCAAAATCAAGCCGTACATTCATTGCGCGATGATCTAATATAAAATCCGCCAATCTTATCAACCATGTTTATGACAGCAAAACATTGTTGTCTACCAACGAATGTGTTTGGTCACCAATTGTAATCAGGCTGATTGGGCGATATTGCACATTTCGGTTGCTATCGCAACCCGAGGCAGCGGTGTGAGACAGGCGGTTTCGCAATGACTCCCGCATCAGTAACCGTGACCCAGAGAACGACGCTTTATTGCACAGAAAACCAACAGCCAGCATTCGCACGTTTACTCTTCTCCGTAATTCTGCACGCGATCTGGCGAACAACGAGCGGTGGGAGAGGAATTCAAGTTAAAACGAACGACAAAAAAGCACGCGATTCATTTCGAACACCGCGCGCGCGTAGAAAGAATCCTCTCTAATTTAAAATGCGTTTTAAAAATAATTTTTCTTTATAATTGAAATTGTGCTGTTGAATAATTCATGATTAATAATAAATAATTCATATTTACGTAATATATAATATTAGTCTAAATATAACATAAAAGTGGACAAAACGTTTAATGACGAATAAAGTATTAATTTAATTTAAATAACAACTCCCCCACTTTAATTTTTATTTCCTTTCATGATCAAAATAAATAATTCATATTTACGTAATATGTAATGTTGGTAATATAAAAGTGGATAAAAACTTAAATGACGAATAAAATTGAAATCCCTTCTGTATTTTTCTTTCTTTTGATGATTACAATAAATAATTCATGTTTACGTAATATCTAATTTTTTTCTAAATATAAAATAAAAGTGAAGAAAAACTTTAATGACGAATAAAATTTAAATTCCCCCTCCTTTTTTTGTGATTAAAATAAATAATTCATATTTACGCAATTTCTAATTTTAGTCTAAATATAAAATAATAGTGAAGAAAAACTTCAATATGAGGATACATTTAATTAAAATCCCCCCTTTTTTCTTTCTTTGTGTGTGTTTTTTTTATATAATTTAAATACACGTTGAATTAATTTTGTGGGTGTTGACACCTGGACGTTTGCTACCTTTTTCGGCGGGAGTCTGACGCACGCACTCACGCACACGTTGCTGCACACGGCTTGTGTTGTGTCAATGGCGCTTATGTGTGTGTTTGTGTTCACCGAAGCGCTCCTTCAATAATTCGCTCTGTGTTCGCATCGGATTTGCAGTTTGCACGCCGGCTCGGTGACAGTGCCGTGTCTCCTCGTTTCGTGTGTCATCATCGGTGTGTGCATGTGTGTGCCTGTGCAATTTTTTTATATTTAATTGCACCTCTGATGTTCCAATCAAAGTCCCACTCAGTAATTATTGGGACTCGACTCTGGGAATACCGGACGAATGTGAAATATTTCTGAATTGAAATAAACGTAAGTTATTTTGATTTATTTATTTGAATAAAATTAAAATTTCGTTCAGAATCATTTTTTTTAAATTGTGGCTTAAGCTTGGTTTAAGAAAGCTTGATTTTTATGGTTTATTTATTTATGGATTATTTTCAATTGTAACAACCAATATATTCATCATTCAAAATAGAATTTGATTAAAATTAAAATTTCGTTCACTCATTTTTTTTAAAAAATTGTGGCTTAAGCTTGGTTTAAGAAAACTTCATTTTTATGGTTTATTTATTTATGCATTATTTTCAATTGTAACAACCAATATATTCGTTATTCAAAATAGAATCAAAATAATATTTAGCCTGATATTAGTGCCTACTAAAGACTTTAGTAGGCACTGCTGGTATTAATTTATTAATCATCCTTTTTTATTTTATTTATTTATTTAGTCTTATATAACATCGTTATATGTTCCTCTCTATTTCTCAGTGTGAGGTGATCCTTGTTTATACTTTTCTTAACATTAAAGTGGACAAAACTTAAATATGACGAATATATTATACTACATTTAATTTAAATTCCCAACCCCTTGTTTCTTTCTTTATGTGTTTTTTTATACATATTTTTAAACTTAAATTAAAACCACAATTGAAAAACTAAGTCTTACAATGTTTTTTTTTTAAATTTATTTCGTTGTTATAAAATTTTTTCGGTAGTTAATTGTTGAGATAATTTTACAAACATAAATATCTTTATTGAAAAAATATATTTAAATTAAATACAGTACGTTCATAATGAAAGAAGGAACAAATTCATTTAAACTGTTGGTGACTATTTTCTAGAAAAACTCTCGGATAGTTCGATAAGTATTTTTAACTAAGCATATTTTTTACTAAAATTGTTATATAGAGAGTGTCCCATAAACAAATGTCAATATAAAATTATCTTTTTTAATTGAAACTCTATAAAATATTACATATTTGGATTCTTTGGAGATATTTAAAGAAAATGTAATAGTTGTGGCTGTTACTTGGTGAAATTCCATATTAACATTTTGGTAAATAACACATTTTGTTATGATTTCGCTATTTATTGGTTGACACTTCAACAATTGTTTCATTACACAGTAGCTTCATCAGGCAAAGCGAAACAATTGTTACAGTGTCAATCAATAAAAAGTGAAATCATAACAAAGTGTGTTTTTTTACCAACGTGTTAATTCTAGATATTCTTTCTTTCTTAATGTTATCCTCTTTTGCCCGTATTGGGTGTCGAGAATTCCAGATATTAATTGTATATATTATTGTTTATTGTTTATTAACGGTAAGTCCATTTAAATACATATTACTTAATACTAACTTATCATATCATATCATATCTATCTTCAACTGTTAACGAAATATTAACATATTAGCCTAATATGGTGCAATCATAACAAAAAGAACAGATTTAAAAAAAAAATAGTGTTCAGACGATATATATTAAAAAAAAACTTAGACAGGTCGATTAGTGTTTTTAACCCTGTATCTTTTTCACTAAAAATTGTATACATAAGATGTTATATAAACAAATGCCAATATAAATATATATATATATATATTTAAATAGAATACCCTATAAATTATTAGATATTTGTATTCCTTAGATAATTTTAGGCATTTTTCATGTATAATATCATATACCTTCAATTGTTGAAATAATGCCGATTATTTCATAATTCGATGTCAACTACTAAAAATTGAAAAAAATACATAGCGACAGTTGTAATGGGACACAATTAAGATTAAACAATAATTTACAATAATACATCACACAAAAAATGACAGAGAATATAATAATAATTGACAATTATTATATAATGTTTCTTTTTCCTCTATCTTGTAATTGGTTTTCTTTTAATTTATAAGTTGGTATTTTGTATGCTCAATATATGTAAACATATTTTGAATGTAGAAATGGTGAATCCGTAAATACATGAAATTAAATATATTAAATAAAAATGTCCGGCGTGGGTATTTGCCTGGGAAGTAGTTGTTTTAATACGGATTTGTTTAACGTACTTACGTAACGTAAGTCAAAAGTCACAGAGCTAAATGTGGAAATAATTTATTAATTATTTTAAAATCATTTTTATTTAATATATTTAAATAACTGTGACTAAGTGAATGAATACTCTTTTCTATTTACATGAAATTAAATTAAATTGCCATATAACAAATATTCAATGGCTTACATAGCATCATTAAACAATTGACAATATTTCGTAAACAGTTGAATATAGGACAGTACATAAGAAAATTATCTAGAATTCTTTGAGGAATCCAAATATGTAAGAATATATAGGGTGTTCTATTTAAAAAAAGATAACTTTGTATCGGCAATTGTTTATAGGACATCCTGTACATATAATTTTTAATGAAAAAGATGCACAGGCAGTTGAAAATACTAATCGACCTGTTCAAGTGTGTTTTTTTTTTTTTCGAAAATAAACACCAACAGTTTCAATGATTTTTTTCCTTTCATCGTGAACGCACTGTATATTGTATTTCTTTCTTTCCTTCTTTCTTTCTTTCTTTCTTTCTTTCTTTCTTTCTTTCTTAATTTTATCCTCTTTTACCCGTATTGGGTGTCGAGGTTGTATTGTATTTAATAATATTATAATAATAACAAACAAATATATTAAAATAATGTTATCTGAAGAAATTATGAGCCCGGCGCATCCACCACGGCGGAGGCGCTGGAAAAGTTTATTTATATTTTTTTTATTCCCAAATGTCCTCACAGTAGTAAATTGGACACATTCAGACATTTACTGTTATTTTTTAGATTAATTTCTGACGAACTTAAGTCTTTCCGCCAGATAACTTTATATTTATAAATATATTTTTGATCTCCTACAATTTGTTTTTAATACATACAAACATAGCTATTCAAACAATACACAAAATTAAATACAATAATTTTTTTAGTTACACAGTTTTTTTTAATAATACTACATTATCAGGCAGATGATTGATCATAAAAAGTGGGAAAGTTTATTTATATTTTTTTTATTCCCAAATGTCCTCACAGAAGTAAATTGGTCACATTCACACCTTTACTGTTATTTCTTATATTAATTTCTGGCGAACTTAAGTCTTTCCGCCAGATAACTTTATATTTATAAATATTTTTTTGATCCCCTACAATTTGTTTTTAATACATACAAACATAGCTATTCAAACAATACACAAAATTAAATACAATAATTGTTTTAGTTACACAGTTTTTTTTTTTAATATTACTACATTATCAGGCAGATGATTGATCATACCACTGTATTGGCGAACCAATTGTAGCAGTGTTCCTATAATAGAAAAAAAAACTGAAACTTAAAAACTGTTACCGATAAGAAGTTAGCCACGGATTTTGTGGTCCAGCACATCCACCGTGCTTTGTAACTCTTTAATTATATAAATATTACTACATTATCAGGCAGATGATTAATCATACCACAGTATTGGCGAACCAATTGTAGCAATGTTTCTATAATAGAAAAGAAAAAAATGAAACTTAAAAACTGTTACCGATAAGAAGTTAGCCACGGATTTTGTGGCTCGACGCATCTACCATGCTTTGTAACTTTCTTTTATTATATAAATGTTACTACATTATCAGACAGATGATTAATTATACCACTTTATTGGCGAACCATAATGTTACTATAATAAAAAAAACTGAAACCTAAAAACTGTTATCGATAAGAAGTTAGCCACGGATTTTGTGGCCCGGCGCATTCACCATGCTTTGTAACATTCTTTTAAAGAAATCTTATGTTTTCTTACAAAGTATTAGCAAGATTTAGATTACGGATCCAAAATTATTTTTCCGGCTTCGGCTATCAAGCGAAGATGTTTAGTGTAATAAATTTTTCAAAAAATTCATTGTACAAATTAGCCTGAATGGATTTACGATTTCCGTGGCTGGAAATCCGTGGCTAACTTCTCATCGGTAAAACTGTTGTATTTTATTTAATATTTGAATGTGCAGTTTCATTAACAGACAGCCTCAAATATTTAATTCAAAAAGAAAAATGTACACATTTTTTTAATCTTATAGAGTTGCCTGTGGATTCCAATCACGGATTTAATATATTTTTTTATTCCTAGTCCTTACACCTAACGGTAGAAAGGAAAAAAGTTTTTAAAAAAATCCTAAATGGCCTTACAGTAGTACGTTTTACAACAGTTGAAAAATTTAACATGTCTTTATGAAAATCCTGAAGCCACTGCAAAAGCGAATTCTTACGTAAGGGTTATTTCGATCAATTGTGGGTCATTTTCTTAATGATTTTCACCAAAAAATGTCGTCTACATATCCTGGGTCATGATGATTGGAATTTGATTCTGTGTTTCGGACATGGACTCTAATAAATCATTGAAACATTCAGGCCTAAAAGAAACAATTTCCGCTGCATCCGCCCTTTCTTCACTGTTACTACTTTCATTTATTCATCATTGAATATAAACATATACACCGAAGTATTCTGAAATCTATTGGCTCTTAAAGATTAATGTTATTGCTTTTTAAATATTTTCTTGACAGGGGCTTAAAAAGATAAATCGGAAAGCTGTGAATAAGTCTGTGTGAAGTATGTGGGTGGGTAAGACTACTGACTGAGAGACTGTATATAGTTAGCCTTACAAAATTCGTAGCTATCAAGGGATATATGACTACTGTGATAGTCTATAATCAGTAAAATGAATCTAAAAGAGCGAATAATTTATTAATTATTTTCAAATTCTTTTTATTTAATTTTGGTATCTTTTATGAGAGCATTTGTAAATGCCCCTAGTTGTCCCACCTTTTCCCAATTGAGGTGACCTTTTTACGAGGATAGATAAACATAGTTCCAGTTTATAACTATTTTGTAGATTGTACAGGATGTCCCATAAACAAATGCTGATATAAAGTTTTATTTTCTCAAATGGAATACCCTATATATTATTCGATATTTGGTTTTCTCAGAAAATTCTAGATACTTCTCATATATACTGTCCTATACCTATCTTCAACTGTTTACGAAATATTGTCAATTATTTAATGAAGCTAAGTCAGACATTTGACATTTGTTATAGGACTATTATTCTTATATTATCATTTTTTGTTTGATGTATTATTATAAATTGTCATTTAAACTTAATTGCTGCCCCTTACAACGCTTGCTATGTATTTTTCATTTTTTTGATGGTTGATATAGAATTATGGTATAATACCATTATAGCATAATCAGTTGAAGATATGAATAGGACATCATAAACAAAAAATATCAAAAATTTTCTAAGGAATCCAAATATATATCGGGTGTTCCATTTAAAAAAATGTAATTTTTGTATCTTCAAGTGTAAAGATATTTAATCAATATATCGTTGTATCTGCATTATGAATAATGAATAGAGAACAATTTTGTGTTAACCTAACTCCAGAACTTATTATGAAAGCCAAATGTAAAAAAAACATTTTGCTTTGATAATGACACGTTAAGGTTGTCGAAACTATAGTCAACAATAAAATCAATCCGAGTTATACAAACAATGTAAAAAAGTGTTTCATTTATTAAAATTGAATTACAATGTATAACAAAGTAGACACCTGTATATAAAATGTTTATTGGAAAAGATGCGCAGTTAAAAATACTAATCGACCTATCCGAGCTTTTTTTTTCGAAAGTAATTACCAGCAATTTAAATGATTTTTTTCCTTTTATTGTGAACGCACTGTCTATAATTTTTATTAAGAGATAAATAAAAAATATATACAAAATAATGAAAGCTACAGAGTCAAATATATAATTAATATCTGTTAATTGGCTATCGACCTGTGGTCTTTACGCCTATTGTAACTAACTAACCATCTTTATTCAAATGTGTATATGTATGTACAATAATATACAAAAATTAGAATTATATTCTGTAGATGAATCGGCTATCGACCGGAGGTCTTTCAGCCCGCCTATTGTATTTAATATAATTTACGATTTTTTTTACATTAGATGTTCGTAATGTGTGCAGTTAAGAAAATGATATATTTCAAAACGTAGACCATACAACTAAAGTAAAACATTTATTTATTTAGTTCTCAAAAATCAACATTTCATCGTCGACTTTATAGCACAAGAAACGCTTAGAACAGTCCATCCACGCCAGACAAACCACATTTACAAACTGACATTACTCATAACCGAGCTTTATTATGACAGGATGTTAAAACGACGGTCCCTCTCCGTGCTTTTAACGGCCCCAAGAACAAATATCGGGCTGAATCAGTGTTTGTGGAGATCCCGGCATCCATAGATTAGATAATTCGAACGTATGTGCAAGAACAATGGCAATAGCGCGCGCCCTGTTTGCTCTGTATAATTTCCGTTCCTCGGAAATTTACTTGATAATGATGATGGCGAAATTTTCACACATCGCGGCGCTGCCTCTCGTCAAATTCGCACCTCTGAACGGTTTTAAATTGAGTGTGAAATAATTGTTGTAATCGAGATTAACACGGTTACGTGTTGAGAGAAAGAGTGATCTGTTGTTAAGAAGAGAACGCGATGGATGGGAAAAATTTTGGGATTTTATTGGAATCTTCCAAGATTTTAAAGAAAAAAAAATATCAGTATATTTTGAAAAGGACGAAAATACAAAATCAAGGCGGAAAGACCACTAGTCGATAACCAATTGGTAGACTTTTACAAAATGTATGTCAGAAGTTATTTATTATTAGTCGTAAAAAGTTATTTTATAATATTATAGTATTTTTATAATATTTTATGTTACTACATATAACATAAAATATTATAAAATAAAATTAATTAAAATGTTCAACCTACAATCACGCGCATGAAGAACTTTTTACGACTAATAATAAATACATACAACAGATGTCAGTAGTTATTTTCTGACATACGACAGATGTCAGAAGTTATTTTTTGACATACGACAGATATCAGAAGTTATTTTCGGGTATGTTTTTAAGGGGTATAAATTTGGTTTCTAATAAAACAGAAAAATATTAGAGATGGGCAAAATCGATTGTTATTTCTCTTTGCAAAATTAAGTATTAGATAATTTTCTTAAAGCCATTTGTAATATTAGTATTAGGAATTGTCACTTATCCTTTTATCCTTTTATATATAATCCTAACTCACGTAGACTGAAAAATTCAGTTTTTATAGAAATGTACGGGTTACACTTTTTTTCATTTTTCTAACTTCCTCTATAGTATTTTTTGAGTGCTAGGGACGCGTTGCATTCTGGTCGCGATTTGACAATTACATTTTTTTTTTTAAATCGAAATTTCGTTTGGAAAACGGTTACCGGCTGCTAGTTTATTTATAAAAACCAATTAATTGTTATTTGTCGACTTTAGCTATTTAAAATTTGTGATTTAAAAATACTCGATTACTAAATTCAATCGATTTTATCCAACACTAATAAATATATATATATATATATATATATATATATATATATATAAATCTTTATTGGCAGATTATTTAACAAAGTAATAATATTTATTTATTATTATTACTTTGTTAAAAATAATCTGCCAATAAAGATTTATATATATATTATTTATATTTATTAGTGTTGGGTAAAATCGATTGAATTTAGTAATCGAGTATAAATAAATAAATAAACATAAAAATAAATTCTTCTGCCAATTGGCTATCGACTGTTGGTCTTTCCGCCTATAAATAATATAATACTGTAAAAATCGATTTAAAAAAATACTTAATTTGTGAAACAAACCAAGTGTTTTTGATTTATACCTATACCAAAGTTTTGCAACGTGTTTTACCAAGTGTAAAGATAATTAATCAGTATATCTTCGTATTTGCATTTATGAATAATGAATAGAAAAAAATCTTGTATTAGCCCAATTCCAGAAGTCATTATTAAAGCGAATTATAAAAAACATAATTTTGCATGCATACATTTTTTTATTACATTTTTTTAAACAAAAGGCAATTTATTTTGTTAATTAAAATTTTCCACAATAAAGAATTCGCTTGAAACAGTATGTGTTAATTTAATTCATTTATTTTTTTTATTAATTTTTTATGATATCAAGATGGAAAGTCCGAATATTTTCACGTATTTAAAAAGAATACACGTATGTATATATGAAACGGCCGTTGTAACGAAACAGACAATAGTTGCGGGCTTTATTGTCTCTCGGGCAGGCGAAAAATATGAATATTCATGTCGCGTTATTAACCCAGATATCCGCGTATAAAAATTTCGGCCCGTTGCGCGTTTGTTTCCTTTTACGCGAGCCACTAAGTCCTGCCTGGAATTGTATTCGGGACGCCCGAGAGATTATTACTGCCTGCGCCCTACATAGAAACAACGCTGCAGATGTGAAAGAAATGAAAGAAAAAAGAGGAGTGAAATGAAAAAAGTAACAAGGGGTGTATTAAAATAAGAATAGGGAAATTTATTTTCTGGATGAAATAGTTAAAAAGTCCCCCCACTTTTTAACTATTTCATCTAGAAATAAATTTCCCTATTTTATTTTCAACTATATTATTTTGTCGTATATAAAATGATTTTAATTTTTTAACTATTTTTTTATCGAAAATGGCGAAACAAAGTTTTATTAAGTTAGGTATGATTGTATTTAGATATTTACAAAGTTTCATGTAATTACGAGACCAATTAAATTATATATATATATATATATAATATGACCTTACGCGACTGTATCATCGATCACTTAATGTCTTATGTTAATTTTCAAAAACGGATTGGAGGTAATTTTTATGTTGTTTTTCTATTTGTTTTTATTTTTTATAATGATAAGACTCAGTGGTTTATAAATTAAGTCTTCTTTATTTGTATTATTACCTGAATATATATATACATACAAACATTCAGACAATAAGATAACAAAAATTTACAAAATTAATAATAACAGTATGTACAGTTGTGTTGTGGTCTGTCATGGGCTATCGACCATAGGTCTTTCAGCCCGCATATATTTTGCATTTGTGGTTGTTTGTTAATTCGTCTATTAGGATTGTATTATAGAGCTATTGTTTTTATTATGCAAAAAATAATAAAAAAACAACAACAAACCAATTAAATAATTTCTAAAGAAATATATATGTATACCATATGACCTTACGCGACTGAATCATCAACCACTTAAAAAAACGAACACTGAACATCTTCGTAGATGTAAAACAAGAAAAAGACTGGTAATCACAGATTACCGTACTTAATTCCAATAGAAACATTTGTTCAACGTTTCGTCTAGTGTGCCCCGGAAACCACAAGTGTTGCTAGTGTCGACTCGAGCAGCGGAATGCGGGTGATGAGGGAAATCCCGCGTTAATTTGAATTATTTTAATGCTTCAAATCTTTCTATTGGAATTATTAATCTAACTAAGGTACTCTTGTTTTACTTCAGTGGAGTTATTCAGTGTTTGTAATTTTTTAAGTAGTCGATGATTCAGTCGCTTAAGGTAATATGATTTTATATAAATTTCAAAATATTTTTTTTTTTGTACAATAAAAACAATAGCTCCAGCAAACGGCTATAATTTAATACTACTTCATTATTTTTTATATCAAATTACAAAATATAATTTGGTATTATAATAGTGAAGCACGCAATGAAATTTTCAACTTGTAAGTCAGGATAATCTTAAAATTTTAAAAGAAATTCATATGTTTATTGTAATTTCAAAGAGACTTGCAGACAGGTAAGCAATAATCATATAAATTCATAAAAAAAATATTTCTTGCAATAAATTACGGCAAAACGTCGTCAACATCTGCTTCCAATTATTAAACTTTTTTTTTCACAGACTGTTCCCTCTTTTGTTCGTATCAATATGTCAATAGTAAATATTTTTTGTAATGAATTATCTCATAGGAACAAAACTGCTAAATATATATAATCTTATATCCTTCTACCACATATTGGTATAGGATACAAAACTGCTAAATAATAATAATAATATTAATAAAAATGTATCTGTAGTATATACATTTTTATTAACAGCATTACAGAAAAACATGTCGATACACACAGCGGTATGATGCAAATCTAGTATCGACTGTCCCACTATAAATGCAACCTTAGATGCAGATTTTAAATACACAAAAAAGAGTGTCGTATGAATATATATTATAGTGGCCATATCAGACACTCGATATGTGCTTCTTTTCAGTAAATGTTTTTTTCCGGGTTTACTCTGCACGGTACAGCTATGCTGATTTTTTATCTATTATGTAAATAACTATATCCGATCAATTGTTTTGAATTGTCTTATTGGATTTTATGCTCCAATTCTTTTGCCGAATTTGGAAGTGGTTGAATAAAATTA
This sequence comes from Philonthus spinipes, assembly GCA_963082785.1. NCBI lineage: Eukaryota > Metazoa > Arthropoda > Insecta > Coleoptera > Staphylinidae > Philonthus > Philonthus spinipes. The sequence continues at coordinate 7,610,408 of OY720308.1, read as the reverse complement.
AATGAAAACGTAGTGGTTAAACCAACTAATTTTCAATTATCGGCGGTGGTTTATATTTGTAGTAGCTTTTTTTTCTATTAAATAAATAAATACATGTCTGTATTAACGGATTTACCATTTTTACAAATTATTACAAACTAAAACAATAATTTTGATTTTGAGTCAAAAAAATGCATATATGAAAAATTATTAACACCTTCACAATCAGTAATTTTTAGTCTAGAAATCAATTGTTTAATCGAGAATGAGAATAAATCCACATTTTAATTATTTGAAACATAGTTAGCAAATCGCATGAACTGAGTAATTCCATTATTTCGCCCTTTCGATGAAAGGGTATGCGAAATAAACAATATTAATATTACTTTGATTTTTTTGTGCTGATATAATATTAAATTATTATAAAAAATGGTGATGTGTCAACACACACACATCGAGCACAATCGATGGAATCGATTCGGGGGGGCTCAAAATGGATATTCATTGAAATTTTCGATTATTTTTATACTATTACAATTCTTTCCCTTTGACAGGAGTGCGGGGAAAGTAAAAATGAAAAGATAAGACGTAAAAAATATTTATTTTTTTAATTTTATATATAAAGCGTAGAGAAAATCAAAAGAAAATGAAAAAATAAGAGAATAATTATATATATAACTTAAGTTACTTGTTGAGTGATTTGTGTTTTTAAAAAGGACACAAAACTTTATTGGGTACAAATTACAAATCAACGACGTGTTTGAATGCAGATTACAGACTGGTTTTATTATAATTAAATAAACTATTTATACAAAGCTAAAATACATGATCAGCATAAATGGCGTTAGTCATCTTATTCTATTATTAATTCACATTAAATAAATATAATACACAAATACGTAATTCATAATTAACAAAGACGCTATTATATAGATAAATACATAACAATACATAATTTATATATATATATATATATATAATAAGAAGAATTGCTCTTCTAAAGGAGCAATTTAAAAGAGCAATTCTTCTAAAGAAAGAAAGTTAAAAATAAAATAATTGTTTTTTTTTATTTTATAAAATCACCTATAAATGTGATGTGTAACATATTCAATAGAATAAATTTAACATGCGATTTATTTATGATGAAATTTTTGTCAGTTGTCGCTCTGTGTTATTTTTTTTATATTCTATTTTTTATTGCTATAGTTTATTTATGTTTTAAATTTATATTGTCCTGTAATTGAGTCTTTTGTTTCCTGTTGGGCAATAAAATTTATTTATTTATTCATTTACAAAGCGTCGAATTAATTCTAAATTTTCTTCTGTTTAAAATAACACGCTTTAATTAACAACACAAACTGAACACGTAATTAAAGTGTACTTAAAACTTCACGTAACTCATATTATTATTATTAAGTTATATATACATCTATAATATTTTTCATTTGCGTGCGCGTACTGAGAAAAACATAAACACAGTGTTGACACCTGTTTTCTAGTAACAATGAATATTAATGTCCTCGAAGTCGGCATTGTGTAACCATGGATCGTGTACACGAAATCAAGTAGCCATTGTAAATCGAAGATAATTGGAAGTTCGTACGGCTTCCAAGGCGCTTCCAGTGTGTATAATATTTTTCACAACAAAACGAAAATGAATCTTTCTATAAATATATTATGCAATAAAAAAAGAGCTCTTTCCTCTTTTTTATTCTATATATACGCCTTTATTTTTGAATACGCATGTCTAATTTTTACATTTAATGTTTGCAATAATGGTTGATAAGTACATAAACAAATTGTTATCCAGAATTCTATTCTAATTTATTCTATGATTCTGCTATACAAATAATTCAAGTACAATTATAAAACATCAAATAAATAAAAACAAACTCTTTAACTTTAGTACTGTTGATTTCCGGGCTGTTGGGATTAAACTCCGACCACGGTACAATTGCCTGGAAATCAACAGTAGTAATCACACCAGTCGTGTGATTCAGTCCTTACTTTACTGAAGTAAGGACTGAATCTGTTTACTTCATTGTATATATGTGGGTGTTAATCTGTCTGGGCTATCGGCCAGAGATATTTCTACCCTGTCATCAATTTATGATGTTAAAGAAAAGTAACCTTAACTATCCTGGTGATTCGCACAAATTAATTGATGAACAGTAACTGATTTTTTTTTTCAACGCGAAGCAATTTAATTTATCGCACCTCGGGTAAATCAAAACCATTCATTATCTTCCCAACTTTTTTCTTCAGTCTCATACTCCCTCGCAATCGCGTCCGAGAAATTCGTGAAACCGTGGAAAGTTTACTTCTGGGAACCGAAAAAATGTACTGAATAAAATCGGCACTGTCGCCGAATAAATTAAGAGAAAAATCGCTGATAAGGAAATTCCTCGTAACGACATTAGCATACTGTTAAATAAACATGATTTCGGCTTAAGTCTTAATTATCGAAGGTAATCACTACTGATGGGTGCATGTCATTTTCATTTTGAATTAAGATTACTACAAGCTCGTTAAAAAGCCAAAACATTCGGGTTTGATTTTTTTTTCAGTATGGACACGCATTGTTAAGTGTGGATGTGTGTGAGTGTACTTTTTCTCAACGAAGAAGAAAATGAAAATTAAGCAAAAATAAATGAGACACATTTTAAGGTATGTATAATAAAAAATAACAATACGTTTGAAAAATGTTTATATATATATATAAATTAAATATATACACAAATATTTTTATTCAGACAATTTGACAACAAAAATTGACAAAATTTATAACAACAATAAGTATAGTTGTGTTAGTAGTCCATCATGGGCTATCAAATTTTAATTTAAGTTAGTAATACAAATCATATAATAAACGATATCCTAAAATTTACGCAAGATTTGATTTTAGAGTTAAAAAACGTTAAAAAAATGTTTTATTTAATATTTTATTAAATAAAACATTTATTATTAATAATATATATAATATAATATAATATAATATAATATAATATAATATAATATAATATAATATAATATAATATAATATAATATAATATAATATAATATAATATAATATAATATAATATAATATAATATAATATAATATAATATAATATAATATAATATTTAATATTTTATTAAATAAAACATTTTTTTAACGTTTTTTAACTCTAAAATCAAATCTTGCGTAAATTTTAGGATATCCTTTATTACATGATTTGTAATAACTTTAATATCAACGTTACTTTTGCTTGTTAAAAGAATGATAAAAAAATATCAGAAATAAACTTTATCTCTCGGATATAACGAACGCAAAAAAAAATCGCGGACTATTAATAAAGTTATCTAAAGGTCGTTAAGAAATTAATAGCCTAGGTCGTTGCAATTGATAGCTTTCCCGTTAACAAAAAACCGCAATATTTCAAACTCTTCCTGCTGACGTTTCAATTTAGATGCGCTTTATCTAAATTACCCAATTATACAACAATTACCCAGAGATTGCACATACGCGAAGAAAACGAAAAAAAAGCGCACAAATCTCGGAGATAAACAAAAGCGCGCCAGCGTCCGATTATGTCAGTTTCCCATGTTGCACAAGAGTCGCGAGTTTCGGAACAATGCGGTGGGAACTTCGAGAGTAATTGCTCGGAACGTTTCCCAACTACCACGAAAAGCCGATCGCAATAATAATAATGATATAATTTCGAGCCTCTCCAGTCGAACTTTCCGAACACAAAAGATAAGGGTTCGGACTGTTGGGGGCGTTTTGGGAAAGTTAGATATTAATATCGTAATAAATTTAATCTGTTGTTAAAGTTAAATAGGAATAATAATGAAAATTTTACAAAAAAAAAAGAATCGAAAATGTACTAAGAAGTAGTGATATCTATTATTTAAATAATCGAAAATAACAATTACTTAAATAATCAATTCATTTCAAAAGTATACAGAAAATTAATTTTAACCCACAATTAAAATAAAAAATAAACTATAAAAGTTTTCCTTGTTTTCATAAACAGGACAAGTTCGCCTTTCTTTAATGGACGAAACAATGATTCTCGGTGGTGTACTTTGTAAACCTAAATCGTTGACGATGCCACTTGAAATTAAGCAAAAGGTGGCGCTTGCGTCGTCTTTAATTTATTATGTATAAAAGTTGGGTTTAATACATTTATATTGTATACTTTTTCCTAATATAATAATATAATATACAGAGAGCTTCTTTTATCAGTATACATTTCCCCTATGTATACCTGCAAAATACGCGAGTCAAATGCATTAATGTATGTGTGTTTAGTTGCCTATAACACGCAACTGAAAACATATATGCCAAATAGTCAACTTAACATACACACATTAATTATTCAATGCGGTTGGCTCGCGTTTTTTTGCAGGTATACACTTTCCCTAATGTATACTTATAAAAAAATCTCTCTGTATATTAAAAAATAAAATATTATAATATAAAATATATAATAAAAAAATTGTTTGTAGATCCATTTATATAATCATTCTTGAAGCTAGTTGAAAATATAACAAAAAATTTAGTAAAACAAAATCAAGTGATTTTATTATAACAAACGGTTAATAAATTTAATTCACCAGGTATGATCTTAAGAAAAAACGAAGAGAAAAACAAAAATGATTAATGCTGTGGAATTTTATTTGTTAAATTGTCCTAAGAAATATATAGGCCAAACCGGGAGATCATTTTAAGAGAGGATTAAAGAATAGAACAAAGGCTAATAAAGAAAAAAATATGCCACAGATACGAAAACAAAAAAGATAAATTAAAGCGATTATATTTTGCTTTTGCTCTTCTAATTAATAATTTATTGTCATGCTCCGTTATTAGTTATAATAAATGTTTTTCATTATGTAAAAAAAGATGAATTTCGTGAATGAATAAATAAATAAATAAAAATAATTTGAAAATAATCAAGTGATTATATTTTGCTTTTGCACTTTTAATTAATAGTTTATTGCTATGCTCTGTTATTAGTTATAATAAATGTTTTTCATCATATAAAAAAGGTGAATTTCGTGAATGAATAAATAAAAATGATTTGAAAATAATTAAGTGATTATATATTTTCAATTTGAGTCTCATTAATCACTTGGTAAAACATTTTAGTAATATTAGGGATTGTTAAGTAAGTTTCACTTGGTTTGTTTTACACGCAAAAACAAAAAAAAACGTGTAAAACAAACCAAGTGAAACTTACTTAACAATCCCTAATAAGTGATTATATTTTGCTTTTGCACTTTTAATTTATAGTTTATTACCATGCTATGTTATTAGTTATAATAAATGTTTTTCATTATGTAAAGAAGGTGAATTTCGTAAATGAATAAATAAATAAATAAAAATGATTTGAAAATAATTAAGTGATTATATTTTGCTTTTGCACTTTTAATTAATAGTTTATGGTCATGCTCTGTTATTAGTTATAATAAATATTTTTCATTATGTAAAAAAGGTAAATTCATTCACGAAGAATGAATAAATAAATAAATAAAAATGATTTGAAAATAATAAATTATTTCCACATTTAACTCTGTGACATTTTGACCTACGTCAATTTCTTGTTCATTTGTTTAAAGTACTTACGTAACGTAAGTCAACATGTCACAGAGAATTTATTAATTATTTTCAAATCATTTTAATTTAATTTATTTAAATAATTGTGACCAAGTGAATGAATACTATTTTCTATTTTTATTTGCAAAAAAATATATCTCAGCATACGAAAATCATCTATGAGAAGAACGCAACCTTTAAAAGAAAATTATTTTATCAGCCAAACTGGAAGATTGTTCCGAGAATGTACAAAAAAATATCTACTTGCGCAAACCATTTTCTCAAAGGAAACCACAATTTTAGTAAGAATATTCCAGAATCCTTCATAAATATTTGTTCTTGTGCGTACTTTGTAAATCATTAATTGCAGTAGCAAATCATGGAAATAATTAATCTCCTTTGATTATTTTCGTAGTAAACAAAAATAATTGAAGAAAACCACAATTTTAATAAGAATATTTCAGAGTCGTCCATAATGAAGGAAAATGTAAAAATTAAATCTATTTATAATCACTGAATAAAAGTGATTATAAATACACAATTATACAATTGTGGTAAAAAAAAACATGGTAAGTGTTTTATTCAGTGATTATGTTATGAATTACCACGTAGTTACGGTCGCAACCGTCATCATGATTAAATCTATTAGAAAAAAACTTCCTCACACTATAATATTTATTTACTTAATGGAGGCCATTTCATACAGTAACATATATTATTAAAATGAGAATATAAAATAAATATGAATAGATTATTAGAACTCAATTTCAACTTCAATTTCAATTTACTTTATTAACGGAATCTCCATTTCCAAATTACAATTATAATTACATATTAAAAATTTTATAAGAAAAGTGTGACGCTCTAAAAAGATTACAAAACATATGTATCAATGAAACAATTAAACTCAGATTAGATTGAATAACTTTAAATTCTCGACTAGTTTCGGGTTATTAGCCCATTTTCAAGAGAATTAAATAAATAAATCTAATACACAGATTCGATTGAATAACTTTAAATTCTCGACTAGTTTCGGACTATTAGTCCATTTTCAAGAGAATTAAATAAATAATAACCCGAAACTAGTTGAGAATTTAAAGTTATTCAATCTAATCAGTGTTTAATTGTTTTATTGGTTGATTTGTAATAATCTATTCATATTTATTTTATACAATATTAACTTTCTATTTTCTTAATATTATGTTTTACTCGTATTGGGTGTCGAGGTTACAATATTAACTGCCAATGTTTAAATATTAAAACCTACCATTAAAATGAGAATAGTTATATATATATTTTAAACATCAATTATATATATATATGATCGACGTCCCCTTTTACCAATTGGTGTCGGGGTAAATGAGAATAGTTACAATAATAAATTAATACAATTAACAAAATACATTTTAAAACAAATTATTTTGTATTAAGTGTATAGCGCAAAAAACTTACAGACTCAATAAACATGTCAAAAACAGATACTTTTATAAATTCATTAGCATGCGTTAACATGCGTGTATTATATTTTTGTATGTATATACACAGATATGTATTAAATCAATTCATCTTTAATTAAAAACAAACAAACGAAAAAACAAATAAAAGAACCCCTTAATAATCCGTATTAATTGCGTTCCGCGTATGGAAAATCGCCGCGAGCGTTATCAAAAGGTCGGTAAAGTGATTGATTTCGCCACTCGTCCGTTAATCAATCACTTCGATAACACTCACATCAATTTTCCATGCGCGGAAAATAATCAATTCCGCCCGCATTGTCTTTAGCATTAAATATTTCCGCCCTTGCGTAATTCGGATTTTCAACGCTTGACCCGAATTTGAATATTAAACGAACCGGGGGAGTTAAATATATTATGTAAAGAGTCGGATTAACACTCTCTCTCTCTCACTTTAACAAACGAAGACGTGGCGGTAATCCTTTACGTTGTATTTATTTTAAAATCTTGGCGTAACTCGTTTAATTATTTATATTTAATTTTCTCTCCTTATTTTATGATAACAAAACGTGTGAGTTAATATAAAAAAAAACAAATGTTTATATTAAAAAAAATCATAACTTCTGAAATCACCTGTGGTGAGATTAAGTGAGAAAATATTCTTCATATAAAATAAACGGCAATTCTGTTCAGCTTATGAATAATTTAATATAAAAACAACAAAAGGAACGTTACTTAATATAAGGCCATCTGCAGTTTATGAATATTTCATATTTAAAATTACAGAAAAAAAACAAACAGTAGTTTTATCAATAATTGAATTTAAATACTACATGACCGTGCTACGAGGACGCGTTTGTCTGTTCTTCCTTATTTTTTTTTTCCTACTGTAATATCTCGAGGAAATTGTTCGAATATGAATGTAATTACTTTTTATTTTAGAAATAATATAAATAAAAGCTACGTTATCAATAAATTTTGCTTCAAATATTCAGTAAACTTGGAACATAAGATTAATAATATTGAATCATTAGTCTCGGATCAAGTTATGATGTGTTATTAAACATCACTAAATAAGTCTCCGGTCTAACTAAGTACATTTTTTTTTATAAATTCCACATTATCTTTCTTTCTTAATCTTATCCTTTTTTTACCCGTATTGGGTGTCGAGGTTTAAATTCCACATTATTCATCAACAAATTCTCCTTTAAGAGTGATACATTCATTCCAACGCTCCTTTAATTTTTCGATACTCATTATGTAAAACGATTGATTTTTTCTCTCAAAATTCTCTTCCTTTCAAGAGCAGAATATTGTCCTAGATAGGGGAGTACTGTTTCTTCCTCATCCTCATCCAGGCATTCTCTGCAAAAATCATTATATTTGAGACTCATCTTATGTGCGTGTCTACCTAGAAGATGATGCTAACTGTCTTCCTTATATAGATTCTGCTGAGTGCAATTAATATTTTATTATTTTCCGTATTGCACGTGAGCCATAACTGCCTTGTTATGTGATACATATCCTCTTCCTTCCATCTTAGATTCACCAATGACATAATTTGGTCACTTGATAATCTCTTGCATTCCGCAAGAGGGATGTCCGCGGAGAGTTCGGAATATGGGTTCTTCATCCTTGCGATGTTGTTAGCAATTGAGTTTTCCTTGATATCACTGTGACCTGGTACTCAAATTAGTCCCACGTCATAGCTGTTTGCTTGCTTGTTAAGCAGATTTCTACAGTCCCTGACCACCTTGGAGGTGCAGTAGGGACTGCTTAATGCCCCAATGGCGGCCTGGCCATCTGTGATGAATTGGTTTACCTGAAGGTCGGTTTTACCACTGTCGCTCGCCATAATCTTCGCATGTATGTAGCCATGATCTTCGCATCCTACATGCGAAGATTATGGCGAGTGGCAGTGGTTCGGAAGTCGAAAAATATTTCTGAGATTGAACTCATGTGAGAAAATTCCACTCCCTACTCTCCCTTCAAACCTGGAACTATCCGTGAAGAACCATACTTTATTTCCTTGGACAATCAACCCATTTTGTTTTGTTCGGGATTTCCAAAAACAAGTTCTGGGAGATAGCTATCAGTCTTCAACGGTATATCGAAAAGCTTGTTCAGGATCCTTCCGTGACCCTGTTTGTTGATATTTCATTTACCGACTGAGTTGATTCTGTTCGTTGTAGTAGCTGCAACATACCTGCAGTAAAAGTCAACAGGAGTTAGTCATAATAAATTAAAGACGACGCAAGCGCCACCTTTTGCCTAATTTCAAGTGTCATCAACGATTTCATCAAAACCTTTAACTTGTTTTATTTATTTAAAACACGTTTTAATTTTAGTTTCCATAAATCAATTTATTCTTAACATGGAATTTGCTCGTGTGATTTGTTGGTATTATTTAATTAATAAAAAAATAATGTTTAACTTTATATAATAATTTCAATTATACAAGAGCAATTTCCAACCTCAAAAACAAATCGATTCAATGAATTTACATGAACTGAAATTAAAGCTTAATTTAGTTAGTCAGGCGCAAAACAAATACATGTATGTGTGCGCGCCAGTGCCGACAAACGATCCTGGGTTTGTCGTATGAAAATCAGGAGAGTCGGCTGCGGTGGATTTTCGGATTTCAGTTCGTAACTAACTTTGCACCGCACTCGCCGAGAACCGAACGGAATGGAACGCGGAAGGCTTCCATTATAAAACCCCGACCCATATTAACATCAACGTCAATTATTCAACTTTCCGCCGCAAAAACATTCGTTGTACCTTTAATGCTCGATTACAAAAGCCGGAGCGTTACAATACCAGCAAACTAAACCGTAAATTGTTAAACTTCAGAATTAGCCATATGCGTGTTTGTATTAATTCCACAATGAATAGGATCTCATACGATTTTTTTTTTAAAGTTGATGAATATTATTTTAGGAACGACACATGAAATTAGGCAAAAGATGGCGCTTTCGTCGTCTTCCATTTATTATGATACAAGGAATATAATTGAAATATTTCCTTCTCCCTTTTTAAAAACCTTAATTAATTGAAATAATCTCCCTAATTTGTTGTTTTTTAAATTTAAATAAAACTTCCTATTCGAAATACGTACGTGTTAATTAGTAATCGACATGTGGTCTTTCCGGCTTTAAAGCTAATAATAATAATAATCTTTATTAACAGATATATACAGAAAGTATACGAAATAAGTAATAAACATTAACAAACTCAAATGTATAATTTATATCTGTTAATTGGCTATCGACCAGTGGTCTTTCAGCCTGGTTTTTTGTACTTATGTCCTACTCATGAAAGAAGTATGATGATATCTAACTGTTTTAGTCAGAAGTTATTGTCGGATATGTCCGTAATTTAACCGTCAATGTTGTGAAGAGATGTAATGAGTTCATGAAGTGTTATAGTGGGGAATTTGCGTTTGGGCTTTAAAGTTATTATTGTCACATTTAATTTTTGTAGATACCGCATTTTAGATTTTTATTAATTGGTAGTTTGTTATTCATAAATAATTTTCTTAGGCCAAGTGGATTGTCTTTTCTTTTTTTACTAGCCAATAATCCTGGCAGTCGACACCGGTAAAGTGGGAGTGGTTTTTAGTCGATAGTCTCCAGACAATTCTGGGAGGAGTCTGACACTCCGTCCATAAATGCATTTTCCCCTTCCACAAACACAAAAAAATAATCATTTTTAATTATTTTCCTTTCCCAGAGAAAAACGTAAATGATTTTATTTAGTTGTGTTTAAAAATTGAATTTAAAAAAAAATCCCTGGGAATTCCCTATGAATCGTCTTCAAGCGGGATAAAACGCATACAGAAATAAATCCGAAATTTACATCTATATTACAAAATTTCCTACTCGACTCGCGCAAACTTCCCTTTTTCGTCTCGTTCTTAATAATACACTCGTATATACCGCAATTTACCTTTCCCACCACGTCCCACATTGCCCACTACTTACAAAAAGCATTCCGAGCCGAGTGATTCATTCTTTAAACTAAAAACTAATTCGCATGCGAAACGCGCTCGTGTATTTCTGCTGGTCCCCAAACCGCATTCAAATTACAAAGGAATGGCAAGAAAGGTCATGTCGTTTTCCTAATTGGTGATCTCAGTGAGGCCCATGAAAAGAATAATTGGATCTGGATCATTTTAGGGATTGTTTTGATAATATACAGTGTTGCCAGAAAAAAAAAATGTGACAATCTTCAAGTATCGTAGATATTATTAATTAATTTTTAATTGGTGATCTCAGTGAGGCTGTTGAAAAAATAATTGGATCTGGATAATTTCGTTTGATAATATACAGTGTGGCCAGAAAATGTGTGGCAATCTGCAGATGTCATAGGTATTATTAATTTCTTTCTTTCTTAATCTTAGCGAGTCGAGAGGTATTATTAATTAATTTCCTAATTACTGATCTCAGTGAGACTGTTGAAAAAAATAATTTGATCTGAATAATTTATGGGATTGTTTTGATAATATAAAATGTGTCCAGAAAAGTTGTGAAAATCTTTAGTTATCATAGGTATTATTAATTAATTTCATAATTGATGATGTAAGTGAGGCTGTTGAAAAGAATAATTTGATCAGGATTATTTAAGGGATTGTTTTGATAATATACAACGTAGCCAGAAAATGTGTGACAATCATCATATCATTTATTAATTTCTAAGAGGTAATTGTATAATATTTCATCACTTTTTTTTCACCCCTAACTAAAATTTTAAACCAAATCCTCTTAACGAAAAATTTGTTTGACTTTCGCTAACTAAATTTCTTCAAACTAAAAAAAAAATATTTGACTTATTTTAATGCCCTGAAATAAAACTTTTATTGTACCTTTTATTTGAAAAATTTTCTGTCGTTTCTTCTTCATTCTTCTTATATCATTCAAACTCTTATTTGTAACAATTCTCTTTCTGCTGTTTTCTTTCTCTCTAGCTAAATGATTGTCATACCTTTTCTGGCCACGTTGTATATTATCAAAACAATCCCTTAAATGTTCCAAATCCAATTTTTCCATTTAACAGCCTCACTGAGACATCCAATCTCGAATGCATTAATTGGAAAGCCTGCTAATAAGCCAAAGTCAATTTTAAACCTGGATAACAAGCTACAAGTCAATTTGGTTTTGATAATAAGCTAAAGTCAATGAAATTAAACAAGGAAAATTTCTGGTAATGATCAATAAAATTCGATCAATCCCTTTTTCCAACTGCAAAAAATACATTTCATTGTAATTTAAATGTGTGAATCATCATTTCATTTTATTTAAGCTAAAGTCATTTCAGAAGCTTGATAATAAGCTCGAGTTAATTTGAAACCTAGTTAATAAGCCAAAGTTAATTTGGAACCATTATAACAAGTTAAAGTTTAATTAAAAACTTAATAATAAACGAAAGATAATTTAAAAACTTTATAATAAGCTTAAAACAATTTTAAAGCGTGATAATAAGTTAAAGTTAATTTTAAACCTTAATAATGAACTGAAGTCAATTTATAAGCTTGATGATAATAAGATAAAGTCAATTTGAAGCCTTGTTAATAAAATAGAAATGTGTATTCATTCTCTTGGTCACAGTTATTTATGAATAAATTATTAAAAATCAACCAATAAAACACAGATTAGATTGAATAACTTTAAATTCTCGACTAGTTTCGGGTCCTGAAAATGGGCTAATAACCCGAAACTAGTCGAGAATTTAAAGTTATTCAATCTAATCTGTGTTTTATTGGTTGATTTTTAATAACTTATTCATATTTATTTCATACAATATGAACTACCAATGTCTAAATATTAAAACCATTAATTATATTACAGTTATTTAAATAAATTAAATAAAAATGATTTGAAAATAATTAACAAATTATTTCCACATTTAGTTTTATGACGTAACGTAAGTCAAAATGTTACAAAGCTAAATGTGGAAATAATTTGTTAATTATTTCAAATAATTTTTATTTAACTTGTTAATAAGTTAAGGTCATTTTTGAACCTTTATAACAAATCAAAGTTCATTTAAAAGCTTGATAATAAATCAAAGACAATTTGAGAGCCTCATAATAAGCCTAAAACAATTTGAAAGCATAATAATAAGTCACTTCATTTTGTGACAATTAAACATTCCCCCAATTCCCAGCTCATATCTTACACACTACACCGGTTTTAACACCTGAATAAATAATACCCGATATAATTTCCACAGAGCGCATTCGCTATTAGCACTGCAAATTCACATTCCGGTGCACCTAAAAGAAAACCACTCCCTTCCCCCCACCCCGCAATTACCACACTACCCAGAACTCCCTTTTCCTCAAAATTCTACTTCCCTGAACGACGTTTTCATTCCGTGCGTTCCCTCATTAATAACATATCGGGCGTGTTTGCCGGGAAGACGATCGGCGCGACGTCAATTAAGGTTTATTGTTTCCGCCTCGTTTCGCGCCGAAAGGGTGTCATCACCGCGTCCGTCCTAGTCTAATCCCGGGGTCGGTTCGACCTTGGGCGAGGACGCGGGCTTCGCGGAAAGGTTGAGGTGTTAAAATAGAATATCCGCATAAGGTGATATCACCCGAAACCGGGAAGGGTTGCCGGGTTTGCGTTTCGCGTGTTTGTTTCCCGGCGGGCGGATTTCTCGGGTGTCTTTCCGAGGAGGGGGTGGCGATGGCTATTAATTTCAAGGGTGAAGGTTGCTGGAAAATGGATAATGTCACTTCGGGTTTAATTTAATAAAAATAAAATTATCGAAATAAAATTTATATTACTGTTATATAATAATAATATTCACAAACTATTCACTTTTGACTCATCTAACACTTGGTGAAACATGGTTAACACTGTATAAAGGTTATCGAATATTTGATAATGGTCATCTGACCGAATCTAGTCAGAATAAATAAAAGTTGTGAAACAATAAGCAAGTGTTTAAATAAAACTTTCGAAACGAAACCGAACAAAGTGTATTATGATAACTATAAATCACGATAAAACTGTGTAGGCTTTCACGATCAGTGTGATTAGAATTGTTGATTTCCGGGCTATTGGGCTATGGTTTCTTGGAGTTTTATAGACTACGCACACTGTAGTACTGGCAAGATGGCAACTTATAGCCTGACGGCTGAAATATTTTATTGAGGAGGTTAAAAAAAGTTCAACCATCTTCCAATTATTGAGTTAATTGAATTAATTTAAATTAGAGATGGGCAAAGTCGATCTTTTCGATATTTTTTGTCACTGAAAAATTAAGTTTATGACAATTTTCTTAATGTTATTTATAATATTAATGTTGGAAAGTTTTACCTATTGATTAATAAACTCAATTTTATTGTTATTTAATAACTTTTGCTATTTAAAATTGGTTATTCAGAAATACTCGATTACTAAATTCACTCGATTTTGCCCAACACTAATTTAAATGGATAGATAGAGAGGGGAGGGTCCAAGGAATATATTTATTACGATTCCACATGAAATTAGGCAAAAGATGGCCCTTTCGTCGTCTTCCATTTATTATGATACAAGAAATATAATTGAAATATTTCCTTCTCCCTTTTTAAAAACCTTAATTAATTGAAATAATCTCCCTAATTTGAAAAAATTTCTGTCGTTTCTTCTTCATTCTTCTTATATCATTCAAACTCTTATTTGTAACAATTCTCTTTCTGTTGTTTTCTTTCTCTCTAGCTAAATGATTATGTTCTCAGTTACAAAATATAAATCACGACCTATTGATCTGCGCCGCGATTAATCGTCGGAACAAGGGGAAATTAAACGTACGCACAATCGCGATCTAATTACGATTCCGATTGAAATTATCGAAAATGTACAGCGGGAGAGGGGCAATCAATTTCCGCGCGTGAATTGTGATTTGATGAATAGATTGTTAGCATAATGAACTAGAGCGACAAGTCATTTGCATTTTAAAATTGTCGCTAAAATGTTATGATTTCGGAAACAAAACATCATTTTATAATAAAAAGGATTTGAATTATTAATCAATCATTTTTTGCTACTGTGACTTTTTGACGTACGTTACGCAAATGCTGTACGGTCAATTATTACGACTCGAAGATGAATATCTGTGCGATATGGAATCGTTAACATTAAATGCAAGTGTTTATTTAAAGAAAAGACTTTATACAGTATTCACAAGTGTGTTATGATGACTATAAATCATAATAGTTGAATATCTGTGCGATATGGAATCGTTAACATTAAATGCATTTTTATAGAGATTTAATTTCTATTTTTTTTTAATAAAGGGACCAAAAACTCAAAAGTTGGCAGGCAAGACTATGGCATCCGTATTTTGGAAGGCGTTGGAATTTTATTCATTGACTCTCTTGAGATAGGTAAAACTATTAATAGTGAATATTATATGGAGTTATTGGGTTGATTGTGAAATCAGGAAAAAAACGATCTCATATGCAAAAGTAAAAAGCTCTATTTCAACAGGAATAATGCCCCGTGTTTTTATATATCAAGCCCGGCTAGCTCAGTCGGTAGAGCATGAGACTCTTAATCTCAGGGTCGTGGGTTCGAGCCCCACGTTGGGCGCATTTTTTTAATCATAATTTAAACTAATGTAGTATTATTAATAATAAAGGTTTCCACTTCGTTATTTTGTTACACTATTATTGTTATTTATATTTCTCTGTAATTAGGCTCTGCTTGTTCAGAAATAAATTATTATTATTATTTTTGATCCTCTTGTAAGTGAAACAATATTAACAAAGCATATCCATATTTTGATAAATAGCACTAAAAAAATAATAATTTGTTGAAATAAAAATTGTGAAGAAATGCTATTGGTACTTTTTTTTTATTTTTGTAATATTCTCTTAAAATCAAATGTATTGTTTTAACTTCTAATAAAGTGTTACTGGGTGCAAATCACCACATATCCGTCGAGTTCAGTAGTTATAATGAATAAGTCTGTTTCTAAAGAAGCCGATTCGCTGAATGCTGTGGTAAATATAGATGTAACAACAACATTTTACAAATTACAAGGAGGATATGAAATTTCTAAAAATATAACAAAATCTATATTTGAAAGGAAAAATTGATATTTATGAAATTACAACAAAAATTTCTGTAGGACTAACTTGGTAGAGGTTATCTTGATAAAAGATCACCACTATAACACTATAACTATATCATCTATATGGATTTATATATTGTCTTGTAATTGGGATGTATATTTCCTGTTGGGCAATAAAGACTTATTATTATTATTATTATCTTGATCATCTGCCAAACGATGAAGTGTTATAGCAGTTTCCTCCATGGACCCCGATGTACATGTAAAAAAAAAAAATACAAAAGATCGCTGTTTTTTTTTAAATGTAGTTTTGATTTGGATTCAAAATATTTTAGCTAAATTGAGTTTGATGTCAAAATCAGTAGTGTGCTTGAAAGTAGATTTTAAACGCGGCACTTTTCCAACTCCCCCATTAAGTTCATCGATTAAAATCGCCTTTCGGCCTCTCCGTTTCCTACCCCTGTCCGCGCTCTCGGGGAGCACGTGAAAGAAGGGCGCAAGCGTCGGCGTCCGTCCCTGGCGGCGTCGCGGCGCACTAACGCCGGGCATCGATTTAGATACTCCTAACCAAAAGAGCCGACGAAACTGTTGCTCTGCCAATTCCTCTCTCGGTCTGCCTGCACCAACACACAAAACGTCGGAGTGAATTTATATTTATAAATCAGTGCCAGTTCTACACACGCACACCACACCAACACCACTATATAAACACTTCCTCTTTTTAAAACAACCAAACCGACCGAACGACCGCCGCGATGTGATGTGATGTAACGTAATTACCACGCAAAGTGCGAACTAGTGTTGAAAGCCCCGAAAAGAAAAAAATACAGAGGGACGCTTTTTTAAAAACAGTGAGCGATTTTTTTTTTATACATATTTCCTTTGATTTGTTCTATTCGAGGGGAAGAAGATCCAGCGTAGGAAGTTGGGGAAAAGGGAAGTGAGGGTGCTTACATAATCCATAAAGGTTAGTTTTTTTGTGTGTGCGATGTGTGCGAGAGAGCGAGTGGGCGAAATTCGGGATTCGCATCAGCATCCGCGCCCTTTAACAAATTTAATTAGAGGCAATCAATCAATTGGTTGTATTTTCGTTTTAAATATTCGGTTGCAGAAGCTGTTATTTTAGAAAACTCTCTCTCATTAAAGATATTAATACACAGAACTGTTTAAATTAATTCAATGTCCGGCGTGGGTATTTACCCGGGAAGTAGTTGTTTCAATATTTTCTGTGCACTTACTTCGTAAGTATTTAATTGCAGAGCAATCTGAAAGAAAATAATTAATTAATGGTTTTAATATTTAGACATTGGTAGTTCATATTGTATGAAATAAATATGAAAAAAATATTAAAAATCAACCAATAAAACACAGATTTTTATTCATATTTATTTCATAAAATAATTAATTGTTTTCTCATTTTTTTCTTCTAATTAAAAACTGTTTTTTTTTTTTTTTACAAAATAAATATTTAACTAACTGATGGAATTATTCGAAATAAAGATGAATCAAAATTAATTGAAACCAATTTTTCCTTAAATCATTTAAATTCAATGAAAACAAGCAGAATTGCAAACTGAATCATCTCAAAATTGAATCAGCTACAAATTGTGTTACGTTTCAAAGTAAAGCATCTAATTTCATTGAATAATGAATAATGAAGAACTTAAGAGATACAGCTAATAAACATTCTTGATTCTTGATCCTTGACCTTCCTCCAACTCGATTCCATGGTCAAGAATGAAGAACTTAAAAGATGCTGCTAATAAATATTCTTGATCCTTCACCATCCTCCAACTCGATTCCATTATCAATAATCAAGAACTGAAGAGGTACAGCTAATAAACATTCTTGATCCTCGACCATCCTCCAACTCGATTCTATTATCAAAAATCATAAACTTAAGAGATATAGTTAATAAATATTCTTGATCCTTGACCATCCTTCAACTCGAGTCCATTATCAAGAATTTAAGAGATACATCTAATAAATATTCTTGATCCTTCACCATCTTCCAACTCGATTACATTATCAAGAATCAACAACTTAAGAGATACGGCTAATAAATATTCTTAATCCTTGTAACTCCTAATCCTCATCGAGCAATGTCTCCAATTCAGCGTCTTCGAAGGTTTTTGGGCTTCCTCACGCGAACGGTCGTTAACATCGAAATCATTATTTGAAGCGATGGAAACAATCACAGCACGTTGTTTTACTTAGAGCAGCATCTCCGCAATCTTTTTGGAGTTCTCGATGCGCTTCAGCCGCCGTTTTCTTCGAATGAAAGAAAAAAAGTAACATTTCCCGCAAATGACGATTATTTGGCACACATTTTTACACAACCAAAAGTATATGATGCAACAACAAAATCACTAAGTTTGTTTGCACAACTATTTTTTATTTAGTGACTCGAAAACATATGTTGTCGAAACTATAGTCACTAAATAAAAAATAGTTGTGGAAACAAGTGTTTTATTAAGTTAATAAAAGATAATTATTTTATATTTAAATCAAAATGTATTTAAATTTCTGTAAATATCTTTAGTTTTCTTTTAATAAATAACATAAAATTTAGAATAAAAAAATCTAGCTAATTGACTAACTTAACTTTGTGTCAGTATATTGACTTGCCTTTAATTAAACTACTTTTATCGCCGATTTGTCACAAAGCGTGTCTTCATAAATTATTAATTTGTAATTTCCGCAACCCTCCCATGGTTCACCCTCTGCAACATTTGTATTTATGTACACAGCGAGTAAACGGAGGGTTGATACGTAACGATTTTCTATTTGAAGCATATTACATTACATTATACAAATACAATACAATGTTTAATATTATCACGTGTGCGCAATAAAAAATATTTTCCTAAGTTTGATTTGAAACATTACATGAACCAATTGGTAAAAGGGGACATCGATTATATATATATATATATATATATATACATTACATGAAAGTCGAGCCGTGAAAAAGGTCAAACCAGGTATGATTCAAAATCAATCCGTTGGGGTTGGACGGAATTGAAACTGATTCTGTATGTTTCAACAAATATTTTTGTCAATTTTATAACTATTTGTTTTACCCCTTATTTCACAAACATTAAGGAAAAAACAACAGGGGGGTCTATTCTTGAAACTAGTGTGAATTCACATCAGTGAAAAGTGTCACATATACATTTTGCATAAAATTTGCGAAAAACCTATTCTTGAAATCTCAATCCATCGATTGTTCAACAACAAATCTGAACCTATCGATTATTTAAATATAATGTAGTAATATATTATTCCTTCACTTTTTTATTTTTATCACTATATGTACATTTCAAGCACAACGTGCTCTTTTTTCGATAGTTTTATGTAAAAGAAACTTCACGTAATCACCAACAAATATCTATCGATTATTTGTTGAAAAACATAGAACCAATTTTGTTGGTCTGTTAAGAACAGTAAGTGCTAAAAATTCGAGAAGAATTGGAAAATGGATTCTCAATGCCGTTGAGAATTGTATGCAATATCTAATGTTTTAATCCCTGTACATTTAGAAAAAACTCATGATCTTGTATGGGCTTGGTTGATTTTTTAGCCTTTTACGATTTTCCATACAAAGAAATTTTCATTGCATAAATTCAAGGCGTTTTATATTGGTTTCGGTGTATGAAGACCAAATGGTTGATGGCTTGGGCGCAGCTACATTAGGACAAACACACACATTTTGTCAGAATAATTATTTAGAATTGTGCTTTTTTTTTCGTCATAACGAAATTACAACATTTAAAATCTTAAAAAGATTTAATTAGAATTTTCATTATGACGAAAACACCAACATTTAAAAATATACAACGATTTAGTTAAAATTTTCGTTGTGACGTAAATACCAATATTTAAAAATTTTAAATGAATTAGTTAGAATTTTCATTATATCGAAATGACCAACTTTCAAATACTTAAAACAATTTAATTAGAATTTTCGTTGTAACGAAAACACCACCGTTCAAAAACGTAAAACGATTTAGTTAGAATTTTCATTATATCGAAATTACCAACTTTAAATATTTAAAACGATTTACTTAGAAGTTTCGTTGTAACGAAAACACCAACATTTAAAAACGTAAAACGATTTAGTTAGAATTTTCATTATATCGAAATTACCAACTTTCAAATACTTAAAACAATGTAATTAGAATTTTCGTTGTAACGAAAACACCACCATTTAAAAACGTAAAACGATTTAGTTAGAATTTTCATTATATCGAAATTACCAATTTTAAATATTTAAAACGATTTACTTAGAAGTTTCGTTGTAACGAAAACACCACCATTTAAAAACGTAAAACGATTTAGTTAGAATTTTCATTATATCGAAATTACCAACTTTAAATATTTAAAACGATTTACTTAGAAGTTTCGTTGTAACGAAAACACCAACATTTAAAAACGTAGAACGATTTAGTTAGAATTTTTATTATATCGAAATTACCAACTTTAAATATTTAAAACGATTTACTTAGAAGTTTCGTTGTAACGAAAACACCAACATTTAAAAACGTAAAACGATTTAGTTAGAATTTTCATTATATCGTAATTACCAACTTTAAATATTTGAAACGATTTACTTAGAAGTTTCGTTGTAACGAAAACACCAACATTTAAAAACGTAAAACGATTTAGTTAGAATTTTCATTATATCGTAATTACCAACTTTAAATATTTGAAACGATTTACTTAGAAGTTTCGTTGTAACGAAAACACCAACATTTAAAAACGTAAAACGATTTAGTTAGAATTTTCATTATATCGAAATTACCAACTTTAAATATTTAAAACGATTTACTTAGAAGTTTTGTTGTAACGAAAACACCACCATTTAAAAACGTAAAACGATTTAGTTATAATTTTCATTATATCGAAATTACCAACTTTAAATATTTAAAACGATTTACTTAGAAGATTCGTTGTAACGAAAACACCAACATTTAAAAACGTAAAACGATTTAGTTATAATTTTCATTATATCGAAATTACCAACTTTAAATATTTAAAACGATTTACTTAGAAGTTTCGTTGTAACGAAAACACCAACATTTAAAAACGTAAAACGATTTAGTTAGAATTTTCGTTATAACATAAATACCAATATTTAAAAACGTAAAACGATTTAGTTAGAATTTTCGTTGTAACGAAAACACCACCATTTAAAAACGCAAAACGATTTAGATAGAATTTTCATTAAATCGAAATTACCAACTTTAAATATTTAAAACGATTTACTTAGAAGTTTCGTTGTAATGAAATACCAACATTTAAAAACGTAAAACGATTTAGTTAAAATTTTCGTTATAACGTAAATACCAATATTTAAAAATTTAAAATGAACCAGTTAGATTTTTCATTAAATCGAAATGATCAACTTTTAAAAACACAAACCGATTTATTTAGAATTCTCATTATAATATAAGTACCAACATTTAAATATATATAAAAAAATGGTTAACATTTTCATTATAACGAAATGTCTAATTTTTATAGACTTAAAAGAATTCAGTCAGAATTTTCATTGTAAATAACTATTAAAAACATAAAACGATTTAGTTTGAAATTTCGTTGTAGCGTAAATGTCAATATAAAATTAATTCGTTTTTTTTTTGCAAACTTTTGTCCACTGTCGTCCTGCATTTTTCTTAATTTTATTATTATTCTCAAGAACTTTGAGTTAAACATTTTTGCATTTTCTACACCGTTGCGTAATATTTTTCAATTTTATTATTATTATTCAGAACTTTAAGCATTTTGTAATTTCGTCTTGTTTTCTCAATTTTATAATTATTTTTTAGCAACTTTGTAATTTCTCCACAAACAAACAATTTTACAATTTGTCGTTCTTAATTTTATCAGTACTTATGTAACATAAATAAGAATGTGACAGTAGCTAAAGAGGAAAATCTTTTTATTCAATTTATTTAAATAACTGTGACCAAGTAAATAAATCCTTTTTTTCTATTATTTCTCTTTTTTGTGGACCTTGGTCAATTTTGCAATTTCTGAACCTTGATTTTTTCTCATTTTCGTTATTTTTTTCCAAACAATAACTATAATGACAAAATAATCAAAATGAAATCTTTAAAAATAATTAATATTTGCTTAGTCAGTGGGTTAAATATCCAATATTATAACATCCCTAAATCTCTCAATTTCCGTTACCTCCTTTCATATGCTACACGCAACACCTTCAAAAAGAACATTCCTATCAACCCTTTCCATTGACAACACACTTCCATACGAAAAAAAAAAAAAAACTGGGACACGGGGATTGTTACTTTTCGGATATTTGAATACTGATAGCTTAGATACACAAGAATAGCTTATTTACGGGATTACCTGCGTGCGTGCGCAAAAAAGGGGTCGAAAACCGTCCCTCCATAAAAAGGGTAAATACGTTAGGGGTTTGCTGCGGCCATTCGCATACATTATCTCGAAACGTTTTTTCTGTAAATAAGAGCGCAATTGCGACCCCGTGTGCTCGTTGACCTAAACTCATCCGAAACACGAGAATTGTATTAATTCTAATACGAAGAACATGAAAGTGTGTGGAGGTTGGGGTTGACGCAATGATGAAATAAAAAAATGAACGGGGAAAACGCATGATTATAAAGTTAAAAAATAGCCTGAGAATTCAGAAAACATAAAGGGCTAAAAAAATAAAATAATTACCCCTTCTTACAAATTTCTGTTTTCCCCGTAACCCTAATATCCTTCCTAAATACAAACATCCTACAATCACCATTCATCAATTCATTTGCGCAAATCATCAGGACAGTTCAGCTAGCTAGCATAGATTTTTCTTTAACTTCATCATAAATTCACGACAGGGCAGAAAGACCTCTGGTCGATAGCCCAGACAGACTAACACCTACATGTATTGTTATTATTTATATTGTTATATTGTTAAAATTATCTATATAGTCTGAATAAAGGTATATATATATATATATATAAAATAATTAATTATTTTCTTTGGGCAGAAAGACCCCAGGTCGATAGCCCGGAATACAATATTTGTTTTCTTATTTAAATATAAATGTATATATACGATTATGTCTGAATAAAGATGTTTGTATATATATTTTCTTTTTTATTCTTTTAATTTAATTAAACTGCAATGTGAAACATTACCACCATCTTTATAAACATAAAGGAGTTCAGGCTTTTATTAAGGATTCCTATAAGTGAGTGAATTCGTGATAATATTTCTTGATTATGTGTTTGTGTGTGTATAAAATCCTTAATTTTATTTTAAAATAATGCATCTTTAACTTTATTTTACGGAATTCTCCATTATAATTGATTACATTATACAATAATTTACATATTTGTATAATAATAATTATTATTACGGGCAGACAGACTTATGTTCGATATCCCTTGCGAAAATGAAACATTTATATTTTTTCTTAAAGAATGTATTAAGTTTATTTATTGTATTCCATTTTTCCAATAAAGATAATATTTACTGAATAAACTATTAAACATAAATACATTAATATAACAGTAGTAATAATTATTATTAGCCAAAAATTAACAATTAACCAGTTACAGGATAATATTACATAATACAGATAAACAAACTTCATTTACAAATTAACAATATATATAAAAATGCATTTTATATTAATTTATGTTTTTTTTTCTGTTTCAGGTAAGAGAAGATAATATTTCGCAAACCCAACATTTAAATTTGAGTAAGTAATTTAGATACGTATTAAAGGGTGAAGTCTACATGCAATGCGAAAATTCGGGATTCTTTTTTCTTTTCGGAAACCAGACAAGATAGATAAAATCCAATTACACCAATTTACAGTGGTCTTACACTGTATAATAAATTGCCATATTTAATAATTAATACATTTATTTACGGAATCGCTTTTTTTCAAAACATATGCTACAAAAAAATTCTGAAAAAAATAAAACAACAGGATATTTTAAAAAATATGTTAAAAAGACTATTTATTTATTCAACGGAGAGACTTTTTTTACAAAAATATTGAAAAAAACTTAAACTTAATATTAACAAAGACATATTCGATATATATAGACATTGACGAGCATTACAACTTAAATTTATTAGAAAACGATTCTACGCAGTAAAGATTTTAATATATTTATATTTGGAGCGAATAAATCAAAATATACATTATATATTAATTAAAAAGACATATTACTCAGTAAGTAATTTTCTGCATGACACTTTTAATGATCTATGTGTCAAGGGAATATATTTTAATTGATTTTTTTTTCATGTTAACTAATATGAAGTTTTTGTATATATGTATCTTCTTTGGCAAATGTAATACCTCATGTCTTTTACAAATAAATAATTACAATACAACAAAAAGTTGAATAAAAAAACGCTGTGAAGTATAGCATTTACTACTTCCATTATATTCTGAATCTATTCAGTATTAATTTAATTTTTGTTTTTATAACATTTTAACTAAATATTTTCATTTTATAGTTTTCGTTAAAATATTTTATCATAGAGTAAATCGTATTTGTACTGAATACAATCCTTATTGATCGTTCCCTTTTGATGCGATCCTTTTTTGCTTCCGGTACAGTCGTAAAACGTCCAGATTGTTTCCCGGATGCAAAAATCGCGCTGTTTATACTCCCGAAAAAAAAAGCGGACGAAAAGAGCAACAAAAGATTTTTCCTTTTGATATATTCGCATTTCATCCGCTGCTCTAACAAAATAACAAAAGGGAATAATAACGAAGTTAATTAGATTTCTCTGTTATATAGGATATCCACCCTTTCCAAAAATAAATAAATAAATAAATAAATAAATAAAACAAATTTTGAAGTGAATAGGAAGCACCGATTTTTTTTTTCAACGTTTTTATTTTTCGTTATTGAAATTCTCTTCATGGTTTTACTGCCATATATGTGTTTTCTGGTTGATTTTTTATGACCATTATTATTTATTTGTCATCCAACAGTTTTTTAAGATCTAATAGTAATTATAATTAGATTGTACTCTGCATTTGTAAATATCATAATACGGTATCAATAAAGTGCGATATTTTTAACAATAGTTTTTATTTAATTTGTCAATATTCAGTTTCATGGACAGCCTCAACTATATAACTTTTAAAATAAAACATTTAACTAATGTTTTATTTTAAAAGTTATATTACTGAACTCTGTTCAATTACCAACATCTATTTATGAAATAAATGTAATAAATTTTATGGCAAGTTTTTCTGTTGTCTTGTAATCCAGGCTTTTTTTTTGTTTTCTAAAGAGAAATGTGGTAGTAACATTTTTCTTCACATAAACAACAAATTAAAAGCCTGAATTACAAAACAACAGAAAGAAAAAAAAAATGTTGCATTATGCAATATTTTATTGATATGCAGCAGCAGGTGTACATTATGTAATTCAATGTTCGGCGTGGGTATTTGCCCGGGAAGTAGTTGTTTTAATGTGCATTTGTTTAACGTACTTACGTAAGTAAGTCAATAGTCACAAAGCTAAATGTGGAAATAATTTATTAATTATTTTCAAATCATTTTTTATTTAACAGAAAGACAATTAATAAAGAGAAATGTGACAGTAATATTTCTCTTCACATAGAGAATAAACTAAAAGCCTGAATTACAAAACAACAGAAAAACAATTATGAAAGAAGAATGTAACAGTAACATTTCTCTACACATAAAGAACAAACTAAAAGCCTGAATTACAAAACAACAGAAAAACAGTTATTAAAGAAGAATGTAACAGTAACATTTCTCTACACATAAAGAACAAACTAAAAGCCTGAATTACAAAACAACAGAAAAACAATTAATTAAGAGAAATGTGACAGTAACATTTTTCTTCACATAAACAACAAATTAAAAGCCTGAATTACAAAACAACAGAAAAACAATTAATGAAGAACAATGTGACAATAATATTTCTCTTCACATAAAAAACAAATTGAAAGCCCGGATTAAAAGACAACAGAAATGTGACAGTAACAACAAATTAAAAGCCTGAATTACAAGACAACAGAAAAACAATCTTGCGGCAACCCAAAACGGACAGACCGTATTACACACATTTTTTTAAAGGTCGCTTAAAAAAAACAGGATTTACATATTTTATTGTACATCGTCCTTCACGTTGTAAAACCTCGACAATCTGACACAATCAAGTAAGATAAACGCGAAAACCCGACGAGTCGTTCTTTTCATTGCACGAAATCTCCTTGTGTCGCCGGAGATCCTCTGTTCATCCAGTCGAAATTTCGGGGCGAATTTTATATGGGTTTTGTACGAACGCAGGGGGCGCCTGGATTTTCGTCTCGTCTCGAATTAAGGCCGCGGGGATCTTCATCCCGGCGGAGAACTAATAACGTTTCGCTCAAATTCCGGAACGGAAAAATGGCGAGCTTTTCCTTGGTCCTTGTGTATACTCGCCTTATGAGCTTGTTTGAATTGATGTAGGTCAGTAAAAAAAAATCCAATGAGATTTTATTAGATTGGGGATGTAATAAAATAAAATTGATTATTACTGATTTTTTTAATATTTTTCTGAATATACTAAAAATATATTACATAATGATTAAATTTAATAAAATGTTGTAAATTTTTCCTATTATTTGTCATTGCTCAATAAATAAACATTTAATTATTCTATAAAATTTAATTATAACTATTGAACCATCAACAAATTCGTTATTATTATACTTAACGCGTGCGTGTATGATTTTAGTTCAGACATTTCCAATGCCAACTTCGTCGTCGATTTTTGTTACACGCTCGATATAAAATGTATTGTATTATACTTAATGTAAATTCTATTATAAAGACGATGTATATATATATATATATATATAATATATATAATTGAGAATTTTATTTTATATTGATATCAAGAACAAAATTTTGATTCAATTAATATAAATAAGAATCAATTCTATTCCAGTCCGAGAAACTATTACATTCATTAACCCCGCCTGGAGTTTACACAAACCCTTATCAAAACCCCCTTGACGGTATTGTTTGCTCGAGTTTCCTGATTTTAAATAAGCCGCCGTTTAATAATCCTGCGATCCCTGTTGGCTTTGTACATTTGAACGGGGAATCCTTTCGGCGAGGAACTTCAATATATTCGGAAGTTCGCGAAGCTCTTATGCACTCTGCATTTAAATTTAAAATCGGAGCTTAAAATTAATTCAAGCACTTTGCTATTCTCGGCGGCGTTTCAGCCATTAACGCCCCCCGCGCTCATTTACGGGGATGTATATATTCTCCTTCCAGAAATTTAAATTGTAAAGTAAACTTTGTTTAATATTACAATCTATACAAAAAAAATATGTATTCTATAATCGATTTGAATATAATTTATTGAAATACGCCTTTTACTTGAAATAACTTGACATATATTTTGGTTATATCCAATGAAATAAAATCCTCTTTGTATATTATTACAACGAATGAAATTTGATTTATTTGTTTCTGGGTTTTTATAAATCTTTTCATAAGCTTATGTTTATACATATGTTTTGTAATGTTTTTAGAGCGTCACACTTTTCTTATAAAATTTTTAATATGTAATAATTGTAATTTGGAAATGGAGATTCCGTTAATAAAGTAAAGTAAATTGAAAAGTAAATTAAATAATAAAATCCTCTCTGTATAATTAGTTTTTTTTTTCGGCAATTTTCTATCCACCATCAGTCTTTCTTTATGTCTTCTCATAGTTAGGTACGCTATTTATTTACATACATAAACATCTTTATTTCTGAGATTGGAATATACAGTTACAATACAATATTTAACAATACACTAACGTTCACAGCATAATTCCAACTCTGAAACTGGCTATCGACCAGTGGTCTTTCAGCCTCTATTTATTTATTATTCCTTGAATAAATGCTTCCAATACATTAACATGGCTTTTCTATAGTGTATCATAAATTTATGTACAATGAATTATAATCCTTTCTTTATAATTACTTTCTTTCTGCAATTTTATGATAATAATAACAATAATAATAAATGCCTTTATTTACTAAAATTAAAATATATACAATTTATTAGTGTAGGCGAAGTTCAGTCAGGTAGTACTTGTTACTGCTCTTCCACTTAACCTACAAATTGAAACTTGATATATTAGAAAAACAAAATACAATGCGAAATAGTTATTCATTAAACATAAACAATATGAGAAGTTCTGCCAGTTTCATCAATTTTCTTTCTTTCTTTCTTAATCTTAACCTCTTTTACCCGTATTGTGTGTCGAGGTTTTCATCAATTTTACAATCGGTATTTCTGTCTTCTCATAAACAGTACAAATGGATAGGTACGCCATTTTTTTAGATTACTCGAACAAATGCTTGCAATGCATTGGCAAGGGTTTTCTACAGATTATCATAATGTTATATTCAATGAAATAATATACTCTCTGTATAATTAGCTTTTTTCTGCAATTGTCTATCTACCATAGATCTTTCTGTCTTCTCATAAACAGTACAAATGGATAGGTACGCCATTTTTTTTAGATTACTTGAACAAATGCTTACAATGCATTAGCAAGAGCTTTCTCCAGATTATCATAGTGTTATATTCAATGAAATAATATACTCTCTGTACAATTAGCT
Source organism: Philonthus spinipes (assembly GCA_963082785.1). NCBI lineage: Eukaryota > Metazoa > Arthropoda > Insecta > Coleoptera > Staphylinidae > Philonthus > Philonthus spinipes. Next base: position 7,581,685 of record OY720308.1, on the reverse strand, counting down.
TTTTTTTCTGCAATTGTCTATCTACCATAGATCGTTCTGTCTTCTCATAAACAGTACGAATGATTACGCCATTTATTTGAGATTTCTTGAATAAACGCTTGCAATACATGGCTTTTCTAAAGCTTTTCATAGGGTTATGTTCAATGAAATTAAAACCTCTTTATACATTTCTTTCTGCGTTGGTATTTCTGTGTTCTCACAAACAGTACACATTCCTTGAATAATATGCAATAAATAAAGAGTCAACCACTTGGGTTAATTTTTATTTTGCAGTTTTGATATTAAAATATGTTATATATGTAAAATTGTATTATTCTGTTTATATGTGATTTACAGTCATGATATTTATCTAAACATGAATATTTTTATTATTCTCTATAAAGGTGATTTACCGTAAATAAATGAATTGAATTGAAAATTGACATGGCTTTACGAATGTTTTTCATAGAGTTAGTTTCAATGAAATATAATCCTCTTTGTATATTATTACAACGAATAAAATTTGATGAAATCCTGTTCAATTAACTTTTATGTACACTACTTTTACCTATAAAAATGATTCAAGTCAAATACAAACAAAAAACGTTGTCTTGGGGTCGCTGTGAATTGCCCATTATGCGAGTTGAAACGGCAAGGCTAAGCACCAATTTAGCGACGCTTTATGGCACTATAGTCTTTCTCGTATTATTTCATCCATCAAAACTTTTTTTATATAGATACACTCACACCAACTTAACGTCAAATATTTACGCCTCTTAATCATTAACGTCAATTGCTTTAGATACTTGTAACATTAACTTTTATTTTAATGTTTAGTTCTTAAAATTTTCTTTATTATTGAAAACTCATCTTAATTCCAACCAGAGAAATTCCGTACAATTTGATTCGATTTACGCCGAAGCGTACCAGAGAAAATCCGTACAATTTGATTCGGTTTACGCCGAGGCGTAAGGTAAGCTGGAAATCGAAAGCTGCAATTGAAAAGAAATAAAGCCACGTTTCTCATAAATTAAATAAAAATGATTTTAAAATAATTAATAAATTATTTCCACATTTAACTCTGTAGCGTTTTGACTTACGTTATGTGAGTACTTTAAACAAACACACATTAAAATAACTACTTCTCGGGCAAATACCACCACACATTACATAATGTACACCTGCTGTTGCATATCAATTAAATATTGCATCACGCAACAATTTTTGATCCGAAAAAAAATTCAATGTAAAAGAACAAAAAAAGAGCGTTACTTAATATAAGGCCTTCTGCTGACATGTGTTTCAGGATCTATCCCTCGTTAGTACAGCTGTCTTAGAAAATTTAAAGGTGTTAAATTAAATTAATCTCGACATCCAATACGGGTAAAAGAGGATACGATTAGGAAAGAAAGAAATTAAATTAATTAAATTAAATCAACCATATTCAGTCAAATTAAAGCAATTATATTAAATTAAATCAAAGGCAGAGCTGTACTGATGAGGGATAGATACCGAAACACGTGTCGGCAGAAGGCCTTATGAGATGCAAGCGCACAGAATCAAGATTCATGAAATCCAGAATGTTTAAATAAGGTTATTTATTTATTAATCAACGGAAATCTCCTTCTACAAAATATATAATATACAAAAAATAAGCGTTTGTTATAATGAAATCACTTGTTTTTTTTTTACTAAAATATAACAGGATTTTAGTAAAACAAAATCAAGTGATTTCATTATAACTGTTTAAAAAGCTTTATTAAATATTCAAATACTTACAAATAGTTACATCCTGGGATTTGGGATTTAGTAAGCGTTGGTTATAATGAAATCCCTTGTTTTTTTTTTTACTAAAATATAACAAGATTTGGATTTGGGATTTAATTAGAGTTTGTTATAATGAAATCACTTGTTTTTTTTACTAAAATATAACAAGATTTTAGTAAAACAAAATCAAGTGATTCCATTATAACTGTTTAAAAAGCTTTATTAAATATTCAAATACTTATAAATAGTTACATCCTGGTATTTGGGATTTAATAAGCGTTTGTTATAATGAAATCACTTGTTTTTTTTTACTAAAATATAACAAGATTTGGATTTGGGATTTAATGTTATAATGAAATCACTTGTTTTTTTTTTTTACTAAAATATAACAAGATTTTAGTAAAACAAAATCAAGTGATTTCATTATAACAAACGCTTATTAAATCCCAAATCCCAGGATGTAACTATTTATAAGTATTTGAATATTTAATAAAGCTTTTTAAACTGTATATGATTTTTATTGGGTAATGAAAATGTACCTTTTTTTGTTTTGATATTATGTTTATAAATATAAATAACAGGGATTTAATGATGTTTTTTTTATTTGATTGTTCGTTCACTGCAATAAATGAGTGAAGTTTTGCTAAATTTGTAAATATGTTTTACCAAGTGATAAATGAGGAAAAAGTAAACAAAATACAAAAGTAACTTAATATAAACTAAATGAATTGTTATAACGCATTCAGTAATGTTAGTCTTATTTATAAATTCTGTGCTCTTCACAAAAAATATATATTCTGCTCGAGATTTTTCACGGATTAGAATTTCGATTTCGATTGTCAAAAATCTAAAGCAAAGATGAATCTTTTTTTTTTTAATTAAGGATATTTCCGTAACAAAGAGCAAAAAATCAAGAATCGTGGAAACTTTAGACAATATTATAATGCAATTAGGAATTAATAACCTCATTTATAAGTACTGGATTTCCTGGATTTTAATTCTATGCTCTTCATCACTTGCAAATGTCACAAAAATTATACATTTTGCTCGAAATTCCTTACAAATTAGTGATTGTCATGTCGATGAAATATTTTTATATAAAAACACGTTATGATCCATGCACTAGAATCACACACTAATTGTCAAAAATCAAAAACAAGTGCTATATTTTGCCGAATTTTGTGAACTGGTCGATTATTTTTTAAATTTTCATAATGTAGATCAAGGAATCAAAATTCATGGAATCCAGAATATTTAAATAAGGTTATAACGCGATCAGGAATTTATAGCCTTCTGTGATCTTAACTAATGATAAATTTCATAAAAAATATACAAGATTCAGGCGGAAAGACCAACGGTTGATAGCCAATTGGCAGAAGAATTTATTTTTATGTTAGTTATTTATTGTATTTATTTATTATTATTATTATTTATTTTAAACAAAAATAATCTGCCAATAAAGATTTATATATATATATATACAAGATTTGCATGGCATCATGACTTTCAGATCGATGAAATATTTTATATGAAAACACGTATTAAAATATTATATTAATTATTAAAATCAGAAGCCTGGTGGATCATTTTTTTGAAATTAGGGACTTTTCCCAAAAGAAGAGTTCTACATCAAAATTCGTGAAATCCATAATCTTTAAGGAAGATTATGACGAATACAGGAATTTATAGGATTATTTATAAACTCTGAATTCCATAGATCTTGATTATTTGCTCTTCATTAGAGAAATTTACCTAATTTCATAATATTTTTTATTTTGGTTGTGGAGACTTTAATTATTTAAATAAAAATTGGTAGTCCTTTCTCCTACTTTTTTTTATTGAACTAGATATATTTCTGAAACTATGTTTGCATCTTCAATAGTTTCAGAAATATATTTAGTTCAACAAAAATAATAAGTATGAGAAAGGACAACTGTTTTCATTTAAATGATCCATAATAAATGGAAGACGACGCAAGCGCCATCTTTGCCTAATTTCATGTGTCATAGATGAATGGTGGTCGAACGCCATTTTTTGCCTAATTTCATGTGTCATAGATGAATGGTGGTTGAGCGCCATCTTTTGCCTAATTTCATGTGTCATAGATGAATGGTGATTGAACGCCATCTTTTGCGTAATTTCATGTGTCATAGATGAATGGTGGTTGAACGCCATTTTTGCCTAATATCATAAGTCATAGATGAATGGTGATTGAACGCCATCTTTTGCCTAATTTCATGTGTCATAGATGAATGGTGGTTGAACGCCATCTTTTGCCTAATTTCATGTGTCATAGATGAATGGTGGTTGAACGCCATCTTTTGCCTAATTTCATGTGTCATAGATGAATGGTGGTTGAACGCCATCTTTAGCCTAAGTTCATGTGTCATAGATGAATGGTGGTTGAACGCCGTCTTTTGCCTAATTTCATGTGTCATAGATGAATGGTGGTTGAACGCCATCTTTAGCCTAATTTCATGTGTCATAGATGAATTGTGGTTGAGCGCCATCTTTTGCCTAATTTCATGTGTTATAGATGAATGGTGGTTGAACGCCATATTTTGCCTAATTTCATGTGTCATAGATGAATGGTGGTTGAACGCCATCTTTTGCCTAATTTCATGTGTCATAGATGAATGGTGGTTGAACGCCACCTTTTGCCTAATTTCATGTGTCATAGATGAATGGTGGTTGAGCGCCATCTTTTGCCTAATTTCATGTGTTATAGATTGGTTGAAAATTTTAACTGATCTACCAGTTAACAGAATTTTGATTATTTACAATTAACCATTTGTTATAATGAAATCACTTGGTTTTGTTTTACTAAAATGTTGTTATATTTTCGACTAGTTTCGGCTAGATGCCGTTTTCAAGAACAACATTTTAGTAAAACAAAACCAAGTGATTTCATTATAACAAACGGTTATTAAATATGTTTTACCAAGTGATAAATGAGAAAAAAGTATACAATATATTTACAATTATCCTGTGAATCCTTCACCGGTTGCAAATGTCACAAAAATATATGTTTTGCTCTAGATTTGCCATAAATCTTTCAGATCGATGAATTATTTTATATGAAAACCGTTAAAATACAGCCTCTAAAATCTCATACTGATTATCAAAAATCAAAAGCCAGTGATCTAGTGCATCAAAAATTGATCCCCTTGACATCTTACTACGAATGCAACATTAATCTGCGAACAAAAAAAAACGTTGAGTGTGACCTGTAAATGCGATGGTATTTAAAGCCGTTCGTTATATGAATATGTCTTTGTTATTTATGTTTTACTTTTCAAAATTTAAATATTTATAGGCACACGCTCGAGATTTATGCACTTGTATTACTTCATACCTGCTTCTTTTCTTCTTTATTCAATATTAATAATAATAACATATAGCATTATTATGTATTCGTTTGATTTGTTAAGAATTCTTTCTCATCATAAGATTTATGGGAATTGCTTCCTATTTACGGTTGACAATATCGTGGGAAGTGCGTTATTTATGTCGGCCTTGTGTTGTTCGTTAGTGGGTTTTCTATTTTCTAGTTTCGATGGTTGAGGTTTTAATTAACAATAATAGTATTTACGGAAATCTCCAAAATAAAGATCTCCAAATTTTAATTAATTTTAAAACCATAAATTACGCCAGTTATTTTCATGCTTAATTTTTTTTTGTTAAGGAAAAAAACAGCTTCGATTGTTGAGGTTTTAATTAACAATAATAATATTTACGGAAATCTCTAAAATAAAGATCTCCAAATTTTAATTAATTTTAAAATTTTCATGCTTATTTTTTTGTTAAGGAAAAAAAAATAGCTTCGATTGTTGAGGTTTTAATTAACAATAATAATATTTACGGAAATCTCCAATATAAAGATCTCCAAAATTTAATTAATTTCAAAAACCATAAATTATATCCCTTATTTCCCTGCATTCGCAAATTTTCCACGCCGACCCATATCAACAGAAAAAACTTTCAGGCTGCGTCAACCAACCTTTACATTCCTGCGAAGCCTCCATAAATTTTTCGCCCATTCACGCAATTAAAACCTTCATCAATTCTCTCCATCGCGTCGTTCCAATTTTACGGGATTAAACACCCGCCGGTGGGCCCATTGAAAACATCCTTGACGTCTATGCGAATCCGTCAATGCCGTCCGCGGAAAAACGGAACGGGATAAAACGCGAAATTGCAATTTAATCGCCGCCTGCCGACTCGGCACCGACTTCCTCCACCTTTCTCTTTGTTTTCCACTCGAGCGTGTGTGCTTTTCGTTATCACGGTCTTCTTTACATTGTGTGTGAATAATTGTGCTGACCTTTTAGCCCGTGGGTGTAAACGGGGAATTAGGTCATCGTGAATAATTAATCGGCGAGGGGCGGGAGGAGGGGAGGAGGGTCATCTGGATTTACCTCGGATTACTTTTTTAAAACTAAAATTATGAAAAATAAATATTTTTTTAAAAATGTAAAAGTTATAGATTGTTCAAAATTAAATTATCGAATAATTTCAAAATATTCAAGTTTCACCAATAATTTTGCCAAACACAATTTTAATCACTTGATCGCAGTTATTTAATTTAGTTTTATATTAATTTTATATATGTAATCATCTTTATTGAGGTATTTTTACAATACAATTTATTTTATTATTTCTAAAATGGCTATCGACCATCAGTCTTTCAGCCAAAAGTCACTGTCTTATATGTCAGACCATTTTTTAGTCCTCGATGAAAGTATTGATAGTGGATTCAGAATGGCAAATTTTTGGAGGGATATTTAGGTTTCGTTTTAGGCAGAGTTGGTTTAGAATGTCTTTGTGGCAAATTATTGGGATAGTTGGGATAATCTTTGGGATATTGGCATTATGCCAGTTTCGTCATATATGAATGTGTTGGATGTGTTATATAAAGGATTGTTTGGCTTGCGGATTTTGGTAAGCGTTTGAAGGGCTGATCGTTCAGATACAGCGATGAGCTTTAAGGTTGGAGAAGGATTGCACCATAAACACATAAAATTACAAAAACATAAAAATACAATACAAAAAATATGACAATAATTCTCATAAAATAATATAATACAACAATATAACACAATTTATTAACAATTATTGTCATCATATTTTCATGTTTTTGTGTAAAAAAGGATTTTCCCATTAATAAATTATATTATATTATTATATATTTTTTATGGCAAACAAAATTAATCACAATCTGTTTTCGTTTAAAAAAATGTACCAATTGTCGAAAACACGTCCAATCCAATTTATCCATCCTAAATGACGCTAAAATTAACGAGTTCCACACACCGACACCTGTGAACGCGCAGAACACGCTATAATTACCGCGGCAGAGTGGGAAAAACAAAAATAAAATGGAGGCGCGTGCTTTTTATAAGCGGTGCTTAAAATAAGCGACATCTCCCTAAAAATAATATTATATTTTCGAGTGGGTCACCACCGGTCGCTGTTTTTAATCGGGTGGTTATTTGGCAGCGAGGATTTTTGCATTTTTTTACAACAAATTATGACATTGAATAATTACTTTATTTACGGAAATCTCGAATTTACAAAGGTATAATATAAATATTTCATAAAAATACAACAAAAGACAATAATGTGTTTTATACATACACACATTATTGTCTTTTGTTGTATTTTTATGAAATATTTATATTATTGAAATAGCAATATGGAAATATTACAAAAAAATAGCCGATAACAATTTTACATATTCTTATAATAAATTTTGTTGTCATATTGTCTGACGTTTGTTTGAAGACCAATAATTTCTATTTGAAGCTGGCTTGAAATTTCAGCAACGTTGCAATCAAATGGATTTTGGAACAGCCGAATTTCTTTTGAATTCATGTCCAAGTCAGAAAATTTACTTTTTTTATATATTAAAGATAGGATATAACCTACAAGCACAAAAATACATTTTCCATACCCTCACTTCACAAACGTTATCCTCGACCCGTTTTATTTTTACCTCGAATATTCCACAATACAAATTAATCGGGGCGTGAACGCATCGATTTCCGATAATTAACACCCGGCACGCAAAAATAAATATAATCCCGGAATCCACGTCCTTTTTTTTTCCCTACGAGCATGATATCCTTTACCCCGCGAGCGACGGACATTGATGAAATATTTTTCGGACCGCTTTTCACGGAAATCCGCGAGGAATGCACGTCGACGCGCTTTGATCGATATTACATAATTAGCGGCGGGTCAGGAATGTCAGGATTTGAGCCGTTCTCGGAACATTAAAATTGAAACGTCCGAGTTTCCAGAAGTCCATTAGGGAATACCGCTGAAGAGAGAAAATGGATTGATATAAAGGCGATTTTGAGGTAGTTATTGCAATGTAAAGAAAACTTTTTCTGTTTTTTAATAAGTAGCCAATATTAAATAAAAATGATTTGAAAATAATTAATAAATTATTTCCACATTTAGCTCCGTGACTTTTGACTTATGTAGCGTAAGTCAAAAGTCACAGAGCATTTGTTTAACGTACGTAGCGTAAGTACGTTAAACAAATGCACATTAAAACAACTACTTCCCGGGCAAATACCCACGCCGGACATTGAATTACATAATGTACACCTGCCAATGATTAATCAATGTTCAGAAAGAAATTTTCAAATTATTCCGATTGAAACAGTAATAATGTTTTATTTAATTATTGGCTCATATCACACTTGAATATATTATTCCGATTTTGACTTTTCTGTAAATATTATTAAATCATTATTTATTTTCTTAATCTTTCAAACAAAAAGAAAGTAATAATGTTTTATTTAATTATTGACTCATATCACTATTGAATATATATACAGAGAGGTTTTTTTAATCAGTATACATTAGGGGAAGTGATTACCTGCAAAAAACGCGAGTTAAACGCATTGAACCGATTAATGTATGTATGTTTAGTTGACTATTTGCCATATGTATGTTCAGTTGCGTGTTATAGGCAACTAAACACACATACATTAATGCATTTGACTTCCATATTTTGCAGGTATACATAGGGGAAATGTATACTGATAAAAAAAGCTCCCTGTATATAAGTGCTTCCCAAAAGTAACGGATAAATTCTATAAAATAGCAAATAAAAATATTTCAGAATCTGACACGTCGATTTTTATTTTTTTAATTACTATTCTGACATACACTTTTCAGCTCTTCGCCTCGTACATTTCGTACTGTTTCCGCACAATGGATCCCACGGAATCACAATACAATGCGACATTCTGGCATATTCCGAGTCATAACTGGTTCGGTTTTGAATCGTAAAAACCTTTCGCTCAATAAAGTGATGAAACAATACTTGCTTTTCGATAGCTAATTAAAAGAAATCTCATAGGAGAGATAAAATCGTTGAATCAAATTATTTCGTGTGGGAAATAACGTGTTTTATTGTCAAATCACAAAAAATCGTTATATTCAATTTTTATTATCGCTTTTTTTTTTAAATATTTCATGAATAAATGGATACAAAAAAGTACAAATTGCGAATTACGATGTACAATGTTACAACATTTAAGAAAAATTAGTAAAAAAAAAATTGATGAAAAAATTCAATCATTACGAGCATTTAAAAAAGCTATAACAATTTTATAGCTGAAATGATTAAAAAAAATTGATGAAAAAATTCAATCATTACGAGCATTTAAAAAAGCTATAAAATTGTTATAGCTTTTTTAAATGCTCGTAATGATTGAATTTTTTCATCAATTTTTTTTAATCATTTCTAATATACTAAAACATTGAAATTCTCAGATACTACTTCAGCTATACTATTATATGTAATCTGAATTGCAATAGTAATATAAAAATAATGTATATATTTTGCCATAAGATATATTATTTTCTATTAAATTAGGTTGAGATAAAAGCAGATGGAAGCATTTTTCTGATCTCCACCTAAGGGTTTTCTACAAAGATTTGTTTTAAGTTTGTATATTTACCATTGTATATCAATTGTGTTGTAGAAAATAAAGACTATTATTATTATTTTATTATTTATTTATTTCTCAGTTTATACACTGGTTTCTTTTTTTTTAAGAATTAACGGTATAATTACAAGTTTTAATTCTTAATTATTGTAAAAATCTTCTCACTGCAGATAGTGTTGTAAGAATAGTGGTCTTTTGTATTGTGTTGTGTATTTGATCGGGTAAATTTAATAGTTTTAAATTTTGGTGAAATGTTTTCGGTGTAATACCGGTTACCGAAATGATGAAAGTTACTATTATAACCTTCTCTTGTTTCGATATACGTTTAATTTCAAATGCAAGGGGTTGGTATTTGTCAAATTTTTCTGTATATTTTTTTGAAATATTGTTATCACTTGGTACTGAAATTTCTATAATATACGTAAATTTGGAAATTTTCTCAATTAATGTAATGTCTGGTCTGCAAAGATTTACGACTTGGATAATAAGACAAAAGTCCCCAACTAATTTCTGTCTGTGTAATGCAACGAAGATTTTTGCATATACAAATTCATCAATTCCAAACTTATTTCAAATCAGCATCCATCCCTCGCCATATTTGTTATTATTGTTTCGTCAGCACAGTTTCCTCCATCACTCACCTTATTTGCTATTATTATTTCGTCACGTTTCTTTCGCGTTAAATCTAAAACAGGCCGATTTCTTCGCGAAACCAGGCTTGACTCATCCTTCGCCGGAATCTCGATATCATTTTTCAATATTTACATTAGCGTTTCACCTCTCCGTGGCAGCCGAGAGTCTATATAGCATTTCCACGGAAATTTCTCTTTCCCTCCCATCGGAAACGCCGGTGTGTTTTCCTTGTAAGCCACGTCAAAGTATTCGACCGAAACAGGAACGAATTTAGACAGGTTTAAGTGTTAGTTGCTGAATAGATATTTTAATAAAGAAACGACCAAAAAAAAAAAAGATATGTTTGTTATAATATTGAATACATTATTCACAAATGAAACACTTTTTTTTATTTGATTGTATTAATGAGAATTAGCTATACAAAATTAAAAATTGTTTAATTTGTGAATTACGATGTATGTTAAATTTTAATTTGATTGTATTAATGAGAATTAGCTATACAAAATTAAAAATTGTTTAATTTGTGAATTACGATGTATGTTAAATTTTAATTTGATTGTATTAATGAGAATTAGCTATACAAAATTAAAAATTGTTTCATTTGTGAATTACGATATACATTAAATTTTAATTCTCATTAATACAAATGAGAATTAGTTATACAAAATTAAAAATTGTTTAATTTGTGAATTACGATGTATGTTAAATGGATTGAGTGAGTTAGGCAAAAAGGATATTAATGCTACTTTTTTATATTATAGTAGGGTTATATTAAAGTTATGAGCTTGTTAGTGTTATTAAAATTTAAGTTTATTTACGCCGAAATGTTTAAATAGAATTTGATACATATTATATGATGGATTATATAACAGACTTGTTACTGGTACATCAGAGATATACCATTTTTAGCTAGTTTTCTCCTTCTTAGTTTTATTTAATGGCCTCGGCAATATAGCCCTTCTGAACAGTTACACAGTTTTTACGATATAATAATATTTAAATTAATATTTATTTTTTTATAATATTAAATTAAAGTTAAATTAATTAATTACGATATTAAATAAAATGAAACAAAGATGATTCACACATTTGCAGTTATTTAATATTATAAAGCATTAAAATATTTAAATATATCGTAATTAACATTACGATTAAATTAAACAAGGAAAATTTAAAGCTGTACTGATGAGGATGAAATCCAGAAACACGTGTCTGCAGATAGCCTTGTATTTGTTGTTTCCTTTCATTAAATAATTTCGACTCAAACCGTTGCAATTCGCAGCAGTGCTGCTATGCAACAACAAATATCTATTGTGTAATCCAATGTCCGGCGGGGTAAATGCTCGGGAAGTAGTTGTTTCAATAGATTTTTGGAAAACTTACAGTGTAAGTATTTTTTTGCAGTTGGAAAAAGGGAATGATCGAATTTTATTGATCATTGCCAGAAGTTTTCCTGGTTTAATTTAATTGTAATGTTAATTACGATATATTTAAATATTTTAATGCTTTATAATATTAAATTAAAGTTAAATTAAAAACCCGAGGAAAGAAAAACACGCGTGAAATCGGTTGGAAAAGGAAATTTAGAAGGGAAATAAAGGAAATGCAAAAAAGAAAGGATGGGTTAGGATTTTGATCGATCACTTGCTGGCTTTGCTTTTTAATTTTCGCACAGCATAACCGACCTGCTCGGGTACAGAACTTGGATTTTTTAGATATTATAACGTTTTTACACAGTTTTCACATTTTTTTTTTATCAAAAACTGTGAAACTAAGAAACTGTTGTGTTTTTATTTAATTGTCACAAAATATAGCTTCGTATACATTGAACATTTATTAAAACTTAATGATATTAGAGGCTTCTACTTCGTTATACATTGTTTTAAGTTTTAAAAAAAACATTGATTCATTTTGTATGTATAACTTTAATTAAATTAAAGTATTTCCGATGGTTTGTATAACTTTAATTTAATTAAAGTTATACAAACAAAACGAATCATTGTTTTTATTAAAATGAAAAACAGAAAACAAACAAATTGGTCTGTTAGAATTAAATTAAAGTTATACAAACAAAATGAATCATTGTTTTTATTAAAATGAAAAACAGAAAATAAACAAATTGGTCTGTTAGAATTAAATTAAAGTTATACAAACAAAATGAATCATTGATTTTATTAAAATGAAAAACTGAAAACAAACAAATTGGTCTATTAGAATTAAATTAAAGTTATACAAACAAAATGAATCAGTGTTTTTATTAAAATGAAAAACAGAAAACAAACAAATTGGTCTATTAGAATTAAATTAAAGTTATACAAACAAAATGAATCAGTGTTTTTATTAAAATGAAAAAACAGAAAACAAACAAATTGGTCTGTTAGAATTAAATTAAAGTTATACAAACAAAATGAATCATTGTTTTTATTAAAATGAAAAACAGAAAACAAACAAATTGGTCTGTTAGAATTAAATTAAAGTTACACAAACAAAATGAATCAGTTTTTTTTTTTATTAAAATTTATTAATCTCAAAATATTTTTACATAAAATTAAGTATGGTAATTCCAACAAAACCAATTTGTTTGTTTTCTGTTTTTCATGTCCTGGAACAAACAGACCCAATTTAGTCAAATCGATTCGAGTTACGTAATCTGCACGGAGCCTTTGGAGAGTCTCCAACTTGGCACAGAAAACGTGAGCAAATTGGGCAAAACGCTGCTGCGCTCGAATAAAACATCGGAAAACACACACCGTCCATTATTTTATTCATTTCCCAACTCGCCCGTTCGTTAAATGCTTTTTGGTGTTGGGAAACAGGAAGTGATGAAATTAGGAAAATGATATTGATGATGATAATGATATTGAAATGATACTAATGGGAATTTGGGAAATTTTGTTTCCTTAAATATCAAATGTAAATGAAATGTATATTGTAAAATGGAGATTACTTAAAAATAAATAAATGTATATCATTACATACGAGAAATTGCTGTGGTTAAATATATGCCAGGATTATAATAATAATAATAATAAGTCTTTATTGCCCAACAGGAAATATACATCCCAATTACAAGACAATATACATAAATCCATTATAATATAAAAAAAAAAATCAATTGAAATTAGACTAATGAAATTTCAAACTTAACATGATACAATATCTATTTCGTTTATAGGTAGAAAATAAACAGAGAAAAAGTTTGATTTTGTATAGTTTAATACCAACTTGAGTGGAAAAAATGGAATTGATTTTATATATACATCCCAATTACAAGACAATATACATAAATCCATTATAATATCAAAAAAAAAAATCAAATGAAATTAGACTAATGAAATTTCAAACTTAACTTGATACAATATCTATTTCATTTACACGTAGAAAATAAACACAGAAAAAGTTTGATTTTGTATAGTTTAATAACAACTTGAGTGGAAATAATAGAATTGATTTTAATTTCCATTAAAATGATATTTTTTTTATAATGCAGCCATTAAATTTAAAATTCACATTATTCGTCACCCTCGCCAGATTATTTAAAATTATGAAAAATATTTTCAAAAAAAAAATATTTTTTACTTTCCCCGGACCTTTATCCAAGGAAAGTATTGTGATCGTAAAAACATTTTTTTATATTTTCCACAATTGTTAGGCAAATATTGATCGCATCCAATAATATTTCAAATAATATTGAATATAAATAGAAAATAGTATTTATTCACTTGGTCACAGTTATTTAAATAAATTAAATAAAAATGATTTCAAAATAATTAATAAATTATTTTCAAATCATTTTTGAAATGATTTCAAAATAATTAATAAATTATTTTCAAATCATTTTTATTTAAATAAATGAATATCTTGAAGAAATGAGTATTTTCTTCTATTAACTTTTTGTTGCATCATCTTCAGTTCATGAGTTATACTCTTAGCGATTATTATTTTTTTATTCGAACAGAAAAATGTTTCAAATAAAAATTGCAGATCTTGAAAAAGTAAATACTTTTTGTTATATAACTTTTTTATCGTAGGACCATTAATTTTCGTGTTATAAGCGGAAGAATTTCGTCTACCTGATATAATAAACAAATATTTTTATAATAAATGTGAATTATTTTTATTTAATAAAATGTTCAACCAGCATTCATCTAGCATATGGATAATTAGTGATAGCCATTTCGGTTTTTCGAACCTCATCAGACTATTTTGCGTCGTCTTTCATTTATTATGATTAATTATTTTTATGCCAAATAAATCGTCAAAATGCTATCATATTTCAGTAACCTAATGCATCTTTTGCAAATGTTAGGAAAATGGAAAATAGTGTAGGGAAATTTCGCGAAGCCATTTTAAGAAATAACAAAATAAAAATAGAAAAGAGTATTCATCCATCCGACGAGGGATAGTTCCCGAAACACGTGTCTGCAGATGGCCTTATATTAAGTAACGTTCTTTTTGTTGTTTTTACATTAAATTTTTCTCGGATCAAAATTCGTTGCATTATGCAATATTTTATTGATATGCAACAACAGTTGTACATTATGTAATTCAATGTCCGGGTGGGTATTTGCCCAGGAAGTAGTTGTTTTAATGTGCATTTGTTTAACGTACTTACGTAACGTAAGTCAAAAGTCACAGAGCTAAATGTGGAAATAATTTATTGATTGTTTCGAAATCATTTTTATTTAATATAACAAAATAAATACTAACATTCTTCCAAATATAAATAAATATTTTGATGCGTATTATTTTTATTTTGTCGTAATTTGTGATTGGTAATTTGCCTTTTTTTATACATATGTTTTATAATCTTTTTAGAGCGTCACACTTTTCTTATAAAATTTTTAATATGTAATTATAATTGTAATTTGGAAATGGAGATTCCGTTAATAAAGTAAATTGAAAATTGAAATATTTGGCTTTAACTTTAAAAGACTCAATACTCTATAATATAAATAAAAAATCTTTATTTCTGTGAGTTACATTAAATTGCATCACAATATTTAAATCATTTTAATCTTTTACAAATTATTAATCCTATAAAAATGGCTTTCGACTCAATATATTTAAATTAACCCAATCCGTTTTCTTTCCATCCAATTTTTTTTGCGTTTCCTCTATTTCACATTTAGTTTACATTTCCAAGCACTGAACCATATTCGCTTTAAAAAAACCTCCCACGCTTTGTGTTAAGGAAGGCGTAACTGGCGTCCATGCTGAAAAAGAAACTTCAAAGTTCAGCGTTTGTGCATCCAAATTACTTCCTGGGCGATTATCCGAGCCGCGGCCACGTTCTAAATTTCCTCGGAGCGTCCGTTTACACAGGCTAAATTTCGCATGACGCTTCTTTCTTCTTTCTTATTTTGTTTCGTTTTTGTTTCGAACAACCAAAAGTAATGACTCTTTCGGTTCGGGAAATTAATGGCATGCTTTCTAAATACGCGAGCTGGTGATAGTCATCTGTTGAATGCTTAATGTTTAAGATACATTTAAATAAAAATTAAGTATAAATTGGAACAATAGAGCATGCTATTTGTAATAGTTTATTAACGGAATCTCTTTTTTTTACAAAATTATTACAAACAATAATAAACATGATAAGAAAAAGAAGTAATTATTCAGTAAAACAGTCTTATATCATTAAACATATTAATATATTATAAAAATGATTTTTTTTATATCAAAATAGATATATAATAACAAGAATACATGAAAATATAGTCACTTCCTACAATAAATCAATTAATTTGAAAATAATTAATAAATTATTTCCACATTAATTATTATTTTCAAATCATTTTTATTTAATACATTTAAATAACTGTGACCAAGTGAATGAATACTCTTTTCTATTTATTTAACATATTAATAAATAAATTAATATTTATTTAAATAAAAATAGATGTCCTTTCTCCTACTTATTTTTTTTTTATTAAACTAATTTAATTTCGAAAACTATGTTTCCATTTTCAGTAGTGAAGCACAAATATTTATACTAGTAGGAGAAAAGACATCTATTTTTATTTAAATAATTAAAGTCTCCACAACCAACAACCAACATAAAGAAGATTAAATTAATAACTAACTAACCATCTTTATTCAAATGTGTATATGTATGTACAATAATATACAAAGATTAGAATTATATTCTGTAGATGATGATGATGAATCGGCTATCGACCGGAGGTCTTTCAGCCAATTAAATTAATATTTATTCAAGAGAATTAAATTTAACTGAATGACAAGAAGAATCATCATTGAAATAAATTATAACAAGATTGGAATAATTAATCGTATTGCGAAATAATGGCTGTGATCAATGAGGCTAAAGAAACATTAAATATGTCACACTCTCTAGATAAATTTACTTTATTAATATTTCTCATAATTATTTCAAAGAGAGAATTGAAGATAATTACTGCGATGGAAATTTGGTCAAAATAAATATGCGCCACGAATGGAAATATTATGCGGATAGAAATTAAAATTTAACAAAGATTACAATTTGTTGTCTAATTTGTTCTAATAATAAATTAAAGACGACGCAAGCCTAAATGTTCTAACTTATGTTTCATTCAGGAGGGGTCGAATAATATTTTACATTGGGAAACGCCGATTCCTGAAATTAATCGTATGTTTCGGTCGTACGAAATCTGTCATTTAAATAGGAATTTACATGTGATTTTAACAATCGCGTACGTGCGATCAATTTCAAGAATAAGGACTCAGGGGAGTTTTTTGACTTTATGAAACACGGCAATAGTTGTCAACTAGAGCACTGGAGGCGCTGTAGTCTCAAGTGAAAAATTTAAAATGCTTTAATTTTGAGTTTATAATAATATTTATTAATTAAGCGTGCTTTTTGTCACATTCTAAGATTATGTCTTAAACATTTATAATTTTATTTAAGGATTTAATATCTCTAAGTAAGGATCAAATTGCATATATATTATATATTGCATTATATATTAATTCTTGAGTCTTTGAGGCGTTTACTTAGTGGTATATTTTCTATATTATTATTATTATTATTATTTCTCTATATTAGGATAAAAAAACATTTTTTTTAAGTTATGATTTTTTCTCAACTGGCAGGCATTGTCACCAGATATGTCAGCTTGTGATTTCTTTTTACCTAAAATTAAAACTAAATTAATATTTAAAACAACAATTCCGTGTTAATTCAAGGTTCTCATATTTGTATACAAATTTAACCATTAATAAAACGACTAAATTTTAAATGGATACTAAATGAAATAAATTTGGCTTTCTTTTTTTTAATAAATTATTTTAGTCTAAAAAAAAACAACACATTAAATTATGTTTTTTAATAT
The DNA here is from genome assembly GCA_963082785.1 of Philonthus spinipes. NCBI lineage: Eukaryota > Metazoa > Arthropoda > Insecta > Coleoptera > Staphylinidae > Philonthus > Philonthus spinipes. The sequence goes on along the minus strand of OY720308.1, from coordinate 7,564,005 downwards.
TATAAATATATCTGCCATTCTGCCTAACCTTGCATTTTAAAACTATTAATAACAATATTAAAGCAAGCTACTGTTTATTTTAATTAGTTTTAATGAAATAGAACAGCAATTTAATAATAATCATTCAATTGCTGTCAGAAGAATTTCCATCATCTGAATAAGAATAAGCCATCTCTTATTCAAATCATGTATTTATCATTTAAGTATCGAATAATAGATGGCGCTACATGTTCATTCCCGCGAATCAATATTGAATTATCGTTGAATTACAACAGTTTCGAACCGTCCGAAACTCAACAGTAATCCAATATTAATCCACCAGAAAGAAATATACACCCCCTCGTTCCCTCCACTCCCTTCATTGGCCGTTGAAATGGTTTCTAATAAATCATGCGTTTTTATTTCGGAATATCGACCGGCCGACTTCGGCCGTAAAAGTTATTGGTCGCCTGGGAATAGCTTGTAATTTAGTGGAAATGTTCGGGAATCGACTGAATGAAAATTGGGTCGGAGTTGATTCAATTCCAGGCGCATATTTTCGCCCCCTTCCTCGTTTTCCTCCGCTTCGACAGGAACTGTTTTCAGCTGGATGAAAAAAGGCAGGGATCCATTCTGTGAGAATGTTTTTTTTTTTGCTTTCATTTACAGACAGAATATAAACAAAGAAAAAGTCTGATGCGTATAGCAACTTGAGTGGAAACTGTAGAATTGAATATGAATTTCCATTAAATTGATAAAAAATGAGAAAGAAATGTTTAAATGCAATTTGAGTGGAAACAGTAAAATTGATTTTAAATTTCCATTAAATTGATAAAAAATGTGAAAGAAATGTGTAATAGCAAATTCCATTCAAGCAGTAGAATTTAGTGATGGGCAAAGTCGATCTTTTTATTACTGCTAAATTAAGTACATTATAATTTTATGAATGGTACTTATAAAAGTATAAAGAATAACTTATCATTTATTAATAAACATAAATTTGAAGTCACTTTTTTGTTTTAAATACTTAAAATGACACATTTAGTAATACTCGATTATTAATATTAATCGATTTTGCCCATCACTAGTAGAATTGATTATAAATTTCCATTAAACTGTAAAAAAATGTTTAATAGCAATTTGAGTGGAATTAATTATGAATTAATGTTATCTGCGGATATTAAGTAGTGTAAAATTGACTTTCATTAATCTAAGCAAGGCGCACTATTACCATATAACGGCGCCAATTATTTGTTTTATTATTATTATTATTGCTTTATTTTTGTTCTATAATCCACTATACATAAATATTATTAATTATATTGTAGATTTGTAAAAGGCTAAATCCGTTAAATAAATCATTTCAAATTTCAATTTAAAAAAATGTAAAAAATGTTTAATAGCAATTTGAGTGGAAACAGTAGAATTGATTATGAATTTCCATTAAATTGATTAAAAATGCTAGAAAAAGTTATTTTTAATGCAACTATTAAATTCATTAAACTAAAATTTACTTCATTCGTTACTTTTAATTATGAAGGAAATGGAGTTACGTGAAGTTATACAATATACAAAAAATATAGACGGTTGTATTCACTTTACTTACTAAAATTTACTTCATACGTTACTTTTAATTATGAAGGAAATGAAGTTAAGTGAAGTTATTCAATATACAAAAAATATAGACGGTTGTATTCACTTTACTTACTAAAATTTACTTCATTCGTTACTTTTAATTATGAAGGAAATGGAGTTACGTGAAGTTATTCAATATACAAAAAATATAGACGGTTATATTCACTTTACTTCACAGGTTACTTTTTAATATGCCTGATTTTTAAATGAAATCGACAACAATTTGGTTCTACAAAGGTAGACACAACAAATTGCTGTTTGCCCATTAACAGGAAAACTTACTTTTTTTCAGAAAACAGAAAACCAATTAGATAGTATAGTATTCTGTTTGAATTGAATTTTACATAAAATACATGTTGGTAATTATATTAGAATCTGAAATTGCTTCAACTATATCTATCCAGAAATTTGATTTCATTGGAATCTCAAATAGCTTCAACTATATCTATTCAGAACTTTGATTTCATTGGAATCTCAAATAGCTTCAACTATATCTATCCAGAACGTTGATTTCATTGGAATCTCAGATAGCTTCAATTATATCTATCTAGAACTTTGATTTCATTAGATCAGCATTGATAGACACAATAGGTGTTTATTTTCGGCATTAAAATTGACTTATTTCAACAGCTGGAAAAAAGGCGGAACATTTTTTTGTTACTTTTGTTCACAGACAGAAAATAATTAAATGAAGGGTTTGATGCATAGTTTAATAGCAAATTGAGTGGAAATAATAGAATTGATTATAAATTATCATTGAAGTGATGCAAAAAATGCCAGTAAAGTTTTTTTTAATGCATCCATTAAATTGATTTTATTATTATTAACAGAAGTTCGATTTTTTTATTTAGTTAAAGATTAATTTGCATTTTTTTGTAATACTGAACACAATTAATCATCAACGACCACCACCCTGTTTCCTTTCATAATTAAATCCCCTCGCCGATACATCTCCCGAAATCCCGTTTCGGGAGGGATGCTCGGACTCGGCCGCGCGCATATTTTCGGCGGTGTAATTTCGGAATCCACGCGATTCCCGAATAAATAATTCGTGCACATTACACACACCGGGATATAATTCCCGATTTCTGGTTAAGCCCTGAATTATTGAACATGCAAATGGGCCATTATTGGATTTACGAAAATCGTTCAGCGAGGGATTAACAACAAAGGAACATGAATTACAATTCACGGGAATTCGTTTATTTATAGCGCGGGATTTGATCCGGCCAGAAACGTGATTCTGTTTGTTGCGATTTCAATTCAGCTATTGCCTTTGAAATCGTTTATAATGGATAAATTAATGGTTATTCTCGGCGAACAAAAAGTTCACAAGTATCGATGCGTTTTTTTATTATTTCAAACAACCATTTCAAATTATTTGAAGAGCACACGGCTAATGTGAGAACCTTGGGGAATACCAGTGTCAAAGATATAAACTGTTTCAAGCATTCTTTTTATGGATGATTTTTTATCGTTGAATTTCAATACTCTTTTTTCAAATACCATTTTTTTTTTTCACCTAAAATCCAGTACTAATCGAATGTTACTTCATCTTAAAGAAAATTGGAGGGGAAATTTTTTTTAACCTGTGAAGGCAATTTAAATATTAAACAAGCTAATCGAAGTTATTCTGTAAAGGAAATGTTAGGTGTACGTTATTTGAATCATCATAGTCTAAGCAGCTTTTGTAATGGAATATATTCATAGAATGTGAAATTATTTAATAGCGTACACGTTAAACTTAACATTTCCCCTACAGAATCATCATATGATCATATATATACCGAGTGTACCATTTAACCTGACAAATCGAAAAATACGCTTCGCACGAAAAAACGTTACGAGATTTAATATACTTAAATAACTGTGATCAAGTGAATGAATACACTTTTCTATTTATACGAAAATTAATGTTTCCTAAGGAGACATCATCCTGTTCTAAATCCAGCTCCCTGCTGCCCCCTCAGTGGGTGGGGCGAGGGGTAACTTTAAAATTTCAAATTGAAATCCTCTTTTATTTAAGAATCGGATTGTAGGGATAAAAACACATAAGATTTTATTAAAACATTATTTTTACTCATTGTAGATGGCGCTGTATTAGCTAAAATTAAATTTAATATAAATAATATGTTGGTGTTTTTTTTATGCATTATTTTCTTCGATTGTATACTTCTATCAGTAGAAAACTGATTAACAACGAATGAAGAACGTAATCTTTTTAGGGAAAATACAAATTGATAGCATTTCTCCAGCATTCACCATAAATAATAATAATAATCCTTATTGTCCAACAGATATACCATAAAAGAACAAATAATAAAAATCATTTCATTTTTTTTTATTGCACGGATACATCATCCATGTATACAAACTAGAAAAATAACATTGTTGTTAGTTCGCCTTTATTGCGACATTACCCTTAATTGTAGTCCCATGTAACGGGACGTTCGAACCCGGGGTGACAATGCGTTGAAATTGGAATAAATTTTAAATTATTTCATTAAATTTTAAAACACATGTCACTGCCGTTCCGAATCCTATCACTTGCGGTTAGCTCAGATAATAATTCCAAAGACTTACCCCGTTTTCTCCTCGCTCCTTAATTTTGTTTTTACTAATTGATAGGTTAATATGTACGAGATAAGTTCTTATAAAAAAGATGTTTCGTTTTCAAAAATAACAACGTATATTTAAAAAAAAAAATTTACAAATAAATAAAAAAGTTAACAAATATACGACAAAAGAAATAAAAAAAAAAAGTTAATAAATGAATTTACAAAAAATTACTTATTCGTATTATATAGAATAGAGATTATCTCTGTCAAACATTTTCTTTTAAGTAAGCAACAAATATATCTCGTAAAACCTTTACCTTGAATTAAACTATTAACCACCAAAAAAATAAACTGACTGGCACTTTTACTTTCATTTCACACACACTGGTACTGGTTTAACAGCTAAACACCAACTGACTAATTCGGGTTCGTCTTTTCCTTTTATCCAGTGTTTCCGCAGGGAGTAAGTTTGGGGGTTGCAGAGCCCGCACCTCATTGGCTAAGGCGATGGTGCGGGTGCTTACTCTTACCACTGATTGGTCACCCCCAAAGCTTGGATGATCACTCTCAACCGTTATTGGTCGGACCCTTGTTCGACGCTAATTGGTCGGGCGTCATTTGGGCAATATCAGTTTTGAGAGTGATATCTCCGAAATTCATTGAAATGATAAACAGCAGATTAAAAAAAATGCCAGTTAAAGAAAATATAGAATATTACAATTTCTGTTGGTGGTTAATAGACTATGTCTTATTACAGCGTAAAAAAAAATGTTTGTCAAGAGAGATTGACTAAATCAATATATATATATAATTTGTACAGAGTCCGTATTGATTACTTAAATAAAAATACTTGTCCTTTCTCTTACTAAAATGTTTAAAAATCATTTTAACTAGAGATTAATATAAAAATAATTATATATAATATGCTTAAATTTATGAATTAATAAGATCTAAGAGCTAAACAATATTTTTGATTAATGATATTATTTAAGGAAAAGTGACATTTAAAAATTGGAAAAAAAAATATATATATATATATACACACAAGTAAACATGATTCGACTCTAGATTGAATTCACTGGTACTATATCAACTTGATCCAGTTTTAAAGAATTTAATTTAGTTTTAATTGTATTATTATTATTTTTTTTTTTTTCTCTTTTTGTAAAACTGTACAAACCTAAGAAATATTTCTATGGTACCTTAATTACGGTCAGCGTATTTTCGGGACCCAACAATCACCGGGCGGTCTCGAAACGTAATCTGCCCTTTGTTCGGCGCTGAGCCGGTATCCTTTTATTTTCGGCACGTTTCGGATTTTCTTAATCCCGTTTAGGCGGATTTGGAAATTACGAAGAAATTCGGAATTTCTGAGTTTTATTACTTATCCCGAAAATACGCTGTCGGTTTATTGTTTTATTACCCTAGGATTAAACAATACAAAGGGAACATTTCTTCACGAACTTAATGGATTTTCAAATTAAAAAAATGTTTAATTTTTGAGAAGATGAAATGAAATGCAATGAGGTCCGATGTTAAATTGAATCGCGAATTAAAATTAAACGTGTTACGACGTGTCAAAGTGACACGCCGGTAACACCCACACTTAATCGCCAAATTACAACACATGCACGTATTTACATGGCATCTGTTTAAAGCCGTGAGTTCGTAAACTTTACGTGTACACGTTGCAAAGTTGGACAAGTCGGAATAGATGAAGGGTCTCCCGCAAACAGATGACTCATGCAGCGATGACTGCGGGTGGCGAGGGTGGCGCTGTTTTCTTCCCCCAAAACCTTATTGAGATTCACGTTCCTCGCACATAAAAGGGAGGTAATTGTTAAGGGAGCTCTCAACCCTCCTCAGTATTTTTCGGCTCGAGAAGGAAGTTGTCTGAAGGAAATCCGCGTAGGTAGTTGCCTGCTGGCCGGGGGAATGTGCATCTGCGTAAATGAAATATGTTATTTTTATTTTCCAGAATTAATATCACTTTTTGATTGTGATTACAAATAAACATGCAGTTATTATTTTTAAAGTACTTAGGTAAGGTAAGTCAAAAAAGATTCAGTAGCTGAAAATAATTGATTATTCAATTTAAAAGAAAATAATTATTTTCAAATTCTTATTTGTAATAATAAATATAGATTATTAATTAATTAATTATTTCATTTAAATTATCATTCTACAGTGAGAATTTTATTTCATTGATTTTTTTAAATATTTATTTTTTATTAATTTATAATTTAATCTAATTTAAACAGAAATAAGTAAAGACGATAACTTTGAGAAAGCAAAATACAAGTTGGCCAGAAAAGGTGTGATAATCTTCAGGTAAAGTGGTTCATTGATTAATTTTAAGTAGAAAATTGAAGAAAAAAAAAATATTGTACTCACGAAGCCATAAATATGTGACTAGAAATCAGTAATATTTTTTAAATGTTTTGATTAAAAGTAGTTCTATTAAAAACCAGCTAAACATTGCAAATGTTAACTTAATGATAAGTCGATTATTAATAGCATTAATTATACATAAAATGTTAAAAACAAATCTAGTCACATATTTAAGATATTATTGGCCTCATAAAGCTTATTGAATTATTATCCAATATTTTTTTTGTGTTTTATTTAATTTATTTTTTTATTTTAAAGAACCCTACACCCATATGGGTAGAAAGGGTCATTGAATATACCATATATACAGGGTGTCTCAGCGTGCGCGCCGAGTAGCTTTACGGCTAAATGGTTTATTTTTTTCAAAATCGGCTTTCGCAGGCGTATGTAGGTCTATTAGGACCACATTTTAAAATTAGTATAAAATATACAGGGTGACCCATAAAAGCATGGCGTATCATAGTTATATTTTTTCTAATGGAATGACCCATATTTTATATTTTTTTAAGATTCTACATCAAAAATAAAGTTTACTTTCATAATATGTTCATATGCCTAAACCTAATAACTTTTGAAATATTTAAATATTTTTGGAAAAATTGACGTTTCGAAAAAAAATCATAACTTTGAAATGGATGAATGAAAACAAATGAAATTTTGTGTCGGTATATCTGACTAATGGGTGAATATTTCAGACTATTAAGAGGAATTTAAAATCTTAAGATGTTTTGATAATTCAACATATCTCCAGAAGCACATTCAAGGTTAAATTTCGTGCTTATTTTAAATGGCACACCCTATATCTAATAGGCCTATCTTGTAGGAAATTGTATTGTCTTTCAGAAAGTATAAAGGTATTCTACACCTAAACCTAATAATTTTCAAGATATATCCATTTTTGTTAATTTTCGTCATTATCATTATTATTTTAATACGACAATGTAACATAAAGCGCCATCTATTGCTTAATTTAATAATTATTATTGCCAGTTATTCTAATAGGCTTTTGTTTATAAGCAAATTTAATTGACACATTCGTATTATTACTAACAATTGAAAAAATAATGTTCCTTTAAATGAAAGAATTAACATGATTCTAATAATAATGTAATGTTATTAAGATTGTCTCTTAGTGTACAAAATGTTCTCTGATGGAAGACATCCTAATAAGAAGACTGTAGAGGAAGTTTTAAATACATTCAAAACTGTAGGCAGTATGAAGTATTTGAAAAAAAACTACCTTGAATACAGTAACTAATAATGAGGAGACACAATTACAAGTTTAATTCCATTGAATATTCATCAAAAAAGGTGGTTTAATAAGCAATGAATTGGAAGAATACATGGAAAGCAGAATTAATAAATTAATAATACATTTAGATCAATTATACCTAATATGCTGAGAAATGTCAAAATATCATTTAAAATAAAATTTAATTATGTATTCGATGGTAGTATTTTTGAAAATTTATTATAAAATACTTTTAATACTATTTTGTCAATTTATTTGATGTATTTCGTTATATTTGTTTTACAATTCTAACAAGTTTT